>OY293307.1:31691013-32377721 GCA_958502075.1 Orchestes rusci
CATTCAACCGACCTTGTATCTCTCACGGTTTTCAAGATCCCCATGATAGACATCCTTATCTTGGACACACTGTACAGGGTGTTTTTTTTAACGGGACAATTAGCCTTAAATGGGAAAGTATAAATGATAGGCTCATGAAAATTTGTACACATGGGTTATCGACCACGATCTATCTTTTAAAAATAGTGGCAGTTCTCTGCGACTTTCGGTAGTACCGGTACTAGGTACCAACTTCCTTATTTTAAATGGCAACCTCCATTTTTTATACGATATTTAGATTCTTTGTTCAAAATTAAGGTAAGGGTATGTAGCAATGTCTATGGCTATCTTTGACCGTTTTCGAGAAATTTCGATTTTTAGAAAAAATTTGACAGTTAAGGGGGGTACTTTGAAGCTGTGTAGCTCAGTGACTATTGGACGAAAATTAATGAAATTTTGGGGGTGCCTATAATAAATGCTGTTTATTCAAGTGATGATAATCATTTTTCAGAAAAATCTACAGGGTCTTCACAAACTTTGAAAAAACAAAATCTTCAGTTTTTAACGAAAAAGTTAGTTTTTTCAAATGGAATGCCCTCTTTTTTGTTTGAGATATGGATTCTAGACAAAATTCTCTTTCGATTAGGTATAAACTATCCTATACCTAAAATTGCTATTTTTCAAGTTATTTACATTTTTCTGAATAAAACAGCAAATCGTGGTTTCTATAGAAACTTAAGACAGAATATCCCTATAGAAACTCATAACTAATAAAATTGTCAAATTAAGCATCACTCATTTATAAGATTCAAATAATTATTATTATGGCCAATTTTTCTAACGAAGATTATTTGAATTTGATAATAATTTATGGAGAATGCCACAAGAACGTGAATCGTACTTTAGATTTGTTCCATGTACGTTTTCCCGGAAGAAGAAGACCAACAAGAAAAAATTTGAATGCAGTGTTGAATAATTGTAGAACGTTGGGAAGTTTTACTGCGAAAAGGGTCAGGAAGAGTGTAGTGGCAGAAGATGAAGATATGGTGATAAACGTTCTATCATTTTTTGAAGCCCATCCAACAGCATCCATCAATGACGCTGAAAAATTTCTGGATATATCAAGGTCATCTATTCATAAAATTTTAAAGAAGAATAGATATAAACCATTTTCTTTTCAACTTCTTCATAATCTTAAACCAACAGATCTTCCAAACAGGGTGGAGTTCTGCGAGTTTATAGTAGTAAAGTGTCAAGAAGATGAAGAGTTTTTGAAAAATATTATATGGAGCGATGAGGCAAAATTCTCAAAAAATGGTATGTTCAACCGGCATAACAGTCACTATTGGGCAACGGAAAAACCTAATGCAGTAAGAGACAGGAATTTCCAAGATATGTGGAGTTTCAATGTTTTCTGTGCCTTGAAGCATGACCAAATATTCTGTTATGTCATTTATGACCAAAATTTGAATGGAGCTCGATATCTTGATATTTTGAATACCACTGTGGACGAGGCTCTTGACAATTTGCCTCTTCAACAGCGGATGAATGTTTGGTACCAACAGGATGGCGCACCGCCCCATAATAATAACGATGTTGGAAGACAACTTGATGATTTGTTCGAGGATAGGTGGTTTGGCAATAATGGTCCCCACATGTGGCCTCCTAGGTCTCCTGATTTGACGCCTTTGGACTTCTTTCTTTGGGGACACATCAAACAGACCGTCTACAAAGACCCAATCACCACAAAGGAGAACATGTTAGAGCGAGTCCATAATGCGTTGCAATCTTTAGCACCCGAACAAATCAGGAGAGCAACAGGAAGAGAATTTTTCAGAAGAATTGAAATTTGCTTGGGAAGACGTGGCAATAGGGTTGAAAGCTTTAATTATTAAAGTTTCTATAGAAACCACGATTTGCTGTTTTATTCAGATAAATGTAAATAACTTGAAAAATAGCAATTTTAGGTATAGGATAGTTTATACCTAATCGAAAGAGAATTTTGTCTAGAATCCATATCTCAAACAAAAAAGAGGGCATTCCATTTGAAAAAACTAACTTTTTCGTTAAAAACTGAAGATTTTGTTTTTTCAAAGTTTGTGAAGACCCTGTAGATTTTTCTGAAAAATGATTATCATCACTTGAATAAACAGCATTTATTATAGGCACCCCCAAAATTTCATTAATTTTCGTCCAATAGTCACTGAGCTACACAGCTTCAAAGTACCCCCCTTAACTGTCAAATTTTTTCTAAAAATCGAAATTTCTCGAAAACGGTCAAAGATAGCCATAGACATTGCTACATACCCTTACCTTAATTTTGAACAAAGAATCTAAATATCGTATAAAAAATGGAGGTTGCCATTTAAAATAAGGAAGTTGGTACCTAGTACCGGTACTACCGAAAGTCGCAGAGAACTGCCACTATTTTTAAAAGATAGATCGTGGTCGATAACCCATGTGTACAAATTTTCATGAGCCTATCATTTATACTTTCCCATTTAAGGCTAATTGTCCCGTTAAAAAAAACACCCTGTATGTTCGACAGAACTTCAAGTCTTGGGTGTTCCTGTCTTTTTTTTCCTCGTCCTCATTTGTTCATACTCCTCAATACAACACCTGTTGCCCTGTAGCTGATTTCACCACCTTATCTTACCACTACCCACCTTTCCCAGCATTTCAAGCCGCGCACAAATTCCACAACATTTTCGTCCAGAAATGGTGTTCGTAGCTGTCTTCCATGATCCGACACTACCCTGTCATCTCTTCCTAGATTTCTATAAGGAAGTTCAAGCCAATCATCGTCCAAAGTTTTTTGGAGACCCTATTGGGAAACATGATTACTCAACTCAAATCGCGAATTCAATGGAAGTACGCACTTGCAAGGAATCCCGCTGAAAAGCTGCTCTATGTCTAGTGTATCCGCCAAATAATTCATCAGCACCCATGCCAACAATCAAAGTCTAAAATATAATGGGTGATGAACATTAACATGATTGGGAAACTAAATATTAGTAAACAGCCAAGCATTATCACAAAGCCAATAGAAAGGTGATAGTGCCAAGGAAGAAGAAAACAAGACCTCAATTTGGTCTTCGAGAAGAATAGATGGAATCCGACATAGGTTTTACAGAGCTACAGCAAACACGTTAAATCATATAACATACCCTACAAGTCGAACTATAAACCTCAGTTTTTCCTTTCGATGCAAACCATAAAGCACAACCAAGACTGTCATCAAGAATCGTATTGAGAGGATAGATCAAATCCGCTATCTGCTTATCCCTTTCAAAAGCCAATTGTTCTTGAGTGATGTTTACTTCTATAAAGTTCCATTTTCTATTTGGAAAGCAACGTTTCAACTCTTCCAAAGTCTGCAAACCTGGACATAACCATAACCATAACTTTCTTCTACTCTATACATTTATGCTATCGGTTATACGCTATAACATACCAGTGATTCTGTCAGGCGAATTATACTCTCGAGCTTCGTCAAATGAGACATTCAGCAAGTCTATTGGCCTATTTTCAGCTATACATTCATCGCATATAGCTGCTAGAACTGCACAATCCACTCCTCCTAATCAGACAAAATATAATGTAATTAGGTTTTATCTAAGTTAGTATTGAACATAAAAATTTACTACTGTAACACTGTCAGTAACGGTTTTATCGAAGTGACAACTATTTCTAGGACACTACGATCTTGTACCGGAAGACGGTTGTCGGTTTTGATTATCCAGGAGTCTCTATCTCGAAAAATAAAAAATATTTTCCTTAAATCAGATTTTCGCAACTCTGTAAACATTTTCGGATGTGTACGGCGCACATAAGGTCCTATTGTACCCTTATGCTGATCTAAGTTCAAAGTTCCATCTCCGGACGCTTCTAACAGGCTTTGAAGCTATGCCAGTGGAAGTGATTCTATTTGCTCTGGTCGGTGTTAACTCTCTCCTCTTGTGTCGTTTTACGCCTTCACAGTGACATATTATGTAAAAAGGAGTTTCATACTCTTCCCCACATCTTCTGCGTAATGGGTCGTCTTCCATCCCCATTATGCATAGGTGTTTTTTGAAGGCTGCACGGCCTGTAATAAGACCTGTTACTTTCCTTAGTTGGGTCTTGGTGCAAGTCTCCCTTCCTATCTGCTTCTCTGCAGATGGAGCCTCACAAAAGGCTCTTGAATGTTTCATACCCCAGTCCCCAGTTAGATTTCTCCTTTACTGCGTTTGCTTACTTTTGGAACTGTTTTAATATTGTCGATCGTTCCAGACAAAGCAAACGAGTTCTAAGATAAAATTATTTTTTACTTCTCAATGCGTTCTAAAAACGTCTAGCTATTATCCACAACCAATAAAAAATATGGAAATTGGAAAAAAATAGATTACCACAAAAAATAAAAATGTTTACATGAGGAGGACGGTTAAATGTAAGAACATTTTGCTGCCATACAAAATATGAAACCATAATGATTTGGTTTGTCATCTTTTTGTCTCTTCCTTTGACTCCTAAAGTTTTCGACTATCATAAAGTGAGTATACTACCACAGATGTAAAACTATTCAAGGTTTAATAATTTCGCCTCTGTGTTTCCGATTAGCGCGAAATCGTTTTTTCAAGGATCTGTATGTTTGAACATTTCAGTAGCAAAATCCAACCCACTTGGCTCAAAGTATACCCATAGGTGATCAAAAATTGAATGAAATGTCAGTCAGAAAATCACGGATGCAGGGAAGTTGAAAAAAACTTCAAAAAAAAACTACGTCATATTTTTTCATGAAGGTAACGCTCGGGTAAAGGTTTCCCGGAAAAAATTATTACGATGAGTGATGTAGGGGCTGATATCAATGCGATGGAAAAATCGTGAAAGTGGCCACAAAAGTAGGACCAACTCCTCGTATCTTGGACAGATTTATTTTCCGTGGATCTTGAGATTGTCTGCCGTTCGTGCCATATTTAAACTGTGCACTCATATAAGATCCAAAGCTAAGAGAAAAAAGTAAGTATGACATTGTTAATTCCAAAAATAAAAATAAAAAACGAGAAAAAAGTAAAATGAGAATTTTTGGAATGGACAATCTAAGACAAAACTCGAGTACCTTTATTTCCAAGACTCGATAAGATGAAATGATTGGGTTTGAGGGTTTTCATTTGAAAACAACAATTATGTTTTGCAGTTTTCTCAATTTTATTTTCAACCTTGTTTTTTGAGTATTTTTGATCACCCTGATTAATTGATGGGTATTGAAATATTGTAAAAAATCTATTAA
This sequence comes from Orchestes rusci, assembly GCA_958502075.1. NCBI lineage: Eukaryota > Metazoa > Arthropoda > Insecta > Coleoptera > Curculionidae > Orchestes > Orchestes rusci. The sequence continues at coordinate 31,696,262 of OY293307.1, forward strand.
AGTAAGAGATCCACCCTCAACAAGAGTTTAACTCAAAAACTGAATTAAGAAGACTTACATTCACTATTTTATTATTATGTAAACCAGATATCACTGGAAAATTGAATGCTACTGATTAATGATGAAAAGTAAACGCTAAAATTTCATTTTTTTTATTTCATACTCTACATCATCAGAGACTGTAAAAAAAATTACTTGACTACTCCAAAAATGACATTTTGCATCATCAAAGATTGTGAAATTGCATTGGTAGCATGGTTTGACTGGCGCCATCTCATGATTTTGATTGATAACTTGGCATAGAATGTTGGTAATAGATAATGAATCAATCTATCACCCAGGTGGTGACATGGTTTGACTGGCGCCATCTCATGGTAAGAATGTGAGGCGGACTGCCACTCTAAGTGTATGGTTTGACAAGAAAGCACTTTAAACCGATTGAAAAAATTATCACAGTATGAAACAAAACAATGTACGATACACTGCCGTGAATTGTTACTAAACTACTCGTCCAGAAACTCCAGACTCGGTTCCTTCGTCGCCTCGTCCATAAACATCTCGACTCGTAATTTCGAAAGTCATTTACCGCCTTAGTAACGTAAAAAACTATTATTTCATACTGTACTTTGACGTATCATTCACCAGACGAATAAATGACAATTTGCATCATCAAAGACTGTAAAATTGCGGTAGTAGATGGTTTGGCTGGCGCTATCTCATGATTTCAATCAATAATTTGACATAAAATGTTGGTAACATAGGTAACCTATCTGTATTACCCAAATGGCAGCATGGTTTAACAGGCGCCACATGGTTTTAATCAATAACTTGAGATAAAATGTTGCTAACATGAGAAACATATCTTGTATAACAAAGAAAGTGTATAGTGACATATACAGGGTGTTACAAATTCCAGAGTATGCATGGGGATCTCGTAAACCGTAAGAGATACAAGGTCGGTTAAATTAAGGCAAATTTGTGCAATTTCAATCTCGATAAAATGCCGCTTGAAAAATTCCGAAGACTACCGCAGATACCCGATAACGAGTCCGACAATAACCGATTTTTCCAAAACCCTTTTTTATTTTGTCCTGAATTTATTTGAAGAGATAATTAAGAACGAATGACACATTTTCATGGCCACTTTTTGTGCTCTGCAGGATAGCATAGTCGAAATTGAAATCCGACGTTTCGAATTCTTGCAACCATCATCAACTCTATTTCCAGAATTCGAACCCAACCTTTTTTATTCATTTTTGCTTCCTGAAAATAATGACATGTCACACTTGCCATTTTGAAACAATGCAGAGAGTAAATACGAGAGTTATCGAAATCCAATGTTTTTGATCCTTTCAGAACGCGTCACGCAAATGATTTGTGACTTTTTGAGCTCAAATAAAGAAGTTCCTTTTTTAAAAAGTCTAAAAATAAAATATTTGAAAATCTAAAATAAGTAAAAAAAAAATAAAAAAAAAGTGAAGTGTGATGCATAATTATTTTCAGGGAGCGAAGAGTTTGATGTTGGGTTCGTATTTGAAAAAAAAACTCGCAATCGTCGGATTTCAATGTCGACCATGCTATCCTGACGAGCAGAAAAAGTGACCAAAATGTGTCATTCGTATTCAATTATCTCTTCAAATAAATTCAGGGCAAAATAAAAAAGGATTTCGGAAAATTCGATTATTGTCGGATATTTCCGGAAGACTTTGGAAGTTTCGAAGCGGCATTTTTATGAGATTGAAATTGTACAACTTTGCCTCAACACTCGAATTTGTAACACGCTGTAGAATCCCGAAATTCAAATACAGGTTCCATCCAAAAAAATTCATCCTCTTTCTCAACGCACCGGGTAAAAAGTAAAAATGAGTTGACGCACGCAAATAATCAAACATGAAGATTTTCATTTTTATACGAGACTTCGAAGAAAGGGTTTGAAAAATGTGAAGAAGTTGGACAGCGACTTTGAATTTATTTATGGTTGATCAATCTGTACAGGGTTATTGTTTATATTTAACTCAATAGATATCTTACAAAAAAGTTTAAATAAGCAAATTTGAAGTATTTTTCATGGACATACATCGAGAACCTGAAAATTGTACACAACATGATATTTTTTTGGCTAGAATCCAAATCAACGTAATTTATATGAGACTTTGAACTTGAATAGCGCAAAAACCGCTGAACCAAATACTAATATGAATAGTATATAATACTAATATGAATAGAAGAAAAAGATGTATCATTCTAGCCAGAAATGTACGGGGTTATCCCATTTTAAAAATACTATGTTGTGTCATATTTTCGATGCATTTTCGCATTTTCTATTATCAGATCCTGAATGTTCATGAAAAATACTTGAAATTTGCTCATATAAACATTTTTGTAAAACCTAAATTAACTGAGATATCAATTGAGTAAAATATAAACAATCACCCTGTACAGATTGATTAACGATGAATGAATTCAGCGTCACTCTCCAACTTCTTTACATTTTTCAAACTCTTTTTTCGAACTCTTGTATAAAAATAAAAATCTTCATGTTTGATTATCTGCGTGCGTCAACGTCAACTCATTATCACTTTTTTTTTACCCGATGCGTTGTGAAAAAGAATGATTTTTTTTGAATGGAAAACCCTGCCAAATTTATCAAATAACAACATTTAATAGATATTCCTCGAGATATTCTCATATTAAAATACAATGAAAACAAACAAACGAAATTGACAAAAAAAATTACACACAGAAATAATATTTTTGAATTGAATATTTTTTCATGAAATTTGGTACAGATCGACTCGTTAGTGAAGTACATGAATATTATACGCGAAGTGCCAATGACTTTTATGTAAACACTACAAGACTGAATAGAACAAAAAACAGCTTATTTTTTAAAGGACTAACCGAATACAATAAACTACCATGTGATATAAAAAACTGTGATAATGTTAGTAGCTTTAAAAAAATCCTTATATCGTATGTGGTTAACTTGTAGCTTGTAAATAGATATATTTTTTTTTCTCTTGTTTTATTGTTCATTTGCTTTTTACACTTATATGTTATTTTTATATCTGTAGTACGCCCTCATTCAGCGCATATCCGTATATTATTTAATTATTATTGCCCATTGTATAGCTTTGCTAAATAAAATAAATTATTATTATTATTATTAGATCCATATCAAGGGATGAAAAATAAAGTGGCATTGGCAGATTTTCTTTAAAAGAATCTTTAATATGTTTTCTTGATTTTTCAGCCTCTAAATATGCTGTGGTCGCAAAATAAACCTTTTCCCTCCCTACATTAAAAAAAAAATCGTCAAAATCGATCCATAAATCAAAATGTTATGAGGGTGGCCCGCTTGCAAATGGGTCAGACTGTATATAACACTTATACTTAGGATAAGTAATTTTCGACATATTCGCAAAAAATCTAGCAAAAAACGATTTACATGAAGTACCATAATTTCAAATACATAATTTTAACCAGTATGGTGTAATGTCTTTTCTTTTATTTCTAATGGCAAAAAACTAAGTTTTTACCGAGGTTTTTACTCATATAGGAAAAGAGAACACGAGACATGATACCGTACAGGTCAAAATTATATTTGAAATTATGGTATGTATTTCAAGTAAATCTTTTTTTGCGAATATGTCAAAAATTGATTATCCAAAGAATAAAGTGTTATACAGTGTGTCCAAGATAAGGATGTCTATCACGGGGATCTTGGAAACCGTAAGAGATACAAGGTCGGTTATTTGGAGCCAAAGTTGCGTATTTTGATGCTCAACAAAATGCCTTTTTGAAAGCCTAGAAAATTTCGGCTACGTCCGAAATTATCCGAAAAAAACCGAAATTTTTCAAAATTGTTTTCATTTTTTTCTGTCCACATTTGAAGAGATATTTTAAAATGAATGGAACTTCTTCATTGCCACTTTTTGCCCTTTACAAGATAGCGTTATTAAATTGAAGAACCAACGTTTCGTCTATGAGCAGCCATCATCAACTTTGTTTTTTTAAATACGGTCCTGTATTTTTAATTACGGATTTTGAGAGTTTCTTATTTTCCTAAACAAACGATGTATTGCACTCTTAAAAAAAAAAGTTTTTGTTTTTAATCCTATCAAAAATTTATTTTTTGTCTCTCTCTAACACATGAGTTCTTACGGAAAAATCCATCAATATAATTTTTTTGAATAATTGCGATACATTGTTGGTTTAGGAACATAAGAGGCTCTCAAAATCCGTCATAAAAAATCCAGGGCCGTATTTAAAAAAACAAAGTTGATGATGGTTTCTCCGGAACGAAACGTCGTACGTAAAATCTCTCAACGCTGTTTTGTAGAGCTTGAAAAGTGGCTATGAAAAAGTGTCTTTTGTTTTTCCATCTCTCTAAATAACGTCAGAAAAAAATAAAAACGAAATCGGCAAATTTCGTTTTTTAGGCATATCTCCGAAACTACTCGGAATTTTAAAACTTTCTAAATGACATATTGTTAGGCTTGAAAATGCGCAACTTTTCTCTGATTTAACCTTCTTCGTATCTCTTACGGTTTCCAAGATCCCCATGAAAGACATCCTTATCTTGGACACACTGTATATCATAATCAGAATAAAACGCTAACGCTATATCAATTTACAGAGGTTATACCATCTGAAAAAACCGAACTCGTGTTGGTACCTTTGACAAAACGACCATTTTTTGTTTGTTTTCAGAATAAGAAGATACCTTCATACGTTCATTTTTAATAGTATTTTGATTTAATTAGTCGTTAATAATTGATCTCTGTATTGCCCAAGGGTTAATAAGATGACATATTTATTATGGATAAATCGTTTTCAAGTTCATAATAATATATCCTATACCTATGTGGAGCTTGGCAGCCCCGTTGGCAGCATTGTAAAAATGCACCCCACAAGTGCTACGATTATGTAGAGACATTACGACGATGTTATGTAATCAATAATTTCCAAAGTTCTAGTGACCCAAAGTAATTCAAAATTACTTGATTTGTCGGGTTTAGGGTCGAAAAGATTCTAAGAAAAGCAACTTTTTTCTTTGCCAACGTTTCGGCTTATCTCAAACCATCCTCAGGGCTCTGTAACAACAAGCAAAACAATAGAAACCGAAGATCAGAGCCATTAAGAAAAAAAATAAAAAAAAATCACAAAACAAAAAATGTTGATTAAAATCACAGAAAACACTGTGTAAATGAACAGTAATACCAACTGAGAGAGAAAAGAAAAAATTATTGAAAAAATAAATAATAAATAGCAAATAGAGAGAGAAAAAAGAGCACTTACATGAACACAATATTAAAGAAAAAAAAACACACAAATAGAATTAATTGGGCAACAAAAAAAAAAGAATGAAATATATAAAATAAACAACCGAAACACAGTGACAACTGGCATACTCATAGTAAACATGCAATAACAATAACTCAAATTGTCACGTCCAATTCGTTATACCTAAATGAAAAAAATATATATATATAGACATGTAAACAATAAAACAAATAAAACTCTCATTTCGATTGTTTTATTGATTACATGTCTATATATATATTTTTTTCATTTATAACGAATTGGATGTGACAATTTGAGTTATTGTTATTGCATGTTTACTATGAGTATGCCAGTTGTCATTGTGTTTCGGTTGTTTATTTTATATATTTTATTCTTTTTTTTTGTTGCCCAATTAATTCTATTTGTGGGTTTTTTTTCCTTTAATATTGTGTTCATGTAAGTAAGTGTTCTTTTTTCTCCCTCTATTTGCTATTTATTATTTATTTTTTCAATATTTTTTTCTTTTCTCTCTTAGTTGGTATTACTGTTATTTTACACAGTGTTTTCTGTGATTTTAATCAACATCTGTTTCTATTGTTTCGCTTGTTGTTACAGAGCCCTGAGGATGGTTTGAAATAAACCGAAACTTCGGCAAAGAAAAAAGTTGTTTTTCTTAGGATCTTTTAGACCCTAAACCCAACAAATCGACTAATTTTATAATCGATAATATTATGATATTATTGCTGATAATATGATGATTTAATACTATTTCTTCGTTTTAATCCTAAAAGCTGTGCTATCAAAACTGCCACAAAAATAGATTTCAACTTTAAACTCACCTGAGAACAAAATCCCAGTGGTTGCATGAGAACATTCGGACCTAGTAGGAACCGAAGGACTAGTTGTAAGACATTCAGAGCAGTATTGTGGTTGTGTTGTTATTCTCGTTAAAACAGCTTTCTTCAACAACTGTTTCAATGCTTCAAGATTTCTCACCCAACCATCACAGTTGAGTAACGAATCGAATATCTGATCTGGACTAGTGGTGGTGATACTTTTCAGAAAAATATAGTTATCATTTTCAGCAAAGTCCTGTGCAATTGGTGAGTTATCAATACTGTTTGAGCGAACAACATCTGTTTGCAGGAACGATTCCAACGCTACTAGTCTATCAGTACTGCAATGATTGTCTTGCCAATATTCAACAGTGAATTTTTTGTTGGCAATGTCAAAGCAGAAAATACCCACAGCAGGAACCTCAACGAAGTCAAAACGAGACTGCCTTTTGGCAACACTGGTAATAATCAAAGTGTCCCCTTCTTTGTTTTGGCCCAACAATAAACTTCTGCGTCCAAAGTGATCTCTGGCAAAGTACAATTTCTCATTGTGTTTATCAAAAAATATAAAAGCGAAAGGCCCGTGCAACTGTTGTAAGCTCAAGAAAGAACCAGTCTGTATAGCTTGTTTGAGAAAGTCAAAGAATAACTGCGTATCACCCTTTTGTCGTTGCAAACTATCGTCAAACCCTTCGAAAATGTCCCCATTGTAGCAAAATACTGAATTGTCATCTTCTAGAGGTTGACTGGTTAAATCAGAGCCTTGCAGCCATAATACACTTGCTGCAAAAGACAAATTACCATGTTCTGTGTTTATTACTTTGAAATCAAATTTGTCAGGTCCCCGTTTTTTGATATTTTGTTCAAATGTTAACTGGAAGGTTGATTAACAGTCACTACATCGTGATCAAAGACTTATTATTTACCTGACTTATAAGAACATCGCAATTATTCTCACTATCACTGTTAAGGGCACAAAAGATTCCACACATTTTGAAAATTGAAAATTTGAATAATCCAAATGAAATGAGTAATGACAATTAAAGACTGGTTCCTGACACTAATGACATTTGTCACAGCGCCAACAAAGATCAATGTTGCCAAGTTTCAAATTCGTAGGTGGTTTTTATTTTTCGTTCGTTGCGAAAATTTTCTGTCATTTTTCAGTTCACCAACTATTCAATTACAAGCTTGCAATAGGTACTTTCTGATTCTCAAGAACCGCCAGAATACGATTTACATAATAATATTCAAATGCTGCGCAAATGTTTATAAATATTAATAAACAATTATTTAATTTTGACATTTTTTCACTATCTATGCCTTCAACTTCAAATTGGGAATCATGGCCGATTGCACCAACCTATTTTGAGGATACTTAAGGCTAAGGGACCCTTAATTTGACATATTTGCATGCAAAACTGTCAAGTTAAGGGTTAACGTTAAGTATCCTCAAAATTGGTTGGTGCAATCGGCCATAATAAAAAACTTCAAGTTGGGAATGAACAAAATCAAATTGAAAATAATCATATTCAATTCATAACTAATCAAATATTCAAATTGGGAATATAGACCAATAATTCAATGTTAGTCTCTAACATTAATGGAAGACTGCTATTTGCTAGTGAACAAGGGTATACATAAACAGTCATAATTAAATTAGATCTTAATACGTTTTTAGGCCAGATTCATATCAGTTTATAAAATTTTATATCATAATGATCACATAAATAACAAAAATTAAAATTTTTAACCCGACAATATAATACTAACGTAGATAACTCTGCCATAAAAATATAGCTCATATTCAACGCTTTATCCCTTTTTTTTTGTTTGCCTGGGAGGAAAAACAATTTCAGATTCAGATACTCACGATCCCCTTGCACATCACCGTGCAAGGATCAAGTGATTGGATGTGGGGATTCCACTGAATAAGTAGGTAGGTACTCTCGACTCTCGACGTGAAAACAGGTCTTGTGGGACTATCGAGTGCGTATGCACGAATTTTGGTTAGGTTGTCGTTGATTTCCTGATTTGCCTCTCATAGCTATGCAAGCATAACGACCATTTTACTATCATCAAGAATGCTTGATCCCTGATGCCCAAAACATGACTGATATGAAAATATAAATCAGTTTTTCTTTTGATCTGTTCTTATTCAGGGCTGGTTGTACAACTCTACTATAGCTCAAGGATGATTCAACGTTGATCTCGGTTCAAACATGCACAGAGTATACTGTATTTGAACTTTGTTCAACGTTGTTTCATTCTTTGAGCTAGTCTGCGCTTGCACAACTGACCTTTTTGGTATTGGTATGATGGGGGACCAACGCACTGCCCGGTTAGAAGGCCTTAAAGGCCCCTTTCCGCCAACCCTAGGACCACTGTAGTTCTAACTAAGTTGATGATGGAGAGCATATCACCTAGTTATTTATTTGAACTAGCAGGACCAATTAATCTAGGCTAATTATTTAAACTTTTTGACTGTCAGTAATTAATAATACTGCAGTCTACTCAGTAACGTTAGCCAGTGAGAGTACCAACACCACAGTGTGCTACTTTTTCGTGAAACTAAAGATGCCATTAACAAAATTTTCATAGCCCTTTTAGTTTTCAAGATACAGATAAGTTATGGAAAACGTGAAAACTGTTTCCCATATAACTTTTTCCGTAGAACTCGATTCTGTTTTCGGAATTAGTATACAGGGTCAGGTCAAAAAGTTATTGGACCAAACTTTATTTTTTTAAATGGAACACCCTGTATAATTATAGTCCATAAGATTTGTTTTTTTTTACTTTTTTAAAAATATATAATAGTATGCACTTTTAAAAAAAATAATTTTTATCCGATAACTTTCTGACCTGACCCTGTATACTGATTCCGAAGGCAGAATCGAGTTCTACGGGAAAAGTTATATAAGAAACAGTTTTCACATTTTCCATAACTCATCTGATAGTTTAGTGGATACAAGGAGTACCTTCAAATGCAACATTTTCAGATTAGCCCTGTATCTTGAAAACTAAAAGGGATATGAAAATTTTGTTAACGGTATCTTTAGTTTCACGAAAAAGTAGCACACTGTCGCGGAAACTGCAACTTTCTAGCTATAAGAATAACGGAGATATACTGCAAAAGTACTCAAAATGGGACGTACATACAACCGGGTCTACATACTACATATAAGTTGGTTTCAATGGTTCTTATTTATGTTATAATTATTATATTTTATTACATAATATTATATCATAATATTAATATAAGAATATGATAAAATTATATTTGGTATAAAAACATACTGATTTCATCTTTGTTACTGTTCATGTTCCCTTTTTCATTAATATATTATATTGAATTGGTCTATTCCCAAATTGAAGTTGATAGTTCCAAATTGAATATGATTATTCCCAATTTGATTTTGTTAATTCACAACTTGGAGTTGTTTATTCCCAATTTGAAGTTGAAAAGGTATAGTATCTATAAGGATTACAAATTTACTGGCGGAGAGAAGATTTTTTTTTCAGGTGAGATTGGGTTAGTTTTGGTTAGTTTGGGTTAGGTTCTTCTGGCACCAAGGGATGCCGCGTGAGTAGAGAAAATGAAAGAAATGCATTTTCGCAGCAAATCTCTTATACAATAATTGTGTTCTCGGTAATTCTAAACTATTCATGCAGTTTCGGCGAGGTGGGGCTGGGATGTATAAAAGAAGGCTCTCCGCCATGGAAAAAGGATTTGTGATCAAGTTTTGGTTGTTGAACAAGAATTGTGAACGGGCACTTAAAAAACATAAATAAGCAGTGACTTTACATATAAATAATACTGTCAGTAAATAAATTAGTTAAAGCTGGACAGTGTTTGTAATAGCAAGTTTTGCTACAATACAATTTTGGAGGAAAATGCCATATCATTTTTTGCAACTTAATTATTATGTGGTACACACTTAGATTATGAAGAAATAGTCGTGAAATGGAAAATATTTAGTGTGTCTGGTGAAAGATGAACTATATGTCAAAGCTGAAGAAAAGCTCGGAAGTGACACGTACGGTTACACTTATAAGTAAGATAGAATAAGTAGATATGCTCTGCAGTTTTGTGGCTTATTGTTACCTGAAAAAAAGTCTATAAGTGAACAATAGTAAAAGTGACGTTTTGTGCCATAAACACAAAATAGCCAATTTTACTGAGAAATCACACAAAAAGGAGCAATATTTTCTGAATTTGAATTAATTATTCCCATTTTTAGGTTCCACTGACGACGGAAGCAGATAAGCTTCCGAAACGTTTGATATTGATAGGTTTTATTGTTTACTTATAGACTTTTTTTCAGGTAATATAGAAGATAATCACTAGTTTGATTGTTTTTTGATAGGGTGTAGCGAAATACCCAAAAAAATCTTGTAGATATGATAGAGCAAGTTGTTAATTTATGTATTTTCGGCCTAATATTTTTTTTATTGATAGAACGCGGAACTGGTCAATACATTTTAGAATAACCGTGCATTTGAGGAATCGCCTTTTGGGTTTGGGTTATACCCGATAAGGCTGGGGTTGTATTGTAGTTTGTAGTGAACATGAACAAATTCAAATAATATGATAAATGAATTATTGTGGTTATACTGCATACGATTCGGTTGTCAGATTATCGCAACAAATTTGCCAGGTCAAGTTGGCCGTTCAAACAGTCTTGATATTCCGATTCATTCAAAACAAATACATTATTTATGGATCATGCAGAATAAAACTGTAATATATTGAAAGATACGACAAAATGTCATTCTTGATAGAAAAGTCTGCTTCGGTGAAAAAGTTGATTTTTATCATAGGTCTCAAAAATGTGAAATCATAGAATGGATTAGGACCAAAGTCATTTTTTGGTTTTTTTAACGGGATATTATGATAAATAAAAAAATTGCTCCAAATCTATTCCTAACCCTGATTTCGCATTTAGTTAATAAAATTTTGATTTATGAAAATTCAAAAACAAAATCGAACATTTCTGAGAGTTATGAAATGCACACTTGCAGAAAATGTTGATTTTTGAAATTTTTATAAATTCAAATTTTCTCCAGTGAGTTCGGAAATTTTGAGCAGCTTTCCATCATTTAACGTTAAGAGGACAAAAAATGACTGCTCTTGTTTCATTTGATATTTTTACATTGTTGAGGCGTCCTGTATAATAAAAATCAATTTTCTCATCGTAGCTCCTATTTTTTCGACATGCAGACTTTTTCATAAAGAATGACTTTTTTCGTATATATCTTTCAACTTTTTGTCTATTTGTCCTCTTGTTAACAGCGTTCGCGGACAAACTGTAGATATGTTCCGAATTCATGTGACGTATGGTAAGGACCTATATTTGTTGATCTTCCTGTGGAGATTTTCAAAAGTCCACACTCATGCTAAATTCTCAATAAAGCAACTCGTGATATGGATAAAATTTTCTTGCTTTGGTTTGCCCCTTGTGCAATTCTTATGGCCGATTGCACCAACCTATTTTGAGGATACTTATGGCTAAGGGATCCTTGACTTGACAATTTTGCATGCAAAACTGTCGAGTAGAGGGTTCCTTAACGTTAAGTATCCTCGAAATTGGTCGGTGCAATCGGCCATTAAAGTCTGTTTTTTTTAAGACTGCCTGAACATATGCCAAGATTGAAGGTTAAAGGTTGGCAATCATATTACTAGCAATTTGAAATGAAAAAGGTTCACTGGATAAGACTTTACCCATGATACCTACTAAAAGACAGAAGATATGATCGATTGCTGGACGAAATTAGAACCAAGTCGCGCATGTCGTCACTGTGAGCCAAAAGTGAGGTTAGATGTAGAACACAACATCAATAACGCCGTAACCTAGTCACCATTAGCTGATTGAAATTTGAACTGGCGCCTGGCGCACGCATGACGTCCCCACGTGACATTGATTGTATAGGTTTGATGTAGGTCACGTGATGACATCTGAAGGGGATGTGCGAGAGGTGGCGTGAGCATTGAACTCCATACTACGTAGTATGGAGTTCAATGAGAGTGAGTTTATCATGTTTCTTTTTAGTATCATGGTAACCCAGTTACCTAGGTAACCTATGAATTTTGAGGTTCGGACACGCAATGACGTCAGCGAAACCGGCGCGTGAGCATATCTTCTTTGTTATAGTATCATGGAATTTACCGAACACCAAACTTCACCTTGATTATATAATAATATGTCAAAATTTTATAAAATTGTGTTACAATTATCTGCAGATATAAAAGCTGCGATTAACAATGCGTATCGGGTGTTTGTTATACGTTGCAGATCATTTCATTTTTCGACTACGTACTATTAGGAATTGCTATTAATAATGAACCGACCCAGTCAAAAATGCTATGAAATGAAATGCATATATACCAAAAACATGAGTTAATTTAAGCTTCGCGATATTTGTATCACCCACAAATTTTCCTTTTAAGGACAAAAGATTTTCACAGCGTCAATATCTTACAGAGTTCTTCTTCTTCTTCTTCTTTCCTGTTATGGCTTTGCTTCTAGGCAATTGCCAGCTCGATTCTTATTATATCTTACAGTTCATTTTTTATTTAAAGTTACAGTGACAGATCAAAATTGTAGGTTAAAGGTTGGCAAACATGTTTTATCACGATAGTCATAAATTGAACTGTGATTGTGAATTAGCGAGCACTTTATGACATTTTTTTTTTTTTTTGCCAACCTTTAATGGCCGATTGCACCAACCTATTTTGAGAACACTTAACGCTAAGGCAAAGTTTACTAATAATAAACAGTTGGACCACTTCCGAAAACGCGCGAAACCGGCTCCACCCTTCTACTTCGTTTCTCTTGGAGAGCCCAGTTCCCTTTAGTTCGGAACGTCTGTCGGTCGCTTTGAACCATTTTCGCTGGGCGGATTGTTGGGAGAGTGGGGAGCAGGCTGATTGTTTATGTTTATGATGGGGTTATTTTGATGTTTCAAATTTGTGTCTTGCATCTTGCACTTTCATCTCATCAGAATATTCATGAATACATTCATATACCTAGCTTCCTTTCGCGATACCATTCCGTTTTGATCATAGGTCTATAATGGATAGTACAGTGTGAAAAAACATTTTCAACCAATGAAAACCTGAACCGACTTTGCAAAAATCATTTAAAGACGAAAATACTAAAGCATCACCAGTCGAGTATTGTGCCGTGACCACTTCACCACAAGACTGGCAATAAAAAAGACATTTCAGAATATTCTTTTGTGTGAAACATATGGGATTTTTTTCATTAATTGCAGATCCAAAATTTGAATATCATCAAAAGTTGGTGTATGTTCTATATGTTTTATCCACAAATATCATACACGGGGTGGGTCAAAAAATATAGAAATTGATGAAGGTAACAATAACAAAGTAACAACAGTAAAACCCGTACCTATCACTTATTTAAAAAAAAAACGAAAAATGTCGTGAAAAAAAATTGTCTAGAATTAAAAGTTATGCCTGAATATTGAAGTTGTGATGTGGGTACTGTTTTTTTTCATAACTTTTTTCAAATTCAAGCATTTTTGTGAAATCCACTTAGATTTTTATTTTTTTAGGAAATCACATAGGTAGGTAGTTCATCTTCGTTGCAATGCAAGCAATATGGAACAAAATTTTGAATTTCCGCAAAAGATCTTTTTAACATGGTAAACTATCAATAATCATTATGTAGGTAGGTATATACCAATAAACTATCCTATACAAAGTGCAATAATTTTTGTATTCGATACCATATACCTACCTCTGAGTTTATTATTTAATACAGACCAAAATAATCTAGGGCGCTTTGTTTTGCAAAACTCTAGATTCTGTACACCTTTTCTTTATAACGTTTGCTGTATTTTTTTAAATAAGCGTAGGTAGGTACATTACTCTTGCACAATTTTTATATTTTTTGACCTACCGTGTATGATGTTCGACTTACAACCATTCCAATTGCATCTAATAAGTTTATCGGCTATGCATCATATTTCGTGATATTTGAATTATGGTTTTGCAATCAATAAAAAAAATCCCACATTATGTTTTACACAAAAAAAAATCCTGAATTGTCTTTTTTATTGCCAGTCTTGTGGTGAAGTCGTCACAATACTCGCCTGAGGATGCTTTAGTATTTTTGTCTTCAAAATGATTCTTGCAATGTCGGTTCAGGTTTTCATTGGTTGAAAATGTCTTCACAAACAGCACAATTATATTTTACGATCCATCATAGACCCATGATCAAAACGGATTGGTATCGCGAAAGAATAAGGTTAGGTATATTTAAATGTATTTATGAATATTCTGATGAGATGTAAGTGCAAGATGCAAGACACAAATTTTAAACATCAAAATAACCCCATAAACATAAACTTAAAGATACAGCCTCCCCCCCCACCCCAACAAACTACAATCCCAACTCCCAACAGTCCCAACCAAACCCAACTTTTACAGACAGAGATACGGCAACACTGTGGTTAGTGCATGAGCCATTTTAAAAATCGATGACGGGAGCTACATCCAGCCGCGAGTGACTTCTAAGTGACCTAACTTATTGTATGTTAGTAAACTTTGGCTAAGGGACCCTCAACTTGACAACTTTACATGCAAAACTGTCAAGTTAAGGGTCCCTTAGCGTTAAGTATCCTCAAAATAGGTTGGTGCAATCGGCCATGAACCTCTAATTTTGATCTGTAACATCTGTCATTTGTCAGGATTAGGATTATCCCGATTGTCAATGTCAGAAAACAGTCTACAATAGATCGGTAGATCACGTTAGATGTTAGGTTAGATGGGATTTTGTTTTGTTTTTGAATTTAAATTCTGAATTCTTTGTGATTCTGATACAAGCATTGTTTGTGAAACTCGTGTGAAACTCATTTCTTATGCCGTTATATCCGAATAATTAGTCTGAAAAGCAGAAGCTGATCTACAAAAATGGAGACAAAAATGCTCAATGAAAATGAAACCGACTCAGCAAAAACGGCTGCAACGAGTAGCTCAATAGATACTGACTGCAAGTTCTTCTTTGAAAAACTCGGAGATGATAAGTTTGATATTCCCCACTGGTATGATAAAGAGCCATGGCAAGTTGATAAAATGTATCGTATAAGTGTGGCTCACATTTACGATCCTTCCCATTTCTGGATCATTGTGAAGAATGGAGAATTGGATCTGTTCCAAGAGTATTTGAGTTATTTCTATACAAAGAACAAAGAGGAATATAGGATTCCAACCGACAATCTCAAGTTAAACGTGTTTTGTGCCTGTTATGATGGTGATTCGTTTTACAGAGGCAAACTTCTGAATGTGGGACGGCTAAAGGACAATAAAGTACTCGCTTTTGTCTATCTTATTGATTTTGGATACATGGCCAAGATTCCTTTGGATGATTTATATTTTCTTACAAAGAAAATGTATACCGTGCCACGATTTGCAGTACGAGCTTGTTTATCAGGTAATGATGAATGATATTTTTATAAAAACTGTGACAAATCTTAGATGTTTCAAGTTATTCGCGATAAGCCTCGTTACTCCCATATCGGGTAAAAATCGGCCGATATTGGTTAGCCGGTGACTTTCACGTGCCTCAACCGACAATATTATGAAAAGTCGCTCGAAAAGTCGTTTGTACCCGATATAGTCCAATTTCTATCCGATACGTGATGCACACGTTTCGGGTAAAAATCGGCCGATATCAGCGCCTTTGTATGTGCCAGTATAGCAGCTTTCACCCTTATCGGACGATACTCTCGCGCTTATCAGTTTGACCCCAAGCGTCTGCCGACTGGTTTTTTGGACATCATACTCAACTCAATGATGATTGCGTGGCCGAGATTCAGTCGCTTGATTAATAAATTTTTGATCCTCTACCTCAACCGAGACCTCAACTGATCCAAATCGGCCGATCGCTTTTGTGCGACTCACTCCGGAAATCGATGTACATTTTTACCTGGAATAGTGTTTTTTTTTTTTAATCTATTACTGATTGTCGCTGATAATAGATATGTACAGGGTGGGCAACTGAGAATGCGAGGTACTGTATCTGGACAACTATTCATCGTAGATGCTTGCGGTGAAAAATTTTACTACTAGAACGGCCAAGAGAAAAACCTGGAAAATATTTTCAAGTTTTTGAAATGTTCGCTAGGGGGCGTAACAACCAACAACAAGTAGAAAAATGGGATTTTTATAGAAGTTTGCCCTATGAAAACATATCGATGATACTATTTTCATATTTACCGACTATTTATCTATACTTTTTGTCTAAAATGTTTTTTTTTATCTATCAAAATAGAGAGGTGGGAGAAGTTCAATTATTTTTTTAAACAAACGGAGATTTCTTCCGTTTCGCTTGACCGATTTTAAAAAACTTGAGCTCATTTGAAAGAGCATAATCTGCCGAGTAATCTGCTCTACAGAATGCTTATTTGTTTTTCAATTTGTTACGTTCGCCGCCGACGCTAGGTGGCGTTAACTCGAGCGTTAACTGAAATGGTAGCATACTTTTGACTTTTTTCGAAAAAAATCAAATGTAATGGTATATTCATTTTTATATATTTTGAAAGGGGATACATTTTCTAATAAAAAATTTTAAAAAAAAACAAAAAGTTTAATTTTTTTCTGTTATTTTTTTGAATTAATACTTTTTTGAAAAATATAAAAATGAATATATCATTAGATGTGATTTTTTTCGAAAAAACTCAATAATATGCTACAATTTCAGTATACGCCATATAGCGGCGACGGTAAAAGTAACAAATTCAGAACCAAGTAAGCATTCTGTAGTGCAGGTTATGCTTTTTCAAATGAGCCCAAGTACGTTAAAATCGGCCAAGCGAACCGGGAGAAATCTCCGTTTGTTTAAAAAAATAATTGAACTTCCCCCACCGCTTTATTTTGATAGATAGAAAAAAACGTTTGAGACAGAAAGTGTAGGTAAATGGTCGGGTGATATGAAAATAATATCATCGATATATTTGTCATTGGGCAAAATTCTAAAAAAATCCTATTTTCTGCTTGGTGTTGGTTGTTACGCACTTTAGCGACGATTTCAGAAACTTGAAAATATTTTCCATGTTTTTCTCATGGCCGTTTTAGTAATAACATTTTTCACCGCAAGCTCCTACGATGGATAGTTTCCCAAAATACAGTACCTCGCATTCTTAGTTGCCCACCTTGTATGTGAGTATAGCTGTTTGGAAACCTCAATCTCAATACATAAAAACATTTTAAACAATCTTCGAGAAAACTTTGTTTTGTGGAGTATTAGCAACTGCCTGGGGTTTCTTTTTGTGACAATGTCGTCGATGCCCCAGCAAAGTGGTACCATAATGCATATGGTACCACTTTGCTGGGGCACTACAATGTTGGTAAACTTCAAAGCACCATAGCTTGATTTTTTCAAATAGCTCCCCCTGTACTTTGTTACCGATTAGCTTCTCTTTTTAACTTATAACGAATTAATTCAATTGAGTTGTAAATATATAAACTTGAATAACTTTCAAACTCCTTATTCAATATAATTGTAATTTACTCGAGAGTTAATACAAATATTAATGAAAAAGTGAGGGAGTTATTACGAATTAATTCTATCGAGGTGTAATATAATCTTGAATAACTTCCTTGTTCCTTATTTGATAAAATTGTAGCTCACGCGAGAGTTAATACAACTATTGATAAAAAAGTGAGAGAAATTTGGACTCTTTCACTCAAAAATTAAGGGAGTTATAATGAATTAATTCTATTGAGGTGTTATAATATACACTTGTGTAACTTTCAAAATCGTAATTTGCACGAGAGTTATTATAGCTATTGATTAGAAAATTAAAGAAATTTTGACTCTGTCACTCAAAAATTAATAATAATAATAACGAATTAATACAATTGAGGCGTAAAAATATAAACTTGAATAACTCCTGAACTCCTTATTCAGTAAAATAGTAATTCACAAAAGAGTTAATACAACTGTTGATGAAAAATAGAGAAAATTGGACTCTGTCACTCGAAAATTAAGGGAGTTATGACTAATTAATTCTATTGAGGTGAAATAATATAAACTTGAATTACTTCCAAACTTCTTATTCAATAAAATTGTAATTTACCCGAGAGTTGGTATTGGTATTGGTATGGGTGGGGGGGCAAACCACTGCCCGGCGAGTAGGCCTGATGACCCTTTTCGCCAACCTCAGGACCACTGTAGTTCTAACTAAGTTGATGGTGGAGAACATCACCTAGTTATACAGGGTGGCCCAACGAAAAGGTCCCACCCTTATTTATGACTTTCCTGGTATATTTTGGGAAAAACCGAGGGAAAAACGCTTGGACACGTCAATTTTTATTTTTAGGGGGACGTCTTCTCGTGTATGACTGTATAATACAGGGTGTTCCTAAAATAAGATATCGCATTACACTTGACATTTTTAAATCGAAAACCCCAATTTTTATGTCTATTTTTGGATTCTCCATGAAGTTTTTAGTAACTTTTGTATAATACAGTTTATACCTATCTTCAACCGTTTTAAAGTTATTTGAATTTTTCATAAAATTCACCTCATTTAATTTAATACTGATAATAATGGATCGTGCGGAAAAAAATAATAATAACGGATACATGGTGCTGTAAATGGACATAATAATCTATTCCTAACATTTTCACACATTTCTGGAGTTATTTGTCTGCCTTCCGCCGTGATCCGCTCCCGAAGATCATGGATGGAGTCTGGCTTCGTACTAAAAACCTTACTTTTTAAATGTACCCAAAGAAAGTAATCTAAAGGACTCAAGTCCGGAGACCTTGGTGGCCACTCAATGGGGCCGCGCCGTCCGATCCACTGATCGTATATGTCTGTATAATACAGGGTGTTCCAAAAATAAGATATCGCATTACACTTGACATTTTTAAATTGAAACCCCCATTTTTTTTTCTATTTTTGGATTCTCCATGAAGTTTTTAGTAACTTTTGTATAATACAGTTTATACGTATCTTCAACCGTTTATTTAAAAAATTTAAACAAAAATTAATTACTTAGCTATAATGTGTCAAAAAGTCAATGTGGTAATAAATGTTGAAAGTGGTGTCCGTTTACCTCCATGCAATCATAAAGATTTGGCTCAAATCTATTCCTAACATTTTCACACATTTCTGGAGTTATTCAACTGCATTCCGCCGTGATCCGCTTCCGAAGATCTTGTACTCAAAACCTTACTTTTTAAATGTCCCCAAAGAAAGTAATCTAAAGGAATCAAGTCCGGAGACCTTGGTGGCCACTCAATGGGGCCGCGCCGTCCGATCCACTGATTTGGGAAATGGGTGTCCAAAAACTGTCGTACTGGAGCTACAAAGTGCGGTGGTGCACCATCTTGTTGGAAATGAAGAACATTTTCATTATGATTAACCTCATTTTCTGAAGTTTCCAGGAATAAAGAAAGGTCCTACAATATGATTTCCGAAAATGCCGGCCCAGACATTAATTTTTTGAGGATATTGCGAATGTACCTCTCGAAACAAATGTGGATTCGAGTCGCTCCAAGCGTTTTTCCCAAAATATACCAGGGTATTCATAAATAAGGGTGGGACCTTTTCGTTGGGTCACCCTGTATATTTGAACTAGCAGGACCAATTGATTTAGGCTAACTATTTAAACTATTTGACTGTCAGTAATTAATAATACTGCAGTCTACTACTTTCTGCCCACCTCGGGATTTGAACCCGATCATCGCGTACTATCCTCTCCGGTGACTTTTGTCGAATGGCGCCTTAAGCCACCTAGCCGCCTTACCCGAGATGTAATACAACTATTGATAAAAAAGTGAATAACTCCCAACTCCTTATTCAATAAAATTGTAATTCTAACGAGAGTTAGTACTTTTTACGTGTTTTTCATTCCACATTTTTTTTTCAAAAGTCGACAGTTTGAAAGATATAGTTATTTATTAGATAATCAAAACTTACTTCCGAACAATCTACTTCTGGAAAAAAATGTGTGATGAAAAATACGTAAAAAGACGAGCTGAACGCGACTAAGTAACAAAGTACAGGGGGTGCTATTTGAAAAAATCAAGTTATGGTGCTTTGAAGTTTACCAACATTGAAGTGTCACCGCAAAGTGGTACTATAATGCAAATCGACGGCATTTCCACTAAAAAATACCTCAGTTCCTTGAACACTGGCAAAGTCTCAACTTGATATCTCAAAAACCAAGTGCTCTGTGGTATCTTTAATCAATGGTTGCAAACGCATCAATTTTCAGAAAAAGTGGAATAACTTTTGGGGTCTTGTAAAGATTAGGCATCCACACATTAATGAATTTTTTCAATTTTTGAGCATAGTTTTGGGTTTAGACAACAATTTCAACTAAAAAAAATGCTGGATGAACAGCTTTTAACAAAAATAATAATTCCATAACAAATTAAAATTTTATCAGGATTCAGTGAGAAAAACTTCCATTAATGACAGCTTTGTCACATTGTTACAATTCATACAAGCTACATATTATAGAACAAACAGACAATGTTGCCAAACCTACCCAAACTTCTTAAAAACAATGAATGCAATAGTTTTTGCCTGTATATTTTAATATACTATGACAAACATAATAAAACAGTAAAAAAAAAACAACCATATGGACAGGAGCGTTACTTTTTAAACGATATTCAAGAGAACATCCACCAGCTACGCTGGGCAGGAGCGTACCTTTTTTCTCGGGCAGGAGCAGCCATATGGGCAGGAGCGTTACTTTTTAAACGATATTCAAGAGAACATCCACCGGCTACGCTGGGCAGAAGCGTACCTTTTTACTCGGGCAGGAGCAGCCGTATGGGCAGGAGCGTCACTTTTTAAACGATATTTAAGAGAACATCCACCGGTTACGCTGGGCAGGAGCGTACCTTTTTACTCGGACAGGAGCGTTACTTTTTAAACGATATTTTAGATATGGCGGCATGATGGACATCTGAATATACACCCCATTAATGAAGTTTCCCTTCTCTGGAGTGTACATTGCCGACGACACCGAACTTCGGGACATCTTAATCTCCGACGCACCAAACTACAGTCCTGCAAACATCCGAGCAAAACTTCATCCACTACAGACAAGAAGGTCATCAGATGGAAAACATTTCCCACAGCATCCATTTTGAACCGGCCACTAAAACTGAATGGTTTCTTCAAAAACACAACAAAATGTCAGCAAATGAAACCCGCGAATTTACAACATCAAACGGATGCGTCGCTATGTGCATAGAAAAAATCACAATCTAATGCGCACACTCCCCTTGGTAGCATTCGCGATTCTCAAGCCGACCGTCAATGAAATGGCGCCAAAACGAAAAAGCAAAATAAATGAAAAAGGAAAACTTGGCAACACCGCGCGTATTTTTCACTCTCGGTCGTTATTAAGTGAGTAGTGTTTTGACAATCTTGGCAGTTATTGATAATATCGAGTTCGCCGGGATGTTCTGTGAATCAAATTTTTAAAATTTATTTTTCCTGCTTAACTATATGTTTTAACTTCTTTAGTGGTTACGTGAGGAACTGTAGTACATGAGAGCAACAGAAATTGTGAATTTCAATGACCCACAACTGGAACAAATCGAGATTTTTGGAAAATGTTCGTCTGAAACAATGTGCCTAAAATAGTGTTTTTTCTATAAAAAAGTGATTCATCGAGCATTTTGTGTCTTTAGAATAGTTAAACGAAGCATAATTTTCCAAATTCGCCTTTGAAAAGTAAAAAATACGTGGATGCCTAATGTTTACAAGAACCTAACTTTTGATCGGTTAAAGCGAATTGCAAAAACTAAACGTATTTGAGATACCCGAAAAGGTGCAAATTCAAATAATTGAAGATAAAAACGGGTTGCTAGTTTGAAAACTATGTTGACGCCTGCTCTGCAAAAATTATACACCCTGTATATTGAAAAACATTTTTGCAAACTGCACTGAGGCATCTCGATTTCAAATCCATTTTGCTCATCTCGATATCTTCAACAGTTTAATTGAATTATCAATAAAACAATGTCTCTAGGCCTCAAATAATTGTTGATTTTAAATCGCCTCATGCCTCATGCAAATGCAAAAAATTAAACCATGTATTATGTTCTTTTTCAGGACTAGCTCCTTCAAATTCAAACCATTGGTCACTCGAAGCGGTGAAGAAGTTTGGAATTGCTGCCTACAACAAAATTGTATTTGCTGAATTGATACACAAAAACGATGCCAATCGATTAGTTTATTTGAGAATGGCAGACTTTGACAAAAACTCCGAACAATTTGAGTCGATCGACGATCACTTAGTGTCTGAAGAAGTAGCCAGACTTCTAACTAATGCAGATATAAAAAATATTGAAGATAAGTCCATGCAGAAAGATACAGATCAAAAACTGGCATTTCTTCGTCCTAGTTTTCATGAAATAGAAACCAATCAGGTGACTGATTGTTTTTCGGCAGCTTTGATGTTGCAAGAGTATTATAATCATGATGATGACTCGGATTGATTTTGGATAGAGCGATGTTGATCGCAACTTTTATGTATGAGGGACTTACGATTTTAACGAATTCATGTTCATTTATTTTTCGCTGACGTTGATGAGAGTTTTGTATCGCGTAGCCAAGTCATAAAACTCATAGTATACCAATTCACCAAATAAATTTTGTTCATTAATGATTTTTTTTTATATTCCTGCGGTCCTTTTTAGACCTTTGATACTCTTCGCGAAGAAAATAAAGACTAACCCAACATAATTATATTTTACTACGATCACGTAGGCGCCGTAGGGTAGGCCAGAGCTGGGCAAAATACTTTTCAAAAGTATTTAAATACTAAATACTAAATACTTCTTAGAAACTAAAAGTATTCAAATACCAAATACTTTTTTGACTCAAAAATAAAGTATTTAAATAATAATTACTAAATACAAAAAGTATTTAAATACTTTTGAAATGCAACTACTTTATTCAAATACTTTGTGGTTATTAAAACACTTTGGAAATCATGTGATTTAATAATTCGTTGATATATTATAAAAAAATAACAAAAGAAGATTCTCTTAAAAATTAACATAAAATAAAATGTATTCAAAAATAAAACTAAACTATAAAACGGGAGTTACGTCTAGTCGCAAGTGTAAAAAGACGTCGACACAGCTGTTGATACTCCTAGCACTCGCAGTGTTGCCAAGTAAAAGAAAGAAGAAGTTCTAGAGAAGTATGACTTCTATAACAAAAGATGTGAATAATGAATCTTTCTACAAAATACTTGCATAATATTTGAGAATGATTTTTAGTATTGATCGCATTGACGAAAAACAATTTTTTTGGTCCATATTTCTCTCTTTTGGTAATTCAGGATTCATAGAGAATGAGATGTTTTGTTATTATTGGCAACAATGTTGACTATTCTCTAGCATATAATGAGCATATAACAGATTGCCTGACGACACTTATATCATAGTATAATAAACAACAAGTAGCGACAGCTCCATATATCTGTGGTCAAATTTCGTTCTGTCTCAATGACAGAAATTCGCCTCATTTATACCCTGCTAACAATTTGGAGTGTAAAACTGTTTTCTAAATCAAGACTTTGAAACTTCGCATAAATCTTTAGACATACTGCATAGTGGGTAATCGTATTGTATAACTTGATTGATAATTCACCTATGTATCAGTATCATTGAAGTCATGGAATCGGCTACAGTATGGTTTTATTTTACATTTCATAAGGTTAGCAGTGTATAAATGAGGCGAATTTTTGTCATTGAGACTGACGAAATTTGACCACCTTTAGGTATATGGAGCTGTCGCTACTTGTTGTTTATTATACTATGCTTATATACATTGTACATACTGGGGCAAGCGCAGTGTCAACCAAACCCAACACCTTTCTCCCTTTCTCCGTGAGAGACTTCTCTCTCTACTAGCCTTCTAGTAGTGTTATTTCTATGGCCAGAGGTAAAATTGAAAAGATTATTTGCGGAACTAAAAGTATTTAAATATTTTATAAAGTATTTGAATACTTTAAAAGTATTTAAATACTTCAAAAGTATTTCAAATACTTCTCGAAAGTATTTAAATAATAAATACTTCGAAAAGTATTTATAATTACAAATACAAATACTTCTTCGAAAAAGTATTTAAATAAAAAGTATTTAAATACTTTTTTGTATTCAAATACTGAAAAGTATTTAAACATACAAATACTGCCCGGCTCTGGGGTAGGCCAACTCCAATTGCGCGAATGACAGAATAATTTACTCGAGAACAGAACCGTAAGATATGGTACTCCTTTACCGTGATTTTGGCTTGGCTTGCTTCTTTATGAGTACTTAGAGCGGTTTAAAAAAAGGGACGATTGTACAGGGTGATTCATTTTCAGCGACAGGGTGACAGTTCTCGTAAACTATTCATCGTAGAGGCTTGCGGCAGAAAGTTTTATTACCAAAACGGCCCAGAGAAAAACCTGGAAAATACTTTCAAGTTTCTGAAATGGTCGCTAGGGGGCCTAACAACCTACACCAAGTAGAAAAATATGATTTTTATGGAATTTTGTCCAATGAAAATATATCGATGAGCTCATTTTCGGATTAACTCACTATTTACCTACATTTTGTCTAAAACGTTTTTTTCTATCTATCATAATAAAGTGGTGAGGGAAGTTCAATTGTTTTATTAAACAAACGGAGATTTCTCCCGTTTCGCTTGACCGATTTTAACGAACTTGGGCTCATATGAAAGAGAATTGTCTGCGCTATAAAATGCTCATTTGCTTTTTAATTTGTAACATTCGCCGTCGCCGCTAGATGGCGTTAACTGAAATGGTAGCATATTTTTGAGTTTTTTTCCAAAAAAATCAAATGTTATGGTATATCCATTTTCATATATTTTAAAAAAGAATACATTTTCCTATAAAAAAAAAAAACAAAATTAAAAAAAAACAAAAATCATTATTTTTTTTGTTTTTTTTAAAGGAAAATGTATTTGAAAATATTTTCCAGGTTTTTCTCTTGGCCGTTTTAGTAATAAAATTTTTTGCCGCAAGTCTCCACAATGAATAGTTTACGAGAACTGGCACCCTGTCGCTGAAAATGAATCAACCTTTACAGGGTAATTCATAAGGATAACTATGTAGCGTATCTCAGGAAGAAGATAAATTGCTGGATATACTGTTGCTCCTAGGCACTTCTAAAAAGTATACCTTTTCCATGTAAACATGATGGAAAAAACATTTTTTCGGTGTTAAAAAAATTTACAAGTGCGTACAAAAAAGTTCTGACTATTTGAACCAGTGGAAAGATGTGTAAGTGGCGCCCCCTATTAGTAGGAGCAATTCCGTGGTCAGATTTGAATTTTGCATGTCAAAAAATCCCCATATTATATCAAATCTCATAGATAACTTGATTATTTCAAAAGTTATCTGAAAAAATCAATTAAAATTCAACTTTGACACCCTGTATCTCTGTTAATATCAACTTTCGGATTTGACAAGTTGAGGTTCTTCGCAATATTTTTGTGTGAGGAATCTACTGTTAGCGTATGTATCATTACTTCTGGTCCACCCTGTATATCAAGCAGAGCCGTGTTGTAACCATAACCAAGTGAGAAGCCGGGTGGGAAAAACATGACTTTTCGAGTCATCAAAATACGGGTGAGTTTTTGTAGGACAGATATTGTTTTCTTCGACATGATTACCTGGTAAAACCAGATCTGTTGCCGGGAGAATCTATTCACAGTTTAAAAGTTAGTCAGATATCTGAGACTTCGATGGGCTTGTGTTGGCACTCAGTCTGATGATCGGTTTGTCAGGACTCGTCTCACAGAATTCTCTCTAATTCTTCTCGGTTACGGGGTTTTGTTTTATTTTAATTTTCAGGGGAACGAACTTTGCCAGGTGAGTAATTTTAAACAAAAGTTCAAAACCGCTTTTTGCGACTTCAATTGTTTCCTTTTCTATGACGTTCTTGAGATAGTTCCGGAAAACTAGTAAAGAGAGGCTTTGTGAAGTGTGTGTAACATTTTCATTTCGAATTAAACATATTCTTCCGTCGCCGGTAAATCAGACAGCCGAGGTCTGAACCTTTTTTTCGCTAAATTTTTCACACCACTCTCCCGTTGTATCCTCGTGAAACTAACCCGATCGCGTCGGTTTTCCCGATACATTTTCTCTCTGCGGTGTAAAATCCGTCGCTTGAAAAACATCGTTCACACGCCGTTCCTTCACATTCTCTTATGCCGATATTTACTGCTGTCAAATTACATTTTATTTATCAGAATCTCCGCCGGAAGTTTTGACTGATTTTCTATTGTTATTCCCCACATCAGTTTTTTTTTCTGTTTATTTTGCTGGATAAATACCAGTCGATGGTTAAGTTTTTGTTCGGGACAAATAGACTGATTTTTTCCTACCACGCCGTTTTTATTCTAAGTTCGAAAATTTCATTTCATAGCGGAAATCTGCGGAATTTTGAAAATATCGAACGCCTGGACTTTCTTCACTGTTTCAAAGCTACACGATAGGCATTGTGGCCCCTCTACCACGTAAAATACAGAGGGTCGCCGGAGTTTTAATTAAAATCTACGATTCTCCTCATCCCCGTTGGAAAAATCAAACTCAGAAAATCTCGGAGAGCGTCACACAAATATGGAGAATGTTATGCGAAAATAGTTCTTAAATAGCGTGGCATTTTTGTGCTTCGGATCACACAACCGTTCAAAGATTAATAATCAGATTATCAATTACTAATTACATAGATTACCCTTATGAACCAACAACAATTCTAGCGAATATTCCACTCATGTACAAAAAATCCCATAAGAGCAGTTGAATTTTCGGAGGCTTACAGCGATAACACCAAATCGAAAATACCACTCTGTCATGGCAACACAAATAGACACGTTGTCAGAGCAATCGATATGGCAACGAAAATTTTTTGACACAAATAACCACGTTGTCAGGGCAATCAACATGGCAACGCAAATTTAGTGAAGTTATATTCTAGAATTCGTGAAATATTCTTCTAAATACCATTCGTGCTTTAAAATTAACCGGATAAATTTTCGCTCATGCGTGTTTTCTCTACAAATTTCACTCGACCTTCGGTCTCGTGAAATTTTGAGAAAACACGCATTCGTGAAAATTTATCGGTAATTTTTAAGCACTCGTGGTATTACCTTCGATAACACCAAATCGAAAATACCACTCTGTCATGGCAACACAAATAAACACGTTGTCAGAGCAATCGATATGGCAACGACAATTTTTTGACACAAATAACCACGTTGTCAGGGCAATCAACATGGCAACGCAAATTTAGTGTAGTTATATTCTAGAATTCGTGAAATATTCACTTATAATCTCCCCGGAGCTCGAATTATTTCCGGAAATTTTGTCGAGTTGCGAATTTTCTTGAAAAATTCACAACGAGAACAAATTTCCGGATTATTAATTCGAGCTCTAGGGAGATTCGGCAAGAAAATTTCATGCCAAACCTATTTGAGAAGATTTAATAGTAGCGGCTGGACTCACCTCGCATTTAGTGGAAGAAACCAACGGCTCCTTACTCTACTCGGCATTTAAGGAAGAAAGAAGGGAATCAGGATTTTATAAAACATTTGGAAGTTATAACCAATCTTGTCAATAATTGATAACATTGCAACTTTGTATTGGAAGTTGAAAATAAATCATTTATCAAAAATATTTGTCTTTCTTTAACAGCTGTCAAGCACTCGCGGCTGGATGTAGCTCCCATGCTCCCAACCACAGTGTTGCCGTTTGCCTTATCTCTGTCTGTGAAAGTTGGGTTGGGTTGGGATTGTTAGGGAGAGTGGGGACGGCAACACTGTAATCATATGGGAGCTACATCCAGTACATCCAGATGCGCAAAGCCAAAGCCAGGGAAATTTCCACTTATTAATCTTTCAGTCACGTGATTATGAGCAGGGAAATTTCCGATAAAATTAGGTCGTTGCCATAGCAACATAACAAAATGCAAGCCTATGATTGGTTAGAATTGACTGGTAGGAAATTTTCTTCTAAATACCATTCGTGCTTTAAAATTAACCGGTAAAATTTTCGATCATGCATGTTTTCTCTACAAATTTCACTCGACCTCCGGTCTCGTGAAATTTTGAGAAGACACGCATTCGTGAAAATTTATCGGTAATTTTTGAGCACTCGTGGTATTACCCCCGAAAATTTGGCCAGAATTATGTCAAAAAGTGATTAAACATTTCTTGAAAACAATAAGAGGCCTTTTGTCAAATACTTTTCACGTTTGATGCAGTGTGTTAACTTTAAATTAAAATATAAATAACCACTTGATTTGAAAAATTATGACTTTTATTTCGCAATCAAAATGTGCGTTCTTATTCGGACACCCTTTAGTTAATAAATACAGTGGGTGCCCGACTCACTCAGCCACTGCCTTTGCATTATTGTAAATCATCATGAATTGAAAAGCGAAGTCAACTTTACCTCTTTTATTATATTCATAATAATGTTTAAGTATAAATACATTGTCACAAAGCAAGTATAAGTTAAAAAGCAAGTAAAATTAATCGAAAGTAATATTAAAAAACCTAGCACAATTTCCAAAAGTGACCGTCATTTCTTCTTTGGTTATGATTAATGTATAAACTTATCAGAACTCACTATTGGAAATCGAGCTCACATCACAAATTATAAATACAAAAAATTACACAAAATGTCTTACAATAAAAACAATGTGCGTACACAATATAACATCTGTACATTAATAAAACTTTATATTGCAGTTAACTATGTACATTTTGACTAGGGTCGCATCAACATTTTGTATAATATATCAATATGGTCAAACATTCTGATAAACACAGTTTGTCAATCAAATCTATAAAAACTCATTGCGTATGTTTGATTATTCACTATTTTGTTCACCTTTTTGATTCTGGTTTGCACTGGCATTGAGTTTTCATGGAAAATTCTACTATCTGTATCTGAGGATAATATTTTGGCTATTCAGTCTTTTTACAAATCATCGGGCTAATCCAACGTTAATGCACTTTTTACACCAAGTACTTTAGAGAGTACCACAGGGCGGTACATTTTGATAAGAGACAAATGTCCTAGAGTAACTATAGAATAGGCTAGCGTCATCAATACCCTACGTCATGACTGCTGCAAAATTTTTATGTGTTTCACATTTACCATCGAGTAAATAAGGAATTAACGAGAGATTTAAAAGTGAAGAAAGGGACTACGAAAAGTATTTCATCAATAATAGTTTAGAAACTAAATTATTCCGCAGATGCCTACAAATAGTGCTTGGTGGCAGTTAAAACAAGAATTTCGATGTTTCAAAAAAAAAGACACTTTTCAGTTGAAATAGGAACATCTTTAATTGGATATTTGGCAGTTTTCGATGCTGATTCTGGCAGTGCCTGTGCGTAAATGGCAGTATCATAAATAAATAATCAACTCAAGTCGCGAAACATTTTTTCTTATTTCTTTTTCATTATTTTTTTCCAAAACTTTTACTGTCTACGTCACAATAATTCCAACAATCACCAAGCAATATTTGCTATTGGAAGCTAACTAGTAACAGTTAGCTCTGATAACGTCATCTGCGAAAGTAACCCTCTTCTAGCTGGGTTGCGGAGGTACCAATGGAGCATGGGAGTGGATTGCGCTCACTGGTCGGCTACGAGTTTGTTCCACTTTTCGCATTTCAACCTAAAATCAAAACATTAAAACCCTCTTTTAACAAACCTCATATAATTATTGATATATGAATTATTATCATGATGATATCAACTCCGACTCTTAGTCGGATGATGATTTACCGGTTAGTAAATAAGGTTGTGTGTTATGACCGTCTCGCTATCATTTTTGTGGCACATGGCTTTTTACTAGAAAAACATTTCCAAATGTAATCAAATATTTATCAATTACTATTATTGTTTATGTTAGAATATGATAGTAACCATAAAATGATAGTTAAAAAGTTATTACTCATTTACGTGGCTTATGTCTTTTTTGGATCGAACACAAACTTTCAGTACATAGCTTGTTTATTTTTGAATAAACAATATACTTTATTTTGTCAGAAGTTACCTAATTTTCCAGATTATTGATTTTTAACATGACTTGAGTTGTCTACACAGTTCTTAGTATATTTTTTTAAGACATAAAGGTCACAAGCCACACTTTTTTTCTGGTTTCAAAATATATATAAAAAAAAATGATACAGATACGATTTATCTACCTACCTATAGGTAGTCAAGAGTATTTTTTTTTCTCTTGTAATTCATATATTCCGGGCATTTCTTTTCGAATCAAAATGAAATTTTGTACAAGGTGCCAGCTTGTTATTCTGTAACGTTTTGTTGAAAAAGTGTTTCTCTACTCTGCCCCTAGAGGGCACTTCACCTGAAAATCCAAATTGCATATTTCGCATATCTTTTTAGAACGATTTCTCAAAAAAGCGATTTTGAAGATTGGGAAATACTAAACAAAAAATGTATTCTTTGTAGGGGTCGATAAATCTCACCACTTGGCCACAAATCGTCATTGAAATAACTCATTTGAAAAATAAGTGCTTTGAATGACATGATAACAAAGAAAATACAACACAAAAACAACATGCAACAACACGAAAACAGCAAAAACAACAGAAACAACAAAAAAACTGCACAAAAACAACTCAAGAACTACAACTCGCTTTTGTTGTTTATCTATTGTTTCACACTGTTTTCTTTTTGTTATTTGTGTTGTTTTTGAGTAGTTTTATGCTGTTTTTGTGTTGTAATTTCTTTGTTATCATGTCATACGAAGCGATTACTTTTCACATGAGTTATTTCAAAGCTGATTAGCAGCCAAACGATGAGATTTATCGACCAGTACAAAGGGTACATTTTTTTTTAACTAGACAGTCCCATTATTCAAAACTGCGTATTTATTTTTGAGAAATCAGGCGGGACAAAAAAGATATATGAAATATTACGTCTGGATTCCAGGTAAAGGTCCCTCTAGGGAGGGGCAGAGTAGAGAAACATATTTTCCATAAAACGATACATACAGGGTTACAAGAAATTACCAGAACGGTCGATTTTTCCAGAAGATACACGGGTTAGCAATGTCTTAGATAAAAGTTGTGAGGCTTTCAAAAATATACATATCTGTATTGAATTGGAATATACAGGGCCGGTCATAAAGTCATGACAGATCAAAGTTGCATTTTTTGATGGCTACCCCTTATATTATTTGATATTTCAATTCTTCGTGCAATTTTGAGAAAAAATTGTGATACAAATAATGTTCCTAAATTCAACCGTTATTGAGATATCGCGTTTTAAAAATGATATTTTCGCACCTTCGACAAGCTATAAAACTCAAACGGTTCAAGATAGGAAAAAATGGTCTGTACTTTCTAATCCTAATTTTTCAAGAGCTATTCTGTCATATGACTAGAAAGTATTGGCAACTGTCAACTTTTTTTCGACCCATTTTGACATTTTTCGACAACAATTAATTTTATGTAACCTAGTTACCTCTTGAAAAGTTGAGACTAGATAGTGCAGTGCGTTTTCCTCTATCTTGAACCGTTTGAGTTTTATAGCATGTCAAACATGCAAAAGTTTTATTAAAAAGATCTTTGACTGCTGGTAACTCGAAACATATTGAGCTGGCAACAGGGGTGGTTTTAAAAACCACACATATGGTTGCATTTGAAATTTTTAAAAACACGTGCAATGTTTGTTATGACAGCGCCCCCTAAATAATTTCAAGCAATTTATCATGGCCTCTTATTTGCTAATAAAAACTGTTTTTTTTTCGCAGGCCATGCGGCTAATACTTTTCGAAATACATCCGAGAGCCATTCTTAGTTGCACACCCGGTGGCGTGTACAGGGTGTTCCGTTATATTTTAGCCAGTCGATATCTTTCTTATTTTTCGCCTTGGAAAAAAGGTCATCATATGGTATTTTTAACATCACAAGAAAGAGATACATATTTTGTTTCTGACAGTAATATACTCATTTGAAAAACTCAAGCATCTGTGAAAATGTTCTATTTCCAATGCGTTTTTTTTTACCTGAGATCTAAGAAGAATAATAAGAAAGTTATCCACTGACTTCAATACCAAGCTCATCCGAAACAAGACCATGTTGAAAGCGCCATAGATAATATTTCGCCTACGGAGAAGTAAACGAAAGAGGAACTACAAGAAATTTTCGATATGAATACTTTCTTGAAAAAACCTTGCGCTGGTTCAAGTCCAGCGGTGGACAAAGAAATTTACGGGTGCATTTATGTTATGTTAACGATAAGAGCTACGCAAATTTTATTATGATTTCAAACCGTTTATAGGGAAGCTTCGACAGCAGTGACGATTTCCGCTCCTGATAAAAATATTCGCAATTTATTATTTGAGACGTATTTTTGTCTCAACTTCATTTAAATATATGATACAGGGTGATTCATTTTTAGCGACAAAGTGCCAGTTCTCGTTAACTATTCATCATAGAGATGCAGGAAAAAAAATCTGTGGAGTAATGTGCCCAAGTGAAAATGCTGGAAGTATCTTTCAAGTTTCTGGGATCGCTGCAAGAGGACGAAATTTTTCTTATTGAATCACCAAAAAAGAATATGGAAACAGATTTAGGACTATATTCTCTACAAAATTGGCCTCCGACACTTCTCCTCAAGTTGTCAAATAAGATAGCTACAGTCAGTCAAACTTATGGCCGATTGCACCAACCTATTTTGAGGATACTTAACTCTAAGGTACCCTTAACTTGACAACTTTACATGCAAAACTGTCAAGTTAAGGGTCCCTTAGCGTTAAGTATCCTCAAAATAGGTTGGTGCAATTGGCCATTAATGTTACTAAATTGCGTCTAACTTCGGAATC
Organism: Orchestes rusci; assembly: GCA_958502075.1. NCBI lineage: Eukaryota > Metazoa > Arthropoda > Insecta > Coleoptera > Curculionidae > Orchestes > Orchestes rusci. The sequence continues at coordinate 31,729,274 of OY293307.1, forward strand.
TCTCAACCGATTTGATTGATCTTTAGCCCGTATTAAAGAGAAAAATCTGCTATTTCTGCTGCTGCATAGCCGACCACACAACATACATTGTAAAGGTCAAAACTGTTTCTGTGATTTTTTTTAAATTTTCAAATGCAAACCCACTAAATAGATGTCTCCACCCAGTAAACACATATGTATGTGGCTTTGATGTAACATTTATTTAAATTTAAAGTTATTACGACTCCCACAATAGTTTGTATGTAAAAATTATGTAACCTGTGGATCTTTCATTATTACGTAAATTGTATGTAAAATACGTTATGTAACATCAAGGTATACATGAAGTACATACATTTTTCATAAACAAATGGATGTCTCTATTACATGAACGATTCATGTCAATATTCTGTAACTTTTATATTAAGATGTGACATTTGAAAATCGACAACGGCAAGCGTCATGCGCAAATCCTAAATCGAACTTTTGGTCATCTCATACACGCAGCTTCACCCCAGAGTAGAAGTAGAAGCCATTTTGTCGTTTCGTTCGTGTTCTGTGTTTTGATTGTGTTGTATGACCGAAGCCGTAGGATCTCGCAAAAATAAATGATTTGAGTGTACTAAAGTGAAAAGAAAAGCATTCATTTGCATGTGTTTTTAATTGAAACCCAAGTAACAGTAACGTTACGTTACTCAAGCAATAGAGGCTGAGATAAACATCGATTTATGGCAGGGAAAAGGTAGGTTATGTACTTATGTTTGGTAGTTTTGGTAGCTAATATTTATAGACTTTATTTTTATTCTATGCTAATAATAATTATAAATTACTTCTTACAGATTCTAAAACTGTCGGAGAGAATTAATCAGCTAGGAACCATAATATTCACATCAGATCAACCTTGTAACAGCCACTCCTATTGCAAGCGTTCTGAATGCCGCTTAACTAAAAATTTTGCGAGCCAAAATTGGATGAAATGCTACAGCAGGGAATGGACAATTTGCATACATTTTCAAATGACTTGAAAATTTATATACGTATACTAGACAATATTAGAAAGTCTTCAGCAAAAAATAATTTCCAAAATATCCAAAAATATACTTAATAAATAAAAAAGAAAACGCAAATTTCACTGTATGTTCTGAAACGAGGTGGAGCCAAATCAACCTCCCGAGAGAGAGAGAGAGAGATAGTCATCTCAGTCAATACGCCAGACGGATATAGCTAATGTATTCTGTGACGTAGTGGGTGTTGATTGCCGCTCTTTAATCGGTGATTACTACATTATTAGAGGTCGTAGGTTGATTTTTTAAACATCAATGGCATCAGTACTTACTGATCCTGATATTTTTCATATTTCCTGAAATGACTGTACAACGCTTAGCCACAAATTCTTTGACCAAAAATAAGGTTATCTAGGCAAACTTACCTATATCCAAAATTGCTTCGTTAAGTGTACAGAGGGCGTCAAAGATTCAAAAAAAATTTGGTTTTTTCTACATTTTTCAAAAACGTTCAGATCAATTTTGATAAGTTTTGGTACCTAGTCTTGGAACATGAAATAACGGTTTTTGTTTCTATAGCGACCAGTTGGAATTAACCGGAAGTGTTGAAAGGTGACGTCATATGTAGTTACTTCTTTGGCTTTTTTTTGGCATTGACTTTTTGATGATTCAGATATTTTTAACCTAAAGTTCAATGTATTGGGGAGTTTCTCGCTCTCTTGAAAAATTTTGCCAAGATTAGTGGTTGTGCCAAAAAAAAAAATTTTTTTTTCAACTAGCTTCACAGAAATTTTACCATTGATTTTTTTTTCTAGCATAACTACTTATCCCAGCATATTTTTTCAAGAGATGAAAAAACTTTCTTACACAGTGGGTTATTAGATGAAAACATATGAATCATCAGAAAGTCAATTCCATAAAAAATCAGTGACGTGATATCCAGCTAAATCTTTTGATTTTTTATGGAATTGACTTTATGATGATTCAGATGTTTTCATCCAATAAACCAGCGTGTAAGAAAGTTTTTTCCTCTCTTGTAAAATTTGCTGGGATAAGTAGTTATGCTGGAAAAAAATAAATCAATAATAAAATATCTGTGTACAGGGTTTTTTTTTATATATTGACACCCCCATTAACTTTTTTGTTTAACATTTCTGAAAAAAGTTTCTCAGATAAAAGTTTGGTGGTTTTCAGTAAATTTTTTGAAAAACTCTGTTTCGCATATACAGGGTGCCTCAGAAAGTCTGGGCGTGGTCAGACTTTCTCATTTCAAATTAGAACCCTATTTTTTTATTCGATTTTTATATTCTCCTAAAAATTCTAAACAATTTTCGTAAGGCATACCCTATACCTAGATTTAACGTATAAACAGATATTGACCGCGGAAAGTTTTTTATGTAGCATACCTAAATTTGACGTATAAATAATTCGCAATGTTGCTTGGTTACCGTAATTGTTTAAATCTCTGACATATTGGTTGTCTGAGACGATAAAAATGCCTTACACAGATGAGGAAAAATGTGATATTCTTCGAATTTTATCAAAATCACAAAAATGCATGTGCAGCAAGAAGGGAATATCGGCAACTCTTTCCAATGCGAGCGCTCCCAACGCGAACAACATTCAAAAATGTTGAACGTGGGTTTAGGCAGCGAATGTCCGTAAAAAGAAAAAAAAGGCTAGCCGTTGTCGATCAGGAGGAAGAACTAAATATTTTATTGTATTTTCAAGGTAGGTAAATAGAATGAGAGTAATTCAGAAGCAATTTTTGTTACAAAAGGGCTCAAAATGAATAAGGATCTTTATTTTTCGAGAATTCAAATGCAGCTTTGAAAGATGCATCAAACTTATTCGATAAATCAATTAGCAAAATCTATTATACCCTAAAAAAACATGGTTACCATCCCTATAAAATAATGCCAGTGCAAAAATTAACTCAAGAGCAAAAGGACAAAAGAATTATGTTTTGCCAAGAGATGTTGATATCAAAGGAAGATCACAATTTTTTCAAAAACATATTATGGTCAGATGAATGCATTTTCAGTACTGCAGGAATTCATAATTGAAAAAACGTGAGATTTTGGGCAACTCAAAACCCCCGAGCAACGAGGGAAACTAAGATTCAAGGTCGAAGTTCCTTAAATGTGTGGTGTGGAATCTTGGAGAATAAAATTATTGGGACAATTTTTATTGACGAGCGCTTAAACGGCGAGAAATATTTGAATTTATTGACGAACGAGGTAGAAAATTATTTGGAAAACTTACCACTCCGTCAATACAATCAAATAATTTGGCATCAGGACGGAGCTCCACCACACAACGTTTTTCCGGTTGTGAATTATCTCAATGAGAAATACCAAACGTGGATTGGTCGCACTGGACCGATCAGATGGCCGCCAAATAGCCCGGATTTGACGCCACTTGACTCTTTTTTGTGGGGTTTTCTGAAGAACAAGGTCTATGAAATACCGACCGAAAATGTAGAAGTTTTAAGAATTCGGATTATTGAGGCCATTCAAGAGACCAATCAAAATAATGCTCACTTTATTGTTAATAGCATAAATAAAATCGAGCGAGATTATACGCAGTGCTTAGAAATGGACGGTGGACATATCGAGCAGTTATAGTGTTGTGTTAAGTTTGATGAAATATAAGATTGTTTTTTTATATTTGCATGTTTTTTTGTTTCTATCCAATTTCTATGAAACGTCAACATTCAAAGGTCAATATCTTTTTATACGTCAAAATTAGGTATAGGGTATGCTACATAAGAAATGTTTAGAATTATCACGAGAATATAAAAATCAAATAAAAAAACAGGGTTCTAATTTGAAATAAGAAAGTTGGACCACGCCCAGACTTTCTGAGGCACCCTGTATATGCAAATTAGAGTTTTTTGGAAAATTGACTCAAAACCAATGAACTTACATCCGGGACACTTTTTTCAAAACCGTCAAATAAAAAAGATAAGGGGGGTGTCAATATATAAAAAAAAAACCCTGTACCTTATTGAAAATATTTTTTTTCTGGCACAACCACTTATCCCAGAGAAATTTCTCACGAGAGAGAAAAACTCCCCAACACATTGAACTATTAGATAAAAGCATCTGAATTATCAAAAAGTCAATTCCAAAAAAAATCTAAAGAAATAACATGTGAAGTCACTTTCATAACACTTCCGATTAATTACAACCGTTCGCTATAAAAACAAAAAACGTAATTTCATAGTCCAAGACTAGGTTCCAAAAATTATCAAAATCGATTTGTGCATTTTTGAAAAATGTAGAAAAAACTAAATTTATTTTGAATCTTCGACGCCCTCTGTAGACTTAACGAAGCAATTTTGGATATGGGTAAGTTTACCTAGATCGCCTTATTTTTGGTCAAGGAATTTGTGGTTAAGCGTTGTACAGTCATTTCAGAGACACCCTGTGACCCTGTATGCACAAAAGTACGTGATAATAATAAGATAAGAGTGACGTAAATTATTTATATAGCAATGACATAAATTTTACTTGATGTTTACATAAATAGATCGATATAAAATTTACATATCTTTTTTTATATAAAAATGTTTACATGAATGTGATATGAAGTTTACTTTCTGGTTACCTTGTTAGTATATCATATTGACGTAACTGGTAACTTGTGTTACATAATTTTGACATCAATATTATGTTCTTGTGTTTGCTGGGTATCGTGTTATTTGGAAAACCTAAAAGGGGTAAGGAGATAGGAGACAGAAATCCCTCGAGGAATCTTTTGAAACTGAGAGACAAAAAGATGGACGCCAGACGTTTTGACTAACTTGTTCTTGAGTAAGTGTTAAAAAAAAACTATAATCGAGTGCCCGCTATTTTTCGTTTCCTTTTCGAAGAGCAGCTGTTAAGTACAAAAAAAGACACAAATAATACGATGGACCAGTAAACATCTTATTCCATAAATATTTGAAAAAAAGCTGAAATCAACACAAAAAACAACCGAGAACTTGTGCAAATGCTCCTATCTATCTTTTGAACACATTACACATTAACACAATTACAGGGGGGGGTTTCAAAAGTATTTCTTGAGGGAGATTCCTGAAGTCTCCATAACTCTTTTTTTGCAAAAGATATTATAGAAAAGTTATCTGTACGAATGTGATAGGAAATTTTCCAAATAACACGGTAGAGCCATCTATTTAGTGGGTTTGCACGTGAAAATTTCAAAAAATCCTCAAAAACAGGTTAGACTTTGACAATTTATACTGTGCGGTCGGCTTAAGCGGATAAAATTGATCCCAAGCACATGCATCAGAAAGGGCAGATCTTCCTCTCTTAAACGAGCCATAAAACAGTCAGGGCTAAGTGATTCCGAAGTTATAGGCAATTTGTTAACATCAAGTTTGACGGCCTGAAGCTGTCTTATTTCACAATTTGTTTCCATATTATTTTGTTAGTAGTTGAATGATGAAAATTTCAAAAAAAATCGATTTTCCTATTTCACAGTACCGCTACGCCCCCTTGCGGCGATCCAAGAAACTTGAAATATACTACCAGCATTTTCTCTTGAGCACATTACTCCAAAGATTTTTTTCCATTAGTGTCTACGATGAATAGTTTACGAGAACTGGCACTCTGTCGCTGAAAATGAATCACCCTGTACTTAATTGCAGACACTTTGTGAAGAAAATACGAATTTTAAGCATTGTTTAAGTTTTCAATTCCAGAGACATTTCATCCCACAAATATTTCAGTGATTGGAGCGTGATCTTTAATGTTTATCACACCTGATTCATATAAAATGATTAAATAATTTTCTTTTTTTTGCTATAATCGTCGCTCTTATCATTTATCGCTGCTCCAACATAAAAGCACCCTTGTGACATAAGTACCTCAAGGCTAATAAAATTGAGTAGGTATAGTTTATTCAATGCTTTTCTGCGGTCACGTCACAGTATTTGACGTTTGGCAGTATGTCGTAGATTGATCGCTCCACATGTGACATTTGTCAAATTGACCCTCGTCCAGACGTACGTGATTTTTATTTCAACATGTAAGAGAGAGACGGAAAAGTATGACGTAACCGCAGAAAAGCCATGAACAGACTGTACATAATTAGATGCTAGCAGCCAAGAAAGTTGATAATTCAGCCTGTCGGCACTAGGTGGTGTTCTCAATCATGCATCACTGATCAGTGATCAGTGTAATGGTACACGCAAAACAACAGATTGACTTACGTCGCTGAAAGAGAGCGCCACCCATGGCACATCAAGGTTGTTTGAAAGAGCATAAATAAATATCGCTTTGACTATCACAGACATCGATTATTATACATTTTGTATATAAAAAAGGTTCAATTTCTTGGCGTCGCTAGGATTAATCATTATCCAGATATGTATTTGGATCTTGATTAATCTTTGTCCGCTTATAGAAGTTTTGATAAAAAAAAAGATCTACTTTTGGCAATTTCTCAATTCAATCAGTCAATTCGATTATTCAGAATTTATGAAAAAAAAAAACTTTGACCGCTTGTATCTTGATTCTAGGCAATCAACTTTTGGACGAAGGTAAATGTGGTTGAATCCCGACGAAAAAACTCAGTAGCATGATAAATGAACGCAGTGTCGAAGAAAAATTAAGCCCTGAAATAAAAAAAAAGGAACGAAGCCAAAACACTAGAGAGTTGATAAAAGGAAATTGAGTTAACAGGCGTAATATTTTCCAAGAGTTACATCCATGTCATGAGTATAGGTACTTTTAAAGCAAACATTCAAAGAGGTCTGAGAGGTGAGGTATAGAGTGCCTAGCTGAACAAAAACTAATATTTGGAAACGAAACCTGATGAAATAACACGGAAAAAAGTAGCGCCACCTACCGGTCTAATACAAAAGCATCTGTGAAATGCAAACAAAGACGACCAACAACGACTTGAAACATTCCAAAAAAATACATCAAAATTGAATGATGATAATGATTCATAAACCTGTCTAAGGGACAAAAGTCACTTACCATATTTTCATGTAAAACCTCCATATACTCCCTGATCAAAGTAGCAATCTGGAAGGCTTGCGCAGTGGTCAAGATAACTTTGCTCTGTTTATGATCGCTTCCAGTGATAATCATAAGACACTGTAAAGCCGGTGAATACGACAGTATGCTATTATAGTCATATGTGCATAAGGTATTCCTAGATCGATGTTCAAGCAGATGCAGTCCCTTCTGGTCTACAGCCAACCAGAGCACCCTGGGCCAATTTGATGTGAACGATTGCATCACATCAAAAATTGTAGCTTTATGCAGGGGCCAGCTTTGTATCAGATTCAAGAAAGCCTGCTTGGCTTCAGAGGCAGTCATCCCGCGTAAACTTTGATGATGCATTTGCACCCCATCTTGTGGAACTGTCGGTACCATTCTTGCCGGTAGACAATGACAGGCGATTGGTCTATAGTCGTGGACAGTTTCCTCTGTATCGCCTAGTTCCAGTTGAGCTTGTAGTGCTGTTAACATCATCTGAAAAAAACACGAAAAATGCTCACTTTGAACGTTTCAATCGTTATACTTACGGCTTCTTTTTCAGTGATTGGAAATCGATCAGTTCTCAAATCATGCAATACTTGATGATACAACAATTCCTTCTCAACAGGGTCATTCAGATTGATATAATTATCCATAAAAAGATGTTTTTTGAAGAGGAAGAAATGATGTTGCGGCCGCATCTTCTTCTGAGTGCCAGTATTGTTTGTTTGATTTGCCGTAGAGGCCGCTCTGTATCTTTCCCATTTTGCCATCACGTCCGCTACTTTTTCGTCAGCGGACAAACTTCGTTCCGAATTGCCTAGTACCTCGTATATGGCGTAACCTAGAATTACTTTGAGTTTTCAAACATTCTTGTTGTCGAAGATTTATACACACATATACAGGGTGTTTATTAATTGAATGCCGATACTTGATGATTTTAAGACAAAAAGTTCATATGGACATAGATCCGCAGGAGCCTAGATTTTAAGATATACAGGGTGTTGAAATTTAACAAAAAATCTTTCTTTATATCATTACTTTGATACCATTCCAGAGATCTTTTAAAATATGGTACACGTCTTCTATGCACCAATATGCATGGGAATGTTAGAGAGGGCGCCACTGATTTAAAAATATTGGAAGACAGAGCAGGGTGTCAATGCAATTAAGTAGATTTTATTTTTTCAAGCGAAAACCATGCGCCGGACGAAAAAAAATCAAGAGAACAAATTGGCTCAGAAATAAATAGAGATTTCAAAAATAATTTTTATTTTGATAGGAAGCAGTGGCGTACAAGTTTTTTCTCCAAAAATATTGAGTGCAAAACCCGTAAGGACGCCACTGGTGAAAATAGTAGAATTGTTTGTACATCATAAAAAGCATATTGATGCATAGAAGACGTGTACCAAATTTCATAAAGATATCTGGACTAGTATCAAAGTAATTATAAAAAAATCATTAATTTTTTAAAATTTCAACACCCTGTATCTTGAAAATGATATGAACTTTTTGCCTCAAATACATTCAAGGATAATCGGCATTCAATTGATAAACACCCTGTATATTCAGCGCCCAAGCTTAATTGATATACAGGGTGTCCAGGAAAATGTGGGAGATCTCTCGGATTCAGATAGAACATTAAAAAATAAGATGACAAGTTCCCATACATTTTTTTCCTAGCGGCCCTCCCTACGGAGATACGGCCCCCTAAAGGACCCCACTGGAAATCGGTTTTTCTTGAATAACTTTTAAACGACTCAATATAATTCAATGAAAATTTAATATGATAAACAGTAGTGAGGACCTCTCAAAATACTTCCCTTAAAACATAATTAGCTTGTTTAGTTTACCAGGGACGGACTAGATTGTACATTTTAACGCTCAAATTTTCAACACCCTGTATGATAAGGAGTTAAAAAAAATAAATTTGGATACCTTGAACATTAAGCTAAAGAAAAGGTACTCTTGTTCATTGTCGATAAAATGAACCATTTTCGAGAAAAAACAATTTTTATTAAACAAAACCTCGAAAAAAGCCATGACGAAGTGGTGCTCTTGACGAAATTGTGAACCTAACGCTAGGAAAAAAATTTATGGGAACTCGGATTCTGATAGAATATTAAAAAATAAGATGACAACCACTTGACATTCGCGAAGAAATGTACCTAAGACTGTTATTTCTGGATTTTATTTATCAAACAAAATTATTATGCATAAAAGTTCTGATAAATATATTTATTCCATCAACATTCATTCTGATAGGTAGCTTTTGACAGATTTAGTTTTTTACTTTCATTTATTACAAAATATTATATGTTTAAATTAATATGTTTATCGAATTTTGAAAATAAGCATTCTCTTAAAGTAGATATTTATTTAACGAGGTTCACATAAAAATCTGCATTGATTTTTGTTTTGATCTTACAGTCACTGAGTGTAATGTGATTTTTATTCTTTATCATATGCGGCTTTCAAAAGGCTGTCTTCAGAGACCTTAGTTTTTTTTAATCGTGATTGTTGATTTTTCAAAACACACTGTAGAATACAATATTGTAGTGCATTTTAATAATAATTATTACTTTTCTTTATTCTCAGAAGATCAAGAATCGTGTTTCTCTTCAAATTGATTCTGAAATTGAAACAAAATGAACCCATAATATTATAACATTATACAGGGTGATAATTAATGATGGGCCGTCGTTCCAAGTACGCATTCCCGAACCAAATTCAAGTGGAAAAGGTTCTATAGACATGTTGTCCTAAATAGCCTGGTTCTCGAGATACAGGGTGTTGAAGGTTTAGAAAAAAATCGAATCCATTACTAATATCTAAAAGACACTTTTGCCGAGATTGTTGAATTATGGCAGTTTTTCATCATAACAAGACGGCCAATTAGCACTAGCTAGATGGTTATTATGAATTTCAGTTGCGTTCAGACGGACAGTTTCACGAATAAATTTGTCAAAAAAATGTGCACCACTGGCATTTTTTGAAAATTTTCAATTTTTGTCAGATAGAGCAGCTAAATATACAACTTTTCTGTCTCTCGATATCAAAACCACTTCGTTGCACGTCGAAAAATTGCCAAGATAACGTGACTTTTTTTTCTCGAAAACTAAGAAAGATACGATGAAGCGACAGAAAAGTTGAATTTTTAGCTGCTGAATCTGAAAAAAATAAATAAAACAGTTTGAGAAGAAGACAGTAGCGCACATTTTTTAGTCAATTTTATTCGTGAAACTGTCCCTCTGGCCGCCACTAGAACTCATAATTATCATCTAGTTAGTCGCTAATTGAACGACTTTTGCAATGAAAAACTTTAGTAAAATTGAACAAAATCGGCAAAAGGAACTTTGAGATTATAATAATAAATCCGATTCCCAAAACACCCTGTAGGTCGAAAATCAGACTATTTCGGAAACATTTTTTTTTTGATAGCGCAGCTACAAATACAACATTTCTGTTTCTTGATATTTTTTCGTTTTCGAAAAAAAAATCAATATCACTTTATTACATGTGAAAAAATTATTCATATAAATTGGTTTTTATTTTTTTACCCTTATCGAAAAAAGATACAAACAAAAATCAAGTGACAAAAAAGTTTCATTTTCATATTTTTTGATAATATTATTCGTGAATCTGGCCCTCTGGACGCCACTGGAACTCATAATCACCATCTAGTTGGAAATCGGCAAAAGGATGTTTGAGATATTAATAATAAATTTGATTTTTTTCTAAACCTTTAACACCCTATATCTCAAAGACCAGACTATTTAGGACACATGTGCGTTAGACCTTTTTTACTTGAATTTGGTTCACGAATGAATCTTTGGAAATACGACCATTAAGTAACAACCTGTATTATGTATCCGATCCAAACTAGATTTTTTAAATGAATTACCCGGTAATTTTTCATACCACACATTGAGTTGCAACTTGGGCTACCTACTTTTTTTTAATTTGTTCCTCCTTACTCATAAATCAAGACAAGTTATTCTTGCAGTTGTCAAATGGGTGTTCACGGATTCTATTTTTAGACGTTTGGATTTTAATTTTTTTTAGATACTATCAAGGTGAAATCTGTGCTAAAACCATGGATTGAGTGATCGAGAAGTTCTACAGACATCAAAAATCGATGTGGTCCAAAAAATGCCGTAAGAGCTGAATATCTATGTGTGTATACAGGGTGGTACTCAATGGTATGTCATAATTTTAAGGGGGAGTTCCTGGATAAATTTCAAGTCGGAAAGATCATATAAACTTGGGTCTTAAAATGCTTGGTTTTCAAGATACAGGAAATGTGAATTTTGTCACAGGATACTATGATATAGGAACACACATTTTTTTATTTTTATTTTTTTCATTTAATTTTTTCTCAATTTTTTTTTTTTTTTTTAACTCTAGTTTATATGACTTTTTCGACTTGAAATGTATCCAGGAACTCCCCCTTAAAATTATGACATAGCATTAAGTAACACCCTGTATAGATCTTTGTTGTTGTCATTATCTCACCTCTCGCTTCAGGAGTGAGCCCAATTTTATCCCTAACCACCTCCATAACGTCCTTAGCGGTGGCAGATGGATTAAATTCCACGCTATGGTACTGGCCGTCCATAAAATGGAATCTCGCATAGACCGGTCTTCGATTGATGGTACACAGAATTTCTTCTCTGGATGGAGGCCACTGGCGACGTCTGGTACTTTGAGTTTTGAGCATACATTTTTCCGCAAATCTTGCGTATTTTCCTTCTTCTGTCACATAGTCAGAGCCACATCTGTCATTAGAGACAGTTAGAAGATAACTGTACAATAAACCAATAATTACCTTTTGAGGTGTGAAATCAAATACCTCCTAATAACCTTATTAGGTGGTAAAACAACTGAGCAGGACAACGACAACAAAGCCCAGTGTCTTAAATTAACTCTAGAGTTCGGATCTGGATGATCTGTTGTCTGTTTGATCAGTTGAAGATAAAGCTCACAAAGAAGCGACTCTTTTCTCATACATCTTTCAAGAATCGTCTGAAGAAGTGAGACATGCTCATCTTCAACTCTTCGTATGACTTCTCCTTAAAAATTATTTTTGTTCAAAGTATGTCAATGAGTTTAGAAGACAATACCATTTTGCCCTAATCCAGCGTATGTTAGAATTATCTGGAATACTTGCAGCATGATTTGTTCTTCAGCTTCAGGCATCTTACTGATGCTTTGTAGCAATGGTTGTTTACTAAATGCCCAGAAGGCGTGATGAAAACCTTTGTAAGTTTCACTTGTGTCACCTTGTTGAAAGAATGCAATAATTTTACGAACAATACTTTTTAGTAACAAAAATTGATCTTACCTCCATGCTCTTGTCTTAGTTTGTCCAACTTATGTTTACTCAATCTTCTTAGAGTGTTTCGCAGAAAACTTCCAGATGAATCAGTGGGTTTTCTTAAAATATCATGATCCACAAGAGCTCTTCTACAGTTAACTAAATTGTGATATAATCGTACTCTGTCTTCATTTGTGATGCCTGAAATGACAGCGAACATTCAGCAATGCATCTCAATCTGATTGCCGATTAATTAAATAAAATAATCAACATGCTAAGGACAACATGCAAAATGTGTGTTGCATAATATGAGGAGTGCACCCTGAATACGGGTTCCTTCAGTATCTCCGAAACCGTCTATATCAACATCATGAAATTTGGTACTTTTATTGCTGAATCAGGGCTGAGAATTTCAAAATGTTAGTCAATGACGTACCATAATGATGGATGGGTAAAAGCGAGGGTGTTGTATTTTCGAAAAAAGAGGTACACTATTGTTTTTCAGACAGAAATACATTTTATTCGAAATACTCGTTCAATATCCAGTGAAAAAAGGTCTCTTGAGATTTCTCTCTGCATGAGAGAATGTGTCTGCAACGGTAAGAAAGATGACTCATGGACAGAATCCTGCAATGAGACACTGGAACTTTTGATGGAGACGCACTTTCCAGGATGTACCGTAGCAGAAATCAGCAGTTCTTGCGAACAACAGCTGATGCCAAATACGAGAACACATGAGAAGGTTGTATCAAGGATGATATCAAGCGAAATAAAGTATACAGTGACGGGACCGGAACGAATAAAGCCAATCATGTTACAGAAATCTCTCGACAGTATATCAGAGGACCTGGTCGAAATATACTCTGATTGTCTCCGATTGGGATACAATGATGTCACGACCGAGGCCATTGAAAGAGAAATGGAAAGGATAGAACCAATCATCATCAACTAGACAGTAAAAATGCTGAAAAGCAGGATTATAAATTCAGAAAATGGGAATTGTTCTATAAGAAAAAGAGCAACAAGAGGGACACAACACGGAGAAGTTATCTCTCCACTCTGGTGGTTGATCGTAGTAGACTCAATCTAAAAAACCTTCAGAGAACAAGGAATAATTAAAGATGGTAGCATATGCAGACGACCTGGTAGTGGGCAAAAGCTTGTCAACTATCAGTGAAATCATGGGATCTGCATTGAAGGAACTTTCCAAATGGGCAGGACAGAACGGTCTTGGAGTTTGGAGTAGACCGTGGTAAGACAAATGTAGTACTGTTCACAAGGAAATACAAGGTGCCCTGTTAAATGCCCACATTCGGGGGACAAACTCTTAGGCTTTCCAACGAGGCAAAGTACCTAGGGATCATTCTAGACTTAAAGCTCTCCTGGAAAAGAAACACAGAGGAAAGATTGTCTCAATGAGAGGCCTCAATGCATCATATATATGCAGGAGAATGATTGGTAAAAAATGGGGATTAAAGCCGCACATTATCCACTGGATGTATACAGCGATCGTGAGACACATGATTACCTACGCCGCCGTGGTATGGTGGACAGGCATCGACACGAACTCGAACGTAACGATGCTCACGAAAGTACAACGGGAGCAAAGAACAGCACACCGCAGGCAACTTTAGAGGTCGTTCTAAACCTCCTGCCCATTGACTTGTTCATTGAAAGCACTGCCGCAAAGGGATCTCTCAGACTGAGAGAGGCCAAATTGTGGAAACAGGCAACAAGTGGGCACTCAACGGTGCTAAGGAAAATCTCAAAGGCAATGGATAACCAGGAGGCGAAGCTGCTACAAACGGCAACAGACTACATGGTGACCAAGAGCTCTTTCGAGAATAAGGTAGTGGTTAAGATACCTTCCAGAAAAGACTGGAATCAAGACTCAATGATAAGGGAGAAGGAGATATCCATCTTTACAGACGCAGCAAAGACAAATACAGGCACAGGAGCAGGGATATACTCAAAGGAACTAGACATCCAAGAGCTTGAGAAAGGATGTGGCATCTTGTATGCATAAATCATTGCCATCAGGAAAGCAGCCAACCTGCTGTAAAGACTGGACAACACAACAAAAGACGTCACAATCTATGCAGACGGCAAAGCAAAGTTTAGACTACTGGAATCAGTACGGTCAAAGTTAGTAATGAGTTGCCGTGAGGCATTATCCTGGATCAACAACATGTAGACCAATCTATGCTGGGTTCCTGGACATAGCAATATCGAAGGAAACACGATGGCAGATGGACTGGCGAAATTGGGACTGAGGAGCGATGAAGCCCAAATGCAAAACACATCGCTACCAACGATCAAACTGTTGAAAAATACAGAAGATAAAAACATGGTAAAGCTAGACAGCGACAGGTGGAGTAATCGAAACGACTGCAACACAACGAAAGCTCTGTGGCCAAACTTGGATATGGAAAAAACAGGGATATTACTAAAGCACAGCAAATCCTCTGTGAGTACCCTTGTGGGAGTAATCACAGGACACTGTGAAAATGGGGCCTACGGACTGATAATCTCTGCAAGGACTGCATCGAGGAAGATGAAACGATAGAACATCTACTATGTCACTGCCCAACTCTGAAGGAAGGACGCCTCAGGAATATGGGACAGTACTACCTTGAAGACTTAGAGGAAGCGGCAAATGTAGACATCGTGCTTTTTTCGAACTTGAAAACCATGGGATGTTTTAGAACGATTAAAAGAAAGGCTGCAGGTTAAGACCGAGGGGACACCTCTTGAAACAAGGGAACACAATGGGCCATTTGGCCTCCGATTGAAAGCAATGCGAAGCAGGAAACTGCTTTCTCTCTGCGACGAGAGTAATAATAGACTGTTCCCAAAACTGTAAATTTCCGATAATAAACGCTCTGAAGGGTACAATTATCTATTTATCGAAGCAAGACAGTAAACCAGAACAAACTACACGTAATCAGACAGAGCGCAATATTTTTCTATTTTAAATATAATACACAATGTTCTTCAAATCCGTTCTAATGACGGAAAGAGTTTTATCCATACCTTTCATATCAAAATTAGCGAAGGCGTTCAGTTTTTTGATTTGTATAATATTATGTGAAAAGTGGAAAACAACTATATCTGTCATTATGATAAAAACAATGCAAATACACGTCAAATGAAAACTTACTCTTGATCCTTTTCTGGGGTGTCTCACTCTCCGTCATCCATCCAGCCAAAGCAGGACAATAACTGGCAATCAACGAACCAATCTCATTCTTCTGCTTGGTTTCGAACACGTAACATTTATGGTTATTTTCTCCCACTGTTCGTTGTAGAGTGATCGTGATGAAACTATCACTAGGGTCTAGTAGAATACTTTCTATATCCTGATATCTGAACTCGTTCAAAACGAATTTATCGTCACTCTTGATTAACATGATTCCATCACAGTTTATGCCCAGGGTAAGTGCATTTCCATACGACCAATAGCCTCTGTAGGTGACTTGGTACATTGTAGTACCATATAATGGATATTGCATAACGCAGGTGAGGTATAAGGCTTTGGCGGTTAGTTCCAAGCGATTGGCTCCATATTGGCGGTGAGCTTGAGCAATTATTGGTACCTGGAAAGGGAGATATTTGATGTATTCACAAATTTGATGTCAAAATTTTTGGAAAAAATCGGTTTTCTATCAATTACTCAAAAACCTTTCAGCTGATTTTGACAACATTTAACACGATTATTTTTTGTCATCATATAGGTCATTTTTTGCGTGATTAAGATAAAATCATTCATTTTAGTGGCGTCCCAGAGGGTCTTCTGATTGAAATTTATAAGTATTAAACATGGTATGACACTTTTTTTTGAAGATTTCATAATTTTTCCAGATCACGCGATTCAGGATTTATTTTTGTCTTTTTAGTTTTTTCTGTATCTATCTAGTTTTCAATTTGAAAATTAAAAATCGTTTTCTTTCAACTATCCGGACACGGTGCTCTCTCTGGAAAAAATAGTTTTTTTATTAACTACTCAAAAACCTCTCAGCTGATTTTAACAACACTTGGCACGATTATTTGTCGTTATAAGAGTCATTTTTTGCGTGATTAAAATGAAATCATTCATTCCAACGGCGTCTTAGAGGGTAATCTAAACCAAAACCTCTTTTCCCTGCTTTAATGAAGTCCACAGAAACTGTTTGTAATTTTTATCTTGAGAACGAAGCCAAATACATGAAAAATCAAGAAGACCACCAAGAAACGTTTTTGATTGCTTTATCTAAAAAAAATATAAAATCTTCTAAAAAGCAATGACTCAACATATACATTCATCATAAATATCAATTGGATGAGCCACTGGGACGCCACTGGAATGAATTATTTCATTTTAATCGCAAGAAAAAATTGCCCTTATGACGACATTGAATTGATTGATCTGAGAAAAATATAAAATCTTCAAAAAAGCTGTGTGTCATACCATTTACTTATATACAGTGCGGCTCTAAAAGGTCCCCCCCCCTTTTTTTTAATGTATGCACCAAAAATTTTGAAAGGCATACTTTAATTGCTGTCGAAATACTACTTTTTGATGTTACTGACGTACTTTTAGTATTCAAGATGGCAGCTGGGCGCCATTTTGAAACATTTTTTTAAATGGAAAAGGGGGTTGTGTGACACCTCATTTTGAAGGTCCTGATGAGTACTTTATAACCCTTGAATATTGAGTCGATATCTTCAAGCACTACAAAATGGCGGTACATTTAATTACTACATTGATACATACACTTTAAAAAAAAAATCGTCAAATTCAATTCAAAAGATGCTGGAAATATTCTTGACATGAAGTTTGGGTTAGGAATAAATGACAAAAATGGCAAAAAAGCATCTTTTGCATTGAACTTGACGAATTTTGTCAAAAAGTGTATGTATCAATGTAGTAATTAAATGTACCGCCATTTTGTAGTACTTGAAGATATCGGCTCAATATTCTAGGGTTATAAAGTACTCATCAGGATCTCACACATTAAAAAAAAAAGGGGGGGACCTTTTAGAGCCGCACTGTATATCAATTGAATGCCCCTCTCAGACGCCACTGGAATGAATTATTCTATTTTAATCACGCAAAATATGATTCTTGGGACACAGATGATCGTATCAAATGTTGTCAAAATCATCTGAAAGGTTTTTGAGTAATTGATAAAAAAACGATTTTTCCTAAAAACTTTGACACCCTGTATCACGAAAACGAAGCAAGTCAGGACATAGGTTTAGATGAGAAAAAAAACTGTATTTTGGGCTGGTGAATATGCCCTCAAAATCTTAGTAATCAATTTTGAGACACCCTGTATAAGAACCGCTTGAGGCCTGGACGCTATAGTTTATGAACAACCGTTTTGTGAGGTTGGCGCGTTGGTAGTGAGTTTATTAACAAAACATTCATAGTTCGCTTTTGATATACAGGGCGAAATTGAAATTTGTCCATTTTCAGGCAGCCGTCGTATCTGTCAAATAATTTGGATGAAAATTGAAAAAAATATTTTTTAGTTTCTTGCGTAGAGTTCAGTGGTGTAGTCAGATTTTTTCGAGAAGTTACTAATACGGAGATGTAACGCAAATAGTATGTTATGTTATTCAAGATAAATGTCAGTTTCATTAGCTTTCATGGTACACTATTGACAAAAACTTGTTTGTTTTTTTCAAAATTGTAGATTTCTTCTTTACTATATTAATAAGTGTATTATACTTCTGGAAAGCTCAGAGACTGTCTATTTAAAATAACGAAAAATATAAGGTTGTCATATTAAAAAATATTAGAAAGTTTAAAGCTACTTAATTCAAAATATCAAGGCACAAACACGAAATCGATAAAAGTGTTCTTTTTGTTAAGTAGAATCCAAAAACAATAGGAATTTGAATAAAGCAGCATATAGTGACAGTTAAAAATGAGTTTAGAGCTCAATATATTTTTTAAAAATAAAGTATTTGGGAAAAATTGTAGATTCTAAATTTAATTGAAATTCATACAAAGTTTGAAAGCAAAATAATACGGATCAAGTAAACCCAAAAAAATATCAACAATACAATAAAATTCATTTTTTATCACTAATATATAATAATTCATTGAAATTATTGAGAATAAAGGAAATAGAAAACAAAAAGACGTAATATGCAGATAAAATTTATGTAAGTTTCCCAAATTTAAAATTAAAAGATTTAAAAAGTTTGAATACAATAATTCCTTGTAAGTATTTTATTTCCTTTGAAAAAAATTTTGTTTAAGATGATTATCTACAAAATTGCTCAATAATTTTTTTCATGAAAATTATTAACAAAAACCGTTATACATAATATTATATTATACATCGTTTTTAGGATGTTAATATTAACTTACCCAGACGTCATCCCCTCTTGTCTTTGATATGCGATACGGTAGATAAGTATCTATATCCGTATAATACTCCAATTTATTATTATCCTTAGGATTACCTAGCGCTACTTGTGCTTGTAGGCCTGCCAGTTGCAGTGCTACTTTCTCGGTCACAGGAAAATCGTCTTTCTGTAAAAAAAAATTGTTCAGATTCCAAAAGTCAAACAGATCTTTATGATTGTTTGACATATTAATAGAATTAAATTAACCTTCACAACACTATGAACAGCTTGAGCATACAACAAATTGACTTCAACAGGATCTTGACTCAATAAACGGGTGGCTTTGAAGAGTCTCCTCTTGAAAATAAAACGATTTTCCCCTCCACTAAGGCCTTGAGTACTTCGTCTTCCTAACGTAGATAGGCCACTGGGCGGAGTTAGTTTGTTTTGGTTTCTGTAATAGAAGATTGGAGCTTATGATTAACTTGTGACCTACACCAATTTCAATTTAATGTAGATGGTAGCATATTATGATTTGCGTTTGGCAAACCTATGATATCCACTTCGAAGTGAAATTGAATGTAAGTAAGGCATAATGCTTGTATAAAGCTTGTTCAGAAGGTGAGAAAAACTCCTCAATTAAAAAAAAATATCTATGTAATTTGGATCATTATCAATGAACAAAAAATAATGAGGGAAAAAAAGATTGATTATTTAAAAAATTCTTCATTAAATTGAATATTGCGTTCAAATGTTCATTTTAAGTGATACCACTATTGCTATCTACGAACCGTAAGTGCTACGAGGTCGTTTAAATGAAAGAAAAGTTGCCATTTTTGATAATCAATGGAGATCCAGTTACTGCATCGCAAAATAACTTTTAGTTTGTGTAATACAGGGTAAATTTGTAAAAATGGCCTGAAATAATTTCGTTGAATATTCCAGAAACTATTAATTTTCGAAACATAATCAAGATTTTGAAGTTTTATAATTTTTTCCATTCTTCAATACGATGTTTTCAAATTGTGTATACGACGTTTCGTATTCAAGTAACCATCATGAACTTAAATTTTTTGAATGCATACCTGAATTTTTTATCGTCATTTTTTGATGATGTATCGAATACCATTGACGACGTTTCGACCTCGTAAAATGACATCATCAGGAATTATCACCAGTACGGCACTGATTTTATCATATTTCAAATTTGAAAGTGTTTAAGAATGTTTTACTACATCTTCTTTTATGTTTTTCGAGTATATTTTTCTACCTTTCTATCCTAAGTATCCATTATCAAGAAATTTGAAAAAAAATCTTGTGTACTTTTTGCAAATTGACAACAATCTTTTGTAGGACTTTTTTCAATACTCTAGGAGTGGTTTTGTTAGATACTTGACGAAGTTTTCTGAGTTATGACCTAGATTCTGCGGTGTACACCCTATCTTATTTTTTTAATAAATCCCCATATGGAAAAATCCATTGGTGTAATATCGGGTGATCGTGGTGGTCAGTTTATAGGGCCGGTGTTATCGATTCATGGGATAAAAAATTGTTCAAAAAAATCACACAGAAAGACAAATATCCAGCTCCGTATTTAAAAGATTGAAGTAAATGTTTTTTGCTCTAATACGAGACAAAACAATTTGAAACTTTGGTGCTTCGATCCATTTTCATTCATGTTTTAAACATAAATTATAATTGGATAAAACATTTTTGAGCCTTTTAAATTTTGAAATAAGATGAAATCAGAGCCGTAATCGTGATAATAATTCACGATGATGTCATTTTACAAAGTCGCATCGTCGTCAATAGTAGGTGTGTTTGTTATGCTCCACTAGTGCACACTTTTCTACACTACAATACTCAGTGTGGCTTTGTTTGTGAAATGTTTGTCTGTTTTTCAGGATAGAATATGCTTATTAGTTTAGTGAAGATATTCTATCCTAAAAAATAGACAAACATTTCACAAACAAGGGAATGAAGAAATGTTTGAAAAATTATGATAAAAAATCCAGGTCCGTATTTGAAAAAATGAAGTTGATGGTGGTTACTCGTATACACTTTTTGGAGACATCATATTGTAGAATGGAAAAAATTATGAGACTCAAATTTAAACTGTTTCTCGAAAATGAATAGTTCCTCAAATATTTAATGAGAATAATTTTGGCCATTTTCACCTATAATCTCCCTAGAGCTCGAATTATTTCCGGATTTTTAATTCGAGCTCGCGGGAGATTCGGCAAGGAAATTTCATGCCAAAACTATTTGAGAAGATTTAATAATAGCGGCTGGATGTAGCTCCCATGCACCAGTTGGGTTGGGATTGTTAGGGAGAGTGGGGACGGCAACACTGTAATCACATGGGAGCTACATCCAGATGCAAAGCCAGGGAGATTTCCACTTATTAATCTTTCAGTCACGTGATTATGAGTAGGGTGATTTCCGATAAAATTAGGTCGTTGCCATAGCAACATGTTAAAATGCAAGCCTATGATTGGTTAGAATTGACTGGTATGAAATTTTCACTTATAATCTCCCCGGAGCTCGAATTATTTCCGGTTTTTAATTCGAGCTCGCGGGAGATTCGGCAAGAGAATTTCATGCCAAAACTATTTGAGAAGATTTAATAGTAGCGGCTCACCTCACGGACTCACCTCGCATTTAGTGGAAGAAACCAACGGCTCCTTACTCTACTCGCCATTGAGGAAGAAAGAAGGGAAGCAGGATTTTATAAAACATTTGGAAGTTATAACCAATCTTGTCCATAATTGATAACATTGCAACTTTGTATTGGAAGTTGAAAATAAATCATTTATCAAAAATACTTGTCAATGTCTTTAACAGCTGTCAAGCACTCGCGGCTGGATGTAGCTCCCATGCACCAACCACAGTGTTGCCGTTTGCCTTATCTCTGTCTGTGAAAGTTGGGTTGGGTTGGGATTGTTAGATGCGCAAAGCCAGGGAAATTTCCACTTATTTATCTTTCAGTCACGTGATTATGAGCAGGGAAATTTCCGATAAAATTAGGTCGTTGTCATAGCAACATAACAAAATGCAAGCCTATGATTGGTTAGAATTGACTGGTAGGAAATTTTCACAATAATTTACCCGGTATCTCGCAAACTGAAATTTGCAACAGAGTGAATGGTTATTAAAACCGCAACTTTTCTCTAATTCAACCACAGAACAAATAACAATAAGGAGGCTCACTCTATTGTGTAGCAGCATCAAAAGACAGCTTGCTGAAGCATTCGGGAGCACATCGTTTTAGTTGCACAGAACATACGTGCTCGATATTTTAAAATCACGAATTAACAGCGCTTTGTATGATAAACTGATAACGTCGGTCGTTGAATAGACTGGCGTTCTCGGACCGGGTGGACGGGGAAAGGTGTTGGGAACTTCGATCATTGTCGGTTCGGTTTCGCGTGCTTAGCAGAGTGATCCTTCATATTGTTATTTGTTCGGTGATTTAACCTACCTTGTAGCACTCACTGTTTTGAAGATACCAAAAGTGGTATCACTTGAAACGGGTACCCTGTATACGTTGTTGTTGTATATGTTGTATACATGGTGTCCGGGAAAATGAACCAGAGTACTTTTTTTAGTTCAAGGTTCAAGCTATCCAACTTTATTTTTTTCAAGTCTTTATCATACAGGGTGTTGAAAATTTAAGCAATAAAATGTAAAGCCTAGTCCGGTCTAAAAGATTATGTAGATCTCCTCTGCCTCAATACCTTTTACTTAGGAGAACAAGCAAACTTATCGAACTCTATCAGTTTTCAAGTATCGTCAAAACTTTTTGCACCATTTTTTTCCAAAACCGACTAAACTCCTGGATCACATCAGTGGTGCACAGATAAAGTTAATTGTGAAACGTGCTGATAATGGCTGAGGACATTCATAAAAAAGCAGTTTCTAGGTCTTTCCAAGTAGTTTAAAAAAGATATTGTGTTTTTCTGTAAAATAGTCCACTTTCCCGTTATTTGTCGTTCGATGTTTCGTAAGTCGTATGACGAATAAACGGCTATCTTTGACAAGCTATAACTGGCTTTGTATTGGGTGTACAGCAACAAATCTTGTTTTCAAATAAGCTATAACGGTTTGTTTCATAAAATGGAGAGTTTTTGAGACATTTTTCCTAAAGACTGTTACTCATATCCTAATATACCATAAATCGATTCAAATTTTTGTGAACGGTAAACGTCCCTATCACACCCAATTTTTTAGATCAACGTTAAAGGAAAGGGCTCTCCTCGCAATTTCCCGACTTTCTTGAACCAATGGCATCCATCTGTATTATCACGTGACGTTTTCCGCTGTGAAAACGAACACGGGTCTAGTTTCAACATTTCTCTAGATGGTTTCTGAGTCGTTGCGAAAGCCAAATTCAAAACAGTATAAACTATTTTTTTCAAAAAAAAAATCATTCAATTTGGTTGATACTCACTGTTCCCACTGAGCTATAACATCATACAAATAATGATGAGCCCGCACATGTTCTTCTCCATCGGGTCTACTTTGATAAATAGCCCAGCCCTCCAAGGTTCTCAAACCAAGCCTCTCTGCTAATTTCTTGGCTGCATCTTGAGCTGTATCAGTCGGATGTACATCTATAGCTTTGGTCCTACCGTCCAGGAAGAAGAAACGGCAGACGATTGTTCCTAGCCGCTTCATAGCCTGCCAAAAAAAATAACTCTCGAGTTAAAGGGGCAAATTGAAACTGTACTCCGGTATATTCATAGATCATCACTTACCGCAACTTCCACAGAAGACGGCGGATGCTCTCTGACAGTAACCTTGTTATTGTTGCAATTGTCCAGACACCATTGGACATATTGAGCAATTTTACCATCCTGAGTCAAGTTTTTCTTCAAAAATGACATGAAATATCGATAAAGTAGCTTGGATGGTTGGAAGGAAACCACACAAAGACACAACAACAACCAAACTCTTTCTGTAGAGTCTGAATTGGGATTGTTTGTGGCCTGTCTTATGCATTGCACAAACACTTCATCACGCAATTCTTCTCTTTCCAAAGCGAATCCGACAATGGACTGGATGACAGAGAGTTCCCTGTCGGCATTCATTTCGCCTCGGCTGTATTTACAAAGATCCTGGAATATAGCGTTTGTTTTTTTTATGCTACATACGGAGTGATAAGTGAAATTACCCGGAATATAGTGCAAGCTACATTGACATTGTCAGGGTCGTAGAGGTGTATATGCGAGTTGGGTATGGTAGTGCCTTTGTAGAAGGTTACCATTTCGTATTTTGGAATCATTTCGGAACTTTGTCGTTTTCTTGTTAGAGTTGCCATTATGGTACCTGTGGAATGTGTTTTATAGTCGTCTTCGACATTATGTAATAGACAATTTGCATACGGTGTGAAGCATTCAAGTGATGTAGTGGATTAATTGAGATTGCGCCTCCGTATTGAGTTTCCTTTCAGCGTGACGTCACAAGGCGGATACTTAAACATCCGTTCGAACTATTGAACGAAGACAATTTGGTCGATTTTCACACTTTGCCTTGTATCTCGCAAAGAAATAAGAATTTCGTAGCGATGTTAATGAATCTTAAGGTGCGTACCCACTTGCAACAAAGCAGCGAACCGAACGCCGTTGCGAACCTCATCGCGAACCACGTCGCGAGCACCGTTGCGATACCCGTCCCAAACACTGTCGCGCAACAAAGTAAACATCATGGCATTTTACCAGTTGTGGTTCTTTTGGTGATATCGATCGCTGCATTGTTTGTAGCAAGATGGAGGATCGAAGACGGACGGATTGGAAATTTGAAGTTAAATTTTCTAGCGTCAGTTGGTTGGTTTATAGCTTTATTGCAGCGCAGTGAATAGGTTGTTTCCACGGTTTCGTATCCGATTTGATTATTAATAAAATGGACTCAAGAGACCATGATTGAACGATTGAGAGTTTTCGAAAAAAAGAACTTTTATAAGATGCATTGAAACAAAATTAAAAAGAATGATGCATGAGGAAAAATATCGTCCAAGATAAATGTTTCAACTGGACAGTCTGGATCGTCATTGCGAAGAAAAAAGGCGAAGATGAAAAAAAAACTTTTGTTACTGAAGCAGGTAAGTAAATGAAACGAATTGGTTAAGATTGCCTTGTACATTTCTCCCGTGAAATGTCAGAACCTAGTGAAGTAGGTACCTACTTGAATACACATTTATAACCATTATTGGTTTGGAAAATATCATGTTCATTACATTCACGTGTGTAATGATGATGTCCTACCTACTTAATTTGACCCGGCCCTTCTGACCAACCCTGTATGAGAATTAATAGACTCAATAAATGCATATCAAATATTGGATCAAATAACACATTCCATACAAATTGTCAATGGATTTCCTGTCAAAATTATCAAGAGAATACATACCTTCGGGGCTTCTTTCGTGAGCATTAAAATGTTGATTAGCGAACTCGACCATATCATAATGCAGCTCATCGATATTATTTTCTTTTTCATTATTCTCGTTTAGTTCCTGCAATTTCTTTTCAACGCGGAACTTCCTACGTTGTTCCCGTTCGTTATTGACGGTTTGATTCGATTTCTCATTTTGTTGCTGTTGTTGACCATTTTGGTGAAGTTGCTGAATTGCCACTTCGTGATTGTTGTGTTTCCAATGCTGAGACTATGGGATAAAAAAAAAAGGATAATCAACAAATCTTACAAAAAAATAATATTTGTCAATGAGTCTTTGTGGTATAGTATGCCTTTTTCTTGAAGGTACAAAAACATTTCTTGTTCCAGTCCATGTTTGGTTTGTTTCATGTTTCATCAAAGAAAAAGTCTTAAACAAACTGTCCACGGATAGGGTTTACAAGAGCACAAATGGATAAAAAATTTAATTTTTTCGGGAAAAACTCATTCTTGTTAAAAACAATGGCTTGAAAAAGACTTCGAATCACGAAGAGAAAACTTTGATTTTATACAGGGTCCTGCAATAGTGCGTCAGGCATCCATAGCTCGTATATAATTCAGGCAAAGAATTTCGATCATGCGCAGACCTATACTATACATATGAGTGTATTTCAGGAAAATATACAAATACAGAGTGGTCCAAAAAAAAGTGTCGACATTTTTATTTATTTTTCAAATAAGACACCTTGTCTTCTTTTGAATATAAATATTTGTTTCGGTGTTCTTTCTTATGTACAAAATTTTCATCTGATTAGCTTTGACAGTTTTCGAGAAAAAAACAAAAAAAAATCTTTCTGAACCGTTTGAGTTTTGTAGCATTTCAAAAGTTCAAAAATGTTAAGACATTAGTTGTGAAAGAACATTGGCGAAAAATTTGTTAAGAAAATGAATTTTCCAAAAAAAGAGCTTATTAATATGATTTTTGTATTGGGAAAAAGTGAGAAAGAGAATGCGGCTGAGTTTTCCGATAGGCGTCATCCAGAGCTACTAAGTTTTATTTCGTGTAGATACTTACAATACTATTTTATTGATAAAAATTGACATACTTATGATTTTTGGTGAATATGTTTTTAACGGTTCAGAAATCAAATAAACTTGTGAATACAAAAAGTGTTTGTTCCTTCATTCTGCATCAAACTGTGAAATAATATACAGGGTGCACCATTTGAAAATCTTGAGAAAAACTGATTTGAAAGTTGTCACATTCGGAATAAGATTTTGGACACCCTGTACAAAATAGAAAAAAACCATTCGATGTTGGAGGATCCTCGGACTCAGTGTATTGAAATTGTCACTGCGGAGCTGAAAAAAAACAGACCCAAGACCATCTTTGAAATTATTAGCAAATCAGATGAAAATTTCGGACATAGGAAAGATCACCGAAACAAATCCTTGTATCCAAAAAAATAAAATGTCGTCCCTTTTTTTTTTGAACCACTCTGTAAACTAACCCAACCTACCACATAACTTTTCTAAATGACATTCTGCTCAAAAATTAGAAATAAAGGTAGTTTTGATCCTGACAAAAGTTCAGGTTTTTGATGTTTTCGCGAACCCTAAATAGAAAATCGAAATTTTCTCATCGTGGATCGTATTTTTTAACCAGCATTTTTTTTTAACATAACTCGAGCGCCACCCTCTGGATTTTTATGGTAGCGGGTCCCTTTGAGTTTTGAAGTGTGCAAATCAACCGACACTCGCCAAAGAGTTAACCAAACTACAATCTTCCCATCCACACTGAGCGCTGCGCGGTTTGGAAAACTGTTCGTCAACCGCGCCTTTATCTAATTTAGTCGATGTTCTTCTCATGGTAAAAATATGAGAATAAATGTACCAATCGTTCGAAACAAAGGTATTTTTGTAAAACTGTCTAGCAAAATTATCAAAATAAATCACTTTCTTTTACAGAACAATTTGTTAAAGCATGTTTTGGAATTATTTTCTTTTAAAGAGCGTATAAAATGTAGAAAAACGACCGAATGATTGAAAAAAAAATGGGTTAAAGAAAACGATGAAAATCAACACCGTACAAACAAGGAATACATGATAACAAGATTACTCAAAGAATTTTAAAAAAATAAATCTTTTGAAATGAAATACCTACCTTGAATTATTTTTGAAAATGTACTGCATAAAAACGTCACTATGAAGACAAAACATGCAATAAACACAAATTATTCACTAACTCATTGCTTTCGTGAAAATTCAAAATTCAGTAACCTAACACAATTTAAATAATTCAAAACTTACCAATGAGCTGCTAGATCTCGAAACATTTGGCGTAGGCCTGGGACTCTCAGACGGAAGTTTAGGCGGCGCAGGAAGAGGAGGAGGCGACACACAAACCGGCAAAATAGGCTCTTCTCTTGGAAGCACTGATTCATAAATAGGCTCATCTCTCGACTTCCTCTTTTCCCTCTTCGGAACTTCCACTTCAGCAGGAGCAACTGGTGCTTCGGGAGACGACTGAAATAATGGGGGCGGAGGTGGAGGCGGCCCTGTAGGCTCTGGAAGACTGGGCAACCCCATTTTAGGAAGCACCGGAGTTAGTTGCTCTTGAGCTAGCCCTTCTAGCTCTTGTTGTATCACAGTTTCAAGCTCAACGTCCAGATCGTCAACCAAGTCGTTCATTTTGGCTCCGATTTCGTCTATCAGGTCTAAGCGTCCGTTTGTTTGAGGAGCAACGTCGGATAGGAAAGCGAACAAATTATCCAAGTCCACTGATTCAGCGGCGCTTTCGTTGAGGTGCGGCTTGAATTGCTCTGCCATTTGGGAAAGAGCCGCGATCTCTTGTTCGGCGGCTCTGAAATGTTTATCAACACACAAAGATAAACTGTTGATAAAATACCTTCGACTTTCTTCCAACTCTCCGTTTTGTAGCTGGGGAGGAATTGGGGGAGGTGGCAACGCCTCCATCTCTTGAGATTCCTGTTCCTTTTCCTGAGCCAGCCGCGCAGCTTCCTGTTCTTTAAACAAACGTTCCATTTCTGCTTCTCGTTGCTTCCGCTCTTCTTCCATGCGTTCACGCTTGCGCATTTCCTCTTCCACTCTTCGCATTTCGCGCAGAGCTGCTGCAACCTCTGTGGAAAATAGTAGATCCTGTCATCGAACTATGCAGGGTTTTTTTGAATAGTACCTCTTGCAAAGACCCCTCGCAAGTGACTTTGTATAACCACAGCTGCCCTTCGCTTTTTCAAAAACAGAATTCTCAACTTCCAGCCCTTATAGGCGTGTTGAATCTTCAATACTGCATCACGAATCTTAACAAACTCCCGCCGTGCTTTGTATTTTCTGAGATAAAAAAGTTATGGTACAAAAGTACATCTTTTGTACACTCACCTCCAAGCTGTTTGTATGAGCACAGCCTTGGATTTAACCATCTTATTCCGTGTATCTTCCAAGGGTTCATGTATGTGGGATCGCATGAAAACTTTGGTTTTACCCAGTTGCCATTCTGTTTTAGGCAAATTGTAACTTTCTATAAGCTGCAACGAGGCCTTGTGCACGTCTGGAGGTAGTCGATTTTTGGAAAGACAATGATATCTGTACAACACAGATGGTAACTAAATGTTTAATGATGATGTAATAGTCACCTTATTACGAAATCTTCATAGCTCATATGAATGGGAAACCCATCCTTTCTTATCCTAATAATATCTAACATCCCTAAATATTTTAATTGGTCCAGAACTAAAGCGTCATCATAGTCATCCGGAAGTTTATCTTTATTTGGCTTAATACATCTGACATACCACGGAGTCGTTGATTGTAGAACGTCAACTAGAGCTTGTAGTTGGTGTCTAGGTGTATCATTTTAGTACAATTTTATTGACAAATAACTCTTGTTCTTACCTAAACGTATCAGAAACAGTAGGCTTTCCTTTGCTAGTCCCTCTAGAAACAGTGCTAGTAGTAACACCGTTAACAGTCTTCTCTTTTTGTGCTAAATCTTGGAATGTGGATAGAACTTGAACGAATTCGTTGGTGCTTCGCGAAATTATGTCGAAAAATACATCTTGTTGGACGTCGCGGTTTTTATCGACAAATCCTTTAACGTTATACGTTACACAGCCAGCGTAATGTTTCACACCGAATTCAGTCTCCCATCTTCGACGATCGTCTCCTGAAAGGATAAACCATGGACACACATCCCAGAAGAAGAAGGAACCTGTTTTAGCACCCTATAGATAATTTATTTGAAAAAAACACCATTTTTCAACCTTATTACCGAGTCTTCAACAATACATTTTACCAAATGAAATACATAATCAAAATTGAAAAAATGATGTGGAAAAAAGTCTTCAATCTCACAAATTCCTACTGTTTATTCAAATTCCTACTGTTTATTGAAATATTTGAATAAACAGTAGGAATTTGTGAGATTGAAGACTTTTTTCCACATCATTTTTTCAAAAATGAACTCACATCAGTTATCATTTCTTTACTATAATCAAAATTGGTTTGTGCGCATTTTTTGAGGCTGATTCTATAGTTAGTATTCTAGCTATCTATACCATCGAACACAAAACAATATAGAAGGCCCAATCCGATGTTCCTAACACATGCCCGGCATTCCCGTTCTGATGCTGTGACGCCCACCGAGAAACACGGATGTTGGTAAAAAAATCAGTCTGTTGTCCCAAAGTATTCACAGTTGACTTTTTAATAGCAAACAGCGTTAGTAATGAAAAAGGAAATTTTTCAGACGGCGCAGAAAAAAATGATAAAGCAAAAACCGACGCGACGGAGTCAGTTTTTGCACCGACAGGCTAGGTAGAGAGAAGCGCGGAAAAATTTGAAAACCTCGCTCAGACCTCAGCTTGTCTGATTTCCGGCTGCGAGATAAAATGAATGATAAAAAAAAAACCGTTACAAGCACGTGCAGTAGCTCCAGAAGCCTCTCTGTATTATTTTAAGAATGTTTGACAAAAAAACTTTTTCGGTAGGATAACGCGATTTTGAAAGTTGTCTGAACTTTCCCACTCGGCAAAGTTCGTTCGCCTGAAAATAAGTTGATTTTGTAAAAATAAAAACCCCTAAAACAGAAGGAATATGGAAGGATTCCATGAGACCAGTCTTGACCCCAGGAAATCGTTCTGGCTGCCAAAACTAGCCCATATCTCAAATATCCGGTCGACTTTGTCTCGAAAATAAAAAACGAATTTTCCTCTGCTCTCTGCTCTAAGATAACTCACCTGAAACTTATCGCTCGGAAAATCAAATTGAATCCCACCCGGCTAATTAATTTTCGGTAACGCGATTCAGTTGAGAGGATTTCAGACAAATAAGAACACGGGAGAAAATCTCCTACCTTGTGGTTTGAAGAGAAGAAGAATTCAAAACAGGAAAAAAAAAGGGTTTGAAATTTTGCGGAACGGGTCGGAAGAAAATCAAGTGACGCGTACACTCGTCGGTGAGAAAGTGCCAATTTTTTTGGTCCGGAAACATGTTACTATAACAAACTAGATAAGATTACCTTTCGGCATCTTTCGGTGTGTTTTAGTATCATGGTCCGGAACCATCAGCTAAACTCGGCCTCATCGCACTTTTAGGTGGGGAACCTGGTTCTGTAGAATTGTGCTCAAATCTAGGCTAAGCGTCGGATGCGCTAACACTGTTTCGGGCAAAAATTAAGCAGCGGATTATCAATTGTTACTCGGCAATCATTATTTAAGAGAAAATTCGGGGTCCTTCGGCAGATAATTGAATAAATTACGAGAAAGAGTGAACTAAATAACGGTAAAATAAATCCAAAAATTCTGTAACTTTGTTACAAAATGCATACAGCGGAAAACGAGAATATTCTACGACCACTGGGATGCAATTCGGATTTATCGGTGACTTTTTGACGGGGTTGTAAAATAATATTTTTCAAAAACTCGGGCGCCATCGCATGGATTTATGTGGTAGCGCCTATCGGGTAGACTTTAGACAGTGGAGAAAATAATCCAGGCATTAAGCGATTGTAAAAAGTGTTCTGAAGAGGACTATTGAAATTTTGGCCTGAAAAGCCAGTCAAACACTGAAGAACCGAAAAAAACTATTTCTCGTCAGTTACAGTTATTGTATTATTATTATTATTGTTTTACCAGAAAATTAACGGAATACCAACCTCAACAGTGGTAAAAAAAAATGAAAACAAAATAATACATTTCACTGTTCAACGGTGAAAGGAATGTATGTGTGGTAAAAATGTCCAGCAAGGTTTTTGGGAAAAGCGATACGGAGAAGTTGTAAAAACGATATACAGGGTGTAAAAAGAGTACTTTTTGAATCTTTGACTAATTTTGAGACGAAAAGTTCACATGAACATGGGTCCGCAACGGCTGGTAAAAAGAACTATTTTATTTGGTTTTTTGCTCATATTTTTGTCAATAAACATGGCAATTCAACGAAATTCGGGATACTGGGGATTTTGATGACGAGAAACTCGAAAATCAACTTGGTCTTTTGTTTAATGTTAGAGGGCGCCACATACAGTGTTGGTTCTGGATTCAGTCCACCATACATTTCTATTAACTCAAAGACGGATGTTTTCAGCGACAGATACCAAGAGTACCTACCTTTTGTATGAAAAACTGAATGGAGAAAAGGTCTACCTAGTCAAAAACTCTAACATTAAACAAAAAAACTAAGTAATTATTTAAGTTTCTCCTCACCAATACCGCCAGTATCCCGAATTTCAGTCAATTTTCATGTTAATTAACAAAAATAGAAGCAAAAACCAAATAAAATATTTTTTTTCGACGCCCTGTATCTCAGAAACCAAGCCGTTGCGGACCCATGTTCCTATGGACTTTTTGTCTTGAAATAAGTGAAAGATTCACCCCTTAAAATGTGTACAAGAACTTAATTAACACCCTGTATAATGTGAAATACAGTCGTTTCAGTACGCGGATAAGGCGGCGTGAGAATAGAACGGAAAACGGACGGAAACGGCGCGATGTTCTCAAGGAAAAAACGGTGCAACTCCAGAAGACTCTTTTGAATAGAATTCCGGAATTCTCAAGGGAATTCATCCGGTATGAAATTTTACTCAATGCAAGCATTTTTTCTGAAATGCGCCATTTTTTTATGATCACCTTTTGGAACAATTCAAGTTCTATTAGGTAGGTAAGATATCAAACTAGGCAGCCCAATATCTATTTTTGAAACAAAAAACTGTAACAATAACGGCATCTCAATGGTCAAAAAATACGAAAATCTACGTATTCCGCCTCTTGTGAGAGACGTACAATCCGTTAAATAAAAGAAATCGATAGTGTGTTAACTAAATTGAACCTTTCTGAGATCATTTCTGACAATCTCCGTTTGATATAATTAAACGAAAATCAGCGATACCTTCCACAAAATCTCATGTAATTCACAAAAAATTGCCACCGTCTTCGAACAAAATCTATACCCATCTCTTTTGAGGCGTAATGTTTACTTAGTTTGGTTGTCGGCGTGATGAATACCTACTGTCTGTGTGATGAAAACCTATTTTGCTAGAAGTGCTTTTTCGAGCGGATGAATCGCCTCAAGTACGGTGATTGAGAACTGTGTTACAATAAAAAAAAAGGGGTTTGAAAACCAACGAAAATTATCACTACCTACCAACTGGGATGGGAGAAAATGAGAAATACTCTGTTTATTCAAAGATCTTTACGAGGTACACTTGGGAGAATTTCGGAAGTTTAAACGGCGAAGTGATTTCAAGTTGAAATAAGTCGGATAAAAATCGGAAACGGCGATACGGTAGGAACGGAGTTTTTCCGACAGCTGCTTTGGTTGATTGTCTAGCAGAATGCTGCTGATTCAAAAATGAATTAGGTAGAAGCGGATCTTTCCCACCACTCGAGTGCGTCGACACCTGAGTCTGGCGGGCAGCTGAATAATTACTGTTCTAAGCGGCGGAAAATAAGTTACGCGCGTTTCGGAAAATGTTTAAGCGGAAGATTACGATTTGGTAGACAATAAAGCATCATTTAGAAGTGAAACTATTCATTTCGGTATATAATCAACAGAGTAACGGAATTAAATGGAAAATACGGCAACAAAAATTCGTTACACCAGTTCACTCACAAAAACGATCTTTAGGTCAAGGCCATTTTATACTTCGTCTGTCACTCCAAGTCTCATATCATACAACATGTTCGCGCGGCCACGAAAACGATAAGAAATCAAAAGTGCCTCGCGGTAGTGACCCTTCTAAATTGTTTTATGTTCGGTGATGATACCCAGGCTCAGGTGTTTTATAATAAGATGCTTATCCTTGAAGTTAGTCATCATGAGCGTATCCAAAGCATACTGAAGATGGCGGCATAAGATAAGCAGATTTGTGAACTCAATAGGTCGGGTCACACATATCCACACCGAGTTCGGATGTGTTTCGCTTGATCAAATGCTAAAAAAAAACTTAAAACACACGGAACGTGCTCGCTGCGGACTCGGTACGGATAAGTGTGACCCAACCTGAAACGAGTTAGATACATAACACTGTCATTGATCCGCGCTCACTTCGGCCAATTGAAGTAAAAAGAATGAGAGCAGATTATTTTCAAACGTGAGATAGAGTATCTAGCATAGGGTGTGAATCTTTCAGTAATGGACAATTTGCACATTTTTTTGAAATATGAAAAATTAGGATAAGCAATGATGATGTTTAAAAAATCAACCAACGACTTCTATTAATGCAGTAATCAGTTATTTAAGAGCGCCAATCAACATCCACGACGTCACAGTATACATTATTTATCTCTGTCTGGCGTATATGACGGTATGACTCTCTCTCGAGACAGAGGTTGTTTTAGCTCCACCCCATTCTCGATCATTCAGTCAAATTTGCGTTTTCTTTTTTATTTATTTAGTATATTGTTGGGTATTTTGGAAAACAATTTCCGCCGATGACTTTCTAATATTGTGTAGAATACGTACCTATATAAAATTTCAAGTCATTTGGAAATGTATGCAAATTGTTCATTATAAGAAAAAAGGTCCGTCACAATGGAGCTCTGCAATTGCTTAATTTTTTATGCGCAGGGTGTTGAAAATTGGTGGGAAGGTACCTTTAATCCACAGAAACACTTTTACTAGAGGCGTCCGCATGATTTTGAATGTTTTGATAGAAAAAAAGTTGCACACCTCACAAAAGGCACTCAGTGCTGTTCAATTTTTCCCATTATTTTTGACAATTTTTCACATAATGATTTGAAAGTTGATTTTGGTATGAGAAATTCGATTATGAAGTCCGTTTGACTGTGGCCGCTAGAGCCTGCACATTTTGTCGTTCAAAATGGTCATAACTATTTTTCTAGTTTTTTAGGAATTTTAGTGAGGCATGGAACTCTTTGAATGGAAATATCTCGAAAACGGCTCACTTGAGCGGACTTTGACAAGAGTACCTTCCTCACTTCATGAAAGAAAGATAAACAAAAACTGGGAAAATAGTTATGACCATTTTAAATGTGATAAACGTATCTTCGACAGATAAATCTGCCCACATCCCGCCATATTGTATAAGAAAACCAAAGCCCCGATCGAAAAGTTACATCATTTTCAGAATTATTTTCCCGTTTTGTTCAATTAATTCACGCTTTTACGTAACCTGGTTATTTATCAGTCGAAAGATACAGTGTCGTTTTCCGTACGCCGCGTCAGAATTCACTGCTCGATCACTGCCCGGAACATCATACATTACGCTTTTATGAAACAATCGGATAATTATCCTGTTCCTGCGAAAGATACCGTTTTTTCCAATTTCAACTGAAATACCACGATGTACAGGGTGGGCAACTGAGAATGCGAGGTACTGTATCTGGGAAACTATTTATCGTAGAGGCTTGCGGCAAAAAATTTAATGACCAAAACGTCCAAGAGAAATACCTGGAAAATATTTTCAAGTTTCTGAAATGGTCGCTAGGGGGCGTAACAACCAACACCAAGTAGAAAAATAGGATTTTTATAGAATTTTGCCCATTGAAAATATATCGATGATATTATTTTTATATTTACTGACATTTTACCTACACTTGTCATCCAAAACGTTTTTTTCTATCTATCAAAGTAAAGGGGTGAGGGAAGTTTAATTATTTGCTCAAACAAATGGAGATTTCTCTCGTATCGCTTGACCAATTTTAACGAGCTTGGGCTCATATGAAAGAGCATAATCTGCACTACAAAATGCTCATTTGGTTTTGCATTTGTTACCTTCGTCGTCGCCGCTAGATGGCGTTGACTAAAATGGTAGCATATTTATGAGTTTTTTCCCAAAAAAAATCAAATGTAACAGTATATTTTTTTTGATTTTCATTTCTATCTAATTTTACTCTTTAAATAAAATAAATGTTACACATAGATTAAGAATAGCATAATGGAAATGAACCTCGCACTGGTTTTACAACCTAAGAGGTCTATTACTAGTTCCTATATTTAAATTATTACATATTATCATGTACTTGATTGGAAATATATTATTATTATATTATTATTCACTTTTATATATTTTAAAAACGGATACATTTTTCTATTAGAAAAAAAACAAAAAAATTGAATGATTTTTTTTCATTTTTTTTAAATAAAAAAATGTATCCTCTTTCGAAATATATAGCAAGGAATATACCATCACATTTGATTTTTTTGGAAAAAACTCAAAAATATGCTTCCTTTTCAATTAGCGCCATCTAGGGGCAACAGCGTAGGTAACAAATTCAAAACCAAATAAGCATTCTGTAGTGTACCTACAGATAAGGAAAATTGGGATTTTTCCTCGCCATCGAAAATTGCAGGGACATCCCGGAGCACGTCACACATATTTTATACCTCACTGTTAACTCATCTGTCAATATTCTATTATAACCCCACTTTCACCCAAAACAAAAAACTTCAAAAATAGTAATATACGTAACTAAGGCGGTAAATGACTTTTTAAAATACGAGTCGAGATGTTTGTGGACGAGGCGACGAAGGAGCCGAGTCTGAAATTTTCTAGACGAGTAGTTTAATGACATTCAACGTCTGTGTATCGTACATTGTTCTGTTTCATACTGTGATAATTTTTTTTAATCGGTTTAAAGTGCTTTCTTGTCAAAACATACACTTAGAGTGACAGTCCATCTCACATTCTTACCATGAGATGGCGCCAGCGAAACCATGTCACCAATGCAATTTCACAGTCTTTGATGATACAAAATGTCATTTTTGGAGTAATCAAGTAATTTTTTTTACAGTCTCTGATGATGTAAAGTGTCATTTACCGGACTGGTTTTGGGTCCGGTAAATGATACTTTACGGTACAGTATGAAATAAAACAATATTCTTATCAATTTGTTCCTTCTTCATCACAATCATATAATTTATCCCTTTTTCGTGACAAAAAGTGTCGTGACGCGTATGATTCCTGACTAGTGAAGAGGTCATGAACTTCTTTGCTAAAGAAACATTGACATTAACAAATAATATTTGTTATAATTTATGATTGGATGAAAAAAAACAATTTTGTTTTCTTAGCACAAATTTCATTGCAAGATACCAATTTTGATGATCATAAATTCCAAACAGGTTTATTTCCCAAAAATCTATGGTTCATATAAAATAATCAGCTCAATGATCACTTGAATTGCATTGATATACGCTGTTTTTTATAAGATCACCAAAGAATTATCATACTATTATTAAACACAATCGCCGACCATGTTTTATCAAATGCACATGAAATAAAGTAGTCGGGGGTTCGAATTCTGCACAGAGAGACAGAGTGGAGAAACCGGAAAATTAAAATAAGTGAACTGCATTCACACTTTTTATTAAAACACAACTCATATTCTTGACGGTCAGAGATTGTTATTGATCGAAATACATACATCCAAAATGGTGTATATTTTGGATGTCATCAATTGGATTATTGGTCTTTGATGTAGATTTAAAAGTATAAAAAACTAAAAAACGACAAAATAGTATAGACTCACCCTTCACATATCTCTCATGATTCTCAAACTCTGCATGCAAATTGGTAATATAGGAAGCATCACATCCTCTGGGGAGATGACATTGTTCGCTTAACAGTCTTAAAATACATCTTGGCGGTTTTTCTAATAATTCTAAACATAAAGTATTGTCCGTAAATGCGATGTGGTTAAAGGAGATCTCCTCTTGTTGATACTAAAATAAACACCATGACTATCATGTCCGCAATAACTTTCTAACTTACAATTTCTTGCTCCAAAGCAAAAACATAATGATTAAAAAATTTGTGCAACTTCTCGTTAGTATAATTGATACACAATTGTTCAAACGAATTAACTGCGAAGTTTTCAAAACCAAATATATCCAGAACGCCTAAAAATCGGGACGAATCTTGTCCGGGGTTAATACAGTTGTTGATGTGACTGATGAGCCAAGCAAATGTCCTGGAGTACAAGGCTTTGGCCATGGCATGTCTATTTTCGCCAGCCTTAAATAAACATTAAAAAAAAAACAATCAACATTCAAACTATCTACCTGTTGTTTGGTCAGTGGAATTTCGGTGATGTTTCCTCTAACGTTAATTTGTCTGATGAGGACAACTTGTCTGATGTTCGATACATCTAGGCTGAGCAGCTTGGATAGAATTTCTACTATGTCTTCATCTTCTTTAGTAAGCTGACATCTTTCACCATCTAGAATATGTTTAAATAATCCAATGAAAGGGGTTATCAGACGTCGTGTCGTATAAATATCCATTTAGTCAGGCTGTGTACAGTAGTAGTATAAATTTGCATACAGTGTTGCATCCCTGCTCAAAACTCTATATAAATTGGAGGAAACTACGGATTATTTTATATTGCCCACAAAAGTACAAAAATGCCCTATCTATTAGCACAAAACCCCCGCGCTTTTCGCATCTTCTACTGCGTTAAATAGTCATTATGTTTTCTGTCAGTCTGTCCCAGCCCATGTGTGTATGTGTTCGGCGCTCAAGTCAAATGCATTTATGCTATGGAAATGGGTCGGAACTATTAGGGAAATCGCCCGCTATAAAGGCGACACCTATTGTTTATGAGTACTATACAAACTACGTGTCGATTATGTCTCGGGCTGTTCGTGCTTCGAACTCAGGTGCAAGTGGAAGTGAAAATTGGGGAAAATTTGGTCCAAAAAATAATCCCAAACTCCCCCTTAATGACTAATAAGATGAAAAAAATTAAAACAAAGTATTAGGAATATCTTACTTATACTTTTGCCAGGGTTTTTTAATGGTAGGTGATAATCGATTTTTTGTTTATACGAAGGAAATTTACTCATTTTTGTTTGCTGAGGTGATGAATACACCGATTTTGTAAATTGGTTTATTTCGATCTGGTTTAGTTGAGTCACAAACCTAAAACCAAGTATTCATTATTTAAATGAAATAGTGAATGCGTCATATTTTTTCCTGAGATTTCCTTTTGGTACCGCACACCTATTCTTAGACGTCACGAGCCGCCACTGCTCGTATAGGCGACAAGGTGGCGTCGCGAGGAAACCACGCCATGGATTGACATGCGAGTGAACTAGTAGAACGCCACGCGCCCGTTCTGTGTGTGTGAATTGGCCCTTAGATTGATAACTGACTCAATAAAATCAATACTAGCATCAATCAATTTTTGAATAAACCGGATTTCCATAAAACTGTTGCCGTTACCCTTGGAAGTACGGACGTGTTCAACCAGTTCATGAATATATGTTATATTGATATGAGGAAAACATTTTATATTAATTGGATAATGCTATGGTAATCGATGGAAGATGTTTTGATAAGATAACGATCGTAATTGATATGGCAAACGTATGTAATGATTTATGATAATCCCAAGTTATCTGTTTCATTTAGTGATTCCAGTTTTCAACTTTATGGATGGAAATGTGATTATTGTCAAAATTATTCTTGAATGTTTGATTATACAAGGTGTTTCAGGATAATATGCTGATCTCTGAGGGTATGAATATTTGATTAATTTTCAGAAAAAAACTTCTTACCACAAAAAAATCGATAAAATATTTGATTTTCCCTTGATTTCGTCGAGACCGCCTTCTATATTATTTTGTTGACATTTGATGGGTATCTACAATCCATTAAAACACATTTTTTGAGGTAAAAAGTGTTTTTATCTACAACTGTCAAAAAATAGTTGTTTTATGCAACCATCTATAGATATAAAATGTTCCACATATTACACGGCCTGAGAGAGACCCGTGGATCATAGTTCTTTATCCACGGGCAGGTTCTTTATTCACGGACAGTGGGCCAATCATAAGCAAGTATTACCAGTAACGCGTGGATCATAGTTCTTTATCCACGGGCAGGTTCTTCATTCACGGGCAGTGGGCCTAAACACAACTATTTTTGGCTTTATTTAGTGACTTTTTTTTCCAAATGTTTTGACAGTTGTAGATAAAGCATTGTATTTGACTCGCATATAATGAACATATTACACTCGAATAAAATTAATAACACCTTCGGCTCGTCAAATAAATTTTAATCTCGTGTAATATTTGGCCCATTATATGCTCGTTAAATAAAATACTATTCTACTTTAACCAGCGGCGTCTGCATACGTATCGAAATGGATATTTTAATCGAAATAAATGATTCCCCTGTGGTTTTGTTTCAAAAGGACTCCACTGGTGAAAACTAAAAACAGAAAAATACTTTTTACTCTAAAAAAAAATATTTTTTTCATGGATTATAAGGTACTCACCAGATTTCAACAAGATTTCCATGAAATTTGTAAAAACTTCTATTTTCACGACCTTTTCTAACCACAACCGTGGGTGGAAAATAATTCGTTTTCTCTCCGGGAGGGAAAAAATCTTTTTCATAAATTTTCCGCTACAAGTGGAGGTGCAAATGATTTTTTTGTGCTACTTTCGCATTTTTAAAGAGGCTAACATCATGCGCAACTGCCAAAAGATTTTCAAAATGAGCTATTACTCAATCCTTTTGACGACGATGTATTTAAAAAAAAAGGTGAAATAAATAATCGTCAAAAAATTTGAGTAATAGCTAATTTTGAAGATCTCCTATCCCTCATCATATCCTTTTAGTTTGGAGAAGTTAACTCTTGCGAGTAAGTATTTATCAAGTGATAAAAAAAGAAAACATTGTTTTTGACAAACTGTCATGTCAAAAGGAATGATAGCAGAGGTTTGAAACACGGCAATTGTAATCAGAGTCAGAGCCTTCAAAACAAGGTGTCACTTGACTCCCCTTCCATTTGATTTTTTCATCCAAAATGGCACCCAGCTGTCATTTTGACATTCTCAGCTGTCACTACTATTTCAAAAAATGCTCATAAGGTGTGTCCAAATTTCGTTCTTATACAGGGTGTTTCCTAACCTCTGTGACAAAATGAAAGGGGTGATTCTTCGCTTAATTTCAAGACGAAAATGTGGTATAACTTTTTTTCGAATTTCGCTTTGTTTCCAAAATACAAGGTGTTGAATTTTTTTTTTTATTAGTTTTTTATTTTTAATTAATTTATTTTTTACGCAAAAAGTAATTTTATCGCTGATGTTGAATTTTCTAACAAATACAGCAATCAATTATAATCATTTCAATGGAGAATTCAAAAACACTAAATAAATAAAAAAAAAGTTAAATGAACTGCTGAAAATGTCCTCCACGAGCCAGTAAACATCCATGTACACGACGTGCTAAGTTATCTCTCACCACACGGAAAATTTCGGGACTGGCGGAAATCGTATTGAATCCATTAATAATACGCATTCGTAGGTCTTCTTCGGATTGAATGGGAGTGCTATAAACAAGTTGCAATGTCCCCAAAAATAAAAATCTAATGGATTCAGATCCGGTGAACGTGGTGGCCATGGGTGAGGTCCTCCTCTGCCGATCCAACGATCAGGATATTGCTGATCTAAATAATTTCGAACTTAAATTGCAAAGTGAGGGGGAGCAGCAACCTCAGCGATAAAATTACTTTTTGCGTCAAAACTCACTCAACTAGATTTAATTTTTTATCTCAAAAATTACGCAAGATACGATGAAAATTTAAGAGATCAAAAAGTTGCGTTTTTAGTTGAATAACCTGAGAAAAAAATGAAAATGACACAAAAAGTCAGTGGCGTACATTTTTTTCCCAAAAATATTGGTTGAAGTGCCGCTCGGGACGCCACTGTATTCGATAATTTTTATTTGTTCATGGCAAAATGAGCCCGTTATCACTATAAATACCGTTACCAAACTTCAACAAAATCGAGTAAAAGATAAATTAATTAAAAATAAAGAACTAATCAAAATATTAAACACCCTATATTTTCGAAACAAAGCAAAATTGGAAAAAAAGTTATACCACATTTTCGTCTTAAAATTAAGCGAAGAATCACCCCTTCCATTTTGTCACAGAGGTTAGAAAACACCCTGTATATCAAACCATAGACGTATTAAACGGTTCAAAAGTTAGAAGGGGGAGGGGGCTTTTTGAGCCACACTGTAGAATCTGTACATACAAAAATTCAACAATTATCAATAAAAAATTTAAATTTGTAGAGCAAAATTTTGACAGTTGCAATAGGAATAATCATTATAAATGCAAAAAACTGAGAAAAAATGTCTACTTCAAGAAATTGTTTTGAAAAGTAAATAATTATTCGTAATAAAAATAAAATGGGACGCAAAAAGGAAAAAGTACACTTGTTTTAATGTTATAAGAGACTGCACAGAAAACACTGTACCATCTACCAATATAATTACCTACCAAATATTATACCTTGTTTTAAAAAACCAAAAATTAAAAATGCACTTTCTGTTGATTAGTGAACTGATGTGAGAATTGAGAATTCACGATTTCGATGGGTTTTTATTTAAATCATCAAGACAATTAAACATCTTAAAAAGTAACTGGAACGGATCTACACAACGAAAAGTTTGTATACCTCACTCAATAACTAGCGGAACAACATTAAACAAACATACAGATCGTCTTCTATTCTGACCATCCAGATTGAATAAAAGATTGCCAAGAAATTATATTTTATTCAATATTTACTATTGGGGACAAAAGACATCTGTTGGAAAAAAGCCAAATAAAACATACAAATTATGTTGTTGGACACCTAGTGATAAATAATTGACTCACCAACATCTTCAAATGTCAAATTTCCCAACCACAAAATGGCAGCCAAAGTTTGAAATATACCATTGCACATATTAGCTGGTACTTGTAAAACTTGAAAGGCTAACCTAAGGCTATCAAGACCTTTAGCATCTGAGTCAAGCTTGATGCAATCAGACTGGTTCAAGTAATTGTAGGACTTTGCATCTTTTAGGTAAAGCTGACATGACAGTTCTTTGTTGTGCTACAAAAATAAAGTTGCTTTAAAGGCGAACATAAATGTATTTGCCGCATTATAATAAGACAAGCCATAAAATTAGACCTACCTTCGCCTCTTCAACTAGCTGATAGAACACGTGATAGTTTCTTTCCCCGGGCCCTTGGAACGTTATACGAGATTGCTCCAAAAGATAGTCTTGTACAATGCACCCGGCTATCATCCATCGCGAATCGAAGCAGACCTGCATAAATTTACCAAATCTGCTCGAATTGTCGTTACGAACA
Organism: Orchestes rusci; assembly: GCA_958502075.1. NCBI lineage: Eukaryota > Metazoa > Arthropoda > Insecta > Coleoptera > Curculionidae > Orchestes > Orchestes rusci. The sequence continues at coordinate 31,771,935 of OY293307.1, forward strand.
GTTTTTGCGTTTCCTGAAATAATTCAATAGTTGGAGATTTTGTGTAATGAGCGGGTTTACCAAAAGATTCCAATATTGTGTTGGCCTCTAAAATTTGCTGTTCAACCCATGCTGAAACGCCGGAGGTCACTGAGCATAAATACTGTAGAATAAACCTGGAAGATGCAAAATAAATCAATCATCTGAATCTATAGAAAATCTTTATTGATGTTCCGATCAGGGTACCGATTCTGGGACCGAGAGAACGGTCATACGAGAGAGATAAACGATCACCTCCATATGATTCTCCGTTTACTGTATCTCTCTTTCTCTCGATATGACCGTTCCATCGGTCCCAGAATAGGTACCCAGATATGTTTTTGATGTGACACAGCAAATTCTGATGATTTAGAAAAATACGCCTTTTTCTGCCCGAATGTATTTCTCATGATGTACTATCACTGACCAGGATAAACAGTATAACCACAATCAATAGCACCGGCTTTGAAAGTAAGTTTGTCATCGCGTGGAGACAAAAATCGTAAACAAAACGCTCCTGGACCCGTATTCTTGAATATCTGGGAGGAGAACTATTGCGGAAGGTGGGCGTGACCTCACAATCTGATTATTGAATTTTGTTGTTGAAGTCGATTTTGTGTGCTGTTAATATGATGGATGTAGATCATTTTAATCATATTATGATCTAGAAGATGTAGAAGAAACTCAAGGGTGGATGGAAGTAAAAAAGATGATTCCTGGGAACATTCCCGGGAGTACCTCCCGTCCGAACTGTGAGAAGAATGTCTTGAGTTTCAAGTGCTCCAGTCCGGAGTTGGAGAGGAAGATTCCCTTTATTCCTTAACAAAGAAATATCTTAGTTTGCTGCAACAGTCTTCATGGAAGGAACCAGGAAACGGGACTGTCGCCTCCATAAGACCACTTGTTTCAGGTTTGGCGGATGCGCTGGAACCTTTTCACTAGTTGCCTTGCAACAATGTTCTTTAACATATTTCAATGTCTTGGTTAATGGTTAGCTCGGCTTTGACCATTGCAATGAGATTGGAGTGCGAAAAGGCAGTCATATCTTCATTGATTTGTTCTCTTTCCTAGTCTTTCGTCTGTTTGTAGTGAACAAAAACAAATATTGTTATTCAAAACTGCTAATTTTGTTGTGATCCGGAAAAGTCTATAGACTATAAGAAATGTTTATAAGTCCTGTTACCTTTCCAAAAATCTCAAGCGTGTTTTGTCAATTAATCTCGTGTTCTACTATGGAAAAGTTGAATCTGAATTGCGATATGGCCTTTGTTTGTGGGGACGTTCCTATTCTTGACTCAAGAATCTCCCGCAATCCAGGAGGTGTTCAAGATGACTGCTCTCTGTAGAAGAAGGTAGATGCCCTTTTGCAGTCCCAGCGTTTCCAGGATTCTGTGTAGCTCCTTCGGAATCCCCCCTGTGCTTGAGATGACATCTGGTACGAAGATCACTTTCTGGATTTCGCTTTCCTCTTCTTTTCAGCCATGCTGGTGGAGATTTTGTGTAGACTTGTCGTAATAGATCGTTAACTTGTCGGTGTTAATAACTGGTTCAGGTATTTACTATGTAGGGTACCTTGAGCTTCTCAAAGATAAGTCCCACACTGTAACATATATCCTGATACATCACTGCAACGACTCGGTTGTTACGATGTAGATAGTCTGTTTGGACAAATACGCTACAAGCTGCCGTCCTGCCGTCATTAAAATTTGTTGAATTGACTTTTCTTGACACTTTCTACACCTTTCATCTTTCACCGTTGAATGCGTCAAATAGATCTTCGTATCCACTACCAGGTCTTGAATGGCTACTGCAAAGCCTTCTGTTTCAGGGAACAACTCTCTTCTCTTCAACCACGCGTTCGATGCAGTTTTGTGTCCCCCTCTCACGATGTTTCTCCTCCTTGTTGCGTGTTTATACATTCTTCTGTCTCTCCTCATTTGCCAGGTTGAGCCGGGTAAGTCTCTTGTCTGCAAAGCACATACTCCGATGGAGAGGTGACGTCTCACTGAGCTGAGGGGAGTAGTTTTCTTATCAGTATGACCGGTTTATAATGAAGGTTCTTGATGTCTACCTCCCTCATTGCGGAGAAGTGTTATTCTGAGTATACTTGACTTGGTATGGCGCTTACGATGCAGGGTCATCCCATTTCTTGTCTTCCTCATGATGTTGTCAAGGTCCGTGTCCAAGAAATCACTCCAAAAGAGTATTAGAGACTGGTATTGATGGCTTTAAAACTTTCTTGCTAGTGAATCTGCTGTTGCATACTCTTTTTGTACACTCTCTTGTTGAAATATTTAATAACAATAATGGATACATTCCTACTTTCAACTCTATAGGCTTCTTGAATTATGTGAACCTTGCACATGAAATACCCCAAAAAAATCCATCGAGTTTATATGTATGTATGCACACCGGTTAATTTTGATCACCTAATCACACGACTTGTTAAACTTCATCCATATCTGTCCATATCCATAGCTAACCGGATTATCATGTCGTGATAGAGGACGATTTCAAATAAATAATTGTCTGTGACGCTTCCAGTTTAAAATCAACAACAATTAGTGCCAATTTTGCCAACCTTCGCTCTCGAATTTGCTGAACCTCAAATGCAACAGTTCAGCCCACTGAAAATAGTTCTCAATCAGCATGCATTTTTATTGTTTCATAATTTATTCAACAAATTATCCTTGCATTAAGCTTCACTTCTCGAGTAAAGTGTGGATTCAGATTCAAGAGCTCTTGATAGAGTCAGGCCTTTGCATGTAGCATGCCTGTGACATCGTTCTAGTATAGAGAGGCCTTTTCGAATAGAAGTCTCTTCGCCTTGGCTACTCATATCGCCTTTAGAATGCCTGTCATTGGTTACTCGAACCAATTTTGTCCTAGGTTTTCCCCTTTGTGGACTAGCAGGAACGCTATTCTGTACATGATTCCGTCAGCCGTCGGTATCGGTATCTACCAACACTCATCGGTTGCGCGGCCGATGTAATCAAAACGACGCTATTCTGTATGGCATATAGATACCGACTGTCGGAAACGCAGACGACTATTGGTTCTTGAATAACGCTACTCCACTCGATACGTCCAGCCAATAAGCGCTAAGGACGACTGTCAAGTGTCGTGTGAAGAGTCTAAGAGAAATACTCTACTCAAATCACGATAGATGGCGAACAAACAGGAATCTTCTAGATGGCAACTGAAGGCTCCCGAAAGATCGATAATTTCGTACCAGTGGCACGACCTTGTGCTTAAGAGGACAAGCGCCAAAACGTTCGAGTTGGGTAAGTCGTCTCGAATGGTCGGACCTCTGGACGAACATCGGTTTTGTCACTCTATTCTGGGTTTCAGTCTTCATAATGTCCCTATAGCTCATAGAGAGCAAATGGCTTTTCAGGAGCGCTCTTCGATGTGACCTAGCCAGGACATTTTGTGCTCAAGGGTTTCTCACTGAATTTTGTAGGAATTTCTTTTTTCTTTCTCATTTTGTTATTCTTCTTGAACGTACAAAAGGTTCTTCCTCAAGTTTGACCACCTTGGCATGCGGAGTGAGGTCAATAACAAGTATAGCTACTATGGATCAGCTGTTTACTGTCATCTCGATTGTCATGGAAATTGCTACAGTCTTCTGGCTTATCGTCTATAAATGGGAGACGGACAATTCCATGGGTGTATTGAACTCGTTTTATAGTAAGAATGTACAAGTAATGACGAAGTGAGTGTACATAAATAGTGTGAATATAATTCGATAGTTTTTATCAAACAAATTTGGATCCACATTGTATTATGTACAACGTGATTCTACATTAAAAATGAAAACTAAACAAGACACACAGAGACAAGAGTTTATAGCAATTGTTCACATTTTCTTGAATGTAGTTAAATCAAATGTTCCAACTCACCTGGTACTCTCCGTTTTTCCAGCACCACTCTCTCCGCTTATAACTAGACTTTGGTTTTTATGAGATCTGTCTACCGTAGGTAAGCATGTTTGTAGTGATGCATAGGCAGCTTCAGCAATCGCAAATACGTGTGGTTCCAATTCGCTCAGTTTCCGTCCATGGTATTTATATATGTAGTCCTTCAACAACAAAAAAAGGAAATTTAACATCGTATGGAAAAAAATTCATGAGTCATGATTTCCCATGAGACTTGACAAAGGGTAACAAGGTCTGCATATTACATCCAAAATATGGTCACTTCAAGGGCAAGGATTGTAAATATAAACATGAAATAAGTAGCTTTCTTGAAGATGATAAAAGGGCTAATGAATAACTAAATAACTATCTGAGAGTGCAGCGGGCGTAACAAATGAAAACATGCCATTTGCAGACATTAAAACAAATGTCTTCCCACGGTCCCTTGGAAGCACCATTATCGCTGGTTCATTTTCAAGTCAACAAACAGTGAGATTTTTATTATTCCCGTTTCATTGTCTGCGTAAAATTGTATTTATCGAACAGAAGACATAATACACACATAAGTTATATGAGAAGCCCGGAAATTTACGCTAATAGCAAGACAAAATCAAAATTTTGCCAATTCATTTTTTTTATGGTTGATTAAGTATTGTTCTCAGGGTCGATCGGAAACATCAACCGATTCGTGTGCCTTGTTGATTTAAATAACACAAAGTGCGTAATGCAGCGATTAATATGCTTAACCAAGTGCGGTACCACTTCCGCCGCTGAAAGTCAGTCTTCTCCATACTGAGATTATATAAGTTATGAGTTTTGATTATGATAGATCTTTAATTTATATCCTTTAACTATACTAGAACGCAATATTCAGTGTTTCTTCTCTTTTGCAAATCTCTTTAGCATTAGATGAAGTTTAAAGAAGCACGCTCCCACTGTTTCAATTCATAGAAGATTTTATCTTTATAATGCTTTGAATCTTCCCATGCACAATTTATGGAAATAGTCTTCTTTGGTCTTCCAAGCCTATATGGTTTTTTCATTCAAATGAGGAGTGACTTATCAAAACGCATTATGTCACCCATGGAAAATTGTGTTTCCTTATCTCGGGCGCCACCTTTTGGATTAACGTGGTAAAAGAAAAAGACCCACAATGCCTCTCCAGTAGCTTTTAGACAGTGAAGCAAGTCCAGGTATTCGTGAACTTCCAAATTCCGCTCTGAAATGGACTACTGAACTTTTAATTAAAACACGGGTTGCAGAAAATAACAAGCCTCTGATCCTCGTTCAGTAATTGAAATAAATGAGCAAACCAATCTTTCCGAATCGACGGGGAGAGTGTAAACGAAGTTTCTCTAGCAGAATTTGAAGGATTTTTTTCCGACGTCGAAAGGGTGCGTGTGGTGCCACGGTACAAAATGGGCGCAAAACACGGCTCGAAGATGTGGTACGGGCTACAACAAAAACTGAAAATAGAAATACGCGACAGGAAAAAAGGAAATGAAAAAGACAGCATTGGATACGACCGCGGCAAAAAATTTTACCGGAACGTGATCTTGAAGACGATGAAACCCGTACGGCTTCAAAAGCAAGAAGGAGCAAGATTTCAAATAAAAAAGCAGTTGAATTTAAAAAAAAACGCGGCCTTGACCCTGTATTCTACGGTGAAAAATATAATAAATATATACCCTTGAACATTGAGAAATAAAATTTCCCTGGAACTAACACTCAGTTTCCTTCAAACTTGTTTCACGGAATCGTTACGTATAGGCTGTTCCGGACTGAAATTACTAATTAGACAGTAAATCAAGACACGGCGCACGGAAAACGATACTTTAGAGAATAATACGGGATTATTTGACAGAAAATTAACCGAGTTAATCAGAAGAGCCGATACTTCCGTGTCGTCTACATCCATCACGGCTTATTTAAAGCGAATAAACACTGCACGAACTATTAGCGCAGATTGTTTGTTGCATTCAGCCCGGCGCGTGCTCGGCGCGTTTGTTTAGTTCGGTGTGTTTGTTACAAGTGAAGACGTATTTTGCTTCTAGTGGGAAAACTTTTTTATTTGGATTTTCATTTTGAGAACACACATGCTTGAAGTGATTTTGAATGAGCAGCGATTAAGATAATTTGCAGTATTTTCTATTCAGTAAATTTTCTTTTAAGTTGCCAGTAAGCAATTCAGTAGACCTTGGTGTGGAAAATGTGATTTTGTGAAGGAGTGGATATGAAATGCGTGATTCAAATAATATAACCTCAACATCACTAAATCAATAAATTCGATTGCCTAGCGGTACCAATAAGACTACTTTATTGACCTTTATTTAAAAATCCATGTACAAATAATGTTTTTATCATGAGAAACCAAGACAATGATTTCGTTTTTACACAAGATATCAAACCATTGCGGTTCTGAATAACGTAATTGAAACAAGCGATAATAATGTATGCAAAAAATAAACAATCAAGTATCAATATCTCTGTGTTTATTATTGAAAGTGTTTTCAGCTGACAAAGCTTTATCGAGTGCTTGCCAAATATGATCAATGCCAAAATTAAACAAGCACTAGTGAAGGATGTTTATAATACGCATTTTGAATAATAATATTGGCGCTGGAGTGGCGGCAAAACTTATATCATCTGAAAAGTTTTACATTTGTATAGTTTAAGATCTTCGGTGAACATTTCCAAGATGTTTAACGGCACAAGTGATTACTGTCTTGCTGATGAAGTTCCTTTGATTCTAAAGCAAAATAAGTCTTATCAATATTCATTTTATTGAGTGTATGTTGTCTTTGAACTCTTATTATTAATCAATAAAAAAACTCCATCAATACACCTAACCAAATAAATTACTAAGACCACGCATTAGGAATATTTTCGTCACAAAAAAAAAAGAAAACCGACTATATACCACGTCATTAAACAAAATTCCTAGTGATATAATGCAGCAATAGAAAAATGTCAATTGAAAAGTTATAGAGAATGAAAAAACGCAGAAAATGAGCGCAATTATTATAGAGCAGTGTAGGCTGATCATCAGCCAAGAAAAAACGGAAAAATATACATTTTCCAAATATCCATATTTCCGCTACTTTTGAAGATGTAGAGATGACAGCTTAGTGTGTTCTTACAATAGGCAAATTTTGGTTAATGGCGACCAAATAGTTTTTTGACAATTGACACTTGAATATTTTTCTTCTTTGTGCGAAGAGCTCTGGTTGCTCGGTTGTTACTAGAAGTAATATTCTACAAACCTGTAATTCGTTTCTACATTAAACATTATGAGAACTATATGAAAAAGGCTACTGAACTTGAGCGTGAATGGCTAAGCTGGGCGCCATTTTGAATGAAAAAATCAAATGAACCTTATTTTCAAGGCCCTTTGACCCTGATCACAACTGCCGAGTTTCAAGCCTCTGCTATCATTCTTGTCCAACAAACAATTCAAGAACTCTTAGTCTAGAAGAAGAGAAAAACGTCTTGATTTGGTATGAAACTATATCGTTTTGCCTTACAATTTAACTTAATTACCATAAAGAGCGATTAGTTAGTCGAGAAGATTATATCCTATTTAAGACATAAATAAAGTCCTATAAGATAATAGTTTTCCTGTAGGTTATTCAATATAGTCACATTTTACTAAAAATAAACATGCATTGTGTCATATACAACGATGACATAGATATATAATTCTGTATATATATATATTCTGTATTTATAGCTACCTGTCTGTTGGGTTATAACAAAGGTTCACCTGATTTAAGGATTAATGTAATATAGGTAAACGACATCAAAACGGCCATATTTTAATTCACCATCTATGAAAACAATCCATTATGTCTATACATTGTATCGAATGATTGACTTCTTTCAGGGATATTCACATGAAATGATGATGCATGATTACAACCACCACTATTCTTTCATTCAAAATGGCGCCCAGCTGTCATTTTGGCATTTTCAGCTGTCGCTACTATGTTGTCAAAAATGCAGAATGTCCTCACATATGTGTTGAAATTTCGTTCGCATATATCATACGGTTCAAATATCTGATGAGGGGGACGTTTCTGAGACGCACTGTACAGTTTGTGGGTGAATGCTTCCCCTTCCACTCTGCTAATTGCATGTTCTATAACACACAGTTCCTTCACTTGTCAGATAGACACGACCCATTGCGATGTTGTTTCTTTATAGTCAGCAGACCATATAGCTGCGCTGATGAAGCCTAATAGGAAGAAACATTCGTAGATTCGTCTGACAGAGGAAACAGCTCGAAATAATTTGTCTTTGCCTCAATATAGTTACAGTTTAGTCAAGTATGGTTTCTTGACCTTTCTACCTTCCAGCCGAATGGATGTATGGCCCACTCGATGAGGCTCTTTGAAACTTGATGGTATCTTTGAATGCCATCTTGTCCCATGTGAAGTTGTCGGCACTCTTGGTTGGTTGATTTTGGAATACCTTAGCTCATCCAGTGTAATCTTCCAGCAAATTTCTTGTTCTATTAATGATTCTGGAGCTTGATGTGGCTGCCTGATCTCTCAAGAGTGTATTTACTACTTTTTCTGTTACCATGGCCAAAAAATGCTTAGATTATACAATGTCTTATAAACTCATCAATGAAGGGGACAAGAGTGCTCTGTGTTATTGTAAGAAACCCAACCTGTACCAAGAGTGTCCTGGATAAGTACCTGAGAAGATGAATCATATCCGATCCTTCTAGAACTGACCTACTCTACGCTTGCTCGATTGTTCACAAAGATATTGTTCCAGTAAGTCTGGTAGTAAGTGTCGATCAAATTTTCTCCATGGTCAAACAACTTGGTAAGAGATACAATCTCAGCCCATTCTCCACTGAGAATTCAATGGAGTTTTGCCACTATTTAACATATCAAGAACACAGTGGTGCCATGGGATGTTTCTCTTTCTTTGATGTCTGGTAAGAGAACTCAGACCATCGGTAGATGAGTATCTAAAGGTAGTCAAATGTTGTTACTGGTTTTGAATCTTTTCCAGTTTAACAACAGGCTATGTTCTTGACGGTGAGTTGATGATCTGGGCATACCTTCGAACATTTAACGACTAGAACCAGCATTATACCCCGACCGTAAAATTTTGTTTTTGTTTCCTGTTTGAACTCCAAACAAAAACAGAGATACCTAACACGTTTCAACAATTTTTATCTATTTGGGAAACATGCGTATTGATTTTAGTTCTTAATGTTGTAATGACTAGAAATCGATTTATCGCGAATACCAAATTAGATTTTCTATGTGAAGAAAATAACTTCGTCAACGAAATCACTTGAAGAATGGCAACCATGGAACCACCAACGCGTCTTGATTTGTTTGGTCTTGACACCCAAACTTCATTAAATGAAATCCACTCAGTAAAATGTGTTTTCTAATATTCTAATTTTCAAGTTTTTTCTCTCTATTCATTCCATCCGTAGTTGAAGAAGCACCACAAATCAGCAGTTTTTTGGCATAGCTGCAACACAACATTTAAATACAACACAATAACAAATCAAATTAACGATTGGAAGAAGACAGCTGTCAACGTCCGATAGTTCCATTGTTGCCGGATTTTAATACAAATTTATTTTATCGCCTTCTCAGTGTTAAAGTTTTTGTTTATGAGTCTAGTCGTTTAATGTTCCGACTGTTTGAGGGTCCTGTCCTGTTGACTAGCGCAGATGAAAGATTGACAAGAATAAAACTTAATCGAGACCATGATCGCATAACGTTGGAAATCTGTAGAAACCCAACGTCAACCGATAAAGTTATCCATTTTTTTTCCGACTGTCAGCAAACTGAGCTAACACATAGACTCGCTTGTTGACTGTTTAAATTACCACTTTTCCACCGTACAATGGGAAGAATTTGGTATTGAAGGTACAAAAATAATTCTATAATAAAACCTTCCGATCGTCACAACTGTTGAGGCACCAGACAACGAGTTTCCAATTCACTGAACCGGTTGATTCGATTACTCCAATTTCACAATCTCTATTTACCCGAGTATTTACCTTAACCATTAAATTATTCAAATTTGTCCATTACAATTCTAAGTGAATGAATAATCAAGGAAACTTTATTTTCATGTTCACTAAAAATCATGGAAATGAACATTAATTATACAGTCTAGTCAAGTGTGTCTCTGCTGATCTAAGGGAAACGATATCTCTGCTTGGACGTATCACATCACGACCAAAGCAGATCGATAAAGCAGAGCTCTCAGAATATTACCGAACCATTAATGTTCCATATTTGCCCCATCAAAGCGAAAATGATCCATAAAATTCCTTTTTATTGAGGATTTGCACCCGTCAATGTGTGAACATAATAAAGTATTTTTTGATGGGCATATTATTGATTATCTTTATTCATTTATCAATGGCACATACAGGGTGGGGTGAGTTTTTTTCATGTTCATTAGTACAAGGATCTCGCAAAATATAGCAGATACGATAGTTTGGGAGTTTGGGGTATATAGATCCCTGTGCTAAGCATAAAAAAACTCACCCTGTCTAAAGTTTTATGCAAACATGTTACAAGCACATTACCAAACCGGTCAGAAGTATAAACAACATGAAACATGAAATTGCAACCATATGACTGCGTTTTATTTTATTTCAAAAATACCTTTCGGTCATTTAAATTAAGTTTTACAATGAATTCAGCAAACAAAACATTAAAGCAATTCTATGGAAAATTTAGGTCAATCTCTGATAACGTTATATATAGCACATTATTCCCATTTTCTCTATTACAGTCCTCAATTATTATCATCAAGGTAGATATAATGTACAATCAATCTGCATGTTGTACCTTTTCTAGGTTTCCTATTGTTATCATTATCTATAGTCAAGCTGATAATTATCCTCATTACCCACGCACTACGCATTATCATGTTATTCAGGTCCAGTTAATGAGTTCATTCAGTTTTATCACCACTGTCAAACTCACATATTTGAAGCCACTATACATTATTCATGATTGAAATGAGTATGAGCCTCTTTTACACACATCTTCACATGACAAGAGGAAATTTATAACACCAAGTACGTAGCCTGGAAGTGAGCAAACAGAAAAAGTGTACAAACCAGCAAAAACGATAAGAGCTAAATGTAAAATCTAGAGTGGAACACTTACCTGCGAGTATATGTCAATGTCCTTGTAAGGATTCACTGCAACTAGAATTGATCCTGTGTATGTCTGGATTTTTGTGATTAAGGAAAAAGGCGAATAAATATGATGTAAAATATGAACACAATTATTTTTCAAGATTTGACTTTCCACATAGGTCAACAGCCATTCTGGCATTTCCAGGAATTATTCATCAGTAATTCTGACTGGGTAACAAAAATTCCTTGAACGGGTACAAAAAGGTTTGTTCAGCCACTGAATATTGGATATTTGATGGTCTAGTGGTAAAGTGATAATGGTAACCCCTATCGCAATGGTCAGATGTAACATTATTGCTGGCTAACTCAATAATGCTTCAGAGAGTAATCAAGCTATTATTACTGAAGCCGCAGCGGGATTTGGGAGAGACGAAAAAATAAGATTAGCTCCCGCACTGTAATACGCTTTACGTAATATTAGGTCTAGACGACAAGACGGAAAAACAAGTTTCATATCCATAATGTACGCATGCAGAAAGGCAACACATCACCATCAACGACCCTGCTGAAGTGCAAATCGTTTCCAATTTTTCCACACGATAACTTCAGGTCTTTATCTCCTTATGACGCTAAAAATGTTTCTTAATTATTATAAACAAAGTAGCTCCGATAATAAGAGAAAAAAATCAAACTTTGTCCCATATAAACAAGTTGATTTTTTTTGTTCCAAAATTGGCTCAAAAATGCCAGTGTTTTATTCAAATCTATTTTAATGCTATGTTAAAACAAGTCTTCTACTTTCATGGGGTATGCCAGAATAGTAAAATTTTTATTAGTTTACGTATTATGTTATTGCAAAAAAAACGTGTCTGGGATAAACTTTTGAAATTTTGCCAAAACTATCCAACGAACTGGCTTAAAATTCTCACCAAATATTAAGGACTACGACAGCTAACTTTTTACACAATTACACAACCGTAAATTGTTTTTAGCAATAGTTATATAATTGAATATCATGCGAATCTCCGCGATTTTTTGCAGTTTTCCAAGCAACAAATAGACATATATCAGAAATGTTGAACAGACATTTTGAAGGTTTTAAAATTATTCACAAGATAGTATATCTGAATTAATTTTCCAATTTCCAAGACTTCATTATATACTGATAGGCAAAAATTTACGAAAATTTCATATTTTTCATGTTTAATTTTGAATCTGCTGTAGAAAACGCATAGGTTTTGTTTCTATAGAGTGATAGTACTCGAAAAACTAGTACAAAAGTACCATTTCCCTGGTTTACAATGAAGGTAGGCAAAAGTTCTGGGAAAATACACAGCTACCGAGCGCAGCACCTTGGGCCACCGCTAAAATTTGATACATATTGGCGTCATCGATCACAGTCGTTGCTTGATGATTAGCGTGTCGGTAAAACGTATCGGCTATATTAACGTGTTTTGGGAGGAAAGTCGATAGTTCAATTAATTATTGTTTCAAGTGTTTTAACTGTTTTCAGAGATGAAAATTGATTTTTTGCACTGAAAGTTCGATTTGAATGTTGAGATATATTTTTTGCGTTTTTAAGAATTCCCATTTCGCATAGTTATTTTTGTACCAAGAGCCACTGGATAAATAAATTAGTGAGAATTGAGAACAATTAACAAAATATTATATGTTCTTTGATCGTCATGATTTCGTTTCTTTCGCGCATGACGTAGAAGGCTGACGTTTGACATGAGTGCTGCAATTTGGGGGTTTTCCCCCAAATTAAGGGGGTAAATTATTGAGATGGGATTTTTTTAGAGGCTCTCAAACATTTCAAAAAATAAATAGTTTTACCTTGTTTAATAATTACTTTAGTCGTATATAATCAATTTGATTCCAAAATACACCCTACATTAATTTTCACCGGCCCTTGTAATGGTCGTAATTAAACGGAATCCAGAAATATCATTGGGCTGCTGGCCGGAGTTGTTCTTATGGCGATAAAGCTTGGCGAAAATACCCTGAAAATACCGAGCGTAGCCGATTGGGAAATTGAACCACGTCTTGGGTCAGCCGCGGCTTCAATTGGATATTTGCGTCATCGATAACATTATTAAATTTTGCATAACCCGGCGAAGAACTGAACATTGTTTTAATTATAAAATTTTCCAAAAAAAAGCAAAAGTTCTGCAAACTTGAGATGAGCCCTTAATTAATGTCTTGAAACATGTATTGAAAATGCAACCTCTTGAAATTTACGGAACATATTTTTTTATCAAGTGTGTTGAATTTTTGCAATTTTTTCGCTAACAAAAAAATGGTAATAATTGAGATAAGCAATCATGTGAGGGTTCCATTTTACATAGGAGGTTGCAAAACTGACGAAAAACTCAAAAAAAAAAGTTTTGTTTTTTTTTTTTTTATTCGTATTTGGTATCAAAAAAAATGTAGCTTGAATGAAAAAATTGTGTCTGCAAATGTGTAGGAATCCGTTAAACCGATTTTTTGTGTCATTCCATGAAATTTGGATTTTGTTTGTTTTTTTTTTAGATAAATTAAATAACATGTGAAAACATCAAGAGATAATTTAAAAAAAAGAATACCGTAAATTTTAAGAGGCTGCAAATTTAATACATATTTTGAGACATTAATTAGGCCCTGATTTGAAGTTTGCAGAACTTTTGCAATTTTTTTTTGCAAAAATATAGCAGCAAAAACACGTTTTTTGCCATTTAAACAATGTTCATCGCCAAGTTATGCAAAATTTTATAATTAGTTTTTAAACTCGTACAAACATCCTACCATAACCTCAAAACTTTTGGAATTGATGTTAATTGATTGTCTTTATCGATTGGCCTATCAAGTAATTTCCCATTTCAATAACTATTATTATAGGGTGGTCAAAAAATAAGTTTTTTTGTATTTTTGGGAAGGACAACCTTGCGCGAACTTACTTTTATTTTTAACATGAAATCACAAAATTTGGGGGTTTCTATTTGAAAAAATTGATTTTTGGCAGATTTCTAAATTTAACCCTATATATTAATAGTTATGGAAATGTTCTAAAAAATCTATCAGGGAATTCAACACAAACTTGATGAAAACGCTTTCTGATACGAAAAATTTACATTTAAATCAGGAATCAGGTCCTGAGAACGTCAGTTTTGACATAAAATCTTAAATATTTCAAAAACCCTTATACTTAGATATAAGGGTGTGGGGTGTGGTACATCAAATCGGCCTAAAATTTTACGTAGAATCCAAAAATGTTATAAAATATAGGGTGTTCTATTTAAAATAAGCAAGTTGACACCACCATCTTGAAAATATTTTAGCTTGAGCGCCCCCATAGACTTTAGTATACTGTCAAATTTTCAAGATTTTCCTTCGTCCGTATAGTTTTCCATATATAGATCGAGCTTGATCCCGGGGGGACACCCTGTATGTTTGATATCGTTTGCAACAAATAATATTATGAAATTTGTGATTGCCTAAAAAATAAAAGCTCCAAGTTAATTTTACAAGAATGCTTGAGATTGAACAAAGTAATGCGAAGTTGATTTGATTTTGATTTACTGGAAAAAACAATTTTTTTGAGAAATTGTTTTTCAAAACAAAAAAATCTAGGGCGCCATGTTTCTGGTGTGTGAAACTTCTGAAGAGTGTTTTAGAGTTTTGATATAAGAATAAGAATGGTTAGAACATGCTTCAACGCCGTGTTTTATGGAAAAGTCGTTGAAATGGAAGCAACATAACCTCAAAATGTTTAGAAGCATTAAATATACACCAAAATCAATTAACCTTATTGTGAAAAATGTATATGATTCGAGCGAATATCTAGAACCCTTATTTGCTTGTAACAAATTCGAAAACACTCAACAAAAATTTCTTTTTGGGATTTAACAACAAAATCTATCAAAGGCAAAGGATATTCAAGTTCAAAGTTGAAGTATCTGTCATACCAAGCATCTCAAAAGCCATTAATGTAGCAGTTATCCATCTTCGATCATAATTATGCAGCCTTTTGTAGTTTGCCAAACGTATTTTCTTCTTGAGATCGCTTTAAACCTCTCTCTATGCAACCCAGTTTTATCTAAACGACTATGGAGCATTGCATATTACTTTGTCCCTTCTCACTAAACAGCAATCTTCTTGTTCTGATTGAATGAAAACTGCAAAAGCCTGGCTTTGCATGGAGTATCATTCAACTTTTCAGAAGCTCGAAAGATGTTTTCTTACTCCACATTTCGGCCTATACATCTGCAGATTGGGAATACAAATAAATACTGCTGTTTGTAATGGACTTTGAAGCCTGAAAACGACTTTCCAAAAGCCATATGCAAAATAAATAAGCTTTATTCGATGTGTAATAACAGTTTAGTTACGAGCAAACGAAATTAGATCTCTCTGACATGTGTTGCTCATGTCCTTGGAAGGCTTCTTTAAGTCTATGATGATACAGTGATTTGAGATTTACGAGATTTGGATGTATGGCTTCTGATATTGTTTTACAAATTATGCGATAAGGAAAATCTTAAGGAATATAACTGTCTCATAAACAAATAATATTTGTACATTTTTTAAAAAATAATAATAATATCAAATTATCTTTTATTCGCTGGAAGGTTTACAAATTAGAAATCGAATTAGGATGAAACTCAGACTCAGACTGACTGTTTTTGTTCAAGTGCATTTGATACTTGTATATTATATATATTTTTATATATATACTTGATATTCATGTTTGTTTGCCTCTCCCTTTGATTTATTATTTTTTACTTTCTTAGTCCTTTTACATTTTTTAATATCCTTTTTTAAGATTGCAGGCAAAACTTCCTTTTTCATAGTTAATAGTATGCTTTGTACCTGTTTTGCCATAGGCATAAAAATTTCCCGAACGTCGACAGACCGCTACGGGCCACGCACACTGGTGAGCCGAATTTGAAGATGTGACAGGGAAAGAGGAGAGAGAGAAACATCATTCTTGTGCTACTCTCTCATTGATAAGCAAGGGTAATGACGTCACAGACACAAGGGCGGCTCCTCCATATGGTCATCTGGTCAATGACCTCCCAAACATATTTAAGAAAATAATAGTTTTACCTTCTTCAATACTAACTTTACCCGTAAATCAATTTGATTTCAAAATACACCTTATATCAATTTTGACTGCCCTCGTAATCGTCGTAATCAAACGCAATTCAGAAATATCCTTGGGCTGCTGGCCGGAGTTGTCCTTATGGCGATAAAGCTTGGCGAAAATACCCTAAAGCGTAGTCGAACGCCTAAACGAATTGGAAAATTAAACCGCCTGTTGGGTCATTAGCCAAGGCTTGAATTTAATATTGGCGTCATCGATAACGATATTATTTTTTTGTTTTGAGATATATGTTTGGCGGCGCTGGACTTGGCCGATCGGGACGATGTCGAAAGTCGATATTAAAAATATTGAAGTTGGGTGACTTTGTGTCAAATTGGGTCAGAGGAATTGAAGAAAATTTTCCTATAAGCAACTGTCGAAAATTGAAAACAAATTTCTTTTGAGCAACTGCTGGGCATTGAGAACTAGTTTTACCTCAAGTATAAAACTGCCGGGAATTGGGAACAATCTCTCCTTAAGTAGCTGCTTCGAATTGAAAACAGATTTCCCTTCAAGTAACATGCCAGGAATTGAGAACAAATTTCCCTTCAGGTAACTTTCCCTAGAGTAACTGCCTGAAATTGAAAATGAAAGTAAATTCTCTTCTAGTAACTGCCCGAAATTAAAAACATATTTTCCCTCAGGTAACGTCCTTTCAAGTAACTGCCTAAAGTTGAAAACAGATTTCTCCTTGAGTAACTGCCCGTAATTGAAAACAAATTTCCCCTCAAGTAACTTTCAAAACTTTCCCTAAAGTAACTGCCAGGAATTGAAAACAAATTTCCCCTCAAGCAACTTTCCCTTAAGTAACTGCCTGGAATTGAAAACAAATTTCCCCTTGAGTAATTTCCCCTCAAGCAACTGCCTGGAATTGAAAAGAAACTTTCCCTCAAGTAACTGCCGGGAATTGAAAACAAATTTACCCTTAAGGAACTGCTGTGGGAATTGAAAATAAACTTCCCCTCAAGTAACTGCCTGGAATTGGAAACAAATTTCCCTTCAAGAAACTTCCCCTAAAGTAACTGCCGGGAATTGAAAACAAATTTTCCTTTAAGTAACTGCTGGAAATTGAAAAGAAATTCCCTTTTATTAGAAGTTGATTATGCAGGGAATGAGTGATTAGAAATAAACAATCTTATATTCAACGCAACGTCTATTCAGTTCAGAATATTACAAACGACTTAACTAAAATAGAAATACAACCTTCCGCATGGCACGAAACAAACAAGAAAACCTGCTTGGACGAAAAGGTGTTTTTCGGCTCCACAATAATCAATAAGGAACAGAACTTGTTACGCATCTTCAATATTGGAAAATACAACATTCTCCCTCAATATTAAAGGTGCTTTCAAAGAATAAAATATTCAATAATCTTCCCTTGAACACACTCAAAAAAACTTAACTTAATACTTCCCAGATATGGTCACAGATTTTGATTTTGCTCTAACGGAGTGCCTACCGTATTGCAGCTTGACATTTCAAATCTATCAAGTAACTTTTCAATAAATTGTTCTTGGCTAATTTTTAATTCGCCCTTCGAACGATTTCTGTTAACCTTAATGCCGAGAATATTTGATATCGGTCCAAGATCTTTGATGTGGAAATGTTTATTTAGTTCAATTTTCAAACGTTCTGCCTCTTTGTGGTCATTATAGAAAACAAAGAAATCGTCAACGTAAAGCGCTATAATTATAATTGAATCTGCCAAATGCTTAAAGAAAATGCATGGCTCTATTGTTGATTGCACAAAATTCAAATCCAATAACACATTATTTGCTTTCTCATACCACAATTTGGCTGATTGTTTGAGGCCGTATATGGCCTTTTTAAGTCGACAAACTTTACTTTCTGACCCCGGCTCTATAAACCCTTCGGGTTGACACATAAAAATTTCCTCATCAATGTCACCATTCAAGAAAGCAGTTTCTACATCTAAATGGACTGCTTCTAAGTCTAATTCAGCTGTCATTGCCAATAATAACCTTAAATTGCTGAATCTTATAACGGGTGAAAAAGTTTCCGAGTAATCTACCCCATACTTTTGAGTAAACCCCTTTGCTACAAGTCTGGCTTTATATGTTACTATATCTCCATTATGATCCCTTTTAATTTTGAAAACCCACTTATTTTTAACAATATTTTTGTTGCCAGGTTTGTCAACTAATTCCCAAGCATTGTTTGCCTTGAACGCCTCGAGTTCATTTTTGATAGCATTGTGCCATTCTGCACTTCTCGCGCTTGACAATGCTTCAGAAAGAGTTGTTGGTTCTAAATTGTCAGATATAGTTAACATGGCAACATCAGAATCGTAATCAGTAATACAATCACCATACCTTTGTGGTTGTCTTTTTACACGTAGAGGATACCTAGATTCATGTTTTTCAGGTTCACTTTCACTTGTTTGATTTTCGTCTGCACTCACTAGCACTTCACTGTCCTCTTCTGGATTTTCCTCTTGAAGATGAGGAGTCGCAGCTGGCGTATCTTCTTGGCCAACATCATCATCTTCACTGTCTTGCACCATCAAGGGAATAGCTTCTTGTGTAGCCGGTTCAACTGGAATCGTTGATGTGCTGTCTGAAAGCTGGTCTTCTAAGAAAACGACATCCCTGGCTATTTTTAGACTGTGATCAATTGGGTCTAAAAGCCTGTATCCAACACTCGTCTCGGAATACCCGACAAATATGTATTCCCTGCTTTTATCATCAAGCTTTTTTCGTTTAACATCGGGAATGTGAACATAACCACGGCATCCAAATATTCTGAGATGGCTCAAATCAACCTTTTTGCCTGTCCATTTTTCTTCTGGGGTTTTACCACGTATTTTCTTCGTTGGTGAACGGTTCAGAAGATAGACTGCGGTATTGGCAGCTTCTGCCCACATTTGCTTTTCACTGTTTGAGTCGACAAGCATTGAACGTACCTTTTCAAATATGGTCCGATTGTAGCGTTCAGCTACTCCATTTTGCTGTGGTGTGTAAGGTACTGTTTTTTCATGTTTTATTCCACGATCTTTCAGGAACTTCCTCAAACGCTCATTACAATATTCTCCCCCATTGTCGGTCCTCAGAACTTTGATTTTTCGTTCTGTTTGATTTTCTACCATACAGCAGAACTCCTTGAAAACTTCTGGAACTTCACTTTTATTTTCCAGAAAATAACAAAATACTTTTCTGGTGTTGTCATCAATCAGGGTAAACAAATATTTTTTGCCACCCCATGATTTCACCTCCATAGGACCTGCAAGGTCTGAATGTATCAAGTCCAGTTTGTTTGGTGCGACTTCTTTATCCTTTTTAAAAGGGAAAGGTTTTCTAGCCTGTTTGCCTTTGATGCAACTCTCACAATATTTTGGATTTGTACTTTCATTATATAACACACCTGTTGCCAAGCCATTTTTCAACAAAGCCATGCTATAATGATTGAGGTGACCAAGGCGTCTGTGCCATACCATCTGAGAATCAAGGAGTTTCGCCACATTCACAGACTCCGCCATGACATCCAGTTTGTATAAACCATCGACATTCGCTGCAGTAGCTATGGGTTCTCCCTTAATCCGACAATCACCATCATCAATTATTTTGCATCCTTGTGAGTCAAAATGTACACAGTGTCCTTTTGAAACAATCTCACTCACTGACAATAGATTTACTGACAGATTTGGAACATATTTAATTTTTGATATGATCTGTTCAGTTCTATTCGGTTTCAATTTCACAACACTGTTTCCGGTTCCACTGACGGAGAGTTTTGCGTTATCTGCCACAAACACATGCTGCCCTGAGTCTTCATCTGTTAGCTCCAAAAGAAGTTCTCTGTTTCCAGTCATATGAGAGGAGGCCCCGCTGTCAATGTACCAGAATGTGTCACGTACATTATTCACACTTAAAGCTGCAGCAAACAAAGCTTTCCGTCCATTTCCACTACATTTATTTTTATTCGGCGTTTCATAGTTGTTTGAAGAACTGTTTTTATTTTGAGAACACTGATTTTTGTAATGGCCTTTTTGTTTGCAATTCCAACACCATGGAGATTTTTTAATTTTCTTCGTGACTAGTGCACAGTCACCAGTATGTTTACTATTCTGCCATTTTTGGTCCTGCAGCAATTTAGTTTTCACAAAGTCCGATGTTATGTCAACTCCTGAATTTTCAAGTGCCATAACCATTGGCTCATAATCCGCTGTGAGTCCCTGCAGCATAATAACACCTAGGAATTCATCATCTAGCGGTTTTCCCATGGATCCAAGTTGTTGGGACAGAGCCAGGACTTCATTAACATACTCCTCCATAGTGCCAAAATTTTCCAGTTTGATGGAACATAGATTTCTTAATAATCCTAGTCGCCTATGAAGTCCTTTGTCTTCAAATGCATTTTCAAGGGACTTCCACGCTTCGCTGGCTGTTTTTGCTTGGGTCACATGAGGATACGTCGACTTATCCAGAGAAAGAATTATTTTTGAGAGAGCCTTCTCCTCACGACGAGCTTTTGTAGCACTATCCACTGTAGACGGCCACTCCTCAGTTATGCAGTTCCAAAGTCCGTCTAATTTCAATAACGCACCCATCTGGAACTTCCAGTCGCTGTAATTTGCACGACCTTTGAGCTTGTCAACAGCCACCCCAATGTTTGAACTTTCGTTAACCGCCATTCTATCTTTATCACGACGACGAATGCACAACCCCGTGTACTACCGAACTAATAAACAAAAAAAAAACGCGTTATCTAATCACTCCCACGAGCCCTGGGCCCATAACCTATTAGAAGTTGATTATGCAGGGAATGAGTGATTAGAAATATAAACACTCTTATATTCAACGCAACGTCTATTCAGTTCAGAATATTACAAACGACTTAACTAAAATAGAAATACAACCTTCCGCATGGCACGAAACAGACAAGAAAACCTGCTTGGACGAAAAGGTGTTTTTCGGCTCCACAATAATCAATAAGGAACAGAACTTGTTACGCATCTTCAATATTGGAAAATACAACACCTTTAAGTAACTTGCCTCAAGTAACTGCCTGGAATTGAAAACAAATTTCCCTTTAAGTGACTGCTGCGGGAATTGAAAATACATTTCCCCTCAAGTACCTTCCCCTGCCTGGAATTGGAAATAAATTTCCGTTTGAGTAACTTCCGAAACTTTCCCTGAAGTAACTGGCCAGAAGTTTAAAATAAATATCCCCTAAAGTTACTTCTTGGAATTGAAAAGAAACTTTCCCTCAAGTAACTGCCGGGAATTGAAAACAAATTTACCCTTAAGTAACTGCTGCCGGGAATTGAAAACAAATTTCCCCTCAAGCAACTGCCTGGAATTGAAAAGAAATTCCCTTTAAGTTACTTCCCTCTAGTAACTGCCTGGCATTGGAAACAAATTTCCCTTTGAGAAACTCCCGAATCTTCCCCTGAAGTAACTGCCTGGAATTGAAAACAAACATTCCCTCAAGTAACTGCCTCAAATTGGAAACAAATGTCTTGTGTTTTTAAATATGCTCATGTTTAAATTTAGCTGATGACTTCCAAACTTCCAAATAATGAGTAGAAAACGTTTATAAAATTTCAAGCCATTCAACTTCATCACGTGCAATAATTGTTCAAAATCATCTTATGATTTTTCCAGAAACATATTTTCTTTGTGTGTATTTTAGAAAACTTGATAACTTTTCAATTAGCTCTTCTCCTCCACTCATCTGAAACTCATTGGTGATTTTTTTTTTATAAACCCAAACTGTAATATTTTGTGATCTCAAATAATCGGGCGAGTAATCGGGTTAAAGCAACGAGTAATTTTGAATTGCATACAGACATTAGGTATTAGGTACATAGACAGACTGCATTTATTTCGAGTTGAAATCTGCACTCAAGCTTCTCATAAACAAAGACATTTTCGCGAAATCCAAAAATAATATCCATATGCTTGAAAATGAAAATGTGAAAATAAACACTGATCCAGGACACGAAAATATTTTGCGGAAAATGACAAAAATATTTGATAAAAACAACCGCATGGAAATTAAAATATCACATAATTGATTGTTCCGGAAATGACCTCGAAAGATAGTATTCAAGCACCATTGTTCGCCATAAACTGGCACAGCTGTGCATTTTTATCCAGAATTATTTTATTGTCTACCTTTTAGCATGATTAAACCCAATTTGTTCTTCGTTTTTAATTAATATTGTCGGTTTGGAAAAGAGCATGATAATGCACTTCAATGTCCATAACCCTGTCACTATTAAAATGAAATAACATGAAATGGTGTTTAAAAAATAGAAAAGCACAGGCCTGTGAATATGGAAAATATTTTGTGAAGAAAATAAGAAATTACTGGATACATACCACATTTTTTGACTCACTCAGATAAGATAACATGCATAAGAAAACTTACATAAAATATAGTACAATATTTCAGCGAACTTCATAAAAATTATAATACTTTCACTGTGGTTCTGACACATACCTACCTATTCTATATTTTCTATCATTTTATCATCTCCTAACAGTATCTCGCCCAACATGCTGTCTAAATAAAAAATGTCCTGGGCCAACAGGTCATCACAAATTTCGTGCACTCGGACTCCTATTGTTTATTGTTGTCTTGAATAATAAACAACGAGAAAGCTTATCGCTAAAAAAGTCAGTTAATGCAGTTATGAGTTCCGAGATCAGATCGTTTATTCAGGAATGCTGTCATCTCGACTTTTTTATTTTACAACTGTGTTTGTCGTGACTTGGAATTTGGAATAGCAAATTTAATAAATATAAACGTTGATCCAATTTTTTTGAATTTTTTCCTATTTCAATGGCACTTGGCTCAAGTTGGTCAACTATTCAATTATTAGTTTGATTATTCTTCCTCCAAAATCTCTCGAATATGCACTTTTACGCTGTGTATGAAATACCATTGATACCTCAAATATTTCAATAATGACTTTAGAAAAAGGAGATTTTTTTGAACAGATTTTTTGAAAATATTTTTAAAGATGCCGCAGTATTTCAATGTTGATATTTGAATAATATTCAATAATTTACCGAGCACTCTACAAGATGATCTATCGAAATCACTATCCCCAGTAGTTTTCGTTTGTATTCAAGCGGCAAAATCTTTGTCAAACAGTTCAAACTATTTAGGAAAATTGCAGTTTTTCAATATCACTTGAACTGAAAGGTTTTTAACAGATTGGATGACAGTATAGAGTTTTCTTTTCGTCAATGGCTGCCGGCAACAGTGTCTACTGTCACAATACCACTACGTACGTCAATAAGCTGTCATTAGTGTGAGGCCATGTTGTGAGACTTTTTTGTGAATGTAACCGGCAACAATGCCTACTGTCATAATGCTGTCACTGTCATTTTTCACAGTGTTTCCGATGACAATATCGGTCATCAATGTCATGCAGTTGTCAGGTTGGTTTTTGTGAATTGTTGTCGGCCTCAATGTCTACTGTCATACCTAATAAAATGCTGTCATTAGTCTCGCTACCAGTCGGCAACCGTGCATACTGTCATAGAATAATACCGTCAATGTCAATATCCTATCATGAATGTCAATGGTCGATGTGGTCGAGTTTTTGTGGATTGACTTAATACAAACATGCTGTCATTTGTGTCAGTTGTGAGACGACATGTTTTCAGGTTTCTTTCTGTGAATAGATAGCTGCCGGCAACAGTGTCTCCTGTCATAATAAGCAACGTTTTCACTGTCATTTGGGAGTAGTGAATGGCCATGATGTCAGTTTGTTTTTGTGGCATCAGTGTCTATATACTGTCATAATACAACGGTGTCAATGACAAAGCGCAGCGCATTGTTGCCAGATGGCTCCTAGGTACCTAGGAAAACTTGGTTCACATATTTTAGAAATTTGAGAGTTCACCTACTTCAATTATTTGTTTACTCGTAATAGAAATAATCAATATTATTTCAAAAATACGCCTTATTTTATTATTTTGACCGCCCCTCGTGAATAGTCTTGATTAAAGGCTTAAACAATTTAAAAATTCAGAAATACGCTTGGGCTGCTGGCCGGAGTTGTCCTCATGGCTATAGAGCTTGGCGAAATTACCCGAAAACTACACTGCTACCATGCGAAACCGAACAAAGCGAACCGCGGCTTGGGTCATCAACCGAGGCTAAAATTTGATACATATTGGTGTCATCGATCATAATCGATGATCGGCGTTTGTCGCGAAACTTTTCGGATATAATTCACTATATTTTTTTGTTTTGTGAGGCTAGTTTAGCGAGGATGTTCTTGGTCTGTCGGGTCGATAGCACAGTTTTTAATAATTGTTTTTGGTGTTTTTTTGAGAGATGAAAACTGTTTTTATTTTAAATTTGGATACGGCCATGTGAACTTGTGAGTTGAGTTCATGTTATAGAGACATGAAGTTCAAGATTATTTAAAGCTCGATTTAAATGGTATTTATTTGTGTTTTTAAATATGCCTATTTCTAAACTTATTTTTGACCTCCCATGATAATAATTGACCACGAGCCGCCACTAAAACTAACTCGTATGAACCAAAACTAACCTAAACCAACCCCCCTATAACTCCTAACCCAAATTGACTCGAACAAATCCCAAAAAAATAACAACATTTGTTTCAACTTCCATTTCGAATCAACACTTTTTATAAACGAGTTAATTTTCTTCAAATATTATAATTCGGAACACGCTCCAAATCAGCCCTGGGTTTTTATAAAACGTACTTATTTTTTATACTAGAAACATTACAAAGACAGCTGAATGATCAGAACAAAGTACGATATCAGAAAATACATCTGGCAACGATGTTTTTTGTCCACCACCTAACCTCAAAAAAAGTGACACATGTCAATCCAGGAGCAGCTCTACGATCTACTGGATCATGGTTGAGATTGAGAACTGAACCCCTTTTCACTTTTCACTATGTCGGGGAATAGTCGTGCACGGAAATTCTTCTAAAATTCAGCTTCATTGCGCATGCGATTGAGCGATTCTCTCATAATGACTAAAGCCGTATTGAACTGTTATCCGATGTCATTGGGTTAAATGCAGGAGAATTGCCGCTTCATCGTGAATAGGTCGTGAGAAAATTCGCGCACAAAAAACCTATCAAGAGAATTTTCTCTCGAGATAGTGAATGGGCGTCCTAAAGAAGATCACGGATCGCGTATTAATGAATGTGTATTAATTTCGTTTTCAATATGGTTGGTGATCTATTACAAGAGCACTTTTATGAGTTTAATTATTACAGGATGTGATAATAATAAATGAGTGCGAACAAATTCAGGGGGTGATTTTTGGGTTAATTTTGAGAAAAAAAACCTAATATGAACGAATGTATGTCGTGAAAGACCTAACTTTTGAGATACAGGGTGCATGATAAAGATCCAAGAAAAACATAATATTATTTGTTTTTTTATAATAATTCCTGTAGATATTTTAGTTAAATTTGGTATGCTTCAAAAGTACTTTCCCGACGTAACTATATGACAATTTTTTTTTTAATTTAATCTTTATCACCCTGTATCTCAAAAGTTAGGAATTTTCAGAACATATGCGTACGTTTATACAGCCACGCCCTTCATATTATTGTTTTATTTCCTGTACACCGAACGATCGGTGTACGGAGCATTAATAGGATATCATGCTATAAAAATATATGTAGATACCTAGAGCCCCTCCCTGCGGAGATATGGCACCCCAAAGGACGCCGCTGCAAATCGGTTTTATAAATAACTTTCAAAGTACTCAATATAATTATTTGATGAACATTTTCTATGATGGACACTACCAAGGACCTTTTAAAATAGTCTCCTCAAAACACATTTACCTTATTTAGTTCACCAGAGGCGGACTAGGTTGTACATTTGATTGCTTACATTTTTAACTACCCTGTATGATGAAGACTTGAACAGCTCATGTCCAATTACAATAGTTGACTGACAGACCCTATCCGAAGGGTGTTCAATGAAAATGTTACCGAACTCGGCTCGCAAACATACGGATCCAGACACAACTGAGGTACGTTATGAATGCTATTGACCTATTGATTGTTTTATGTAATCCGAGTCCGTTCACTGGCGATTGGGATAGCTATTTTATGATAGAGGTAAAGATTAACAACTAAAAATACATTCATGGCATATGAAATGATTCAAATCGTTTGATCAATTTGTAGGAAAAATGAAATACCATGCAGGGAAATTGGATATGGATAGGATGGATAGAAGCAATTTTGTACATTGTGAGTGGGGTAGCTTTGCAGCAATATGAGTGGACGAATTTGTCATCCTAAGTTATGATGAGAACAGCTGATTGAACCGTAAATAGATATTAACCTCTATTCTTTATTTTCTGAGTCTGAGACATTTTCGAAATTTCAAGTGTACAATATGGTTTTGTTGAAATGAATGATTATCTCGCAAATTTAGAAGCTGGAAGCCCAAAAATGTTGATTAGATACAAACACAAAATTTCCATTGTAAACAACATAGACCCCTTTAGTTTAAGTGATTCGGACTTTGAAATAACCAACATGGTCATAATAAGTTATTTAGTGCTTACCACAAGTAGGTACAGCTTAAAAGCTTATAAAAGTTTGTTAACGGTAGAAGCTATCATCAGTTGACAGGTTTCTGAAATGGCCTATAATAGCCATTTTCATTCCATGCAATGTCCATTGTCCAGAAACTAAGTAGTCTTGGTGAATGCGTTGGCCAACACAATGCTTTTCAACAAACGACGAAAATTAAGGAGGTTTTATGATGTGACGAACGATGCTTAAAGTCTTCGATTGTTGAAGAGGAAACATGTTGCGATAATGATGTATTGTTGCGCTTCAGAAATCACATAATTATCAGTTACTTCCCTCGACCAAATTACAAAAAAATATTTTCTATATTATTCACAATCTGACAAAAGCGCATGAAATGTACCATAGAGTTTCAATAACAAGACAAGACTGTTTCGATCAATACTTAATCATCGAAGATACAGGGTTTGTTTTTGTTAACTTACCGGTGCAATGACAAAATGTCCACCTGGTTTTGATTTCTTGCCACACACTACAGACTTTTTAATGATTACTTATCAATAAAACACCAAATGGCGCAATTTGGAATAGAACATAATCAGTAGATCAAGGTTTTCTCCTGAGAAATTAATAAAACTCACCACTGGATGATGAAAAAAAAGGAACATCTACCAACAGAAAAAAAAATAAAAAAGGAGGACCAACAACCCACCAGACAAAACCATAATACTTACAGAGAGCACCCTATAAAGATATTCTACAACGATATTTGAATGTTTTCCGTGTGTCCCGAAAATGTTTCTGGAACAAAACCAATTCGATGACTTCACTTTCCTAAATTCAAAACGATTGGAAATATACAGGATGTCCCAGAAGTTGACGATCAAACTTAAGGAGAGGTCATTTAATACACATTCAAGCACTCTTGCATATTTGGCAAGAAATATAAATTGATTTATATGTGTATGCAATGCACACATACAAATGAATGGGTTTGATATGTTGGTCAGTGGCAGAATCCACAAAATGATAATTAGTAGCTTGTTATTGATGTTTAATGTATATCAACATATTCATTGCACAGTGCTGTAATAGTTGATTGCAAAATTAATTTACACATTTCGGTTTTGCTCAAACACTGTTGATTCGTGTATATCCAAATCATATGAATCCCTTTTTAAACTTTTTCTGCTTTTTATAGTTCGTTGCGTTTAAGATGAATACACCACAATGTATTTTCGCAATTTGAAGGAGTCAAAGTCCGAAATTTTCTCCAGTTATACAGACTGATGAGCCTTACCTTTTACAGGGTGTTTCCTAAATATTGGCATTAAGGCATAAAATTCAAGGGGTGAGGTTTTTCTGATAAAATTTGATAGATCGCATAAAATTTTAATGCTGGATCAGAATTTAGGCTCAAAATTCCAAAATCCTGATCAAGGGCGAACCATACTGGGGCAGTTGAGGGTAAAAACATTATCTTCATTTTATTTATTCATGGTACTTTTTTTCCACATTCTGATTTTAGAATGTGATATATCAAGGTTTTTTTTAAACGTTCTTTTAGTTCATATCAATAGGTCCAGTAGTTTCCGAGAAGATCGCAGTTTTATATCGACGCATCGGAACCCTTGACGAGTTTTCCTCAATATTTTCGAAACCGCCTACACTCAAATATTGAAATTCAGTACCTGCATCAACTTTTGACTCCAAATTAAATTCCGATCTCAAAATGTCAACAATTTTGTCAGTGGCGTATCATACGGAAGGGGTAAAAATAACCCAATTTTTTGATGGTGATTTCTTTTTGACATTTTCATTTTAGAATCACTGAAAATTACAATTTATTAAAAGATTGTGATTCTGGGATGAAAATGTGAAAAATAAATCACCATCCAAAAATGAGGTTGCTTTTACCCCTTACCCGAGCCCTCTGTTTTTTTTTCGAATTTTGAATTTTTGAGCTCAAGTTCTGATGTTAATGCGATGTATCAAATATCATAATTTTTGTTTGAACGATTTCGGAAATATTTAGGAGAAACAGTCTCCAGGATGCCCTATTTAAAATGACGTAGCTCCCTTAGGAAGGGACAAATGTTTATAGAAACTTTTTTTCATGAAAATAACTCAGGAATCTTCCCTTGAATTTTTTGCCAATGTTTAGGACACACCCTGTATATCTAAATGAAATTTGAGCTTTGAAGCTCACTTGCTGCGTCTTCGGAAAGAGGGCCAATTCTCGATATTGTGCTTCGCGTCAGAGATACCTAGGTATCAGAAAAAGTAATTGTGCTTTACTGAAACTAACCCAAACTAACGCCGGACACCTACTAAGTTTCATGAGAAAATTCAAACTTTTTTCGATATTTTTACTTATTTACGAATTTATTTTTCCGTTTGACATAATATTATGATTCCCATGCATGAAAACTAAAAATTTCACCCCTTTTCAATTTAATACTGTTATTTCGTCTTGAAAACAGTTTTTAAGATTATGAGAAGACATTATTTTTATTAAATAAAATTGTTTTGAGCTAACGAAAATATAAAAATTAGAATTGGAATTTTATCTTGAAACTCGGTGTGATAATTATAATAATTCAGAATACAATCTATAGAACTTTTTCTTGTAATTTTTTTCATATGTCTGATGCCAAGAAAAATATTGAGAATTGGCCATCTTTGCGCATTTTGAACATCCGCACCCCAACTCCCTCGAATAGGAAAAATACAGTGGTGTATTCATTCTTCATTCATTCATTCTGCAACTCTCAGGAGACAGTATTGTCAAAGTTTACCTATACTATTAAGTACACTTTGGTATTGTTATCATATTTTAAATACTGGTTTTTCGATAAATTATTTTCACAGACAATAACAAACAAAGAGATATGAAAAAGGCGATTTAATTTTGTATAAAAAATGAAAAGTCTCGTTAAAAGGTCATGAATAGCTAATAATTCACCCAAAACCTCGAACATTTTTAATGTCTGAATTTAACCAAAGACTTAAAATTTAAAATGTCTACTGAATATAATTATTTTATGGAAAGAATATATCCATATCAGCCAAGATAATAAGGACACCAATCAATCAAAATATTCAAAAACAAACATTTTACAGTGAAAGAACAGAAAAAATCATCCACAATGAAAAATTACAAAATAGTGCAAAAACCATTAAGATAAAAAAAATAAAGTTACAGTGAAGCTGAAAATTTTTAAAACTTTACAGTTTTCGAAGAGACATATGATTGTAAATAACAGATTTTCAGAAAAAAAAACAAAACCCAAGAAAAATTGCCAGATTTTAGACCGGACAAGTATGTCATGATAAGAAAACAAAAAACGTGACAATGAAATTGAACTAAAAGCTGTTAAGGTATAAAAATTGACAAAAAATAATCTATGGAACACAATTTTTATTGCCAGAAAAAAAAAACACGTCCAATGACAATAAATATGGAGGACTATAAAATAACAATGGAAAGATGGATAACAACAATGTATGGTACAAGGTATAAGTTTGACATGCCACATTCAAATCTGAACTTGTGGGGGCGCCACTCACTCATTGAAATAGTCATAACATTTTGAACTATTGAAATTAAACTTGGACACCTTGGAATAAACTGTTGCTGACACTCTGCAGCGATCGATTAGCTCGACTTCTGATTTTAAGTGCACCATTAATAAAATTCTTGGCTCAAAACATTGTTTCAAGTGATCATCAGTGCTCTACGGTTTATGGTTTAAACTTTTTGTGAAAATCATGCCAATCTTTGGATTTCCTTAACATATCCATAATCCTCTAAGGGCCGATATTTTCACATACAAGTAGTCGATTTTATTCCTCAGAATAACCTCGAAATAGGTCCCGCCATGGTAACGCTCCATTTATTACCCTGACAAAGCTTATTTGACAGATACAGATTCATTTGAATGTGAAAATACCGGGGCAAAGCATGATACCAAAGCCCTATCACCTGCTGTTGTCTTATAAATCCTCAAATGCACAAAAACCATCATAAATCAGTTCAGGTATCTCAATTGTTAGTTTAACAAGGCTCTTTTAATAATTATTGACACGAAGAAAGAATTAATGGGTTTGAAAAACCAGAATTTATTTGAAGTGACGCTCATTAGGAGCCTCAATTTTCAAGTAAATTTTAATGAGTCTCTTAAGCGAACGCAAATTCAACCCGTTCGGTCGTCGATTACGTAATGAATGAGTTCTCCAGAGTTATGTCATAAATTATGAATACTTCAACATTGGGAATTTGAGTTATTTTATGACATTAATATGGATGGAAGTTTATTAGCTCTGAAGGGTGCTCATGAAAGTTACGTTAGGCTTGATACTTGAAAAGGGCCATAAAAGACGAAGATTGAAATTAAGCTAATAAATTGAACCCTATGCAGGGTGTCCTTAACAGTTTGCTCTGTATCTTGAAAACTAAAAAAAAAAATGCTGCACAGGGCTAGAATCCATATGCATTTTTTACTATAAAAAAACTTTTGAGTTTTGATGGGTTCTTCACGCTCTCCCCACTAATTAGAATTATTGATTCGTGATTTTTCTACTCTCAAGAATAATTTTTAGTGAGTGAATTTTGCTTACTCATCATTTTTTGATTCTTCCATTTCCATAATATGATAAGGCTCGATTATTTGGTCTTAATTCTTAATTCTTACAAATTTGTCTACTCTACTTTTTTCTCTTGAACCATGATCTTTCCAAATGATAAGACATTTTGTTCCACAGTTAATTATCTTTCTCTTAGTAGAGCTTCATACGAGTAGGAAATGAGTCATTCCATGCGAGTTTTACACTTTACTTTTTCTACGACTCTTGATTAATATCACTATTGTGTAATTAATATCGTTTGTTAATTTTTGTACAACCTACACGTAAAGTTCACTTTTCAATGCATGCAAAGCAGGCGGAAAGTTGCTAATTTTGGAGCCGGGCCTAAAAGTACTTTCGCGCCCGCGAATATAGTAACCACGTGACAGTCTAGCATACTAGAAGGAACTAACCACGTGACAATCTCGGTGGCAATGAATCCGCACCACAAAAGAATACGGGAACACACCTATATTGTAACCATGATTGACAGTTGTCACTTGTCAGTTGTCTGACTTGTTAGCAGTGTAGTGCAGAGTATCGATTATTTATTTTTGATTTACATAATTATTCTTTTTCAAATTATTACAAACTGGTTGTACAAAAAGCACTGTTTGCACCACGGACGAAAGATGATTTTGACTCGGCTAATATCTGCCCTCGCTTCGCTCATGCTGCTACTTATACCATACCCTCGTCAAAATCATCTACTTTCCGCCCTTGATACAAAATGTATTATTTTGTTTTGATGGATGTGCCAGTTCATGCTCATTTCGCACTCGTTGCCATGGTAACGAGTTGGGAATGGTTTCATTTGCTACGGTTGCACAATGTGCTACGTTTCCTAATCGATGTCGATTGCACAATAATGACATTCCTTGACAGTCCTAGAAAAAAGTACATTCCTCTTCTGTTCGTTAGGAAAGTAATTTTTCTACGCCCGTGCATGCGTTTTGATTTTCCACACTTGTATACGGAAAACTTACTTTCCTGCACTGGATTTAAAAATCTATCTTAATTTCGTCACTTGTTGACAAAATAGCTATTCTTCCACGAGCATACAATACAAATAGTTTATGAGCATGCGAAAAGGATTTTTGCCGGTTTTTTGTTTTGGAAATTGTATACTTTACCGCACGTTTTTTGTATTGTTAAAAATGAAGAGATTAAGGACTAATTAGATGATTTTTTAACCTTCTTCTAGTTATGTGTTATTTTGTAGCAGTAAATATGTATTATAATATCTTTGCATATTAAAGATTTTTTTTTGATAAATAAGATGAACAAAAAAACCCGTGGGAAGAACATTGTACCCATCTTTGCGCAAAGTAACCACTTTCCACACTCATTTGCGTGAACAAAGTAACCTTTTTTTGCACTAGTGCGCAAAGTTAATTTTACCCGCACTAAAATGACAAATGTCAACAAAAATGGCAAAAGTAATGCACAAAAATGTTCTTGTCACTGTTCACTTTCCTTCCATTCAAAATAAAATATGTCTGTTTTGAGGGTCAGACATTTCGATTTTGACTATAGAAAACAAGCGCAAAGTGTCTTTCTCGTCCTTGAAGCATAATATCTTCTTACTGCCTTTAGTTTGCTTGCGGGAAAGCATCACTTTGCACACATGTTAGAAAAATGACTATTCTCTTTTGGTTTGGAGAAAGTTTCTAAACCAATGCGCACCAGTGTTGAAAATTTGTTTTTTGCGTTACTCTCGCCAACGGATATTTTATAATTTTATTTAGACCTGCACGAAAATCTAGTTTCTATGCGAGAAATTCAGTTTTTCAAACCGCGATGTGTCCAATTGTCAGAAACCCTCATCCTGTATGAATCTGAAGTCTTTATTCATGGTAGTGAAGATATTTGCACGTTTACAATAAATTTATTCATGATAGGTATGAAACATGTTTTCAAAATTTTCCTCACGCTGCTGCTCTCATAGAAAAGCAAAATTTCTTCTAACCGTCTGATATATTTTTGTTGTTTCAAGGTTTGAACTTTTCTCTTTCATTTATTTCTACTTGGAAGTTTGTCGGAAAAATCATGAAATCATGAAAGAGACGCCTCGCTTCCATTTTTTTTCATCTGTATCAAAAAAAGGTAATAAGATTTTATTGATAAAATGATAATTGGATAGCCTTACAATCGAAGATTGACTCAAAATCACCCACCGTAACACTTTGGCTTATTAAACCCTGCCTTTTTTCATATTTCAATGTTGAATCTTTTTTTTGAATTCAATGATTTGTTGATAATATACATCGTGGTAAAGCCGGTTCCAATTTTTTATCAACCGTTTTAAGGTTGCTAGATACCTAGTTTTTTATATTTTTGTGGTGGTTAAGTTATCTTTTTTTTAATATTTTGGAACCTCAAATCATGAAATTTCACTTATTTTTTTGTTAATGCAATAATAAATAATGCTCGAACAAATTAATGAGTTCACAACATAATACCAACTCAAAATCCTCCGGCGATACTCTTTGGCTCATTGAACTTGAAAAAATCATCATCGTGCGTGAGTAATAGCCATCATCATGCCCGCTTGTTGAATAATAGACTACTTGCCGCATTTGACTATACCACTTTCTGCACTTTTTAAAAAAATAAATAAAAAATAAGTTACTTTTTATCAAACTTTACTTCGTTTTTCATTGAATTAATAACTTTTTTACCTGATTTTGATTAACAATTTTTGGCATTTTATGGATTTTGATACTGTTTGTTCTATTCGTACGTACAAACATAAAGCCGCGTTAACAATATTAAATAAAAAATTGCGTTGTGTATTGAATGTAAAGGAGAAACGGTAATTAGAATAGTAATTAGTAATATTGTATTAGGTAAATTATTGAGAATATATTATTTGTAATAAAACTAACCCTGTATGTATGAATGGATTTTATATTAGACCATACCATTTAAAAACAAACTATACAGTTGACTCAATTCTACAACTTTGTCAATAAACACTTTAAGCAAACCCAACATTTTTTTAAGTATCCGCATCCGGATCCGTAAACGAATCGACATACGTTAATCATTAGAAACCCGCTTAGGCAGCGATCGGTTCTACGTATACGAAACGGATTGGTGAAACGTCAAAGTTGTCAAACTTCGCGTTTTGTAACCCAGATATTGGTTTTTGTTTATATTTTTGGTTTATTGGTTTAGATGTTTGTGTATTTTTTGTTTATCGGTTTTGAAGAGCTTTTGTTATAATTCTTCGATTAGTTGAGATGGGTTCTCAGATACGGATACGATGAAAGGCCCACAACGATGCGTGCAACGGAACGAATCGGAACCCCCGCATGTATTCTGAGCATGCGCAGATTGATGCGGATACGGATACGTTTGAAATTTAGGACGTGCTTAAAGTGACTAATAACAGTCGAAGAAAATGTATTTTAATTTAGCACTTCCAAATTCAGTCTCCTATAACTAGACATAATGTATCCTCATTTTTAATAAGCATCACATCAGATTGTATACAATACAATCTCCCTGAAATATATCTACGACGGGACGTTGGCAAAAATAGGCCACCGTCTATAATATGATGAATAGGGGCGCATTGTGTCAATGCCGGTGTCAGTGTGTCATATATCACCCTGAAGCAGACCCCAGAGGGTTAACCCGATCTACTTTTCTCAAATGACTCACTTGTTCTTTGAGCGGGAACTTATGAAGGGAGAGAGAATTAAATCTGCATTTTGAACTTTATAGGCTAAAGGGGACCAGGAAATAGATGCCACCAAATTTAATTAAAAATGTAGGTTTGACCATTATTATCAGCGATAAAGTATGCTTGTTTAATTTATTCCAATTCGATAAGTACTTAAATCCGTCGTACCGTGGGGTTCTTGTGTAATAATAGATTTGATATCCTTACATCGTTATTTGAGCTATTGATCTCAATGCGTTCAATTTAAGATTAGTGTGACTGATTATGATATATTATGCAATGAGGTTCACTATACAGTGTGGTCACTTAAGTGTGCAACATATGAGATTTTTTTTTATTAACTGCACAACCAAAATACAAATATTGCCAAAAGTTGGTGCATGTTCGATAATCATATTAGGTGCACTTAGAATGGTTGCAAGTCAAAGAGCATACAGGGTAGGCCAAAAAATATGAAAATTGTACAAGAGTAAAGTACCCTTATTTCACAAAATTCGGCGAAATGTTATGAAGAAAAGTTGTTTAGAATCAAAAGTTCCGCCTAAATACCAAATCATGGCCTTCTAAGGAAAAAAAATATATATTTTTTTAGACATCTATTTATCTCCCCAAAAAAAAATTTCTTTTATATTCACCCTGAAAAGTTTCATAAATTATTCAAAAACAAATCAATTTCGCATAACTTAGTTCAAATTTAAGCATATTTAGAAAATTTACCTAAATTTTTAATTTTTTAGAGAATAACAAGCTTCATGTTTGTTGCAACGATATTAAACACAACTTTAAAATATTGCAAACATTCTTTTTCACAAGGTAAAACATTATTAATAATAATAGGCATATTAAATGACTCACATATAAAGTGATTTTTTTTTTAGTGAATTTTGTGATTCCCTAAAAAATTTAAAATTTATGTAAATTTTCTGAATACGCTTAAATTTGAACTAAGCTATGCGAAATTGATTTATTTTTGAATAATTTATGAAACTGTTTAGAGTGAATATAAAAGAAAAATTTTTTTTGGGAAATAATAATTAGATGTTTAAACAAAATTATATTTTTTTCTAAGGAGGCCATGATTTGGTATTTAGGCATAACTTTTAATTCTAAACAACTTTTCTTAATAAAATTTTGTCGAATTTTCTGAAATAAGGGTACTTTACTCTTGTACAATTTTCATATTTTTTGGCCTACCCTGTATGCTGTTTGACTTGCAACCATTCTAAGTGCACCTAATATGATTATCGAACATGCACCAACTTTCGGCAGTCTTTATATTTTGGTTGGCAGTTGATAAAAAAAAATCCCATATTATGTTGCACACTTAAGTGACCACACTGTATACAACTGTATAAGGCCTTATTTTATTGTTACTTTATGTTGTCTGTTATGTTGTCTAGATAACATTTTTAAGATTTCTAAATCTTAAAGTTGGTTTGTACAGGGTGGTCACGCGAAAATTAGATTCTTTTATAAGTTACGAAAAATAGTGTAGAAACAAATGTAGGTATTTATCATCAAATAGCTCACTGCTATATCAAATCTGTGGGTACGAGGTCGGGGCTATTTGGAGGCAACGGTATTGTTCCCCTTCCACTGCTCAATTCCTGCTCATACATTCTTTTTTGTGAAAGAGTACCGTGATGATGACGGATGCTTCCAGACTCGTTCGGTTATTCATCTGTTGCTTCGAAATATGCAAATTTCAAACTCAAGTATTTCATGAACGGCTGATCAGAAAGGCATCAAACTATTGATGTATTTTCTCAATATGTAATAAAATATAGGGGGTTCCATTTAAAAAAACGTATGTTAAATTCATATAATTTGGTACCATCACGGTAAAGAAGGTTTTAAAACAAAAACGAACCGCTAATTGAAAATCCCTTGAAAACCTTGAACAAATTCAAAACAAAAAATCTATTTCCAAAAATTGCCGTTAACACATTTTCTAATACATAATTCCCACTTCATGAAAACTCACTATAATGAAAAAAAAATCTGTCAATGTAGTAAAATATCCTCTAAAAGGTGAAAAATAAAATTAATACAAAATAATCAAAAAACGTGTATAATATTATAAATTAGAAATGATTAATAGTTCATCAAAACATTTATCGCGTATTTTCGTGAATTAATTTTGTGATTCTACAGAAAAACATGAGATTACATTATAACGGACCACATAGAATTTCAGATCTACTGGAATTTGCTTTTTTATACTTTCTAGTAATAAGAATCAATTTTATGAATAATGTATTTTATACACAGGGTTTTAAAATATAAGTACCATAGTAAAATAACTATTACAGTTAGTTTTCTATTTAAAGTTACAGTAGCAGATCAAAATTGGAGGTTGAAGGTTGGCATAAAAAAAAATAAATGACATGAAGTGCCAGCTAATTGAAATAAATAGATAAAATATTTGATAGAGTAGACTTAATTTTTTTCTATTAAAGAAGGAGTTTTCATCATCAATTCCAAAATTATCATCATTCTCTATTCTCGAACGTTTTTTTCTGTCAAATCAAATACATTTTGAATATAGCAAAATAAAACGAATCACAATAGAACACAAATGTGGAAACAATCATCAAAATTATAAATAGTGAATTGGAAAAATATATACAGTAATAACAATAATGAAGTGGTTAAAAGAATAAATGAAAAAAAACAAACCACTCCTAAAAAATCCTTGCTTGTAGAAATGAAGTACTTAATGAAAACTACTTCCAAAAATTGTCGTGAGTTAAATATTGGAGACAAAGTTGCGCATTTTTATGATCAATAAAATAATTTTAAAAATTGAAAAAATCCGTCTACTTCCGAAAAACAAAAAAAAAACGACTGTTTGCAAAAACGTTTTTATTATTTCCGGAGTTTATTTGAAAAGTAATTATTCAAAATAAATTTTACTTTGTTATTATCATTTATCTCCTCTGGAATATGACGGTATCAAATTAAAAATCAGATGTGTTTTCTTTGGGCAGTCATCAACTTCTTTTTTTTTAATACGGCACTTTAATATTTATTTTGTTTTTAGTATTGTATTGTATTTTTTCAACATTTTAAAACTCTCCCAGAATCGATTTTTCATGTATGAAATATATTCAACGATCACTGAAGATGAAATAAAAAAGTGGAAAGAATCATAAAAAATGGATGAAGCAGAAAATGGATAAAGTTGAAAAATATCTTTTGAGTTTTGAATGACTTAAAAGCAGATGAAAATAATAAAAATGGATAAAAAGAAAAAACTTCTTGGATGAACAGAAAGTATACTACTAAAAAGCTTGTGCAAACTGTAAAGTAAATAAGAATACGAAAAATTTACTTAAGATCCTACATCCCGCTCGATGCTGTTGATTCCATAAAAGATTTGTAAAAGATTGTACCACCCACGTACCAGATAAATTTTGAAAATCCGGAGAAATCCGGTACCTGAATACGAAAAAGTTATGTAGAGAAAATAACGACGAAAATAATAAGGAACGGGGAATAGTAGGTATATCAAATTAAATAATTTTGATTTCAACTTTTTTATCTTTTTTTTTAAATTTAAAACTCATGAAAAATTACTTTCCGCTATTTTGCATCATATTCCGAATACATAGTATGTCTCCGACTTCTACTCACTAAGTAGAATAAACTTAAGTCAAATGAAATACCCATAGCAATTTGGTTGAAGCAGAATTCTAAAAATAAGAAAAAAAAAATGGTATAATAATTAGCGATAGAGGTGTATTAGATCGTGTAAGTGATATAAAAATGTAAA
The DNA here is from genome assembly GCA_958502075.1 of Orchestes rusci. Classification (NCBI taxonomy): domain Eukaryota; kingdom Metazoa; phylum Arthropoda; class Insecta; order Coleoptera; family Curculionidae; genus Orchestes; species Orchestes rusci. The sequence continues at coordinate 31,810,741 of OY293307.1, forward strand.
AATATCTATAAAAACCTGTGGAAGAGTTTGGGCTTTGTGAGGATACAAAAAAATCATTACAGTTTTCCAAAAAAGTCATCGAGCTATTTTTTCTAAACATTGAATGTTCTACAATTTCCAAAAAATTGATCTATAACTATGAATAATGGGAAAAAATAAATCTATGCCATTCTAATAGTTGATAAGAAATCAAAATACAGAAACTGCGTTTTTTTTATGACCCATCACTTTACAAAGGAATCAACGTTTTTTCAGAGTGAGTCATCAAAAGTTCCGGTTCTTCTCGCTCAATGTAAATCTTATACCTAAATCGATTAGTGGAATTCCAAAGAGATTCTTATTCTTAGGGCAAGATGACTAACCCGAAATGAATTCCGTTTATGTCTCGGAGTTTCGGATGAAATTAATGCACATTATAGTGATATATTATGCTAATTTGGGCTATTAACGTTTTATTGTAGAAGATATTCAGCCAGGCGCAGAACATAAAACATTATTATCAGTAGTTTGTCAATCATGCCTTTACGGAAGCACATAATAACTGCATACCTTTTTCAGGTCAAATGGACTAAATTAGAAATTCTAAAAATTCGTCGTATTCCGGAAACGATTCCAAGTGTGTCAATATTGTGATGACAAATGAAAGGAATTCCCTTGACGCACGATTTCTATGAATTGCTTTTGGAATACCGTTATGTAATCTTGGGTGCTCCATGACACAGTATCTTGGAAAACATAAGAGTAATAACCGATACGTTGGTACTAATTCCGTGATGGTAATTACAAAAATAAAAATTTTACGGCTTGACTCATGATTAAATTTGTTTGATATGTGATTCGTCATGTGTTGAGAAATATTAATCTGTAGTTTAGCGTGGAAAAAAATTGTAGTTAAAATAAACGCTTTCGAATTAAAAAATAAATATCATTCAAGAATGTCATTGTGGTAAAAGCGAGGGGTGCTTTGTAATAGATTTATACACTAACTCTGCATTTCGAAATAGAAATTAGTAAATTATAACAAATCTACATATATCGAAGCACTCTACGCTTTTATCACAATGACAATAGTTTTCTCATTCATTATTTCAGCCTTGAGTAAAAATGATTTTACTTTTTAGTTCGAAAGCGTGTTTCTTAGTTTTTTTTAACTTTATTTTTTTTAGCCCCTTGGCAAAAAATTACCTTGGCAACGTTGCATATCAGACGGACGGTTCAAGATTTATCGCACCGTCCGTCAACCATCTTTCACTACCTGTCAAACAAGCCAAACGTCAGATAATCCAACAGACACACAATTTTCTTCCGTTACAAACTTACTAACAAACCAGATTACATACAAGTGAAGCTAATAAAGCGTTTGAAAATACATAATTGTTGTAAAAAAACTATTTCTTCACGTTTCTTTTCATTTTTTTTTTGTTATAAATATTCAAGAAGGAACGTCCCACATCTTCTTCTGTGAATTGGATTACTGATCGGAATGGCTTGGTAGTCAAATTTAACCATATCATATACTATTATCTACAGAATTTTTCTCCCAAGAAAATATTGATGATTATAGAAGAATTATTTAATGGCAAATACCCTATAAAAAAATGTTTGCAAAATTACCAATGAAGAAAAAAATACAAGTAGATAATTATAGAAAACCTAAATAATAATGAGTATTAGGATGACTTAGTTCAGCAAGGCTTAAAAACAGTACTTGAGATAAAAAACTAAAAAAAAAAATAACTACATACTTACAACACTGTATATCAGCCTCGCGAACAAATTTGGTTTCTATTGCGGAATGACGCAGTTTCTTTGGTTACCATAATAATACACAGATCGTAGCTTTTTATGGTTGTTTTAGATTGTTTTCGTATAGGGGAAGGTATAGCTTTTTATGGTTATTATTTTGTATTTTATCGCACATGATAGATACCGTTATCGTATACAGGGTGCTTCCTAACTGCGTACATTCCTTCACTAATTTAATGAAAAAAAGTCCATATAAACCTGGCTCCGGAAGGACATTGTTTTTAATACAAAGGGTGTTAAACTTTTTTTTTTATGTTAAATGTACTACTAAATGACTTCATTGTAATTTTAATTTTTGAATAAAGCAACCATGTATTTTTGCCTCTCAGATTTTATTCGTATTTGGTGTGGTTTTACTTGTTTTAAAATACTTTACCCGTTTACAAAGAATACTAATTTTGTGGAGTATGAAAGATTTTTTCAAGACAAAAATTTTAGTCTGAATAAGTAATTAGTCTTGGTGATTGAGGTGAGTAAAAATTACGAATAGTACAAAACATATAGTTTTATATCATTCAGGGAGGTATAGATAGTAGGTGTAGAATAGACACTTTTTGGTAAAAAATTCACCAAAAAAGTGATTATAAATCTTCAACGAGGAAAAAAATATATAATTAATCAAGGTCTTTGAATGATTTGCTTTCGTTAGGTTATAAAACAATCAGAAATTAAAAGCAAACCAACTTTAAAAATCTCATAAAGGACAATATAAAAAACGATTCATTTTATGTCAATAAAATGGGTGGAAGGTGGAAGGTGGAAGATCCCCATTAAAAAAAATCTTCTATCAACACTATATCGAAAATCATCACTGACGAAAAATTTAATTTAATAAGTATACCATTCGATAAAATATGAGAACCTCAATAGAATAGTAAAACAATCATTATTATTATTATTATAGGTCGTGGGTTCAAATCCCGCCTGGTGCCAACTTTTCTCATTTCCCTTTCTGTCCCTCCGCCATGAAAACTCCCTTCTTTTATTATTATTATTGTGTATTCTAAAATATGCTAAAAAATTCATCAAATGGTGAAAACTAATACCAGTTGAATTGAAAAAACAAAAAACATAATATCTAAAGAGTAGAGGTTATCCAACGATGGATAAGAATTGATAAAAAAATCTCCATCATCGTTGCTACTGAGTCAATTGTCAACCTTTAATGCTCACAACCTTGTGAACCGCTCATTTGTCCATCAATTTAGTCGATTTCGATTGACAGTGGCGGCTGACGGCAGAGAAACGCAACAGTTTTTTTTGCTGGTTGATTGTTCTCGTTTCATGTGAATATTGTTTGACTTCTGAAGAATGAAACGGGGCTTTCAACAGACAGAGTGACAATTTGCCAAAAATTGACCCATTCATGTTGATGAACTAAATTGGACAAAATCCCGACTTTGTTGGTGTTGAAACAAGGAAAATGAAGGAATGATATAAAAGTGTCAGGTGTAACAGCATCCAATAACTGAACAATTGAAAAAACACGAGAACAATAGTCCGTACCTATAACCAGCAGGAGTTCTTTCGAGTAGACTATCAATATAATATGATTAACAAGGACGACTGACTTGAAGGATAAAGTGTAATATATTTGACTACCACTGTGACGTCACGAGTCTTATGACTGGATACGCGCAGTGCTGGAGGGCGGAGCCAAGCGCTTTGCTTCTAAAAATCCAAGAGCTTGAAAAACGTGGCAAAGTTTCTATTATTCTATTAAAATGAACGTACAGGAAAAAATTTCTATTAAAAATTGATTCAAATTAAAATGATTGGAAATGAGTAACTAGGCTGACAAACGCTTGTTTAAAAGCACCGAAGTTCATCACTACTACATAACTCTCCTTGTTTAACATTAATATAAAATACTGTTTACCTACCTTGAAATTTTTGAATCACTAAAAACATAGTTTTGTTAAAAAACATATGAAAAATTGCCAAAGAAGACAGTCTTCTGTCAATTTGTAAGTATTAAAATATTATTTTGCGCCAATGATTAGTCCTAGTTGGCACAAAAAAAAAACAAAATATCAAGTTATAATTTGTAATCTCATTTAAGCTATTGAAATTATACATACATATAGCCAATAAATAAGAATCTATTATTAGTTGCGGACATAAAACATATTTCCTGGTTTCCAAGGCATTGTACTCAACTATTTCAAGATGTGAATTTCTGGACAATTTTCCATTTTCAAAATATTTTCATTACTCCGAACTCTATATCAATGCACTGTATAAATGTTTTGATAGCTCCACTAAGCAAATCCCCACCATTCTAAATATAGAACCATTCATATATCTCGTTATGCCAGAATGAAATAGTGAAAACTAATTATAAAGCATGAAAATAGATTTTGAATTGCTTCTAAATTGGACAGATGATTACTTATGCGTAAGAATTCCAATTAGTTTCTGGTTTATTCTTGAAAACAGATTAAATCGGATATAATTATTCAATTTCTCACTCCTAACAGTCCCAACTATGTGGAAATTGGCAAATGACAAATAAAGACGGAATTAGCAGTAATAAAAATTACTACGAGGTATACTATTAGGTTGAGTCATTGCAATATTATGTACCTATAGCGTGTAGAAAACTGTAATTTTTGTTTTTCAACTCAAGGCCATTGAGTATGAGTATTTCAAATTAATTACATAGAAGAATGCGCTAGTTAATTATTCATCACGCCATTGAAAAAGGATACATATATTCTATCTTTCTTGTATCGAACATTGAGATTCTTGTTGATGACCGCCTCATCCAGCACTGTCAGTCTTGTCATATCAGGTACTCCATCTTCTGGCATTGCCCCTGAAAAAGAAAACTTTGGATTAAGAGCTGAAACGTTTTCAATGTTTTAATACATAGTAAAGTACGAGAATATTTTTATTTAATTTTCCGCAGTGGCAGTCTTTCGTGAAATTATCAAGTGAAAGTGGATCACTCACATGGAGCTTATTTGTTTTTGGACAAAATATTTCATCATACAGAAAATATCATCTCTACCGAAATATGTTAGGTATTTATTATTAGAAAATGATTATTAAAAATTCTTCTTATTTTCCCACATTCTGTTAAAAGTTCAAGTACCATAGCGTTAAGTTTGTTCTTTCTTCCAAATGTAGATCATTCCCACGTTTGTTTATTATAATTTATTACTAACTCATCAACAGTTACATCAGTGATTTATAATAACATGGTTAGTCGTTAAAAGAGGAAGTATAGTTAATAATAATTATCATTATTGTTGATCTCCGATGTATGATCTGTTGGTATACAGGGTGTTTCATAATACACCAATTATGACTTCAAAAATATATAGTCCGCACAAAACATAGCTTATCAAGAGTACAAAATGCTTACAAAAGCTGTTTTTTGTACGATAAACGGTTCCGGAGATATTCACAAAAAACGTTTTTTTTTTCAATTTCAACACCCTGTATCTCGAAAATTATGCATTTTAGAGGGTGAGTTGAAAGAAACTTTTTTTCATATTTTTGAACGAGCCATCACTTCCTGAAGTCCTGCGCATATATTATGAAACACCTGAAGAAAATACTGTTAATTCGTTATATCAGTTGAAATTGCGAAAAAACTTCTCGCCTGCGCGGTACAATAGACCAAACAAATCATGAAAGCTGTCACGTGTTGCCTAATAATATTTATGAGTGAAATGACCATTTCAGCAGTTTATTTAACTTTTTTTTATTTATTTAGTGTTTTTGAATTCTCCATTAAAATGATTATAATTGATTGCTGTATTTGTTAGAAAATTCAACGTCAGCGATAAAATTACTTTTTGCGTCAAAACTCACTCAACTAGATTTAATTTTTTATCTCAAAAATTACGCAAGATACGATAAAAATTTAAAAGATCAAAAAGTTGCGTTTTCAGTTGAATAACCTGAGAAAAAAATGAAAATGACACAAAAAGTCAGTGGCGTACATTTTTTTCCCAATAATATTGGTTGAAGTGCCGCTCGGGACGCCACTGTATTCGATAATTTTTATTTGTTCATGGCAAAATGAGCCCGTTATCACTATAAATACCGTTACCAAACTTCAACAAAATCGAGTAAAAGATAAATTAATTAAAAATAAAAAACTAATCAAAAAAAAAATTAAACACCCTGTATTTTGGAAACAAAGCGAAATTTGAAAAAAAGTTATACCACATTTTCGTCTTAAAATTAAGCGAAGAATCACCCCTTTCATTTTGTCACAGAGGTTAGGAAACACCCTGTAGATGGCATTGGAAGAATATCAGCATTACTATGTTAGAAGAATATTGATAGTCAAATATAGAGCCAACATTGGTTAATCTTTATTTAATATTAATATTTGTTATTGTAACAATATTGCACAATGTCCACATTTTTTACTGGGCCAATATCAGTAAATGTTTTTGGGCCAATATATCTTCAATATTGGCGCAATAAATGTGTGCTACTTGGGTACTTGTGGAGATTTTTCTCCCAAACCTCTAGGTCTTACCATAGCAACTGCTCCATACCCTTATCCGGACACCCTGTATATCTGTAGATTTTGAAGTTCCCCAATCCATATTTTACATAATATGATATATTTATAATATGGTCTGTGTGATGAACAACGGCAGCACTCTTATGCTTGACATAAGGCTTGAAAAGATGTAAAAAAGTGAAGTTATGAGGATTTTTTTGAAAATGTTTTTGAAAAAGTGGATGGTAAAGTATCATTGAATTAAATTGTGCAGTTTTTCTCAATATCGAGCAAAATACTCTTCGCCGGAATTTCGGGTAAAAGTTCATCGATGGGAGACCACTTTTATTGGCGACCGTGACAGGACTGTTGTTGTTCAGTACAACCATTCGATAATGATCGCGATTTTTGGACTTTTTCGACGTACAAGAAGGACTTTTTAGTGTTGGGCATGCCCGCTGGCAAATTCGGAGACAAAGAAAAAACATCGCATAGTTTTTCAATCTAGTTAAATCTGCGGGCAAATGAATTGGACATACTTTTGAACTCAAAACCGTTTGAGTTCTTGAAGCCCAAATTTGAAGACCTACGATAGCAAAAATCTGCGAGTTGTACATCTGATATAGCGGGGGTCCATTGTTTCGAAAGCTGATGAGAGGGAGCGCAAATTTATACATTCTATGGAGAGTTGAAGACGTTGTTGTGCAATCGAATGTGAAGCCGTGATGAACACGCGACCCTTGAAAAAATAACAATGAGCAGAAGTGACAAAACTTTTCCCGCCAAAAAATTTAGGTGGGGAGCCGAGGTCGGAATCTGTCGTAGGCCGTGATTAGCGAACCCTGGCAGCTGAGTTGCTGACCTAATCATATTCGCTCAACAATATCTTGCGATTTGATTTTGATGATCACAATGCACATCTTTGCCATGATTTGAGATTTGACCTCCCTCGAATCTCTTACCGTTTCCAATATCCCAATGATGCTGCTCGAATTTGGGACACCCTGTACTTAAATTTAAAAACCCCCATGACATTGTTATTATTGTTGAAGTCAAGTCAGTCAAATATCCGGCACTTTTTTTATGATTGGGCTACATCAAATTCTCAATAAACAGCATTAAAAATCAGATTTGAGAAGATCTCACCATTTGTATTCTGCATGGGCCCGGACTATAGCTAAACGTAACCAAACTTTCATATAATATACGTAACGTCATTTTAGAGGTTTTTGCCGCTTCTCATTGTATTATCTGGGATAAAGTTTCTCTTTCCAGGAGTATGCGTTATCAACAGTGACTCAGAGACATTTTTCAAATGAATAATGAAGAATTAAACGATTACTCTAGAAAATGATGTTCAATTTGCCACTTTCAGTATAGGGTTGTTTTTCTCGGGTCACGCATGCGCATATGTCAGGGCAACTGGTGGCTGGAAATGTCAAATTCTTGACAGTTTCGATTTTGAGTTATGACATGTGACAATATTTTATAACCTCCAAAATACTGTCAGTGTCAGTGCCAAGTTTGAGTGAGTTTTTTTTTTAAGTTTCATGAGAGTAACATATTTGTCGATATACAGGTATACACAAATAAAAAGTGAGTATGTGCACTTGAACTAAAGGTCAAGAACCGCCATTTGAGTACAAACAAAAGTCATATTTTTGACATCTCTTCTGCGTTCATATTGCACAAGACATTATGCTGTATTCTTGTTCTTCTTTCAGTTAGACAAGGATAGAAGTATGCTCGTGAACGCGGCACTGCTTGTCGGTTGAGTTGCCCTGGTTAGACCGCATGCGCCTCACGCTATATCGGCGAGAAAAACAACCCTATTGAATATTCCTACAGATGTTGAAAAATGAAGAAATAGAAAAGCATCAAGACTCATCTGTGGCCCTATCAAAGATGTATATAATTTTGTTGTAAATAACAACAATCACGTTGTTCCACTTCCACATGAATTATTGTGATTATAATTTGATTACTCGCTCATTTCAAGGTGTGTTGTGTATCAAAACAGGGTCAGTCACTTCATAGAAATATCCATAACCCATGGCCCAACATATCAATCTATGGCAAGACATAATTATTATAGTATAGATGAATTTATCTAGGTGATAGAATGAGTATTGGAGGTTGTCAACACAACGCGACTAAATAATATGAATTAAAAAGATGCGAGTGCGTGAGTGCCGAGTGGAGAACTTGTTATGTAAATACTAGTTAGACATATAGATATCCGAAGTATCACAGCTACAAATAGACCCAAACATTGTCCATATATTCAGTTGACATGCATTATACATATTAACTCCCACGAATTTCATCTGTGATAAAGAACACGTCGATTTTAAGTACTACATGGTAAGGTCACTTATTTGGCTTTTTATTTAGCAGGAACCTGTTACGTTGCTACAAGTCTAGGATTTTAGGTGCTTCAAGCATCCGATAGGAATTATTCAATTATTGACAAAATTGTTGCCATTTTTAGATGTAGAACATAAAGCGAGTTTCAATGTGAAAAGATGATAAATACAAAGGTGGAGAAGATGCAAACTTCACTAAATACCCGAAAAAGGGGTGTGATCAAATTACGAACCGTGACGTCATCATCTTTGCGTTTGAGTCTACCGGTCAACCTTTCATGCCTATACGACCGTGTCAACCGCTCTACATTATTTTGGTCGATTGACACTATTGACAGTGAAGGCAGAGAACAGATCAGCGTTGTTTGTAGCGTTGTTCAAGATTGTTTGGTTTGAGTTTGTATAAAATAAATAAAGGCATCCAGGTGCAATTCTCAATAATTAATCACTGCATTATTTAGAGCATTTTATTTTTTTAAAAACGTAAATGGAATTATTACAACCTCATCTTGATATTTTCAAAATTTGTGCAGATTGTCACTTGGCAACTTGTCACATAGAGGTGTGTGATGGATGTTTTGTCAATGCTAGAGAAAGTACCAATCTTCATAAAAACGCTTAAACCCTTTTACATTTCTCATGAACATTCCAAATAACGAAAAAAAAAAAACCAACAATGCCATTGAAGCGTAAATGCGATCCGAAAGATAAGTGGTTTAACACGAATGAAAAGACTGGTATAGGTTACACATCAATTTGCAGTACTATTAATTTCGGAATAATTTCACAACCTACCTATTCACCGTTATAATCAATAACTTGATTTCTATTTCTATATCACGATTTTTTTATTTGATATCTTTAGATGAATTGATTATGATTGACTTCAACAAAATTTAAAACCCATTTAAGCTGTGGCATTAGTTTTAATGAACCTATTATGACCAAGGGCGGCTACTCCATATAGGGTCACCTGGTCAATGACAAACCAACTCCCATCTGAATAATCAATTTAATTTAAAAATACACCTCATTTTATTTTGACCACCCCTCGTAATAGTCGTAATTGAACGCTCAGGGACAGTCAGTATTGCTTGCCGGAGTTGCCTTTATGGCGATAAAGCTTGGCGAAAATACCCGAAAAGTACACAGCTACCGAGCGTAGCCGAAGCCTAAACGAATTTGAAAATTAAACCGCGTCTTGGGTCATCAGCCGCAGCTAAAATTTGATACATATTGGCGTCATCGCTTCTAGCCGTTGATCGATCGGCGTTTCGGTAAAACGTATCGTCTATTCTATAACGATATATTTTGTTTTGTGAGGTTGGTTTGGGTTAGTAAGTAAGTTCTCCTTAAGTAACTGGCGAAAATTGAAAACGAATTTCTCCTCAAGTAACCTCCCCTCAACAAAAAACGGAAGATACTTTTGGTACAGTGAGTTTCTCATCTTTTCTGATGATCCTTGCTATTTTTGAATAAAACAAACAGAATATCATTTGAAAGCCGAATACAAAAAAAAATCATGGAAATACGAAAACTCTCGAAAAAATAAGACATAACCTCGGACAAAACTTTGTTTTCAACAGCATATTTCATCTGTTTATAATGCAGTCATTCACACTTAAGATGTCCTCCGTCATATCAATTACCTTGTTATCACAATTATCATATAAACACACTGTTATCAGTTGATATTGTCTCAAGTGACCAAATGACCATGCATATATTTTATTTTGCAGCACCGATGATGATCAATTACATTTTCTTATCTCTTTTTTCGGTTTTGAAACACACGATTTCAAATTTACCCAAAAAAGCACAAAATATGCTGGCGAAGACAAATTACTTAAGAGAATAGGCGAATCTGATTTCATGGACTGAAGATGAAGATTGCTGATGCTGATCGTTTGCTCTCTGAACAGTTTGAAGAGGCGTAGGTTGATTAGCCTGAAGCAAAGATGCATTTCTGATTCCTATTTGAAATATTCTGTATTAGCTCAGTTTTTTTATTTTTTTATTAATTTTGCGTCAAATATAACTGGGAATATTTCGAATAGATCTCTATTATTCATGTTCTATAAGCTCGCCCAGAATTTCGTTTCCAAGAGCCCGGAGGTCGTTGGAAATCATACGGACGGTGATGTTTTTTAGTTTGTTTGGGAAGCAAAAATATTAATTTAGTTTAAGTTCTTTTTGCTCGACTTTTTGTTATTTCCATCCCTTGTTCCCTACTTATTTTTTCAAAAGTTAATATTTGATATTCTATTTCTCGCCATCAATAACCCCAATATCCCGAATTTCACTCAATTGCCATGTTCAAAATATAAGCAAAACACTGAATAAAATGGTTTTTTTATCCAGAAATCAAGCCGTTATGAACCCATGTTCATGTGAATTTGAAGAGAGAGCGCCACTGATTTGAAAATATTAAAAGACATAACAGGGTGTCAATGCAATCAAGTAGATTTTATCTTTTCAAGCGAAAACCATGCTTCGGAAAGAAGATCACGAAAACAAAGAAAGCTCAGAAATAGATCGAGATTTCAAAAAAAGTTGTTATTTTGAAAGGAACCAGTAGCGAACAAGTTTTTTTTTTCAAAAATATTGAATGCAAAACCCGTATGGACGCCACTGGTAAAAATAATAGAATTGTTTGTACATCACAAAATGCATATTGATGCATAGAAGATGACGTGTAACAAATGTCATAAAGTTATCTGGAATAGTATCAAACAAGGTATCAAAGTGATTATTATAAAAAAAAAATATATATATATATTTTTATTTTAACACCCTGTATCTTAAAAATACGGCTCTTGCGAACCTACCTCCATGTGAATGTTTTGTCTTATAATCATCAAAGAATCATCAATCACCCTCAAGTATCGGCACTCAATTAATAAACACCCTGTATAGACAGTTTGCTAGGAGTAAGAAAATAACAAAGAGCAAAAGAGTGTCTGTCTATCATTCTTGAATTTCCTTCATTGTTTCTCCAATTTATTATTTCTTTGTCTGGCTTTTAATTCTGCCATTTTTTAGTTCATTTTTGAAGTACATATTTGAAATGCGCAACTAATCCGGAACCCCAAATAATTTAAAAAATGATCACCTACACGAAAGAACGGGAGAACCCTCGGGAGAACCAAACAATGAAAAAAAAAACAAATGACAAAAGAACGGGAGAAATAAAAAATACAACAGAATCAAAGACCTACAGAACGAACAAAAAATGAAACAAATTACATAAAAGATCGAAATATGTAAATGATTAACCAAAGAAGAAAAATGCCAAAAGAACAGATGACGAAAAAACTAAAGAATAAAAATAACAAAAACTACAGAAAGAACTACGAAATAACTAAAGAAAGAAAGAACTCAATAATGATAAAAAAAAAAGAAAGAACGGAAACGGAATAAGGAACCAGAGAACTGGAGAGTTAGAAAAGATCGTTAAAGTCTACAATAAATAAACAATGTAACCTGTTGACGACCCGCAAACTTTTTTCCTAAAAAAGTTGTACATTTCCCGAATAACAAATCTCCTCAAATTAAGTTCCTTGTTATACACGGACGTGATCCTTGGAAATAGCTTCGTATTTTATGTTGCTTTTCTGTTACTTTTTAATCTGGAAACACGATATTAAAGTCAGAAGCCGCAATGGACAATTTCACATTTTTCGAAATAAGAATACAGAAATACAGATTATAAAAAAAAAGTGAGGAAGTAATAATGCCATTGGATGTTAAAAAAAATTAACCCACGGTCTTAAATAATTTAATTGATTATTGGAAATTACGGCTGGCTCTGCACACCTGGTTCGAAGCGTCGATCAGTACAACAAGAGGAATGACGTCACACCGGGATTCTTTAGCCCCGTTTTTGGTCATTTACCAAAGTGGTCGTTTTCGCGCGATCAAACAATTTTTTGCTGATGACTTTCAAATATTATGATGAAATTTTAAAATATTCGAAAATTCATGCAAATTGTCTATTACTTACTTCAATTTTGTCATCAATCAAATAGCTAAAGTCAAAGTAATATGTTATATCTGCACCTGAACCCACATCAGAACATATCTGGATCTGGCCAGAAGCCAAAAACTGGTCAGCCGTTTTATGAAGTTTTCAAGAAGCGGAAGTTTGGATGAGTTCAATATTGAGTGCATTTATTTCTGCTACGTGTAGGGAGAAATATTTTTTCGTTCTGGCGTTAAGGCTTAACATCGAAGGCTAGTGACCAATGCACAGACTTTTTCATATACTAGATATTTCAAGAAGCATCACTATAATTTGTGGTAGTTTTTGCTGAGATTGTTTTCTCATGCAGGGAATAATAGTTGAGTACATACATATTGTTATTGATTTAAAAAATTTCATTCTTTTAATTTTTTTTTTTTGAAAATTTGAAAATTGAAAAAGCCCTAAAACTAAACTAAACTAAAACTTCCGGAGAGAAAGACGAAAGACGAAAATTGGTTTAGATGTGGGTTCGGTGGTTTTGCGGAATCAGACACGATTTGTTTCAAGTCCTAGGCTAAAACCGTTATGAAACCCAAATAATTAATCATTTATTTATTTTTATTTTTGTAGAGATACGGGGTCTTTTAAATTTGAAAGTTGCCTATTTATAATATAATAGATTGATTTATTTGATTAATGAATTAATTCTGTTTATTCTTTTTCAAGACCAAAACGTTATTGACATGTACATTCAAGCTATATTATATCATAGTATTTAGGTTTGTCTGTAAAAATAGAAAAATTAAACAAAAAAAAAACAATTTTGTTATCAATTTTTTCCATCAATTTCAATAATTGCTTATTCAATCATTACTTTTTCTAGTCTCACTTGAAAATATAAATGATTGTTTATCAAGCAAAGCTTTACAAAAACAAAAACAATATGCACTATGGTATAAATAAGTGGAATGAATAAAAAGTAGTAGAATATCGTACAAAACGTAGGTAAAAGGTATAACTAAAAATTATGAAATTTATAAATCACAACATAATAATAGTAATTAACACGAACAAAAACAACATTAACAAAATAACTACATCAAGTACCAAATATGTGAGCTCTTAATCCATTTTGAACGTATCCAGTTCTTTAACATTTTTGATCTCCTGAGGAAGAGCATTAAATTGAGTAAGTCCTCTAAAAAACAGGCAACATTGGGTTCTCGTTAAACGATTTGTTTGTACATACAAATTAGATACATTCCTATTATTATAGTTGTGGACTTCTCTCACATACACTAATTCTCGTGATAAATATTCAGGTACTAAATTATGTATCATCTTAAATATCATGATGTAGGTCCTATACAGTACAACCTGCTGAACATTCATAACTCCAGCCATTTGTAACATTAAATTAACTGAAGTATATCTGTCACAATGCAATATAATTCTGAGTGCTCTATTTTGAATTTTTTCTATTTGGCATAATTTTTCCTGTGTAATATTATAAAGAATTGTCGAGCAATACTGAACATGTGGAAGTATCAAGGATTTATACAATAATGTTTTGATATAAGGAGTTAGATGTTTGCCAATTCTTTTGAGTAAATATACTTTTTTGGACATTTTTGATGAAACATAATCTGCATGTAGTTTAAAATTTAGATTCTCATCCAACATTACCCTCTCATCCAACATTACCCCACACTCATCCACAACTCATTTCAATTTCACTTCAATGTTCCGGATAATTCTTGATTTGCTTTTTGTTTTTTATCTAAATATTCAACCTTGAAAATGTTACCGCTGGAATTCTCTCGGGAAATAAACCCGCAATATCCGGATCGGGTATACAGGGTGAGTCATAAGTTTAATAGCTAAAAATTTCGGAATCATTTCAGAAGCTCAAAATATTATGGCGATTAGTTCAAGAGTTGACAGTTTGAAAATGTTGTCCCTAGTCCCTAATGCATTCGTTTTTAGGTATTTCACCACAAAAACTGATGTACAAGTGTTTTTTAATCGAGAAATAGAGATGTGATACTATTTTTACCTCGCAACAAATTAAAAAAAATTCTCAAAAATGGTTGAGTTTCAAGTGTTTGTATATCTTTCTTTGTAAAAAAAAGATTTTGAGCATACTTGAAATTGTAATCAATCGGCGCACAAGAAAGTTATGTCCAATTAAAGACACTAGAGGTATTTCTAGTGGCGCCCTCTACGAGTGGACAAACAATAGTAACATATTCCTATTTCACGACTCAAGAAAACCGTTTCATATAATTTTTTGTCGCAAATTACCTAATTCACTAGGGGCAAAATTTGAAATAAAAAAAAATAACTTGGTATGAAACCCTGTATCGTCGTATTAACTTTCAAGTTGAGGTATTTTACCAACATTCAATGCAATATTATGAATGCAAAATTAAAATCGCGAAGCTTCTTAGTTCATTATTACATTTTTTTTATTTAACATCCCAGACCCTTTTAAGACACCCTTCCCATAAAACTTCATAAATTTCTTCAAAAACAATTTCGATCCCGTGGCTTTGGTATATAATCTCCAGGATTATCCCGAATAATCACTTGAAGTATGTAAAGAATGAAACTTTTAAGAGAAACCGATTTATAAACATTGGGGGAACTAAGAAAAGAGCCTCTCAAGAGATAAATATACGTACAGGGTGATTCACTCATATTGACCTCCTCCTAACTCATTAATACAAGGTGTTCAAAAAATAAATTTTGAATACAAAAGTTTTTTGGTTTATATAGTACATTTTATAGATTCGGTTATTATACAGTGTCTTAAAAAGTGTCCGTGCATAGCATCTAACTTTGAAATTTTAAATAGCACACCCTGTATTTCATTTAATTTTCAGATTCTACGTTAAATTACAAGTCAAATATGTATAGAACGTTTTTTCTGTTCTTGTGTGAACCATGAAGCTGTTGAGCTAAGAGAATACAGAACGCAAGCAAAACCACACAAGAACATCAACCACAATACATTTACACCACAGAAACAACAAGAAACAACACAAGAACCACAAAGAAATGACACAAATCGATCGTGACGTTTCTTACAATCAACGCTATAGATGACCACACGCACGGAAATTGCAAAAGTGAGGTTAGGTACAGATTCTGATTCCAGAAATCGCTGTTTTAATCTATTGACTTGTTTCTGGTTAGAGCAATTTTGTTTATAAAAACCACTGAAAGCAGAACCAATCAAAATCCAAATAACCAGCAAACCATGCTTTGTTCAACCTTGGGGCGACTGTCACATGGCTAAATTATGCCCTTATCAAGAGATTAAAAAAAAAATGTTTAAGTGAGGTTACGTTTCCATAATTTCGTTATTTTTGAACGGATACTGTTGAAATTTTGTATGATGTTCTATGGGGATTGGAGTTATAATGTATTTTCAATTTAGTGAGGTTATTTTAACGAAATTTTGTTTTTTCAATGAATTTTGTTTAAATTTGGTATATTATGATATAATGTTAGTTGTATTTGGGTTCGATTTTGATTTAGAGAGATTATGTTTCCATGATTTTATTATTTTTTAACAGATTTTGTACAAATCAGGTAAGTAGTAATGGTAATAGATACATAATAATATGTAGATGTATTTTCAAATTAGTGAGGTTATGTTCGCAAAATTTCGTTACTTCTCAATGATATTTATTTGTTGTCGATATAGGTACTCGTTCTATTTGGGTCGATTTTGATTCAGTGAGGTCATGTTGGCATAATGACGTTATCTTTTATCCTATTTTGTTCAAATCTATTTTCTATTCTATTTGAGAAGTGATTTGTAAATATTGGCATGAAGCTTCTATGGGGGATATAAGTAGCTTCTTAGTGAATCTGTTTTTAATTCAGTTTAGTGAGGTTATGTTTACAAAATTTCTTTATCTTTCAACGGAGCTAGTTATCTACAAAAATGATCATGTCGCCTGGGGATCAATCTTAGGGACAAACCCAAAATATAACTCCCAAAAAAAATAAGGATTGATGTTTTCAAAATTGCGCCAGTGGAATCAGGACCTATTTTCTATACAAGAATATAGACAAAGAATCAAATATGGTGCAAAATTGCACTAAACTTGTTTTCAGTGCAAATTTACAAAAAGTTTTATGAAACATTTTAATTTGAATAAAACTGCGATATCAAGGGAGTCGGCCCGATGCCTTAAATCCAAGTTTCAAGTCTCAAATGAAAACTAACAATAATTTAACAGTTTCATGAAATTGAATTCTGATTGAAAAGCTATTATCTCAGGTAGGCTGAATGATTGAGTTAAAACGGTTATACTTTTATTAACATTCCGTAAATAAATTGTCTTCCAATATCCTAAAGAAAACAATCAATGTGAATCCAAATCTGATGAGTCATACGACAGATGTTCAGGCAAATGTATTTCAATTTGGTGAAAAGCATGTGTAAACACAGGTAGAGAAATGTACACGATTTATTTAAAGATCTAAGTACACGTTTTTGATATTCCCAGTCTATGTGCATCTATTTATATCATTATCAACACATCTGGCCTGGTTTAGGTCATTTTTATTGATTGTTTCGTTTACTGCCGAATATTCAGTACCCAAGTCTTTTGTCCCAAGACAGGTATGAAATAAGATATTACGAAAATAAGCATAGACTCCTACTCGAAAGCACCCCAAGCTAAAATAATAAATGAAACCTGTCTTCTTGGCGAAGGGCACTATATCTTAATATTCTAAGTGGTACCTGCTCTTTTTGGCTGGCCAACACCTGGCGTACATCCACTCCAAACTGAATTTTTAAACCTCTTTTGTGAGGTTTCTGTTTGGCCATGCGGCACGTGTACTGGTTTTTCCTCGGGCAGATAGGTAGTTCTTTCGAACATCTGCCGGTATAATCAGGGTTTTTTCTTACCTTGTGGTGGGTTGTTATACGGGGTGTAAGTTAAGTATATGCTGTCACTATAGAAGCAGAAAGAATTGTAGGTCTTATTATTTTTAATAACCTGCTAGCGTGTTTATATGGTTTTTTCAATCAGTGTTGTAGACATCTGTTATAATCATTTTTTTATGAAAAACTGCTTAGATACTGTTTTATCTTGGTGATGACGGTGTAGAAAGCTACTCTTTTGTTTATGTAGTGGTCAACGTTTGATTGACTATGGTGTGATCCATGAGTTCTGGACACCCCGTATAGTTAGAGCTCTAATATTAAAAGATTCTCCTACACATTGGATCTTGGAAATCAGTGGGTAAAATCCCGTGTTTCTTGCGGAAATCTTGTTTACCGACGAAGCCATCTTTTCAGAGAAGAGAACAATAATAACAATAGGTAATAAAATATGGGTACAAATCATGTCATAATAATTGAAGCCCATCATTAACGACCGTCTTCTCTAAATCTATGGGTTGGCATCTTAGGAAAACACTCGCGGATTGTAATTATCACAAAATAAGGAAACGATTGAAACGAATACTCATTTTCTGCGAAAAGTACTTCTAGTACTTCTTGAAAATGTACATCGGGGTTAATCATTGTATTTTGACACTCACCTTACAACTCTTATTATGAATGATAGAAAAAAACTTTAAATGCAAAAGTTTCAGGATTTATCACGTAGTATTTTTGAATGGGACACACTGTATGTTTTTGGATAAAATGATAGTTTTTTTTTGCTGATTCCAAAATATATCATATATTATGTTGTATAGCGAAAAATCGGCTGAACCAAATACCAACCATACTATTATGATATATTTGGATTGGAAAAAAGAATATGCCCTTACCAATTTTGTCCTCAATTTTGAAACACCTTGTTTACCTATTGAGCTGAATATAATCAATCACCCTGTACATCAAACATCGATCTATTTTCATTTTTCTAAGGTGAAAATCGAAGGTGAGCTTACCACGCCTTCTTGAAAATAAGGGCGCTACTTTTTTTCCCTGTTCCTATTTTTGACCTACGATAAAATATCATATAAACAAAAGTGTTCGGATTTATATTCTCCATAACTTTTCCAATAAACTTTTTTTTCTAAAATCAGTAATAAAAAATCTACAGGGCGATTCCATGTTGAAAAGAAACCGTACAAGACGAATGTTGTGCAGAATTAAATTCCCAGTAACCATTGAAATAAATGAAAAAAAGTTGCTGGGGATGTAATTCTGCATTACTTTCGTCCTGTACGATTTTTTTCTCAGATTCCATATCAATGAACTAGTAATCGACCGATACCGATACTGGTACCGATATATCGGTTATATCGGCCGAGGCCGATTTATCGGTATCGGCCGTATGTATCGGCTATATCGGCCATATCGGCCAAATAACGGGAATAAATGACAAAAAATCACTAGTAGCTTGCTTAAAACATTTTTATTCAAACAGGGGAATCATTTAGAATAAGAACAATTTAAATTAAAGATAAATATCATTGCATCCCCACAATAATGGAAGTTACCGTTTGTTACAGCGGTTCCTAGTGTTTTGACACCTCGGAAAAAAGTCCGTTTTATTTTCTTCCGACATTTTTTTTTTCACACTGATAAAAAAAAATCCTGATTTTTCCTTCATACATACAAGAACTTGAAAAAAATCAAACTCAAATATTATTTCAAAAACTAAATCAATAGATAAAAATCTAAATTTATTTGGATTTATATTTTGAATCAAGGTTTTCATCGCTGTCCAAAACAATATGTAACTCTCTTTGAACTTATATTCCACAATTTTCGAAGAAACAATCACTAAAAACTATGTTAATGGGTTGTTTGAATGGGTAACTAACAAAACAGCAAAAGACAAATTGAAAATGGTTTTTTTCCAATTTGACCTGTTTTTTTGTGTGAAAAATACCCTTTGAAGAAAACCGTGATTTAAAAACACTTTCGGTGCCAAAGTTCTCTATTATCTTGAGTTGCACCACAAATAATTAGAGTTTTAAAGCTCGAAATATTCAAATTAAAGGCATAAAACTTATTTTGCTCCGAGTTTTGCTCACAATAAATATTAATAATATTAATTAGTGCTATAATAATGACCAAGAGGCTGATACGCCGATATGTATCGGTATCGACCGATTATCGGTATTAGCTGAAACAGTCATATCGGTCGATCATAAATGAACTACCCTGTAGATTTTGTATCACTGGTTTTCGAGAAAAAAGTTTCTTTAAATTGTTTGAGAATGTAATTCTGAACAACTTTGGTTCCATGATATTTTATTGTAAGTCAAATAGGAACAAACAAAACACACGTGCCCTTATTTCAAGATGGCGTGGTAAGCTCATCTTCGACTTTCCCGAAAAGTCAGAGTTAAGCTATTGAGGACCCCCTCCACAAATTAAAAAAAATTTTTTGCGTATTTCCCAAAATTTTCGAGAAAAGCACGGATTTACTGTACTGAATGTGTTTCCATGCTTACAAGTGGAGTGAAAAAGCGTGCAATTACGACTTTTTTTTATAGTGGTACCGAGTTTTGTAAAATCGAAAAAACGTGCAAAAATGCGAAAATTCAAAAAAATCACTTTCTATCATTTACCCCGTCATTTACCATCCAATACTTAAGCGATGGTCACCGAGGCAATATAAACTACTCAACAAAACGAACGGTACACCCAAAATTTTCGCCTATGTTTGGACACTCGTACTTTTTTAACGAATCGATGAAAAAATATGCGGTTTGCACCACGATGTAGAGCATTTCTTTGCGGTTTATGCGGATGGTTCAAAAAATTAATTTCCTCAAAAACATCTTTTATACAGGGTGGTAAGAAAAGTACTGTAAATTTTAATTTTCTTTACTGTCCCCCCATTTCCACAGAGGTTTTTTTAAGCTTTTTTTCGATATGCCCAAGTGTTTGTTACGTCCATACCTCGGGACACATTGAAATTTTCTTGATATCTTCTTTCGTTTTTGAAATATTGACTTTTTTTCAAAATTATGACACGTAGGGCTTTGAATGGCTTTTCTGCTAATTCTTAGTTTACAACTGACAATGTTATGGCATAGATCTATTGTTTAGCTGTCTTTCTGATGACTTATTGGATACTCAGCAATATTTTCAGTATACAGCGTGTGCCAAAGAATTTTGATCATAAGTAAAGCACTTTTTAGTTATTTTGTCAGGTTTTCTTGAAAATTATTTTGTCGGGGATGCTGAATTAAATTCTAATCGACTTTGGAGTGATGTTCAATGTGATTTACCGAAACGGTTTTGATAATTTTGCTGGACTTTCAGTTTTCGAAAAGTCGTTATCATTCATCTAACTTGTTCAAATATCTTTCCCATTCGAAATTTTGAGCACATTTTGTTACAAAATTTTATTAATGACCTTTTTTTTTCAACATTTTATTTGTACTGCGCAAAAAAGAATTTTAAAAATGATAATCGGAAGTGGCTAGAAAAATTAAGCACAAAATTTCATAGCGATTTTTTTTATTGGTAGGTGCGATACATTTTTCGATCACTCTAAAAACTCTAAAAATTATGATAAAAATAGACGAGAAAAAAAATCCTCCAAAAATATCACATCAAAACATTTATTTATATCTAACTTTTTTTTTCGAGCACCCTATACAATCAAACAAACTTGCATTCTTGGAAAAACACCATGCATGAAGTCATTAATAAAATTTTGTAACAAAATGTGCTCAAAATTTCGAATGGGAAAGATATTTGAACAGGTAAGATAAATGATAACTTGACTTTTCGAAAACTGAAAGTCCAGCAAAATAATCAAAACCGTTTCGGTAAATCACATTGAACATCACTCCAAAGTCGATTAGAATTTAATTCAGCATCCCCGACATAATAATTTTCAAGAAAACCTGACAAAATAACTAAAAAGTGCTTTACTTATGATCAAAATTCTTTGGCACACCCTGTATACTGAAAATATTGCTGAGAATCCAATAAGTCATTAGAAAGACAGCTACAGCAGAAAAGCCATTCAAAGCCCTACGTGTCATAATTTTGAAAAAAAGTCGATATTTCAAAAACGAAAGAAGATATCAAGAAAATTTCAAAAATGTCCCGAGGTATGGACGTAACAAACACTTGGGCATATCGAAAAAAAGCTCAAAAAAATCTCTGTGGAAATGGGGGGACAGTAAAGAAAATGAAAATTTACAGTACTTTTCTTACCACCCTGTATAAAAGATGTTTTTGAGGAAATTAATTTTTTGAACCATCCGCATAAACCGCAAAGAAATGCTCTACAGCGTGGTGCGAACCGCATATTTCTTCATCGATTCGTTAAAAAAGTACGAGTGTCCAAACATAGGCGAAAATTTCGGGTGTACCGTTCGTTTTGTTGAGTAGTTTATTACAGATAAAAGGCTCCGGCCTTTTTTGAAAACTTTCTCATATATTTTACTACATTTCATTCGCAGCATACCTTTAGCATTAAATTTACTCAAACAAAAAAGTTTTTCGCTTACTGAAAATGTCAATACAAAAAATTCAATTTTCATTTTCAAGCTTTTGAGAAAAATTAAAAATAACAAAATCTAAGAACTTTTTTGCCTCAGTGATGATCGCTCTATAAATTCTTCAAGTAAAAAAAAATCATTCGGATATGTTGAATAGTTCTGAAGTTCTTGGATGGTGAATGATGGAAAGTATTTTTTTTGAATTTTCAAATTTTTTCGATTTTACAAAACTCGGTACCCTCGTCGGTACCACTAAAAAAAGTAGTAATTGCCCATTTCGTATGTACAATAACCTAACTAATGATTTGGGTCTGGTTTCATCTGTTTCTAAGTCGATTTATTTTTTTTCAAGAAGGAAGCGACCGAGGAAGCTACTCTTTCAGGCTTTTTCCGCAATATAGGTACTTACCGGCCTTTTGAAAGTTAAAGTAACAAAAATCAGAGGCAAGATGATCTCCGATGATTATATCCTCGATTATATCCCTAACTGAATATTTTAAAAATAAATTCAACAACCTGTAGACGGGAACAAAACACTCAACATTTAGTTATTGAAAAGAAAAGAGAGAAAACACTTTAGTCTTTAGTACATTGATGCTTATTTAACGAAAACGGTTCATATATATTTATATTTTACTCAGTCAACGTCCAGAAAAATGAAGACAATATACATGCAAAATCCGGGTCAAGTCAAAAAAAGGTTTTTTTTTAGTTAAAAGTAGAAAATGGCCTTAAATTACACATATTCATATCTGTAAAAACGTCATAAGTTAAACTGTTACGAATGCTAAAAGATGACGCAAGTGTCATTTTGTCATTCGAACAAATACTCTACAGAGGCAGCCCCTCTGGAAAAATGTCATAATTCAGTTGTGCTCCCGGTTGTTCCAAACTTTACTTTATTATTAGTAAACTTGTAAACTTTGGTTGTGCTTTGAACTCGATCAGATAAGTTTCGAACATTTTCATTAAAACCGTCATATCTGAAAATGAGTAAATACGTGTGATTTTTCCAGAAAAACGTCTTATTTTATATTGTGTCGCTTTTGATGATAAGTATGTGTTCAAGAAAAGTGACACAACTAGGATGAAATACGTATTTTTTTTATTTCAATGGGAACAAACGAGGGAACAAACTTCAAATTGCTTTCCAGCAAATCGGCTTTTTTAAGTTATGACACTTTTTCCGAAAACCATCGACATGATACCTACCTACCCGAGTACCCGGAGTACCTACCTGTATAAATTCGCATACCTACATATTGAGTTTCTGTGGTTTTTATTTTACCCCATTGGCAAAGTAATTTTGTTAGTTACAGTTATTTGGAGAAAATTCTAAAAAAATTTAAAGCTGACATCAACATAACTTAGATTTAAATCTATTTTAAAAACCGATAAATCCAGATCGGCGATTCACAACCCCGGAAAGGGTGGTGCTCCCTCCAGCACAGCTGGTAACTGTCAATAGAACTGAATGAAATTGTCCCAAATATAAAACCCATTCAAAAAATCACTCGTTATACATTCCCCAAATAGATTGTCCGAAGCTTAATGATCAGCACAGAAAAGCAGCTGAAAAGGGCCCGACTGCCGAAATGTCAATACCGCCCTTAGTCACAAAGGGTGGCGAAATTTCCATAAAACTCACCAACGGAGCTAAAATCCAGATTAACCATGGTGTTCCACACTGAAATGTCACTTAAATACACAAGTTTTCATTCATAAAACACGATTTTTTCCACTGAGAATATGAAAATTGTTCAATACGCGAACAGACGACCGTTGCATTGTACGGTAGACACACACAACACGCGCAAGCTGAATGTTTAACCACCGGACAACCAACTCTAGTCTCACGTTTCGTCGGCGAATGCAAGCAAATGCGACTGTAGGTAGAAGAGTAGAAGGAAAGGAAGATAAAGAGAGAAGCATGGGTTGGGGGAGTGCGATAACGCGACTGACTGGGGGTATCGATCTTTTTTTAATGTAGGGAAGGGACATCTATTAAGTATGTTGCGAAGTATCACGATTCAATATACAGGGCGTCTGCATTCTGTATGTGAACATCGTGCAGTGCTGCAGTGGCGACTGGCGAGTGGCGTAACTAAATAGAGTCATTAGTCAGCATCCTAATGAGCATTATTTTAATTTTTTGTAAGTTCTGCAATACGTCACACTACGATCAAAGACCTATTATACACACAGAGTTACCTATACAATTCCTTGCATAATACCTATTTCATTTCATACTGTAATGTAATATATCATTTACCAGACTCAAAACATCTTTTAATATCCTTTATTCATCAATATACTGTAATATTTTTTGCTATAGAAAACACTTGTCCAGTTTTAATCTATTATACCACTAATATTTATGTTCAAAATCACAGCTTTTTAAAATCTCAACTCGAAAACTAGACTTCCCGACTGTTTACAATGTTGCACCCGCCTAAATAACAAATCCGTAAATTCTAGAATATAGAAGAATATAGAAATAGACCGGAACAAACAGCATGACTCATCGCGCAGAAATGCGGCTCATGTAGTGAATTCCGGATTGACTGCAGTGGGCTGGAGTCCCGAATGGATGGGACAATCATAGTTTTCGATTTATGCCCTCTCCTTGAAGCATTTCGTCCCGAAATGGCTCCATGATGGTATCGGCCACTGTCCCCAAACCGGCAGCCTGATGTCCTATAGAAGTAGCAGTCCACTGTCCTCTGGTTCGTCCTCCGGGAAGGATAGCAGCATACCAGGATATCAATGCCGCTTTCTTTGAAGATCACCAGCATGCTCCTCACTACTCTCCAGTCCAGTTGGTCGTTCTCATCTTCGGAATTGCCAGATGGGTCAAGTCCTGTGACAGCATTAAGCTTCTCAGCTGATGAAGTGCCCCCCAAACATCACAATAGCTGGTCCGATGTTGTGGAAGCTTCTTTGTCACCAGGTAAAACAAGAATCGTGTCCCTGTCGTGACTTGAAGCGTCTTCCCAACCTCTTGCCTCTGTCGTCGCAGATGGTCCATTTGCCCGAATTTTTCCTTGAATGCAGCAGCAAGTCCAGTCCTCATGCTGAGGTCTTCAGTGACCGAGTGAGCTAACGCGTACTCGGCCGGTGCGTTGAACAAATCCAGCTGCTGTTCTCGAACGATGCCATTCAAGACTTTCTGGCCGTTGGAATATAAGGACATGAAGGTCTCCAGGGACATGTCCACCTCGGGTGACTTGATTTGCCTCACGTCAGCTTCCTGATGGTCTGCAGCATACGGGGCCAAACGGTTGAAATGAACAACCCGCAGCTTTCCTCGTGGTGGTTTCTTTATCCGGTAGACGACGTCATTGATTTGCTCCAGAATCTCATACTGGCCCTCCCAAGAACTTTGCAGTTTTGGGGAGAATCCACGTCGCCTCTGTGGGTTGTGAAGCCAAACCAAATCCCCAACCTGGAACCCTCCTTCTTCGGCCTTCACGTCGTACGCCTCCTTCATCCTGTCGCTGGCACTTTGGATGTTTAGTCGGACTCGTTGATGGATCTCGTCCATCTTTCTACGAAGATCAATTGGTTTGGCAAGGCATACGCTTCAACTTACATGGATGGCGACCAAGATGTATTTATTTCCTTTGTTCGATTCAGCGAATGGTACAGCCATGTCGATTGCGATCCTTTCAAAGTGGCTTCTCACGTTCTATTGGTGCATAGGAGCTTTTGGCCGTTTCTGGGGTTCGTTTACTTGCTGCACTTACGCCACATCTTCTGCACCATTCCTTCACATCGGCTTGACAGTTGACCCAGTAGAACCGCTTTCGCAGTTTTCCTAGCGTTTTCGTCACTCCTAGATGCCACCCGTGACGGCATCGTAGACTTCCCTCATCACTTCTGTCTGTCGGCTTCGGGGAACCACTATCTGCTTCCGATCTTCTCTGGCATTCAGATTCTTCGCCATGGATCCTAGCCAAGTCTCCTGTTGCCGTCCGTAGTCGCCACTTTGTTGGTTTAATTATTGTCGGTGTTGTGACAATGTCGGGTCTGATGATAGTCTTCGTCGCACCTGTATCCAGCAGCATGGTGCGTTTCTCTCCATGCATTGACCAAGCCATCCACGAACACGCTGTTTATTTTGAGTCCTAAAGAGGCAACTATGGCAGTTTTCTTCGGGGCATCATGGTTCTAGGTCGACGATTGCCCCTTCGCATCGACCCTCTCTAGTTTTCCGATGCCGAAGAATGTGCCTTCTTGCATCGGCTACGGATGTGGCCAAGTTCTCCACAATTCCAGCACCGCGGCTCCCTTCGTTTGGAGGTCTATACTTCCCTGATAACTCTCCTCACAGTAGCTTCGACGGTCTTCTCCTGTGCGGGATCCTGCTCCTCCATCCTTCACACGCGCGCAGGTGTCTTGACGGACTGCTTTGCCGCTTCAAATTCCAAGGCTTTCGCGAGAGCGTCGACTAGTCTGTCGGGTCGATGCAGTATTGGGGACTGCCTTATCTCCTGATCCCGAAGACCATCCAAAAAGGCCTGCACTGCCAGCCGCTCCATCACATTTTCTGGCGTGGTTGGATAAGCCAGTTTTGCCATGCGAGCAACATCCGCTTCAGACTCCAGCATGATTTTCTTGTACTTTTGGATCCGGTTTTTCAACTGGGAATGGTAGACATGCTCCAAATGAGTTTAACCATACCGCAGCTCCAGATGCTTGACGAGCACATCGTAGTCCTCCTGTTCCTGGGTGTTCAGCGTCTGCAGGATTTCCGTCGCCTCCCCACGAAGTACCATCAGAGTCAATGCCAAGGCTTTTTCGGTTCCACCCCATCCATTTGCTTTTGCTGCTACCTCGAACTGGGGATGGTAATTGTTCCAGGACAGCTTGCCATCAAACTGAGGGGCTTTCATGTGGACTATGACTGTATCCGCCTCCATCTTAGCACTCGCATCTTGGCTCCCGAATGTCACTTCTGGTTGTTTCATAATCACTGTTAGTCAGTTATCAGTTATCAAACGAATGATGGTGCTTTTTACAACCTCAATCCATTTGTCAGTTTGCGTGCCCTGGCGACTTTTTTCAAAAACTTGTTCAGTGCCTCTTGCCACGTTCAAAAAAAGGGTTAAAAATGAAACTTTTTTCTGTGTAATTTTTGATAAAAATGACTAGCACCTTTTGAAAGAGGAGCAAAAGTTATGTACTTCCTGAAAATGTGATAATAATTGAACAAAGGATAGTCTCGCTATACAATTCTGAACTTGCAAAAATGACCCTTTTTTGCTCATTTTTGAAGAAATCATGAAAAATGGGTAATTTTTGCCAAGTTTAAAATTTTATAGCGAGACTATCCTTTGTTCAATTATTATGAAATTTTCAGGAAGTACATAACTTTTGCTCCTCTTTCAAAAGGTGCTAGCCATTTTTATCAAAAATTACACAGAAAAAAGTTTGATTTTTAACCGTTTTTTTGAACGTGTCAAAGAGGCACTGAACAAGTTTTTGGAAAAAATCACCAGAGACAATCCAGACAATAATTATGTGGACTCTGAAGTTGATAGATCAGTCAAAGCTTGTTATGGTGAATAGTATACGTGTTTTATCAACATACTTAGATATGTCAACTAACAAAATTGTGTATCACTCCAATTTTGAATGTCTCATCGGATACGGAATCATATTTTATGGAAATTGCAGAGATATCGAAAGGGTATTTGTATAATATCAGAAACGAATCGTGAAACTTATTTTAGGATTGCATTTCAAAGATAACAATTTGTAAACGGTTGCGGTATAATATTATGGAAGAATGTATCTTGTACTTTTTCAAAAATAGATCACTTTTCGATAAAGATAAATCAATAAACAATGTATACTCCGGAAGGACACTTAATTATAGAATCCCAAGACAAAGACAAGGTATATATGAACAGGGAAAGGAGCTTATAACAAATGCTTGAAATTATAAAACAGCCTTCCATTTAGCATAAAATCAATAGGAAATCTCAAAACCTTCATGAGGAAATTGAACCCTGTAGCCTTAGTGAATATTATGACCTTTCTAAAACTTAGCAGAAACTCTTAACTTACCTGAATTAAGACTCTATTTCATGCTATGAAACATACGGTTACATACTTTTGAAAGAAAAAATATTTATTATTATTATTACCACGGAATCAGGAATAGCCACCACGAGGAAAACCGAGGATTGTTCATTTCAACCGTCTGGCCCAGTATGATGGTAACCACGACGATCAGGACGCTGAAGTGAGACAGATCAGGTCACCCTAGGATGTCATGTCACTGGTAACTTTCATGTCCCTCTATTCCAATCACGGACTTAGTATAGGTCCGTGATTCCAATGCACAGAAAGCCAAGAATTGCATTGTTCGGGAAAGGCAGCTGGATCTGATCGAAGCACCAACCGAATACTCGTTGGCTCACTGGGTAACTCGTAACTGAAGAAAGACCTCAATATGATTGCTGCTCCTTTCGAACGGAATTTTGGACGACTGGACCATCTACGATCACAAAGGCCAGGAGTGGGGAAGGCACTATCGGAATCGCATGGAAGGAACACGACACCTATTCTACCTTGTGACGAAGAAGTTTCTACAACATCTGACCACCTACAGTGATTTCTGGAGAGCCCTCGATCATCTTCGAGACTTGATGCTGTCACAGGACCTGACTCAATTGACTATTCCAAAGATGACCAATGACCGAGTGGACTGGCGTGGCGAGTGATGAGAAGCATGGTGGTGATCTTCAAGGGAAGTGCATGGCATTGACATTCTGCGAGTGCTGCTATCCTTCACGGAGGACGAACCAGAGGACAGTGGACTGCTATTTCCACCGTATATCACACTGCTATTCCATAGTATAATGAACAACAAGTAGCGACAGCTCTATATACCTATACGTGGTCAAATTTCGTTCTGTCTCAATGACAGAGATTCGCCTCATTTATACACTGCTGACATTATGAAATGTGAAATTAAAGTATACCGTAGCAGATTCCATGATTTCAATGATACTGATACATGGGTGAACCACCTATCAAGTTATAGAATACGATAACCCACTATGAAGATGGAGTATGTTCGAAGTTCAAAATTCTGTTTTTCAGCTATATGCACCGTACGTGAGCTTAGCCAATCTCGATTAATTTTCAAAGTTAGATTAAGCGGTGTTTTGTATGCACCAAAGAATTCGCTGCAAGGATCGTTAATCCCTGGTGAGACTTTTGACGTCACAAAATAACCTAGAAAAACATATCAATAACAATTTTGGAAGGAGGAGGTGTCCTCCTTGCGGTGCGTTGCTCCATAAAGTCTTTTACCATTTCCTGTGGGTCCATAGTGGAATACGACTCCATCTGGACAGGAATCGATTTGAATGGGGTCAAGTTCATGGTCTGCTGTGTATATTTTCCACCAGGCTCCAAGACCGACACTTACCAACACTTTTGCGATGTCTGCGAAGAGTTGAGGAACATACACGACCAAGCAAAATTCCTGATTTTCGGCGATTTCAACTTACCATCAATTGACTGGACACAGAAAGGGGAAACTCTGGAGCCCCTGCAGACTAACGCTGTCTCAGAGTCCCTTTTGTCATCGATGAACTATCTGGGTCTCGATCAGGTGAACGGTGTTCGAAACAAAACTGGAGGAATCCTGGATCTGGTGTTTGCTGATGACGACTTGCGCCGCCTCAGGGTCTGGCATGCTGACGATTCCCTTGTGCCCATCGATTCCTATCATCCTCCATTGATATGCACTTTCGATAGTCTCCATCCACCTCCCCTCCGAACTAGCAATGTTGCCGTCGTAGTATATAACTACAACAATATGGATTACACAGATTTAAATGCATTCTTCGAGGAGATGGATTGGACCTTTGACACGGGGATTACTGTGGAGGAGACAGTGGCGCTATTTTACAAACGCCTTTTTGAAGGAATAGACAAACATGTTCCCAAGAAGACCATCAAGAGCGAGAACTATCCCTCATGGTACGACGACCGTCTCAGGAGACTGTTCGGCGAAAAAAACAAGCTGTACAGGAGATTCAAGAAATCTGGACTTGACTCTGACTACGATGCATACTCTTCGATTCGCAGGGAGGTGAAACACCGCGTGGACTTGTGTTACCTATTATTCGCTACTAGAGCAGAACACCTCATACCCAGAAACATCAAACATTTCTGGTCGTTCATAAACAATCTTCGCAAGGACAACAAACTTCCCTCAGCCATGAATTACGCCGATGTGGCGCTCACTTCCCCTGAGAAGATAGCTGACGCATTTGCGGTACACTTCCAATCCTCTTACTCGGACCACCACAACGTCAACATTGGAGACGTAGATTATGTTCCTTTTGCGAGTCACCTGTCTTCACACCAGTTCACCGAAGGGGAAATCGTCACGAAGCTTTTGTCCCTGGATCCTTCAAAGCGCGCTGGCCCCGACGGAGTTCCGGCGATACTCTTGAAGAACTGTCCCTCTCTAGCATCTCCCCTATGCCATATGTTCCAACGTTCCATCGATGATGGCATTTTTCCGACGGTGTGGAAGGAATCTACCTTAATTCCAATTTTCAAATCGGGCGACAGAGGCTATATCGGCAATTATCGTGGCATCTCTATCCTCTCTTCTATACCAAAGATCTTCGAATCCATCATCACGGACGAGCTATTTTCCATCTACAGGAGGCATATCATAGACCAACAACATGGTTTCTTTTGCGGGCGTTCAACTTCCACAAACCTTGGTGTTTACCACAACTTCCTTGTCACATCCATGGAAGAGGGAAGTCAAGTGGACGTCATCTACACTGATCTCTCAAAGGTTTTTGACAGTGTCTGTCATGCCCTTCTTCTCAAAAAGCTGGACAGGATCGGCGTGGGCGGTGGGTATCTTGATTGGATTCGATCTTATCTCTCCGGGCGGCGCCAACGAGTCGAGGTCTGCGGATTTCTCTCTCAGGAAGTGACCGTGACTTCGGGTGTGCCTCAGGGTTCCCACATTGGACCAGTTCTGTTCATTTTGTTCATTAACGACGTATCACGTTGCTTTGGTTCATCGGAGTATTTGTTGTATGCCGATGACCTGAAGTTCTACGCTGCTATTGATGCTCACCGCTCGCTGCAACCGGACTTGGACAGTTTGGGAGAATGGTGCCAGAAAAACTTCCTGAACCTTAATATTTCCAAGTGCAAGACAATGAGGTTCTGTAGAAGTGAAAAACCAATCATCCACACATATAAACTGAACGGACGGGAGTTGGAGAGTCTGACGTGTTTGAATGATCTTGGTGTGACTTTCGAGAGCACACTTTCCTTCAATATCCACATCGATAACATCACTTTGAAGGCATTCAAAATGCTTGATTTCATCAAAAGAAACACCAAGCACTTTCACGACACTATGGCTATACTGTGTTTGTACAACTCCCTTGTCAGGTCAACACTGGAATACTGCTCAATCATTTGGTCACCTTTCTACAGGAGTCATTCATCAAGGCTTGAGCGTGTGCAACGCAAATTTACCAAGTTTCTGCTATACAAGCACAACTTTCCCCAGAAGGATTTGAGTTACGAGACCAGACTACAGTTGTGTGGGCTAAGAAGTCTCGAGGACAGAAGAGAGGACTCCATGCTTGTATTTCTGTTCAAATTACTGAATGGATTCACAGATTGTAGCGCGCTGCTGGAGACAATATCGGTTCGGGTTCCATCAAGACGTACAAGGCGGAACGTTCTGTTCTCCGTGGCCCCTCATAGAACCAATTATGGACTCACACATTTTTCTGATAGACTTCAAAGTTCCTACAATAAAAAAATTTCTGACTGTGATATGTTTTACAACAGCCTATCGTCTCTTAAATCATATTTGATATACCGATGTTAGTACGTTTTCAACTATCTGTTCTGTCTCATTGCATTTTTGTATTGTATTTCTCACTGTGTTTCATTACTATGTTGTCATTACCATATTCTTACTGTACTTTATATTATTTTATCACTATGTGTTGTACCATTTGGAACTTTTCAGTTCTGTAGTGTACCAGTAATAATAAATAAATAAATAAATAAAGTTTCGCTATTTGCTTTCAAGTTCTAATGAAAAATTAGCAACTATATGGATCAGTAACATCCGCAAGCCTGATATGACGTTTAGCAAACATTAGCCAAGGTTTTTTTTTGTAAATTCAATAATATTCGGTGTAGGTATCAACTTTTATTCTTGAATCATTCCTATATTTGCTTTTCCACTTTTCTTGGGCTTAGATTTCATGATAGTGAGTGGTTATTATATACTGTATACCTAGTCTTATAGGTACAGTAAGAATAACAATCCCATCAACCTGATGATAAATAAAAACATCACTTTTTACAACACAAGAAAATATATTCTAGTAGAAACAAGTGGTTAATTAAATGATTTTGTAAGGAATGCCCACTGATAAATTGACAATATTGTATAATTCTCGAACTCATTATCTACTTTGAAATTATTACAAATATGTACAACTCGATGTAAAAACTTTGGAAAACGCATCGTTTGATAACTATAGGAAACAGGAAAAACGAATATAATTAAAATAATCTCTTATATAGTTGATATAAAACAACGCAAACCTTCTTCTATTGGGATATCTGTTATAAATTGGGACTTGGAAGTCAAGAAAATTGAATGAAAAAAATCTCATTTGGGAAAATGAATAAAAAGTGATGAGACCATCAGTTTCAAAGGTTTTTATTTTAGTTTATCTTGTAGAGATGATTAGTTATTAAAGCTTGAATAAAAAAGTAAATCAACAAGTCTATTTGTTTAAAGGAGTCTGGGTTTACCCATGAACTTAAAATTTTGAATTGAATTAGAATAAGACAAAACTTTGAGATAGGTAGCCATTAGATACCTCTACAGGATATAGATAGGTAGTTACCTACTTTCAACACCAATCCAAATTGAGTCGATCGATTGAACGATAAAAAAACAGGGGTAAAATATGCGGTAGACATCCGATTGTGATAGATACACTGTTTTTTTTTTGTACCTACCCACAAAAATAGGTACCTATTCAATTCAATATTCTATTGAGCAATTCGCATTATTATGAGTGTATTGTGGAGCAATAAATATTGCTTGATATTGAGATCTATTTGGATAGTACTCATTGACTACCTATTGGAATTGGAAAAGAATCCTACTCCAATCGATGATTTTTTTTAAATCTAAATAATCCTCCGTTGATATTTCACTCTCATAGTTTTGTCTTTAGTCGCAAAACCTCAAAATCTGTAGGAAAAAAAATAAACAAATGAAAGACCAGGTTAGAATTCGTTGAAATTCTTCGATTAAGCCTAGAAAATGGGGCGATCAGAGTTAAGCGACCGATTCAGGCTTAAGCGCTGCGGTGCATCCAAAAATTGAAATATAATCGCGATAAAGACTTTATCCGGATTAGATTTCTACGGTGCATATAGGTGTTAGAAAACAATTTTGCATTTCAAAATGTTGGCAGGAATGGGGCGAATTTCTGTCATTGAGACAAAATGGGGTGACGTGAGCTGTCGCGCTGTCGCTACTTGTTTATTATACTATGGCTATTCTATGCAACACAAATACTAACTGTTTAGCTCTACATCTGACCTCTGTACGTACCTATTTTTTTTAAAATTTTGACAACCGACAAACGTTGGTCATCACCCCAGCCAGTATTTCTTTAGATCATCATATATTTTCTTTTGACCGCAGACGTGAACGAATGCGAGTGATCTCATTGACCACAGGAAGAAAATGCAAGACTGCCAAAAGAAACCTTTTCATCATCCCAAGGTTAGTTTGGGTTAGTAGCGTCAACGTTAGAGTGACTCTCCATTAGATGGTCACATCCCTCCTAGGTGACGGGTGTGAGGCTAGTCAACACAAGATGATTTTTTTCCATTTTTCGTATGAAGATAGGAGATATAAATGTATATGAGATACTTTTTACAGCTAGGGCCATCTGGGCATGGTAATTGAAAGATTGCCAAAAGCAGCTAAGGTGTCTATACATTCTGAATAATTACTGTCACCTTGTTGCGACGTAATGTCAGGATGGGGACTCTGACATAACTTTATATTATGACCTCGAGAAATCATCGTCATCTCACTCACTTCAGTTGAGGGGGCACTGACAGGGCGGCGGAGCTCCTGTCCCAAAACCCGTGTCCATTAATATTTCCTTCGCCAAATCACAAAACATCTCCGCTAGAAACACAAGAAAATCTACCATTTCACGAACGACAGTGGGTTTTCAAGCTTGGATTTTGGAACTTATAATAAAATTCTCCATTATTATCAATTTTCCTAAAGTTATCTCAATAAAGTATAAGTACAATGAAAACAGCCTTCTAGTAGATAGCAGATTTCTTCATCCTATTTCTACTCCTATAATAATTTTTCTTTTGACTTCTGAGTATTTATAGAAAATCACATTTTTCTGCCTCATTATCTCCTTTTTTTTCTCAAACATATGGAATATTTTGTTTATCCCCGATTCTTTGTGTTTCATACTTATCTATAAGTGAAGGTACTTAGGTATATGCTTTCAGTTCGGTTTTCATGAAATAAAACTTGATTCATGCTCACATTTACAAAACTATTTCGGTATTTCTGTTTAAAATTCTGTTCCGTGAAACTAGGGTAGGTACATTATTTTGTACCCTTCATATGGGTGTTTATAGTTGTCGTCAATGCCGTTGACTTGAACCCCAATAAATCGTCTACCTGCTACCTGATTAGACCCTATTGTGTAGGACTTCAATTATTCAAACAGCAATAAACGGTTGCAGGGTCGGGATGGTTTGAAAATATGCTAATTTTTATTGAACATTGATTATTTGGAGGATAACAAGTATAAATAGTATTTATACTCCGAACCTGTCTGAAATGCTGGTAAATTTGGGACGTTTTATGACCGTTTTCTGGTCACACAGATAATTAGGGTTATATGGAAATTAACAAGTCAACGGAATACCTTGAAGACAACTATATACCAAACTAACCCATAGAGAAAATAATAATTAGGTAATATTTTCTATACATATCCATTGTGTTTGTATATATTATTCACCAATCAATGACAAAGATGTGGAAGATCATATCTTTCCAACTAGAAATTGGTCTGCTCCTTTTATTACAGATCTCAACTTCATTATATGGTGACTGCACACAAAAAAAAAAAATCTTCATCTATTAAGGCAATTCCTTCAACGGTAAAACAATGTCAATAATGAAGTCACCAAAGATGATGAAATACAAGTGTTATAATTTTATGTATTTAATAAATTATTTTCTGAATGGTTCATGATTCACTTTTGTTAGCCAAGATTACACAAGATGTCAGTGTACGCTATATGAGAGCACAATTCGATTACATGTCTTGGTGCCGAGTCAAAATGTGACTCATCGAAAGTAAAGCATAATAACTAGATCTTCAACCGGCAAGATCACCATAAAAAGGAGAATACTTGTTGCCATCACTTTTTCTTTTATCTATGGCCTGGCCATCACAAACGGAATTTCATCAATTTTCTCAGCTTATACAATTTTCTTCAATAAGACACCGAAACGCGGCATGGGCGGGCGCGTAAAGAAGAAAAAAAAAAGATTTGTACCATTTAAACAAAGGCAACTTTCAAATTCGAACAACGAAACAGATCGCGACTCCGTTGCTGGTTGCTGGCCAGAGTGCCAGTAATGAGAGGGTGAATACGCCGATGATGGAATCAGAACCAGATGAGACTTCAGAAACAGGTGAGTCTTTGGGCTGTTCTCCCCCTCCCCAACCCTTTTCGCATGACAACCCTCCCTCTACCCCTATGGGAAACATCAGTGAATCGCCTCCAATTAATATTTGTGAAAGTACGGAAAATAATTTTCGATCCTCGTACGAACTGCAAGACACGCTCACCACTTTTTCATCCATTTTTGCGAAGCAAAAAACGGCGAAGGTAAACAAACAACAGATAAGAAATCTAAACACAGACGATTCTAATAAATCTCAAGATAGGGACTCTCACGAAGAAAAGGCACATGATTCTTATACTGAAATGGAAAAAGTTCATGAAGATCAACTCTCAGTCCACGATAATGACACGAATCACTCCTTTGCTCCACCAACGCCCACGGATTCTACTCAAGATGCTTTTCTACAACTATCTTCACAGATTGGCGGACTCAGCAAACAAGTCCAGAGCCTAGAAGAAATTGTCTCAAAACAAAACGCCATCATAAAAAATTATAAGGCAAAAATGATTGAGCAAAAAAATCAATTTGAGAAACAACTCTATGAACAGGAAGCAAACTACAAGGACATTATGAACAAAATGCAAACAGATTACAAGACTAACTTTGATAAGACCATGGAGGATTTTCGTGAAAAGCTCAACCACCATCACTGAACAACATGAAACCATTCGCAAATATGGAAACCTCACAAAAACGGGTGAACTCATTGAAGATAACTCTCTAAAAAGAAGAGTTTCACAACAAGATGACGAGACTCTCATCACAGAGACAAACCCAGTAAAAGTAAACAAAGATTTTCCTACTCTTAATAAAAATAAAAAAAAGAAGAATATTATGGTGATTGAAAATCTCATAATACAAAACAACGCTGAAAATAATCCACCGAATGAACCTCCAGAAATCAACCCCCCAGCTGTCATGGAAGTGGATGCAAACAAGGAAAAAATACCCCCAATCGTTATGACAAGCCACTTGAAAGACTGGTCCAAAGTCTACACAGCTTTGGTTGAATATGGAATAAAAATTTTTCCTCAAAATGTGAAAAATTACAGATTTGGTCCAGGGATAGAGATCCAACCAATTTCCATAACAGACCATCGTACTATTACCCGCCATTTCTTCAAGAAGAAAATCACTTACCATACCAGATTACTACCGGAGGAGAAAAAAATGAATCTAGTTATCAAAGGACTTAACCCGAATATCTCGCCAGAAGAAATCAAGGCTGCCCTGGGGGATGAAGGATTTTTCCCTAATGAGGTATATTGGATAAAAACAGGACCAGGTAGATCAAAGAACACTGGAGTGCTAAAAATCTTGATAGAAAACTCCCAGGGTGAAAAACTCCTAAAACTAAGCTACCTATTATATATGTCGATTGAGGTAGAACCACAAAGAAATACCCCTGGTAGAGTACCACAGTGCCATAGATGCCAGGAATATGGACATACGCTCACTTCCTGCCACAATTTACCAAAATGTCACAAATGCGCTGGTGATCATTTATATCCCAAATGTGATAAACCCCTTGAAGATAAATTTACATGCATCAATTGCCAAGGAAAACATGCAGCCAGTTGGTTTGGGTGCCCAAAAAACCCAAATCTTATCAGGAAATTAAAGGAAAGACAAGCGAGAGCTAATGCGCAGACGCCCAACACCCCAAACTTCCAATTATCGAGATTTTCGGGACGAATGGATGCTGGAGATCATAGATCATACGCCAGAATGGCTGCACCCCCAATTCAACACAATCAAAACCCACAACCCACTCCATCCAACGCAACCAGCCCTTCGAGTAACATGGAATTGATGTTAGCCAAACTGTGTGGACAATTCAACGTATTTGATGAAAAGTTTGGTCAGTTTGATCGAAAACTAAATCTTGTTAAAGTTTCATTTGATGACTTGAACAAAAGATGTAAAAAGATTGAAGATAACTTGGACGAAAGATGCCTGAAGTTGGAAAAGGAGATGGCAGCATTACATGGATTTGTAGCATATAATAATGCCTAAAAAAATCAAATATATGGAAACTCTCAAAATCATAAGCTGGAATGCACACTCAATAGCAAATAAAAGAGTGGAATTTTTGGATTATCTGAGAAGATCCTCACCGGACGTGGTGCTGCTACAAGAAACTTGGCTCACCCCTACACTCAATTTCAACGTCCCCAATTTTACCGTCTACCGAAACGACAGAGTCTCAAAAGTAGGAGGGGGAACAGCTGTGCTAGTACGCAGGGGACTGTCCTCCAAGCCCCTCCCTCCGGCAAATGATGGAAAGATTGAATCAACCACGATACTCTTGGACATAGGCGATTCACACATTATGATTTCTTCAGTCTACAAGCCACCTCAATATACCTGGAAGAAAAAAATTCTGGATCGACTACTCCCTCATAACACCCCAGCCATAGCTATGGGAGATCCGAACTCCAAAAACATAGCTTGGGGATGTAAAATAAACAACAAAGATGGGATTAAACTATTGACACATTGCAACTATAATCAGGCAGAAATTTTGGCACCACACACCCCTACACACTTTTCCGGCTTTGTTGGCAGAGCTGACATTCTTGATATCGCCGTCATGAGAGGAATAACATTAAATCCTCATCTATACTGTGAAGCTGAGCTTGGCTCTGATCATCAGTCCATCTACCGGTCAATAATAGTCTAAAGAAAATTACGAATTTTCCACTATTCAAAAAGATACTGAGCCAACAACAATTAGGCTTCAATATCAACACAACCGAAGACATAAACATTGCTGTGGATCAAGTTACAGCAACAATTCAAACTGCAATAGACGACTCCGCTGTTACAATCAGAGCGAGAAACTACAACACAAAAGAATTTCCGACGGAACTTAAAGAACTTATCAAAGACAGGAACAGACTTAAGAAGTGGGCAAAACAACACGATTCGAAAGAATTTCTGAAGCAGGCAAATAGACTCACAAACCAGATTAAAAGGCAGGTGATAAAGTTCAGAAATGAAAATTTTCAGGATTACCTCCAAACCCTGGAAAATTATTCATCTGCCTACTGGTCAATTTATAAAGAATTCTCCATCAAAAATAAAAATCGGAGATACCCACCCATCAAATCGGAAGATGTTTATGTATACAATGACAAGGAAAAAGCGGAGGTCTTCTCAAAATCACTCTATGAACAATTCAATGTCAACGAGACCCTTGGACCACCCGGATTTACGGAACGAGTCAATGGACACCCGATTAACGCTGCAGACGCCGCTGATAAAATCTTACAGAGCAAAAAAGTTCAGGAAATGGATAATGTCACGATCGAAGAGTTGGACACTCTTATCAGCACTCTACAGACAGGGAAAGCCCCTGGTGATGATTCAATTACTAACAAGATCATCAAGAATCTGACTGAGAATGTCAGAAGCTTTCTAGTCCAGCTCTTCAACAAATGCCTGGATTTGATGTACTTCCCTACCAAATGGAAAAAGGCGATTGTGGTGCTCATCCCAAAGAAAAGTGAAAATCTGGAAAATCCGGACAGTTATAGACCAATTTCCCTCCTCAGCTGTCTTGGGAAACTATATGAAAAACTTCTACTTTTCCGATTGAAGGATCAGGCGGAACGGCTCAACATCATCCCCCAATTCCAATTTGGATTCTCAGAAAACCTCAGTACAGAGCTTCTGGTGGCCAGACTGATTGAAGATATTACAAAAGGGCTCCAAAGAAATCACACAACCGGAACTATTGCGTTCGATATTCAAAAAGCATTTGATCGAGTCTGGCACCAGGGGCTACTCTTCAAAATGTGTCTGGCTGGATTTTCCAGAAAAATTATTCTTATCGTAAAAAGCTTTCTACAAAACAGGATCTTCGCAGCAAAAATCGGAACGGAAACTTCGAACTTCAAAACACTTAGAGCAGGCGTCCCACAAGGCTTCACACTGTCACCATTGTTATATAACATCTACCTTTGGGACACCCCTACTTATCAACAAACGGAAATAGGAATGTACGCCGACGACACTATGATATACGCCACCACCAAAAATCCTACCATCATACGGCTCAGACTTCAAAACTACTCCAATTTACTGATGGAATACTACGACAGATGGAAGATAAAAATCAACCCCCGGAAAACTCAGGCGATTTTGATCGCGGCCAACGAAGTTAAAAATGTACCTCCAATTATCATTGAAAATACACCCATCGCCTGGACCCAGCAAATTAAATACTTGGGAGTAATTATAGACAGAAAAATGATGTGGAAAACACACTTCACTCAGAAATTGAAAGACGTTAACAAATGTTATGGGGCCCTCTACCCCATACTTGCTCCCAGTAGCTCGATGTCCATACAGAATAAACTCATCATTATGAAGCAGGTATTCATCCCCAAACTCACTTATGCTGCTGGTACAATGTGGATAAATAAAGGAATCACAACTACACTCCAACGTTTTCAAAATAAAATTGTGAGGAGGTGGGACAAGACTCCATGGTATATAAGGACCCGAGATGTTTTTGAAGACCATAACATCAAACCAATTCAACACAAGATCATCGATTTGAAATACACACTAAGAACAAGGATCGCCTTCCACAATAACACCCTAATCCAGAAAATTAAATTCTCTGCCATCCACTCCAGCAGGGCCAAAATAAAGAGGAGAAGGAAATTTCGTAATATTTGGTCGGAAATTCACTGTCATGATATCATCCCCATTATAGACTATATACCGCCACCCCCCCCTTTTCCAACTTCTGATGAATAAAAATCCGATCAGCACAATTCGAGAGTTTTTCTCTCACAAACAAAAATCTAAAACCCAAATTACCCTAACAGACAAAAACCCACCCCGAAAAACCAAAAGTACTCTCTTTTCAAAAACCTAATATGTACCTCAAACCAACACCAACCAAAAAACTTCCTCGAAACAATCCTAACTCAACACAAACTTGGGATCTCTCTCTCTTCCCAAAAAAAAAAAAAAAAAAAAAAGTCAAAATCAAAACAAAACCCCGAGAATCAGTCTCACCTCTTTTTTTCCGGAGCTTGCTCCACCCACAAATCCCATTATCAAACAAAAGCCCAAAGACTCATTAAAAGGGATAAAGTTCGCTTGAACTATACCCCCGAAACAAGTTAAAACTCTCTCATTTGCCGTCACCCTGGACTCTCTTCAAAGCGAATAAATCTTTCGCCTTTTACTAAAGATTTCCGTGGAGAGGGTCAACATATAATCACTAATGGGTCTTTGAACAATTTTTTGTTGCCTGACGATATGTCGGGCATTTGATTGAACTGAAAAGAATACAGAATCGAAACTTGCAGGCCGCGCTCTAAATCATTCAGGAAACATCGATTTTTTAAACAATTTTATCTTAAATCAATACCTAGAGCCTAGAGGCTAGAGGTACCGATTATTAAAGACAAGAAGGTTCACTTGTCGTCGCATTCCCAGTCCCGCTCGCATTTTTATAACTATCACACGGTATCGCGAATCGATTGAGCCCGAATAGAGCTTATATATATCACATGTTATTTCCGACATACTGACACACATCGTTATCCAGCACATGTAATCGCAAAATTTTCTTTTAGTTCATATTTTACGGTGATACACGTCCACTCACAATACAAAATATCTAGTAAAAGTTGTCTGTTCTCAATTTTGATTTGTTTTTATCTACTCGTCATTATCATAGCCATTTTGATAAGTATGTCCCTTTATTTATTGTTCACCTCGATTGAATTCGCTATATCCAAGCACAGTGAGTTTTCGAACTCAATTTCAGAACTACATCTTACAGAGAGAGTTTCCTGGTAGAAATGGAATTTCTTCTATGCTGAAATATTAAAGTTTCATTCATTCCAAACATTTTGATTTTTTTGGTAAATTTGATGTTTTCAAAGGAGATATGAAGCTTTGTATTAGGTCAAGTTCACATTGAGTCTTATGTGAAATTAGTCGGCGTGACACTTTTAATGTCACTGAGTAAATTATGGGTGCAGTGCTTAATATACAGGGTGAGGCATTCAACTTGAGACAGTGAATTATCTCAAAAACTATGCACTAAAGAAAAACAAATTTTAAACAAAAGCTGTTCAGTATTAAAGGGGAAACACAACGAACACATTTTTTCAAACCTTGACCATGATTTCAAGGTCAAATCCTGTTTTACATGGAAAGCTATATTTTTCAGTGCAGAATCTTATTCTTCATAATGAAGAAGTAACTTTTATTTGATTTTTTTTTCAATATTGAACTAAATTTTATTTAATCGGTTGGAAAAAAAATAAAATTGAAGCCATTTGCTTCCATGGCAACACTAACAACACGCCGGTATGTGAACGGGGGCTATGATTGAACGGATACGTTAACTTAACATATCCATTTCACCATGGTAACGCTGTTAGTTAATGGAACATTTGCATTAGTAAACAATCTCAACCTTTTATGTTAACTTGACTTGAATTTTGTATGATGATAACTGTAGCTTAAGGTATAAGGAAAGGTTCATGTTTATACTGGAATAAAAAAACTGTTGCTTATTTTCTATTTCCTAGAAAATGAGAAAATAGCTGACCCCTCTTTTTCTGTTCCTGAAAAAATTAATAAAATCAAAAGAAATAACCGAGTACTAAGTACTTAGATTGGACAATAGCTATCATAACTTATCTAAAAGAAAAGATAACTTGAGCTTTTTTGGCAAAACAACAATACAACAATCAACTATTACAGAGCAACGATCGCTGCATACAAACGCTTGCAGAAAATAACTAAAAATAGTTCGATAAGAAGTTATCGAATCATTTTCGCGTTTGCATGTGCTAGTTAAGAAGGCGGCGCGAAATCATATGATAGATAAGAAATAAGAACTCTGCGATCGAGTAAAGTTCGGGCTCGTCCGATTCGCGAATCGCGATACCGTGTGATGGATATGAAAATGCGTCCCACTCTGGAACATCATACCAGGGTGCCAGGTGCCTATTCTGGGACCGATAGAACGGTCATATCGAGAGAAAGAGAGAGACAGTAAACGGAGAATTATATGGAGGTGATCGTTTATCTTTCTCGTATGACCGTCCTATCGGTACCCAGGTATCGCCGATCGGCTGAGATATGTCGTTGGGGTATCGTACACCGCTTGGAAAAATTGCATTTATGCTTGGAAATCGATAGCCTTTTTCAAATTGTCTCCATCGTAAAACGTGTTCTGGGTCGGTTTTCGGCCGGATTTTGTTTATGATCAAAGACGCGATTTTCAAAGAAGCCGACCGACGGGTACAGGTAGTGTAGTGACCAACTGTATATTCTATAATGTAAGTGTTCTAGAGGTAACGTAACATCTCAACATCATAAATAGGTTGACAACAAAAATTATGTCGATTCGAGTTTTGAATAATGCTGATGAATTTAATTATATGCTAAAGCATCTGGTAATCTGTATACCAACTTGAAATTGTTGTCTTATGCGATGAAACGTTCGAAGTTCGAATAACTCCACCCTAGCATCTAGCATTGTTTATTTTTAATTAATTGAAACGGGGCCTAAAAAAAAGTCCCCTCTCGATAAATTTGAAAGAAAATTCGTTTGACTAAAGCCGTCAAGCCAAAGTCGGGTTACTGTTTTCAATCCAACAAACGAGAATCAAATTTTAATTTGAGCACATGATACACAATAATCGTGGAGACATCTATCGTTATTGTTATGAAGCTTATAGCCAATAAGTCACCAATTTTACCTCTGTCTCTGATAGGTGGCACTAGTAAGTTGACTAAAATCAGAAAGATATCGTTAGTTACAGAAATACAAAACTGAAAAAAAAGATCTCATTGAAAATCATCACTTGAAACATTTCATAATAAGATTATATTGATAAAAAACTTTTGTTCTGATTGTTAGGGACTATTCTTGAATTTCTAGCGGACGAATCAGAATTCGGACAAAAATAAAGTCAATCGGCTCCGATTCGATTCCGAAATTCAAAAACACATCTAAAAAAGCTGTGTTATTGGAACTGATGGAATCTTGAGGCAAATGCTGGAACTGTGTATTCCTCACTGCCTCCAGCCTCTGACCAACATAATCAATTCCTCACTGGAAACAGTGGAAACAGGTGAAGTCCCAAGCCTCTGGAAAAAAGCCCTGGTAAGACCAATGCCAATACCTAAAACCTGGCTTGTAAGATGTAGTTTGACCGTCGCCGTCGTACCGTTTAGTACCGTTCGGTTGAGTTTGTCGTGCGCCGTTCGGATGGGTTTTGTTTGTTGTGAATTTTCGCGGTCAGTCTACTACTCAGTACGTGTGTTTGTTTCGTTTTGATTTAAAATCTGTTTTGTTGTTATGGCTATGTACAAGTGTGACAATTGCCTCAAGGAAAAAAGGATAACGCCACCTTAAATGACCTAAGACCAATTCGCATTCTGCCCACTCCTTCCAAAATTCTTGAAACGATAGTAAAAGACCAGCTTTTCAAGTATGCAAACTCCAGAAAACTAATTCCAAAATTTCAGTCTGGTTTCACTTCCCCTAACCAACCACAGTTGTACAACTGCTCTTTTGAGAGCTATTCAAGGAGATTAAATCCATTATTGTGAAAAAATGTCAAAATGTGCCGAAAAAAGTTGACAGTTGACGTTACCTTCTATCCAAATGACAGAAGAGCTCTTAAAAAGTTAAGACAGGAATGTGCAATCCATTTTTCTCTAACTTGAATAGTTTAAGTTTTATAGCATATCAAAGCTGCAAAAATGCCATTTTTAAAATGCGATATCTCGATAACGGTTGAATTTAATGACATTAGTTGTATCACAATTTTTGTTCCAAATTGAAGAAAGAATTGAAATATCAATTAATATACAGGGGTTCCATTTAAAAAAATCATACTTTTTCGTGCCATACTTTTGTGACGCACCCTGTATATGTTTCCAAATATTTTCAGAATGTGCGCTATTTACACCCTTAACCTGTGACGCATATTGATATTGATATTTTTCATATCCTATATGATAAAACC
This sequence comes from Orchestes rusci, assembly GCA_958502075.1. NCBI lineage: Eukaryota > Metazoa > Arthropoda > Insecta > Coleoptera > Curculionidae > Orchestes > Orchestes rusci. The sequence goes on from OY293307.1 coordinate 31,855,604, forward strand.
TACTTTACTCTATCGTTGGGACACCCTGTACAACTCAACTATTGAACCCAATTCCAAACCTGTTACTAAACGTACCATATTGTCTTTGATCACACAAATTTTCGACCCTTTGGGTCTCCTTGGCCCGATGAAAAACTATGGATTCTCAAAACAGAATGGGACGACCAGTTCCTATCGATATTTATAGAATCTGGAAAAATTTCACCAACCATTTATCTCTAATTGACTATCTCACAATACCTAGACAGGTCACCATTAAAAATGCTATCTTTTTGGAACTCCATGGTTTTAGCGATTCATCAATAAATGCTTTTGGCGCATCCATCTATGTACGTTCAATTGACTCATTTGGAAATATTGCTGTAAACCTTTTATGCGCAAAAAGTCGCGTAGCTCCATTAAAGGCAATAACCCTACCTCATCTTGAGCTTTGCGGAGCTTTAGTCTTAGCGAGATTAATGAATAAGGCAATTATTGCTTTAAATTGCAATCCAGACAAAATTAATTTCTATGCCGATTCTTTGTTGGCTTTCTCTAGAACCTCGCCAATTAAAAACTTATGTATGTAACAGGGTGTATGAGATCCAACAACTTACTAATGTTAACGATTGGTACCACGTATCTTCGGCGGAGAATCCCGCTGATATTAGCCTAGTTTACACCGATAACTTGGTCCGCGGACCAAGTACTAAATTCGAACTATATCAGAACCAAATATTTGGTTCGAATGGTGTAAACAGTTGCGAACTAAGCTGGTCCGCTCTTGGTTCGTTACTTGCCAGCAGGTATTTGGTTCGATCTGGATCAAAATTATGAGGTTATGTTGATTGTTATTATCGTGAATTGTGTTGGTTCTGAGTTTCTCAAGGCAATCTGAGCGCACTCACTTATGTTTTTTTTTATTACGAATTGTGTTGATAAATAATGATTTTGACTTGTTTTTGACGTTTGACGAATTGCGCGCGTACTCATTTAGTTCACGCGTTGCAAGGCAGTGTAAACGGACGAGAAGCAAGCATTGGTCCTACAGTACTATCCACATCCACTTGGTCCTATCGGACCGAACTAAACGAGCTTTCGGTGTAAACTAGGCTATTATTTCCAGGGGCATCAATCCCCAAGACCTGAAAGATAGTTCCCTATGGTGGCATGGACCATCGTTTCTATCAAAACCCACAGAATTCTGGCCTAGCGAAACCCATATATCTAATTTTCATCGCAGGAAATTTAATCCTGAAGATTTAGAAATCAACCCCAAATCTATAATTCTTGTCTCAGCTACTATGTCAAGAAACTACATATTTGACAAGTTTTCCAATTTCAATAAATTGATTAATGTCAATGCCTATTGTATCCGATTCATCCAAAACTCAAGAAAACCCAGGACATTTCGTCAAATAGGACTTCTGACTCCTTCAGAACTACAAAACAGTTTAACCATCCTAATCATCATGGTTCGCAGAATGAGCAATTTTCTAGTGACATAAGAGACCTTAAGTCAAGAAATGGTATAAGATCTCAAAGTACGTTGAAATCTCTAAACCCCTTTCTCGATGATCGCGGAGTAATCAGAGTTGGTGGACGACTTGAAAATTCTGCTCTTGAGTACCAAAGTAAGCATCCTGTGTTACTGCCCCAAAACCATCCCTTTACTCGTTTGATTATAACCTACGAACACCAAAGAAACTTTCATCCAGGAGTTCAATCTACCCTGTCTTTCATAAGGCCAAAATTTTGGCCTATACATGGCAAATCCGCTGTTAAGGCTGTTATTCGTAAATGCGTAGCTTGCTATAGACTTAAGCCTAAGCCTTCAAGTACACTTATGGCAGATCTTCCCCAAGCCAGAGTTAACCCTTCCAGACCTTTTTTACACACTGGCGTGGATTATGCAGGCTTCTTTTTGATCAAAAATTCAAAATTAAGAAATCGAGTTTGCATCAAGGCATATTTGTGCGTTTTTGTGTGTTTGGCTACCAAAGCGGTACATCTGGAACTGGTCACTGACCTTACTTCCCAAGGTTTTTTGGCTATGCTCAGAAGATTTGTTTCAAGACGTGGACTATGTCATCACTTGTATTGCGACAACGGAACAAACTTCGTTGGGGCTGACAATGAACTACGAGAAATATACAAACTGTATCAATCCTCCGAATTTCAATCTTACCTTAAGGCCAACATGATTCAATTTCATTTTAACCCAGCGCGTTCCCCGCAGTTTGGCGGTTTATGGGAAGGAGTAGTAAAATCATTCAAGTACCATTTGCGCAGAGTACTATCCGATAAAAACCCTCTCAGTTACGAGGAATATTACACTTTTGTGGTTCAGGTGGAGGCGATTTTGAATTCTCGTCCCTTGCTACCCCTGAGCAACGATCCTAATGACCTAGAAACATTAACCCCTGGACATTTCCTTGTCGGTCATCCTTTAAATATGGTTCCTGACGTTCCTTCAACCAATTACTGCTAACCGTTTGACCAGATACCAGATGCTCCAGTCCATGCTACAACATTTTTGGCGGAGATGGTCCGAACAGTACCTACACACTCTTCATGAACGATCCAAGTGGCGCTTCAAGGCCGAAGAGCGAAACCTATTAGGAGCTTCAGTTTTGCTGAAGGAGGAAAATAACCCCCCATCAAAATGGACTACTGCTAGAATCACTGCCCTACATCCAGGGAAGGATGGCATCACCCGTGTAGTCAGTGTGCGCACGGCCAATGGGACCATTTTGAAGCGCGGTGTAGTGAAAGTGTGCGTTCTCCCAATTCATGATGAATAGACTGTTGGTGAAGACACTATTAGCATAATATAAACTTATTCCCATTTTCTTTTTGAAATTTAACGCAGTCATTTCAAGGGCGGCGGTATGATGAAGTTTTAGTAACGCAGAAGCACGACTCGAGATACCGAACATACCCACTAAATTGGATGAAAAACGAAGGCGGCAAAAAAAACAAGTTTTGGTTGCTATGTAATGTTTTTTGACATCTATTGTAAAAAAAGTTAATAAAAAAGCTCTCCGTTGAACGAGTTGAGTATTATTCAAAAAGATTAGTGGATATCTGCAGCCAAACCTCATACCGGCGAGATCCACAAAATTATACAGACTTATTAAAAGTTTTCTTTCAGACAGACAATTCCACATTCATGCCGATGACTCCATCAATTCCTCCACCAGGCCCATTCTCGCAGGAGTTCCCCAAGGTTCCCCATTGGCACTCCTGTTGTTCACGATGTACACTTCCGACATCCCGACAGATAAGATGACAAATCTTCTGCTGTTCGCAGACGACACTGCCATTACTGCCTCATCAACAGCCAGGAACATCCGCGTTCAGCTACAACGACACATTGAGAAATTGGAGGAATGGACCGACAAATGGAAAATCCTGATCAACCCGGACAAGACTTCAGCCATTCTCTTTTCCAAAAGAAAGAAACATTTCATGAAATCCAACTACCTAACATGGAAGGACACCAGAATACAATGGAGGAACGAAATCAAGTACCTTGGGGTCATATTTGACAAAACATTGAACTTCAGAGACCACATCAAGAAAACCACCCAAAGAGCCGCAGGCCAGATGAGGCGCATTTTCCCTGTGCTGAAGAGCAAAAACCTCTATGTGCACACCAAAGTCAGGATGTACTATACTTACATTAGGCCCATCCTAACCTACGCAACACCAACATGGTACACTGCCGCCCCCAACCATCGCAAGAGGCTAAAGCAATTCGAGAACCGGGTGATGCGCACCATAGCTAAAGCACCGTGGTTCGTACGAAACATCCTCATAGCCAACTTCACACAGGATATTCCAATTGAAAGCCACCTGATGGATCTGGTATCCAACCACTTTGAAAAGGCTAAGCTGTCTACCAACAATCTAATTGCAACGACCTCTGGATCCAGAACGAACCCTACTCACCAATTCCTGCTACCTGGAGACGAAATTGACAAGGCCGTCCTGGCCACCCCCCTCCACACACCGGCTGCCACCCTCTAGAAGCCTCCCTATTTCCCACATCATCGACGGAGCCAACTCTGGACGAACACAGCAGAACTAATAGTTGTATTATAATATAATATATTTGTACAAATTGAATAAGTCATGATAAAAAAAAAATGTTAAGTGAACAAGTTGCAAAATGGACCAAATTTTGCTTAAAAGCTGCGAAGCGCAAATCGGCGGAAACAGTGATGCCAGGTCTAGGGAAATAGCCGTAGTTCTAGGGACAAATTACTATATTATACTTTTTTACTAGGGAAATAGGGAAATTCTAGGGATTTTTGAAACTTATCTTTTTACCAACTGAACTGGCAACAATATTGATCGAGAATGGAAAAATATTGTCATTAATTTTTCAGATGATGCCGAAAGGGATATTTTGTTAAAATTAAGTGTAGAAGAATTTTGGTCTAGGTTAAGTCAAATGGGAAACTTTGATGATGATCTGAAATATTTTAATATTACTGTTACGGATGATCACGTGAAATTAATGTCATCGAAGAATTTGTATCCTCCCCATACGTAAAGTTCTGTTCTCAAATAAAGTATCACTTCAAATTTTATGTGTCTATCATTGTTTAATTTTAGACTGATTAGTCTAGGGAATTCTAGGGAAAAAAATCAAAAAGTCTAGGTATTTTTAGCTGATGAAGTATGGCATCACTGGTCGGAAAGGTATCAAAAGGAGTCTGAGGCTATCTGCGAATAGTGCGAATGGCGCAAAATCTTCCGTGTAGATAAGACAGTGAACGAAAATATCGTGTTTGGCGCCAGCCAAACCGTGTTACCATGTTACCAATGCAATTTCACAGTCTTTGATAATGCAAAATGTCATTTTTGGAGTAGTCAAGTAATTTTTTTTTACAGTCTCTGATGATGTAAAGTATCATTTACCGGACTGGTTTTTGGTCCGGTAAATGATACTTTACGGTACAGTATGAAATAAAAGTATATTAAGCGTAGAACAAAATTGTTACTCTATTTTAAAAAAACGTTGATGAATGTTGCTCGGAGACGAAACGTTGGAACCGTTTTACAAAATTTCGGTTTTTTCCAACGAAATTCTATTGAATACCAAGTGGCTCTTGATTTGAACTTCGCTGTATATCCTACCGATTCCAAGATACTAATCGTGAACATTTTAATTTGTAGCACCCTGTATAAAAGTATAGGCCCGCATTTCGCTAGGCAGCTTATTCGCAATCTAATCAAATTTGAATAACTAGGAAAAGAGAATAGACCTTGAGCATGTAGTTGATTTTCAGAACTTCATAAAAAAATAATGTAGTAGAGAGTTATAGTTGTAAAAATTTTAGAGTCACATAGAACGATTACCTATTCATCTTTCAGGTAAGCGTACGATTATTAGTGGACTTGTCGCTGAAAACAAATAGAACTGATTAAAAGTGAAAAAAGCATCAAGTGGACCGATTATCGGCACCTGAGAATAGTGAGAATGAAGACATTTCCAATTATCGGCACAGACATGTACCATTTACCGGCAGGTCTTGAAACTTTATTCAAAATAAGACTCCAGTAAACTGAAAAAGTATGTAAAAATCCAGAAAACATATTAGTGATTTTTTAAGAGAAAATCTGCCCACGCCAATGAATTTTTCATCCCCTAAAATAGTGTTTTTTTCTTTTTTTTTGTGTTATTTTCGTTTTTTTGTTTTCATTGTATTTTGACATGAGAATATCTATTAAGTGTTGTTATTTAATAAATTTGTTGTATAAATTTGCTGTCCCAAGAGTTTCGACGAAAAATGCTTCTTGGTGCATAATAAAATTAATCGTCGATTTGGAATATTATTTCATGAAATTTGGTACAGATCCATTTCAGGGTGTGAGTGGCTGGATTTTTCAGCCTGTAGATCCTTGAAATTTAGAAAAACTTGACGTCTTCTGGCCTCAAAATAAATCGTCAATATCGCTTCATAAATAAAAATGTTATATAGGGGTGTCTCGCTTTCTAATGGGTCACTCTGTAGACGGACACTAACATAAAGGTATTCATCACCGCCACCTCTATTTTGTTAAAAATCAATTTCCAAAAGAGGTGTTTTTGCACAAAAATAATCGTATAATGATCCTGACTACTTATCAAAGTTACTACCAAATGACTACCAAATAATTTTATCACAATTTTTCGAAAAAAAAAATCGTTTCAACACACCACTTTCTTGGTAAAAAAAAAACAACGGAACTGCAGCCTTGGTTGACATATGAAAACTGTTATCCAATCCGTGCGAATATTATTGTTTCCCGCCAATTTGACCAAGTGATCTTCTGGGGGATGAAGGAGAAGGAAACAGAACCGTATTATATGTATCAACATATAAGACCGGAGATTCTCCACAATCTTATTATTTTCTCCAGAAATGCAGCTAGAGTGCCAATAATAGGTGCATGCATTTACCTTATGTCGTTGGAATAAGGATTAAAATAAGAGTAAATCAAGCGTAGAACGAGATTGTAAGTTTATTTAAAAAAGTTGATGACGAAACGTCGGATCATATATTTGATGACGCCATTTTTTAAAGGGAAAACAGTGACTATGAATATGTAGGTAATATTTATTTTGAAATATTTCTTCTTATAAACCTATAGGAAAACACGAAAACCGTTCTACAAAATTTCAGTTTTACCCTAATATCTCCAGAAGTATTCGGGATTTTTTTGATTTCCCAAGGGCATTCATTGATTTTTCAACTTTGATTAGGTACTCAACCTTGCCATGATTAGAACTTTGGTGTATATTTTACCGTAAGCCTTTTAGGCCCAATTTTAGACAGGTGTCATCTTACAGAGCTGAGAACTACTTTTTCAAATACTCTGACCTGTTTTCATGAAAAAAGATGCTCTTCTTTTGTTTCGATAAAACTAACCGTTTTCGAGAAAAATAGGTTTTTGTTCTACAGGTTATTGCAATAATACACCAAAATACTACGGCGAGCCACCAGTTGTTGGTATTTTTGGTACCTATTGAAAAATTTTTTGATACTCTTATAAGAAAAAACAAAAAAAAATATATTTTTTTCTAATTTGACAAATTCTAGTAAAGTCAAACACTCTGAGAGTGTCATAGATAAAAGAAAAGAGAGTGTAAAAAAAAATCAATTCCAACAATAACAACAACCGATGTCTCGCCGTAGTATTTTAGTGTATTATTGCAATAACCTATAAAACAACAACCTCTATTTTTCTCGAAACGATTAGTTTTATCCGAACAAAAGAAGAGCACCTTTTTTAATGAGAAAATGCCAGAGTATTTGAAAAAGTTGTTTTCAGCTCTGTAAAATGACACCTGTCAAAAATCGGGCCCAAAAAGTATGGTGGCCAGTCCGTTCCTGGTTCCTTATGCAAATTCAAATATTGACCATACTATGGTTTTATGAGTCTTTATGGCCTACACAACATACTAAAATTTCATCAAATTATACAAGTCGGTTCAAAAGTTAGAGCTTAAAAATTAAATCGATGGTTAGCCCTTTGGGGCTCTGTATCTCGGTTGGGAGGCTGTTTAAGAAAAAAGTTTTTATAACAAAGTAGGGTTATTTTGACTTCCCCTATACACTCCCGACATTTTGCCCCATACTTAACGGACACCTTGTATACATAGACTAAATGAATATTTTGATAGAAACTTTCTGTTGCAGATATCAAGTGTACTCCACTGACACTCGGCGTAGACGTTCGTAGTTAGTCCAAAATATACTCCGACCTACTCCGTTATCGCGCCATCTACCTCCATCATTCCGAACCACCATCACATGATAAATGTCATTGGCGTGTCACGTGAAGTACAACTTGACGTCTCGTTCTGCTGTTGTACGAATTTAGTTCATCTTTGCGACTCGTTAATTGATTACATTCGGGGTTCGTGAGTTTCCAATTCGGGGCTGTTTATTCAAATTAGCCACGATGTCTCTTTCCCAACAACAAGCTGCCCGGGAACACGTTCTGGCCGTTTCCAGAGACTTTGTTTCTCAGCCAAGATTAAGTAAGTATTTCCCGAAGATTAGGAACCTTGATAACTTGTGATTTGGGATGGGTCAATAAGGCCTTTAACTTTCTCATTACTGCTTTATCACACGCTTAGGTATTATGGGCCAACTCACAAATGCATTTTCGTGCAATTTAACTGCGATTTTCCCCAAAACTGTGGTCTTTTAAGTAGTCACATGACCAGCCTTATGACTAGCCACTCCTTGGCCTATAACGCATCTTTTATTCAAATTTCAAGCCTACAAAACAGTGTCCGGTGTGAATGGGCCCCTGGTTATTTTGGAGGATGTCAAATTTCCAAAATTCAACGAAATTGTCGAACTCAAATTGGCCGATGGCAGTCTGCGTTCGGGACAAGTGTTGGAAGTCAGCGGATCCAAAGCGGTGGTGCAAGTTTTCGAAGGAACCTCAGGAATTGATGCCAAAAACACCCTGTGTGAGTTTACAGGGGACATTTTGAGGACCCCCGTGTCCGAGGACATGCTGGGACGTGTGTTTAACGGTTCTGGAAAGCCCATTGACAAAGGTATGTTCCTGTTGAGATACTATTATTGTCGATTTTCCTCAAATAAAATACTGGTGCGTTCTTTAGTCACCTGATCTGTTAGGTGCAGCTGAATCAGCTGACCTATATCATAGTTTACACAAGAGTCTACATTATTTATTGATCAGACATTATTTTCATAAGACATGTTTTTACCTACTTCATACTCGCAATCAAAAGATTCTGACATTTTGAGAAACAATACGAAAATAATTCACGTGATTAATAAATGGATCGGTTAAAAGTTCTCAAACCAGAATCTTCAGTTCAAAAACACGAAATTATCACTGGATCATGATTTTATTGAGGCAATTTCATAGTACTGGGTGTCTCGAAATTAACTTGGAAATATTAAACTTTGCCTCAAGATTATAAAAGCTCAATCAAGAGTTACTTTTACATGCTGATTTTCAAAAATATTGTTCAACCCACCCCTGATCAATTTTCGAAAACCATTTTAAAACGATAGGTATGTTTACGAAGTGTACATATTTTCAATTTTTTGTCTTACACCATTTCGGAGAATTCTTAAAAAACCTTTATCGGGATTAGGATCTCACTTTCGACAGCCTGTACCACGAACTCAAATCATTTTCGGGTGTCCCTGAACCGGGAGGGAATTGCATGTGACAAAATAATGGTAGTAAGTCATATAAAAAAAAATCGAAATCTCAATGTTTTTTGAGTAACCTACATTCAATGATCATTTTTTTTTCTTGTTATTGATATTGATATATTTCGGACATTTCTTATCAAATCAAAATGAAACTTGCTACAAAGTTTCAGCTTGTTTATCTGTAACGTTCTGTGAAAAAAATGTCTATCTACTCTTCTCCTAGAGGGCGCTTTACCTCAAATCCAAATTTCATATTCCGTAAATACCGTATTTTTTTTTGGTTCGGCAGATTTCTCAACAAACAAATAAGCCTTTTTAATGATTGGGAAAGACCAAGAAAATACAAAACAAAAAAAAACACAAAATAACACAACAACAACAACAGCAACAGAAACAACAAAAAACAGCACAAAAACAACAGAAACAAGAATTCGTTTTTTCATGTTTTTGTTGTTGTTTTTGGTACGATTTTTGTTGATGGTTGTTTTTTTTTGTTTGTAATGTTTTATGTTGTTTTTGTGTTGTACTTTCCTTGTTATCATTTCATAAAAAGCAATTATTTTTGACATAAGTTGAGTATTATAATGTCGATTCGAGAGAGAAAGAGAACATTTTTTGTCTAATCTTACCCAATCTTCAAAACGACGCATTTGTTTTTGAGGAATCTGTCGAAATAAAAAAATGCGAAATATGAAATTTGTATTTCAGATGAAGCGCCCTCTAGTGGCAGAATAGAGAAACATTTTTACCACAAAACGTTACAGATAAACAAGTTGAAACTTTGTACCAAATTTCATTTTTATTCGATAAGAAATGACCGAAATCAATAACTAGAAGAATTAAATTGATGTTTGAGTGCCGGTAACTCGAAAAATATTGAGATTTCGAAATTACGTTATATGACTTACCAAAATTATTTTATCACACATACAATCAACCCCCCAAGTTTCCTGACGTTGTTCCGGGACACCCAGTATTGTATGAAGCTTTCTTCTTATTTTTGAACGTAGAATGGAGATCTCCGGAAATGTACAGATAACGAGGTCGGTTAAATTAGGACAAACTTGCGTAATTTGTTATCCAACTCAAGGTGTCGTTTTCAAATTTGAAAAAATGTGAATAATGAAGATAAGAACTGACATTTTCTAAAATTTTGGAAATAAGGAATCATCATTCTGACAGAAGTGGTGGGCGGGTACTTCGATGGTTCGAGTGACAAATATCTTGGAGCGTTGACGTGTTAACTCTAAAATACTTGATCTTAGTATTTTACTATTTAATAAAATAATTTCACTCAAGTAACGACCATTTCATTGTCACTTGCATTCTCAAACAAACTATAATTAGACACTTTAAGCAAACCCAACATTTTTTTACGTATCCGCATCCGGATCTGTAAACGAAACGACATACGTTAATCTTATAAAAACCCGCTTAAGCAGCGATTGGTTCTACGTATACGAAACGGATTGGTGATACGTCAAAGTTGTCAAACTTCGTGTTTTGTAACCTAGATATTGATTTTTGTTTATATTTTTCGTTTGGTTTGGATGTTTGTGTATTTTTCGTTTATCGGTTTTGAAGAGCTTTTGTTATAATACTTCGATCAGTTGAGATGCGTTCTCAGATACGGGTACGATGAAAGGCCCGCAACGTCACGTGCAACGGAACGAATCGGAAACCCCGCATCTATTCTGAGCATGCGCAGATTGATGCGGATACGGATACGTTTGAAATTTTGGACATGCTTAAAGCGTCTAATGACACACCAACGACTAACCGCATCGCAGGGTTGCAGACTGCGATCTTCTGCTTGGGTAAATAGTCTCAAGTATCACCCTAAGTGGTCCAGAATTTGAGCCTTCAGGTTATCATTGGTACAACACAAAAGATTTAAATCCATCAATTTCGATCAACTGACGACTATCAAAGATAGGACTGTAACAAGATAGTCTGAGTAACAGAGATGACCAGGTGCTTGCTGCAACAGCAATTGATGATCAATTATTTTTTCTAAGAGCGTGCGCAAAGTGAAATTATGCCATATACCGGACATCCTGTACCACTTAATTCAATAATTGTCACGTGTGCTGAAACCGATTCAATTTTTCACTTTCACGGTTCCTCAGGACCCCCAATTTTGGCCGAAGACTACTTGGACATTCAAGGTCAACCCATCAACCCCTGGTCTCGTATCTATCCCGAAGAAATGATCCAAACTGGTATTTCCGCCATCGACGTGATGAACTCCATTGCTCGTGGTCAGAAAATCCCGATTTTCTCCGCTGCTGGTCTGCCCCACAACGAAATTGCCGCACAAATTTGTAGACAAGCTGGTCTTGTCAAGGTTCCCGGTAAATCCGTGTTGGACGACCATGAAGACAACTTCGCCATTGTGTTCGCCGCTATGGGTGTCAACATGGAAACTGCCAGATTCTTCAAACAAGATTTCGAAGAAAACGGCTCCATGGAGAACGTGTGTTTGTTCTTGAACTTGGCCAATGATCCCACCATTGAAAGAATCATCACTCCACGTTTGGCGTTGACCGCCGCCGAATTCTTGGCCTATCAATGCGAGAAGCACGTGCTGGTTATTTTGACCGACATGTCTTCCTATGCTGAGGCTTTGCGTGAAGTATCAGCTGCCAGAGAAGAAGTGCCCGGTCGTCGTGGTTTCCCCGGTTACATGTACACCGATTTGGCAACAATCTACGAGCGTGCCGGACGTGTTGAAGGCAGAAATGGTTCTATCACTCAAATTCCCATCTTGACTATGCCCAACGATGACATCACTCACCCTATTCCCGATTTGACCGGTTATATTACCGAGGGTCAGATCTACGTCGACAGACAGTTGCACAACAGACAAATCTATCCACCAATCAACGTGTTGCCTTCGTTGTCGCGTTTGATGAAGTCTGCCATTGGTGAGGGTATGACCAGGAAAGACCATTCTGATGTGTCCAACCAGTTGGTGAGTGTTTTTTATCTATTACTTAATCTGTTTATTTAGGTTGTTTTCCAATGATTATTGAACGCGTTGTTAATTTCAACGTTACTATTGTTTCTCGGTATTAGTCGGTTTACGTAGCATGCGCAGAAAATGGTTATCTATGGTGTGTTATGTCGCAAAAAAGTCACACGAGAAAGATTCTCAGAGACGGAAACATAACACACGAGTGGCATACAATGTTTTATCCAACAAGTGGAAGAAGAAATCGTTTTTTTTTAGGTAATAATAAACCTGGTGATCAAATCAAATCTACTTGCGTCTTAGTATCCTATACATATCAGAATGACTGACAGGGATCTTTTCATTACTTTAATTATTATTAACAGTGAGTTATGGATTATAACTATTTGCTAGTTTAATTGTCCAAAATGATATTGATAATGACAGTCATAACTGTCATGTATTGGATAAAAAAGTAAAAACGGAGATGACCTAAAAAACATAGAAACACTGGTCGCGTTCATAAGACGGAACAGTTACCGCTACGCTCCAGGAGTGCTCTTTGGCAACTGACAGTTGACTGTTGAGTCTTATGAGACTGCTACCAAAGTAGCGCTTCATTCGTAAGAAAGATCGGTAACAGTTCCACAACTGTTCTGTCTTATGGATGCGAGCTGTGTTTAACGTTTGACGTTTCTGACATAACGTTATCTCTTCTGATTCTGATTTGTTGTGGGCTAGAATGACAGACAGCATGTATCAATTACGTTGTTGCCAAGTGGTCAAAAATGATTAATTTCTGTTGAATATTTAATAATAAGACGAATAGCTTACAATTTCAGAGCAACTGTGGTCGTTTTTCATGATTTGAATGTGTTTCACGATTTTGTTGTATCAATAAAATCTATTTTTTTAAATGACAATAGAGACTTTTTGCACCTCTCAAATTTTCATTCCGTTTTGGTTATCGTAATTCTGAGCATGCGCAGTGACAAAATCACAATCCTTATTTGACCCGTTATTAACGTTGCCGGTTATTCTGAGCATGCGCTGTGGTCTGGAACCTTAACGTTCGCTTACTAACCGTCGGTTATTTTCTCATGCTATATTGATTGATATACAGTATTATAATTATTACATAGAAATCGTGAAACATACAAAGTACAATTTGAATTGTGAAAAATGTCTGTTGCACTGGCATTGTGAGATTCTTGTCTTTTTATTAAATATCCAACAGATATTGATTCTAAGTTCACGGCTTGGCAACAGTGTAATTGATGTTATCTGTGTATCATTCCAGTCGGTGTTTGCCTGAGTTACATTCGAAGTGGAAGTGACAGATTTCTGCAATCATATGCTACCATCCACATTGTATTTGGCATAAAAGTCACTTTGAACACCAATTCAATGTATCTGTCATTTCCACTTCGAAGTGAAATCGAATGTGAACCTTACATTTGGAAGTCTGGTAAAATTTGGATCAAAATATCTTCATACTTCGTGCTTCTCTGCTAGGAATTTGGCAAAAATATCACAGAATCAAAACATCAAAAACTAAGATTACACCAAATCAGATTTTCATGATGACAGATGACAGTCATGTCATAAACGTTAAATACGAGTTTAAAAAATTCTTTTTTGTGTCCTCTCCGTTATGTCTCTTAATATTTTTTCGTATCTTTCCACGTTTTCGGAAAAAAAAAAACACTTTTTATATTAACTGGTCAACAAAAAACACCACTTCATTTTAACAATTTTTTGATGTGCAATAAAGTGGTTTTGACTTGTTTTCCTGAAAACGAAGAAAGATACGAAAAATATCGGGAGACAAAAAAGTTGTATTTTTGGCTGCTCTAATAGTTAAGTAATTTCTTGTCGGTTTTACATATTATTATACAGGGTGTTACAAATTCAATGTTCACCATTAGCATCTTGGAAACGGTAGGAGATTCTGTGAAGCTTAAATCAATCAAGTTGGGCATTTTGCTACTTGATAAAATGCCGTTTAGAAATTCATAAACTGAAGATATCCAGAAAAACTGAAATTTTGTACAATAGCTATTTTTTAAAGAGAGTTTTTTTGTTGTCCAATTGATATAAAGAAGAATGTTTTGTGGCATATGGACAGAAAGGAAAGTGTGAAAAGTTGGCAACAAGCGGGACTCGACCAAAGCCGTGGGTTCGATTCCCGCTTGGTGCCAGCTATTTTTTTACTAGGATTATTTGAAAAAAAACTCAAAATAAATATCACTTTTCCAGAGCCATTCTCTACAAAATGGTGGTGAAACGTTTCGTCCTCGAGCAACTTTGTTTTTTTTTAATGGTCCAACAATCTTAATTGTAATTCCAACGATATCAAACTTAGCATTTATTTCACGTTTCCATCCAAGGAAGTCATCATCGATGTGAATTGATGATGGATGGGAAGAAACGAAACGTCGGAGCAAAAATCTGATTACGTTGTCTTGTAGAGGAGAAAAAATACACATTAAATACAAAATATGAATTCTTGAAATGGTTTTTTCGAGAAGAGATTATGATCGAAATGAATTATTTCATTTTTATATTCCATTTTTCTTCTCCAAAATATAAGTTTTGATCCGAAGTTTCATTTTTTCCCAAATATCATCAATTCACATATAATGGTTTCTCGAAGACGAAACGTCGAATCATGAATTTGATAATGTCATTTTATAAAGAGAAGAAGTGACCATTTGAAAAAAAATCGGATTTTTTTGAATTTCGCAACTGCATTTTATCAAGTAGCAAAATGCACAACTTTGCCATAATTTAAGCTTAGCTGTGTAACGCGCTTCGGATGTTTCAAAGATTTTATCGAAGGTTTCAAAATCTCGGGCGCCACTTTCAAGATTTTTGTGGTAGAGGGCCAACAGCGCTTATACGGTAGCTTTTGGACAGCGGAAAAATTGATGTTTCTGCTGCATTCTAGAAGGTCTACTGAAACTTTGGCCCTTCAATAAAGGCGTTTGTTTGGCTTGATGAGGCTGGGATCGTAAAAATCAGTGATTACAATTGATGGTTCCCAGACCCTAAAATTAAGGGAAAACCAATCATATACAGGGCTTTTCACTTAAAACTCCCCACGTCAATATCTCGGAAACGAATAGGAATATTTCATTTCTGTAAAAAGTAGTCAATGTATGGGGTCGAGTAGTTATTTTTCACAGTTAAAAAAATTCGACGCCTACCAAGAGTAAAGCGTCGCGACGCATCGAAAATAAAAATCGATTGCAGGGACTTTGAAATTACGCGCATGCTAAAGTACATGTTATTTATAAACTTTTTTGTTATTCAGTTGAACTCATTTATTCTACACAGTTTTGAGATATACAGTGTGTCCAAGATAAGGATGTCTAACATGGGGATCTTGAAAACCGTGAGAGATACAAGGTCGGTTGAATGGAGGCAAAGTTGCGTATTTTGATGCTTAACAAAATGCCGTTTTAAAAGCCAAGAAATTCCGACTAAGTCCGAAATTATCCGAAAAAAACCTAAATTTTTCAAAATTGTTTTCATTTTTTTTTGACCACATTTGAAGAGATATTTTGAAATGAATGGAACTTCTTCATTGCCACTTTTTGCCCTTTACAAGATACCCTTGTTAAATTGAAGAACTGACGTTTCGTCTATGAGCAGCCATCATCAACTTTGTTTTTTTAAATACGGTCCTGGATTTTTTATGACGGATTTTGAGGGCCTCTTATGTTCCTAAATCAACAATGTATCGCAATTATTCAAAAAAATTATGTTGATGGATTTTTCCATAAGAAATCATGTGTTAGAGAGAGACAAAAAATACATTTTTAATAGGATTAAAAACAACCACCTCTTTTTTGATTAGTGCGATACCTCGTTGGTTTAGGAACATAAGGGGCTCTTAAAATCCGTAATAAAAAATCCAGGACCGTATTTAAAAAAACAAAGTTGATGATGGCTGCTCATAGACGAAACGTCAGTTCTTCAATTTAATAAGGGTATCTTGTAAAGGGCAAAAAGTGGCAATGAAGAAGTTCCATTCATTTCAAAATATCTCTTCAAATGTGGTAAAAAAAAAATGAAAACAATTTTGAAAAATCTAGGTTTTTTTCGGATAATTTCGGACTTAGTCGGAATTTCTTGGCTTTTAAAACGGCATTTTGTTAAGCATCAAAATACGCAACTTTGCCTCCATTTAACCGACCTTGTATCTCTCACGGTTTTCAAGATCCCCATGATAGACATCCTTATCTTGGACACACTGTATATCTCAAAACTGTGTAGAATAAATGAGTTCAACTGAATAACAAAAAAGTTTATAAATAACATGTACTTTAGCATGCGTGTAATTTCAAAGTCCCTGCAATCGATTTTTATTTTCGATGCGTCGCGACGCTTTACTCTTGGTAGGCGTCGAATTTTTTTAACTGTGAAAAATAACTACTCGACCCCATACATTGACTACTTTTTACAGAAATGAAATATTCCTATTCGTTTCCGAGATATTGACGTGGGGAGTTTTAAGTGAAAAGCCCTGTATGTACATGATTGTACAACAAAAAATAGTGAAATGTTCAGTACGCTGAAATGACGATGATGTGAAAATAAAAGGGAAAACAGACGGAAACGGCGCGGTGTTCTGAAGGAAAAACTGTGCAACTCCAGAAGAATACTTTTCCGGAACTGTCTCAACTACGGTGATGGAAAACTGTGATAACCACGTTTATTGAGACAGTTCAAAACTCAATCGTTTTGGTAAATCCCACTTGAATATCCCTCGATCCTCGATATAAACGGTTGAGCTTGAGCACTTGAGCGTCTTGGATAAATAAATCCAATCCCTATAGTTTGTAGGATTGACTTGAGTCAGGCCAACCCATTTTCTATCGGATTCAACTCTTGAACTTAGCTTCACTCTCTTTTCATATTGTCAAAAAATTCAATTTCCACTTTGTCTCAACCTGAATACTCGAAATCAACAGTAGAGATTAGAAAGGTTTCTACAGACTAGCCCCGGCGGATTTCCATGATTGTTGTCAAAATTTTGACACATTTGCATGTAGAATGTATCAAAATTATGTCAAAAATCAGAGAAATCCGCCACGGAAAAATTCGCGCCAGTCCTTGAAGACACAAATTTCAAGTCACTTGAGTTTCGATCCGGGTCAAGTTGTCGAAATAAACGTAGTAATAATAAACACGCTGTTTTGAAAACTACGGAAATAATCCCTTTCTACAAATTATTCGGTCAACCTGGGTACGTATTCTGTAACTCTGGGGAGTAGAACTTTTCGGAGGAAGTGGGCGTGGTTGTTTTTATGGCCGATTGCACCAACCTATTTAAGGGATATTTAACGCTAAACACCCTTCAACATGACAGTTTCTCATGCAATATGTCAGGAATTTCATTGGTTGACAAAGTGTTCCCTGATTTTTCTCCCTCGTTGCAATTCCCCGGCGATTTTGATTTTTCAAGAATGTTTTTCTGTTGTGGAGTGTGAGTGTGGGAGAGCTCCTTTTGGAGCAATGCTCTCCCTGAGAATACGCATCCTGATCTTCACGACGTTAGAACAAACCCCAGAAACGGTGAAGAGGCTCAGAGTACATTCCAACGAGACAACCCAACCCACTTTGGACGCCATTTGTTAGGGAAACCCCGGAAAAATCTCGCTCGAGTGAAGTACGTAAGAGTTTCCCAAGAAACAGTATCGTCATCCCAGAGATTTCTTCACCGGGAAGACTAAACCTCTTTTAGAAAACTAGTGGAATAGGATAAAATAGGAGAAAGAACTGTACGCGATAGTTTTGAGAGAATTTTGGAAGTTGAAGAGTCGTATCTCGTGGTTTTAAGATGAAGGTTAAAACTGTCGGTTTCCGATGCGGCAGATAGACGATGCCCCTTATAGTGGGGAAGCTGCTTGACGGACGGCATACCGTCAAAACAAAAGTTAATACGGAACTAAATGGTAAAACAACAAAAGAAAATCGGAAAATTCAGGAAACTCGTTACAGATGTATCTCTTACCGTTTCCAAGATAAGAATGGCGAACATTTGTAACACTATGCACTTTGTATACATATACAGTATTTTCCAATATTATAGCAACAGCCTAAAATTTGATAAAACTTTGATCCTTCATGATAACTGATTCCTTTTACCACGTTTAAAGAAATAGTTGAATATTACGACTTTTTACTGTCAAAGTTTTGATAAAATGGTCAACATCATTCGAAAGAAATCGAACGAAGTCTATCTAAAAAATTTTGAATCGTTTTTGAAGAAAAATAGGTCATATTTACCAAGTGCAAAATGTGTATATCTGATCATTACAATAAAATCTATGTTATTAGAATCGGACGGGAGTTTTGTGTTTAAAAAAATATCCAATTGACTGCTGGGAAAGTTGTAAAAATAATGATTTCGACAATACAATAATGAAATTATCGATAAAAATAAAATACCTAACAGTAATAATTTCCGCTCGCGCTTTTACCAACGTGATATGACCCAGACTATTTCTATTGAAAGTAATAATGATAAATATTTATGACTAGGATTGAAAAGGATTATTCCTTCATCGATTAGGGATAAGGTGTATACGCTCAGGTTATCCAGAAAAACCCTTGGAATTATTTTTGGGATGCTTAAAATAGAGAAATTTGCCATTTTTTCTTATGACCCTGGTCTGGAAATGCATAGTTTGAATCTTGGATATTCCTTCTCAAAAAGTTTTTTACTGACGTTTCTTTCCATTAGTACGCTTGCTACGCTATTGGTAAGGACGTCCAAGCCATGAAGGCCGTAGTAGGAGAAGAAGCGTTAACTCCGGACGATTTGCTCTACCTAGAGTTCCTCACCAAATTCGAGAAGAACTTCATCTCGCAAGGAAACTACGAGAACAGAACCGTTTTCGAATCCCTCGACATCGGTTGGCAATTGTTGCGTATTTTCCCCAAGGAAATGTTGAAGCGTATTCCCGCTCAAACCTTGGCGGAGTTCTACCCCAGAGATTCTCGCCATTAAAAATCCCCTAATCGTGCACTATGTGTTTTTAGTTTACTACATTTGAGGCTTAAAAAGTTTCGTATATTACGTAAGTTAGATCAATTCAATAATTCTCCCTATTCATTTTGTAAGTTGTGCAATTGTATTATACTTCTTGTTCTAATCCCGTTACCATCCCAAAACTCACTCAGTGTTATGTAAATTTGTATAATAGTAAGTCGTGTATTACTAAGTGAAAAATTGTACTCATTTTGCATCGTGTGTAATTTGTAATCAGATTTTGTTTGGAACATTCCACTAAGTTTTAATTTTTTTTTTGTTTGAACGGTAAGACACGTGAATGAAGCTTTTTCAGTATTGTTATGGTAGAATTCGGAGTTGTCTCCTGTCGATGTTTCGGCACTATAATATACGCAGATCAGACTATTGTTGATTATTTTAATGTTGTTAAGAGATTAGATTGTGTAAAGATGATATTGTGAATAAACAGTTGAAAAAATTCCAGTTATCAATAATTTATTGTTAGTCTACAGCTGAAGGTAATCTCGAATATTTGTATTCAACCGTACTTTCTTCGAAAACAAAATATAATGACGTTTGGTTTGTCCATTTTGATGTGATGCTGTAAACACTTCTGCATTTTTATTCCTGAGAAACTTTATAGTGGAAAAATTCATCACAGCCAATCAAATCCTTTGCTAAAGAGAAATCAACAGCTACAAGAAGCAGGGATTGAAAAATTTGGTATATCTGGAAATTTCCAGTATAACTCAAATTTAACCTAAATAAATGGTGAATTTGATATGTTTGAAGTGACAACAAAATAAATCCAAGTGTCTTGTAAAATCCAAGAATTAAATATTATTTTGTCAAACTCTGTGTAGTTGAAGTATCAATCGTAATTATTTTTCCAGATCTTCAAGAAGTTTTTGGATCGTTTTCGTAAGTTTTTTGTATAGATCAGTCGAATGGAGAAAAAATGTATGCATTCTGAATTTTCTGGAGCGCAGACCACGAGAAAGACCGACCATGGCGCGTTATGACGTCAACATAGGTAACGTGATCTTGGGAGTTCCCGCATTATTATATTATAGTTTATTAGAAAATTAATGAAATGGATTGTCGGCTTTTCAGGTTTATACAGTGTGTCGCAGACACCCCTGTATTTTACGTATTTGAAATTTTGTACAGTGACTGATAAACTCTACTATTTATGATAACTTGATGACTATACCCCGCCTTCTGCGTCTTCGCAAAGTGGGTCCATTCTCGATATTTTGCTTCGCGTTAGAGATATCGAAAAAAATTCATGGAAAAAGTTGTACTAGATGGTATTTTAATCCCGGACTCCAAGTTTCACGAGAAAAATCCAATGATTCTTTTTCAATATTTTTGTTCATTTTCAAATTTATTTTTTCGTTCCACACAATATGATTCCCATAAAATCTGAAAATGTTGAAATTTTTCAATATAATGGACAATTTGCATACATTTTTAAATGACTTGAAATTTTATATACGTATTCTAGACATTATTTGAAAGTCACCAGCGAAAAAATTTTTTCCGAAATACCCAAAATTATACTCAATAAATGAAAAAGAAGACGCGAATTTCACTGTATGATCGTAAACGGGGTGGAGCAATACCCCCTGAAACAGGGGGTATTGGGTGGAGTCATATTACCCTCCCGAGAGAGAGAGAGTCATCTCAGTCAATACGCTAGACGAAGATAGATAGTGTATTCTGTGACGTATTGGATGTTGATTGGCGCTCTTTAATCGGCGATAACTACATTATGAGAGGTCGTTGGTTGATTTTTTAAACATCAATGGCATCAGTACTTACTTATTCTTATATTTTCCATGTTTCCAACAAATGTACAAATCGTCGATACTGTGATGAACTTCCGGGACTAAAGTAACCACTTTACTCAGTTTTGGCCAGAACTATCTGCCTGCTCAAAAAAAAACAGACAAAGAAACACCACCGTGTCTACTAAACGAAAGCCCTGCACAACTTGGGGTTATCAGTCGACAGTCTGAAATAGTCCCAAATAACAACAAGATTTTCATACAACAATACACCTACAACTGGCTGGCTGAGTAGCCAATAAGTGCTGGTAGCCGTTTGACCCTCGTTAACTAAAGAAAGGCTGTGTAGCTGAGATTTGTTTGAAGAGTGATCACTTGAGGACCTAGTGAAAGCAGTAATACATCATTTTCGACTGCATTTTAGTATTTTGTCTTGGTTATATGTAGCCCCATTGTTTCAATTTGTTTTTATTTCTCTTTACTCAATAATTATTTTTGTGATTGAGAAGGTGCCCGGCACATCGGAATTATTCCGACTTATTCGATTTTGAGTCGGTGGCGCTTATCCCACCCTAATCTCCGGTATTGAGCTATGGCCTAATTTGTTTACGCACTCAACCACATGCTCTGTCCAGAAATAAAGTAACTTCTTTTCTCATTCTTATTCTACTCAAAGAGTAACATAGACCGTGGCAAATTTTTGATGATAATGGAAAGTCTAGGACTAGCAAGTGCTGCTTCTATAGCTATTCATAAATCACTTGAAAGTGAAAAAAAGTGACGACAACATACTAAATGGTCTTCACATTAATACCTACGAAGAAGTCGAGATTGTGAGTAGTGAGCTTTTTTGCACTATACATCCAAATTATTCCAAATAAGTCAGGGGGATGGCAGGCGAATTAAAAATCCCTGTTTAATATTTCCACAATTTTCCCCAATCATCTTTTTTCTTGAACTTGTCAACATACATTTCGTGTCCAACATTCAAAGAATAGGCCTGTATTTATTTGAACTCAAGAATCAATTGCATGTGAAAAATCCATTTTGCACGGGCCCGTTTGGAGCAAAATGAACGGTGCAACCAAAAGCCCGTCTAGACTGAGCAAGGTATTCTTTTGATGGACCGACAACGTTCGGTTCGGATCGGCCGCCGCACCCCGAATGAGCGTGCTCAGCGCGTTTGTGCGTCCCGTCCATATCTGAATGCTCATGTGGCGCAAAGTGCTCATGCGGTGTGTTTGCTCAGATGTGTACGGGGCTTTCCTCAATTAAGGAAAATTCAGGGGTGTATTCATCTTATCAGCGACACACTGTATAAAGGGAAAAATCAAAAAGGAATAATTTGCTGGTGTAAGCATATAGGGCCGGCGGAAGAAGACAATCCAGGCAATGACGGAGGACACCCACGACTGTGTTGCAAATTTTTCTAGGGCTAACCCCCTGGACATACACACCAAAGTGTCCATGCTGAACGCCTACTGAACAAGGGCCATCTGAGCATGGCGTGAGCAGACGACTGTTAGGTAAGGTCACGCCACAGCAATAAACTCAATCGATGATGACATTCTGAGAATGAGATCGGACCACATGAAAGCCTCTTTGCAGTACTTGGTTTCTAGAGGCTTGTTGGGGTTTGGTTTTTTTAAGCATGCAGCATCATATTCCTCATTGTTATCCAGTGTTTCGTGATTGTGCTGGTATAGTCTTGGTGGGAGTTTGAGTGGCTACTGTTTCCGGTGTTGCCAAGTCTATATGCTTCCATTCTTTCCATATAGATATCTATGGGATGGTGGTAGGTTTGTTCACCATTCCAGACCATTTCCGCTTTTCCAACAGGCTGACGGATACCAAATATGGATGACAGAGTTGATGCTGGAGTTGATCCGTCCTAGAAACACGATAAAAAATATCCGAAAATCGTTCCGGACTTGGAAAGAAATAAATACAGAAACAAAAAAAAATATATTTATCGAAACACAACATAATTTTGCAACATCAACCAAAATACATACTTGTCAAAACACTATTTATCACTTTGAAAATCAACACGCATCTGCCTACGATTGGAAATCTTCTGAAATAATTTCGGCAACTTCGAAACATACTTAAAATTAACAAACTTTGCAAACTGAACAGTTCGCATATTCTTACAAGCTGAATTTAATTCTTCTATGGCTAACTTATACCTGGAATGTTTTCTTTTGAGCACGTGGGTTAAAGCTTTATACAACAAAAATGTTAACAAATGCGACGAGAAAATATTGACGTAATTATCACCTTTACATGCTTTGATTGTATTACCGATAATACAGGAATAGGAACTTTTGATGAACTCCACAGATTTGATAACGATTTCGTTACGATGTGATTGATCTTTGAATAGATAGTCTATGCTGTCTAGAACGTAGAGGAACTTGAAACCAGTGAGGCACATTCCATCGAAAATATTTTTCACTACCGACTTGACTTCATTGCACTTTGTGTTCAGTTCGAATTTCGAGAAAAAGTGATTGAGACCACTGAACCTGAATCATTAATGAATAATGTTTTTGAATGCATCGACAATAAATACTCACTTCATAGCATTCGTTACAAACTCATAACACTGCTCCGGCCCAAACTGAATTCTCATATTCCAAAACTTGAATCTAGGTCGTATTTCTCTACCTTGTTTATCACTAAAAACAGCACTTGTTTCGCCAGTTTTAAAATTGAATCTTTTGCCACAAAAAATCATATTTGGATTATCTTTCACATCTTTGTACACTTGAGTTTTATTTTCATTAACCAAACACTTTGTCACCTTGAAGACGGCATTTTCAAACTTTTCCAGCCATTGTGCTGATGAAGACACGAAAAGCATGTCGTCCACTGTTCTATACATAAAACAATTTGGTCTGTCGAATGTTTTGAGGTTGTTGAAGGAAAGGTGACTCAAGTATAGTTCGCAGAGTAGAGGGCTGAACATTGTTCCTTGGAGAAGTCCTGGAACCCAATAAATCAGTAACACAAAACTATGATGAAGAATTATGGTATTTTTGTTTAAATATTTATTGGAACCGTGGTGCTCAATTTTCTACCGTCTCAATCAACCTTGTCCAAATATTTCCGCAAAGGATGACTAATCTACTAAACTAGGTTACACGCGCTAGAAACTAGAGTATGGCCAATAACTGCTTTTCTTTTAAGATAAGGCTGGCCAATCGCAGGTGCATTGTATAGCCCGTTCTTCTAGCTGACATTCTGGACAAAGAGTTTAAATAAAGGAAGTGCCACTAATGTTGTAGAAAAGGTGAGATTGATTTCGACCATAAACTATCTCATCTACACGTCACTCAGTCGCCCATCAGGCCCATCTATAATCCAAAGATTATTGCCATTCTTGATTTCACGCGTCCTAAT
Organism: Orchestes rusci; assembly: GCA_958502075.1. Taxonomy (NCBI): domain Eukaryota; kingdom Metazoa; phylum Arthropoda; class Insecta; order Coleoptera; family Curculionidae; genus Orchestes; species Orchestes rusci. The sequence continues at coordinate 31,879,958 of OY293307.1, forward strand.
TCAGGGAAAAGTTCAATATTCAGTAAAGCAATTATGGTAGTTGTTTAAAGTCGATTGAAACCTCTCTCTGCGCACTACAATAGACCAAACACAGCTTGAAAGCTGACGTGTCGCCTGACATGCAAGTGACCAACAGCGTATAATATGGAATAATTTTCATTTCTGGGCGTTCTCGGCTCTTATCAAATCTTGTATTGGTTCTATAACGGAACTTCTCCCTCCGCCTGATTCAAAATAGGTAATAATTCACAGAGAGGTTTTCGCCTGAACAATAAAACTGAAGATAAATGGAATAATAATAATAGGTGTTTAGGATTGGTGATTTGAAAGATAATCAGATAAATTAATTAATTTTTTCGGGTATTTTTTCATAAAGTCTTAGAACATTCAGGGCACATGGCAACCTCGCCACAGATGTTTGGGGTAGTGATATTTTTTTTGTTATTTTGAGTCAATGGTCGTAACTATGGTCTGGAAAGGAAAGTATCGCGGCTTCGCCGTTCCCACGAAGGTTTTTAAAAACGTCAAAATGTCTTACCATGATTCCATTTATAAACAGAGTTTCTAGCTCTTGTATGTATAAGCTGAGTTCTGATCGACTGGATAAGAAACGTCTTCTGACCAGGAGACAAGCATTCTTCGTCATTATCAATAATCATCGTTAATACGTCCACATCAGTCATTCCAAAAGCATCTAGCAGATCGAGTTTCAGAGCTAGAAAATCCATATATCATTCAGAACATGCTTCACAATGGGGTCGTCGCACTGTATCGAAATTAAAGTTGATTTCGTGTAGAATATATTACTGTGGGTTTGTTATTAGAACGGATTACATGAATTGAACAAAATAATGCCCAAAATTTAAACTAGGTCTCTTTGCAATTATTGGCTCCATCAGCCGAGTTACATACAAAAATCGATTATTCGTTCCCGTCAGCCATGAACGTGGCCTGCATGAAACAAAGGCGGCGTTGCAAGATGAACGACTAGTGGTATTTTTACAATAATCACTAGCTCAATATGATGAACGATAGATAATCGGTACATTCAGGATAACTTTTGAAATGTTGATAAATATTGTGATTTAATGCAAAAATTAACCAGGAAATAATATACGACGCCACCCAGACTGAGTTTTATGATACCTCTGACCGTAAAAAAAGCAGACTAGACAGGAAAGAACAAAGTTGAACCAAACTACGAACGTGAGTAAAAAATTGAGAATAAACGTTGATCGGCATGCTTTACACTGGACACCGAGAAGCAACTCGGCAACGTTGCGTTCTCCCCACTTATCGATCTACGAATGGCAATCGTTTTTCGGATACAAATGGCGCGCCGATGATTCGTAATCATTTAAAGATTTTAAAAGGCCGCATAACGAACATCCATGCTAGTTTATTCTCTCAAAAATCGATAAAATAAAGAAAAAAAAAGTGTGTTATTTTTGATTATATTTTCAGAGTATGCAATAAAAAAAAATACTTGCAACGACCCCATGATGTCCCTACCATAAAATCGTTGTTTCGCATTATCCTTCACAAACTTCGTCCACTTTTCATATAAATTCTCTTTCGGTCCTATTCTATAAGTATTTATCAATTTCTTCAGGTTATTTCTTGTGTCCTCATACATCTTTTTATTTCTAAAGTAACTGAAAATGATGGGTCTATGATCTAGTTCCAAAATACTCTTTTTTGGTGCGAATGTCAATCGTCCTGCTGGTGTAGTTCCTGGTTTAAACACTTTCGTTTGTGAGCTTTGGGATAGAAGTGATTTCTGTTTGTTTGTAGAATGTATGGTTATCTTGTGGGTTTTGATGTATTTTTGGAGATTGCGGTCCATAAAGGCGTAAGCTTTACCTGGAACAGATAGACATCATAGATCCTTTGAATTAGATATCATCTATGAAAAAAGATTGACAACAAACATTATTCAATTAAAAAAAACATTCATTTCCTTGTTACTTATTCCATACTTTTGCTTTATTAACTGGAATATGATCAGATGAATTGAATCTAAAGACGATTTTTTGAAAAAAATTAATAAACGAAGAGAGACTTATCCAGTGGTCCAAGAACCAAGTAGGTAACCGTCAAGTCAAGAACAGTCTTGATCAGCCGTCCATGGAATGTTTTCGTGGCTCAATCGACACAACTATTATTACTGCCTTGATTTTGATACGTAATGCATTTTTTTAAGTAGAGGCCTGAGAGATGAATAAATAATAAAAACCATCAATATTGGTTTTAATTCTTTCTAGATAAAAAAAAAATACAAAATTAAAATGCGTTATGTGTTCTCAAACGAGGATTATGCCGATATCTGCAAAGTAATAAAGAAATTGTGTTGAAATATTTTTATTGTTGCTAGCTTCGTGACTGGAGCGGAACAGAATTATGTAACAGGAGCTCGTGGGAGACAGTCAATAATACGAGGAAGGCTACTTCTTTATTCAATTTTCAAGCTTTTGGAGAAATTTTCCCCTTCTTCAGGAAGTCTAACATAAAATGGTGAAAGATACAATAATTAGCAAGGCAACGAAACTCAAGAAAACAAGCGAAAACTCACCGAATGTGAAGGACAGTTTCAAAAGATAACTAAAAATAAAATAAAAAATCCAGGTCCGTATTTAAAAAAATGAACTTGATGATGGCCGCTCAAAGACAAAACGTCAGATTTTCAATTTGATACCGCCATATTGTAGAGGAGAAAAAGTGGCAATGAGAAAGTGTAATTCATTTTACAATATCTTCTCAGATAAACTCAGGAAATAATAATAACGTTTTTGCGAAATTTCGGTTTTTTTCCGAATATCTTCGGAAGTAGTCGGAATTTTTCAAATTTCAAAACGGCATTTTGTTGAGCATAAAAATGCGCAACTTTGCAACCATTTAACCAACCCTGTATCTTTTATAATAACTGAGATCCCCATGCATGCACTCGAATCTGTGGCACCCTGTATAATCTAGAGCTAATCCATATATCTCTCGATAACGTCGGAATTTCAGATAATCTAGAAGTGAAAAAAGTGAAAAAGGTTGATTTTGAGGCACTCGGAACAAAAGTATATCAAACCCCCCTAACATCAATTGGGAAAGTTATAAGATCAAAAATAGAGCGGTAAGACGTGCGATAAAAGAACAAACAAACACATTTTGAGAGCCTACATGTCAAGAAGTAGAATCTAGAATAGGTGGGGCGCGTAGCACGGATAATTAATAGGATGAAATCCAATCAATCAAATACACTTATCAGTGAAAAACCTGGAAAAATAGCGACACCACTATGAGGAGCTATTTTTAGAAGCACGACCTGATTACATTCTTCCAACGACAACCACAAAGTCTACACAGCACCAGCGGAATATCACACTATCTATAGAAGAAGTACAAACAATTTAGCCTACAGAGGATGAAAAATGGAAGGTCGCCTGGTCCCGGCCTTATTCCAGCTGAACTGTTGAAACATGGTGGAAAACAATTAACTGAACCGCCGACAGAATTCTTCTATTCTTCAACCGGTGTTGCCAACAGAACAGGCTGCTAAAGGAGCTCAAAATCTCCTACATAGTTTCTCCGTTCAAGAAGGGCGATCGCACAGATCCAGGATGCTACAGAGGACTCAGTATAAATAACTCCATCAATCGTCTGTTTGGAAAGATCTTACAATCCAGGTCAATGCACAACATAAGCCACAAGATCGGGAATGGTAATGGTAATGGTAAGGGTGGGGGGACAAAAGCCCGGCGAGTAGGCCTAGTGGCCCTTTTCGCCAACCCCGTGCTTCCAACCCTCTTCACTCCAGTCGTCCTGTCTTCGTTGTGAAGCGGAGCAGGTCATCCCAGCTCAGGTCCCCCAACTCCACCCGAGGAATGGTTGCCGCTCCTAGGACCCTCCTTCTCAGGCGACCCCACCTATCACAGACTCCCAGTAGATGGTAGGAGGTTTCCTCCGCCCTTCTACAGTAGGGACATAGGGGTGATTCGCCTATTCCTAGTAAATGCAAGTGTCGTTTGAGCTTGCAGTGTCCTGTCAAAATGCCTACGATGATGCTCAGTGCCTTCCTACTCTTGTTCAGCAATTGGGCCGTCCTTGGTTTGTTGGGATGTGTGGTTATCTCTCTGGCTTGCCTACAAGTCGTGTTATTCCCAAGCCCACTCATTCAGGGCCTCGGAGATCAGTCGTTTACTCAGGCCCAGGTATGGTTCTGGACCGGGCTGGGGTGATGAAGAGCCTAGTCTGGCTAGCTCGTCCGCGCGTTCGTTTCCGAAAATGCCCATATGTCCCGGTACCCAAACCAGTTTGACCTTCTTGCTCTCGCCTAGGGCGTGCAGAGCATCACTGCATTCTTGAACCAGCGGGCAGCTGATCCTTGGCTTACATAATGCTCTCAGTGCCGCTTGACTGTCAGAATGGATAATTATGTTATCTTCTGTTCCCCTTTGAACCTCTTCCCTAGTTGCTACCTCCAGGATAGCAAAAACTTCTGCTTGGAAGACCGTGGTGAGCTTTCCGAGAGGGAAAGCCTCCCCGGCATTCCTGTCTTGTCTGTATACTCCGGCTCCTGTAGCCTTAGAGTTGGCCTTTGAGCCGTCGGTGAACCAGATCTGCGTGCTACCTGGTGTTTCTGCCAGCGTGGTCCGCCACTCGTCCCTGGAAGGAAGGTGTACCTCAAAACTTCTGTGGTCTGAGTCTTCCATCCGTGGCTGTCAGTCCCGCCGCCAGTAGCGGTATCTCACGCCTCACAATAGAAGCTAATCTAGTGTGGCCAACCTCTGTGCCTCTATCCTTCCATACTTCCTGAGCTGACATCCTTATGTATGCTGCCATCGCTTCCCTCTTTATCCAGATTGTCAGTTCTGGCAGCGCAAGGAGAATGTTCAGTGCAGCTCCTGGTGTAGTCCTCATTGCACCGGTTATGCTCAGACAAGATCGAGATAGATCAAAGTTGATTCACACCAGCCGCATTTAGGCACAATCTACCATTGATAAGCAATATAACATATAAATGTGTGTCTCTGGCAGGATTTGCCGTGTCGTTGCTCATCGCAGGTAGGTTTTGTCTATTGCGGTGAAAAATTGTATAACTAAAGTGGCCAAAAGAAAACACTGGAAATAATTTTCAAGTTCATACCTCCACCGTTAGAGGGCGTAATAGCTATGGTCGGGCATGTTGGTTTTACTCAAACTTGTTTCATTTATTATAAGTTGCTTGAAGAATACCAGCACTCTGTAATCCTTGTGAAATCCTTCATCTTTTTGGTTTACAATTTTTGATTGCAGGGCATCAAATAAAGACGGGGGAGAAGGGTGAAGTCTGACTTATTGAAATGCCTATAACTTCAGTTAGACTCAACATATTCGAACGGATAAGGTTTCGTTGGAGAAAGGAGGCCTTGTTTATTAAAAGCAAAATATACCCGCTGCTACTCTAGGGGGCGCCAATGGAGAAGTTGATGGTTTTTAATCTTAGCCAGAAATGTCAAATAGGTTAATACAATCATTTCAACAGAAACAGAAAGTAGGTCAAATTTACAAGAAAAAACCGCTTCTCGATAACTTCACGCGTTTGGGAGTAATGGCCTTTTATGATGAACCCGTATGTTTTTATACTTTTCCACTTGAGTAGTCCATGGAAGCCAAAAACAAACTTGGACCGAGACTTGATCTCAGTACTGTAATGTATCGATTGCCGGACTCAAAACCAGTCCAGTAAGTTAACGGATTGCATTCAAAACAAAATTCATGAATGTCAACCAGAAGATGTCTGCATCGTTGCAACTTTGTTAAGTTATTGTTTAACGGGTTAAAGATGGATGCCTCTAGTAGCAATACTTACAGTATTACAGTAATCTATATCAGAGCAGTCGCTTGTAAAATACAACGTCAAGAAAGTTCATTCTATTTGAAATTTCGAAAGAAAATTGAAAAAACTATAAACTATTGCATTGGCGCTCCCTAGAAGGAGCTGCGTAAACCAATATCTCATGACTATATTTTGCTCTTGATAAACAAGGCCTTTATTTGATGCCCTGAAATCAAAGAAGCTGAATCAAAAACCATGCAGTGGTAATATCCTTTTAGCAACTCACTTAAAACTAAAACATCTTTGTGTAAAATCAATTATTCTACCCGACCATAGCTATCTCGCCTTCTAGCGATGAAGGTATGAACTTTCCAGCGTTTTCTTTTGGCTACTTTAGTTATACAGGGTGCCACAGATTCGAGTACATGCATGAGGATCTCAGTTATAATAAGAGAAACAGGGTCGATCGGATGCAAGGTTGCGCATTTTTATGCTCAACAAAACGTCATTTTGACATTTGAAAAATTCCCACTACTTCCGAAGATGTTCGAAAAAAAACGAATTTTCGCAAAAACGTTATTATTTCTTGAGTTTATTTGAGGAGATATTTTAAAATAGATTGCATTGCCACTTTTTCTCTACTACAATATGGCGGTATCAAATTAAAAATCTGACGTTTCGTCTTTGAGCGGCCATCATCAAGTTCACTATTACAAATAAGGACCTGGATGTTTTACTTTATTTTTAGTTATCTTTTGACGTCCTTGATGCATTGAGGTATCGCAACCGTCGAAAAAAATACTCATCTAAAAAATAATACCAGAGAAAATTAGTTATTCAACGCTTGTCTCCCTAACACATAGTTTGGTTCATAAATCCATCCTTATTCGACCGTTATTCTCATGAGAAAACCTGCACAACTGAACAAAACTAATTGACTGAACCAAAATCGAAATAACATCCAAAAACGATACATTCAATGAAATTAAATTGAATCCACAAATGACATGGAAAATAAAAATATTGAGGTTTCTAAGGCAACCCATTACTCTACACCCTCATCTATGGAGGACTGTAACTCCCTCATCTAATCACCTTAATGTCTCATCGGCGTCAAAAGATAACTAAAAATAAAATAAAAAAATCCAGGTTCGTATTTGAAAAAAATAACGTTGATTATGGCAGCTCGAGGACGAAACCTCAGATTTTCAATACCACCATCTTGTAGGGGAGAAAAAGTGGCAATGACAAAGTGTAACTTATTTTGAAATGTCTTTTCAGACAAACGCAGAAAATAGTAAAAACGTTTTTGCGAAATTTCGGTTTTTTTTCGAATCTCTCCGGAAGAAGTCGGAATTTTAAAAATTTCAAAATGGCATTTACTTGAGCATAAAAATGCGCAAATTTGCATCGATTTAACCGCCCCTGTATCTCTTATAATAACTGATATTCCCATGCATGCACTCGAATCTGTGGCACCGAGTTAGCACCCTGTATATTTTTTTAACACTCTTTTCCTTGAGTGGTTTAATCTTGGATATAGCCGCTTACCTCGCTTATTTGGCCAACCTGTACAGGGTGATCAGTTAAGGATAGCGAGCGGCCATATACCGGAAACTATTCACCGTAGAGGCTTGCGGCAAAAAATTTTATTACGAAAACGGCCAAGAGAAAAACCTGGAAAATATTTTCAAGTTTCTGAAATGGTTGCTAGAGGGCGTAACAAACAACACCAAGTAGAAATATTGGATTTTCATTGAATTTTGTCCAATGAAAGTATATCGATGATATCATTTTCACATTTACTGACTATTTACCTACACTTTTTGTCTAAAACGTTTTTTTTCTATCTATCAAAATAAAGGGTTGGGTAAGTTCAATTATTTTTTAAACAAATGGAAATTTTTCCCGTTTCGCTTGACCGATTCTAACGAACATTGGCTGATATGAACGAGCATTATCTGCACTACAAAATGCTTATTTGGTTTTGCATCTGTTGCCTTCGCCATCGACGCTAGATGGCGTTAACTGAAATGGTAGCATATTTTTGAGTTTTTTCCTCGGTTTTTTCCAAAAAAATCAAATCGGACGCGAACTTTGAAATCTTGGAAAACGGTGAACCAGACGATGAAGTAACTATAAAACAAGTCAACTGGGAGCAATGGTTAGTAGAGACGGAATAAACAGGGTCGAGATCAAAACAAGAATTCTGAAGAGAAGAAAGGTGCTAGGATGACTCAATGGCATATGGTTAGACAGAAAAATCCCCGGACAAATCATTCAAGATACAAAAAAAAGACTTGGACAAGTTCTTCTGGAGGTTGTATTGTGCTATGGTTCAGATGTGTGGGTTATGGATGCAGCTTTGAGACGTAGCATAGTGGCCGGGATTTCAAAAACAGAAAAAAGCTCGGAAAAAAGAACCAACAACGAAGTGAGAGCTACTATGAGAGCAAATTAAACGATTTTGGACTAAAAAAAAAAAGTTTCAAATGTTTTGGGCACTTACTGAGAATCAATAGAATCATATACCTTATACCTATTAGGTATATGCTGAGAATGCCTGAAGATCGATGGTCGGAGAAGGTATGTCAATGGACTCCTCCCGGATAAAGAAAAAGAGAAAGACCCAGAAGAATGAGGAATGAGGAATGGTACCATAAGGGAAACAATGGCGGCTCGGAACCTAGAGGAAGACGATGTATTTAACAGGGAGGCTTGGCGACGAGAAACGACTAAATTAAGTTGTATTTAAGTTTGCACTGTAACTTAAAACCGGTATATGCAGGGGGTCTCTCACTACCCAAATTTTGTCCAAGTATTGTGACGATACCATGTATCTTCAATACTGTAGAGTACTGTCGTGTATTGTGGCTATTTTGATATGTATTGCAATGTATTGTGGAGTACTGTGAAGGTCTGTGAGGTATTGTGAAGTATTGTGGGTAGTTGTGAGGTATTGCGACCTTGTGTGCTTCCCTTTGCAGAACCAGTAGAGCTCAAATACTAAGTGTTTATTTTTTCATCAATTCACTGCACTTTGCTCATGCGCCAAGTCCTGATTATAAAGCGCAAAACAAGAATCCCTTTAAGGAAGAAAATTATTTTTTTTTGTACATTTGAATGTGAACCAATCAAACGTTTTATTCTTTATTTAAGATAAATCAACTTTGATAGAAACAATTTAAGAGCATCCAATGCAGTGATTTCAAGTTATTGAATCCATTGTAAATCAACAAATCATTGATAATTTTTGGAAAAGTGGAAATCACGGTTTCGTCTGAATAAGGTTGTACCATTTAAAATAATGCATCTGAAGACTACTGCAAATGTGATAATTTCTGGTTCATTTAACAAAAAAATACGTTGCAAAAAATTAACGAAACTTTAAAGCAATTTTGACAGTCATGACGTCATGCAAAGGGTCCGAGACAGAGTCTGTCAGTTCAGTTTTATGTTTAAGTGTGATCGATCATAGAAATGGTAACAAAAATGGTAGTCAAAAGATAAAACCGAGGATAAAACTTGCATCTGACTTCATGTTCATATTGAATAAATAACAATTTTGAAACAAGTTACATTTCACGGTAATTCTTCTGACAAAAAACCCTGCAAAAAACACGAATCTTCAATACCGGAAAATATAAAGTACCTCCCAGAACCGCTAAGAGTGCGGTCACAAAAAATACGAGAAATTCAGCGATGGATCTCTTTGAGTTCTATATTCACCCAACATAACAATAGGTGCTATAAGTGTTGCTGAAAAAAACTATTTTAGAAGTCGGCCGAAATTTCGAAAGGTATAGAATTTTCCATTTTAGTGTGAATCACACTGTGAATACTCATGAGTTGCGATAAATAATTGCAGAATTTAATCTTTCCGTTTAGGTTACATTCAGTCCTCAGTCATTTTTCCAAATAATTTCCAATTTTGACAGGAAGTACCTAGTTTGATTTGTTCGTTGTGAATGGAACATTTTTTGGTCATTTCGGAAAAAACAAGTGTATCTGTCCTTCAGATATTTTAACAAATGACGTTTATCGAAGTTTCACCGTTGGAAGTGAAGAGTGATTTGGATTTGTAAATTGGATCGATGGAAATTAGTGGGAATGATAGGACATACAGAGATGGTCAAAATCTCGGTCAAAAAAAGTGGGTACTTCATATAAATTGTTTTGCTATCTGGATTTCTTATGTATACCAAATTTATATGCCTACTCTAAGTTTAATTACATTTTCTATACCTCTACTGTGGCAACCCTGAAATGTCAATACAAAATGTCAAAATTGCTTGAATTTTAAGAAATGTTAAGTAAAACTTAGAAACCCTTTATGTCCATAAAGAAGCCGGGCCAACTAGAAAAACAAATGTATGTGAAGTACCCACTTTATTTTAAACTTCTCTGTATGTCCTATCATTTACGACCACTAGTTTCTGGACACCCTGTATGCAAATCCATCAAATTTATCTTGTCCTCGCTATCTAATACAGTACCTACACTTGGACGGTCCGAAATGGGGACAAAAAAAATGCTGAAAAGCTGATTTCTTGTTAGTTGATGAGTTGACATCCACTGAGTATAAAACGGGGGTGGTTTCTTGTTATCATTTTCAATTGACCAGGTTTTTGCAAGACTCTTGGAAAACTTTTTGGAACTTTCTCACTGCCACTTTTTTTTTGTTTAAATAACCGTTTTTTTCATCTGCGCAAGTGATTTTGTCTTGCATTTTGTACTTTTTTCTAACACTAAAAAAGGTCTATAAAGGCAAAATTGCTTATCAGTAATTTTTTTCAAACTGTTATAAATAATAAACCACCCTATATAGCAAAAAAACACAAGGATGGCGATCGTGATCTTTTTGGTTTTACACTCAATGGACCTCCCCCCATTAACATTAAAAAGATCAGCTTGTCAGCAATTACTTTTTCGGACTAATCATGCTGCGGTATAATTATATAATAATTGTTAAACAGCTATCAATCTTACATTGTTTGAGGTTATGTATGATATTTTATTTCATATCGTACTGTGAAGTGGTTACCAGTCCGGTAAATGACACTTTACATCATCAGAGACTGTAATACAAATTTACTTTACCACTCCGCTAAATGACACTTTGCATTTTCAAAGACTGTGAAATTGCATTGGTAGCATGGTTTGGTTGGCGCCATCTCATGGTTTTAGTAATTTAATTGGCATAAAATGTTGGTAACATATAATAAGTAACCTATCTACATTACCTAAGTGGTAGCATGGTTCAACTGGCGCCATCTCATGGTTTTCATTTATAACTTGACTTGACATGAAATGTTGCTAACATAAGTAACCTATTTAGGTATATTACCTGAGTGGTTACATGGTTTGACTGACGCCATCTCAAGGTAAGAATGTGAGACCGACACAGTATGAAACAAAACAATGTACGACACACAACCGTTAAATGTCATTGAACTACTCGTCCAGAAATACCGGACTCCCTTCCGGACTTGACTCCTAATTTTTAAAAAGTAATTTACCGTCTTAGTAACGTAAATGACTAATACCTTCACTACAAAGTTTGGATGCTTGATAGTGTGGTTTGGTAGGTGCTTAGCTTTATTTATAAAGGCGAATCGGGCAGTACTTCTAAGTTCTAGAACCATGGTTAAGGCTTAATAACACTAGATTTGTTCTCACTGTTCTCACAGCTCTCAAGAAACAAAGCCCTTACTGTTTGAGTCTGCGCAATATGTCAAAACGCGTTCGCTCGGCCCTCACTTTACACGGAACTGCGTATGTACTGTGTGTATTGTCAACGTATTGTCGTTACTGTAAAGTACTGTATGATATTGTAAAGTATTGCCAACTATTGTGCGGTATTGTTAAGGTATTTTGAGTACTGTCATGGTATTGTGAGCGAGAACGTCCAAGTATTGTGGGCAGTGAGAGACCCCTCGGGTATATGATAGTAGGTATAAGATAAGAACCAATTTTGTATTAAAAAGATAAACAATTGAATAAGTACCTTGATAAGTACCCAAAACAATATTGATGGTTTTTATTTTTCATTGATCTCTCAGGCCTCTTCTTGAAAAAATGCATTATGTATCAAGGCAGTAATAATAGTTGTGTGGATTTTGCCACGAAAACATTCCATGGACGGCTGACAAATTCGTAAATATTTTTAGTACCTACTTGTTTAAAACCATTTAAAAAAATAGGAGAAATTTGAAAATAAACGCGTCGTTAGAATTAAACAAAAAGTGAACCGAGGTGTGAACTATATTTGGATCAAAAAAAAATTAATTTAAATGAATGAGTTGATAACCAATGTGAGTTCATCATATTAATGATCAAAAAAAAAAAAAACGGGTCCAAAAACCCGTTTTATGATCATTAATTCAATTTAAATGTTTCAAATCAATAAATAATGTCGAAAAATCTTTGAAGTTGTGTATCTCGAAACTGACGAGAAGTTGAAAAAATGTTCATAGAACAAAAATTGTTCATTTTAAGTAGAATGTAGAATATAAATTTTTCAAACTGAGTCAACCTGTATTATACACTGGTGGCCAAAATTAGATTGACAGCCTAAAATGTTTATTAAACTTTGATTCTCTGATACTGCATCATTAGAGTTATCCTGAGGAAAATGTGCACAGAATGTGCCCTCGCCCTATTTTCTCAATTAAAAAAAAAAGATAAAAAACTACCTGATTAAAGATATACCTCTAGACACCACTTGATATCCACCATCTCCATAGTCTTTCATCAAATAGACAAAATGCCTCACAAACGGCTTCACCACCGTCTGCAAAATCAAAATATTGCCCTGCAAAACAGAAAACTTCTTCTCTTCCAACGAATTGTCCATTTTCATCCACGGCATGGAGTCGCACTCGAAAGGCTCACACAAAAAAGCCATATGAACACATTCCGATATACTTTGGGTCAAAATTCTTTTCACTATTTGCATAAACTTTTTTTTATTCGCAAACGATCCAAAATACTCCATGGGTATGATTTTGTCAAAGCAATTGATAAACTCTTGCATCGTATTGGGGCAATGGTTTTCTCTTTCAATCTCAGCATAATTGGAGTATAACAAAAATAGAACGTCTTTTAATGAAATTCGTAAGTCTCCATGGTGGCATTCGTGTTTTTTAAGAAACTTACGTTTCCATTTTTTGAATTTGCGACTGGGAAGGCTGCCAAACTGAGAAACTTCTACGGTAGATGTTAATTTTAGAGGATAATAATAGTTGTCTATGACTCTTGATCGTTGGGAATACTGAGAGTACTGAGAGTAATGCGATGGCTGGGATAAAATCATTTTTAATTTAATATTTGATAAATTATTTTGTAATTAAAACTCAAACGGTCGTGTTTATTTTTGAAATTATAACCCTACCTTTTTTGTCAGAATTCAGAATTAGTGGAAGTGTCTGCAGGCTCTTTCCGTGATCTTATGGTAATGCTTAATTCTACGTCAGATGTGACATGGGAGAACGAAAAGGTTCAAAATAATTATTATATCGTCGATCCTTTTAAAAAAATCCGTATCCGAATTCGAATATGCGATCCGGATATAGATCCAAAATTCGGATCTCAGATCCGTATCCCCAATCTTATAGATTCGGTTCCGATATCCCAATTTTGATAACTTATAGATTATGGGCATTGGGCACCCAACAAAAGTAGTATAATTTGCAGCACAAAATATTTTATTATCAGATACGATGAGGATCTCGGATCCGGATCTATGTTCCGTATACCGGATTCTGATCTTGAATCCGAGTATTTTACCTACCACCCGGATCGAAAGTTAAAAAATCCGGATCAGATCCGGATTTGATGAACAGCACTACTCAGATTATAACTTGCTTCTTTTATCAAGTCCTGTTTCATGTTGAACGGAAAACAACCGCAGCTTAGAAAACACCCTGGCAGAGAAATAGCAAGTTATCCAATGGAATACGCTGCAAACTAACACATGAACTTCAACCAAATTGGTTTTTCTCGGCTCCAATCTCCACAGGCTACCGTCACATCCACACTCCCACTTTACTTAATACTCCCTGTCACCGCCAGATGTCCTGACAAGACTCTCTATTTACTAAAAATTCAAAGTCGAAGCAGAAATCATTCAAAACCAATTAATTAATTTATTTTTACATCATCATATTTATTCGCTTCAATTCAGTTGCAGTGCGCGGACCGACGGAACGTGTAGCGTCAACTATTTGAACAGCTTAAGTCAAGGTATATCCGCGCTGAGCAAGAAATGGCGGTGTCTTTAAGGGGGCTTAGTAAATTTGGGGGTGCATTTTCACCCCTAAAAGTGGCAGCCACGCCTAGAACGTATTTTACGTATGTGAACGAACCAGCACAACCTATTAAGGGAAAAGAGCCCAAATGGGTGACTGCCGAGGAGGCTTTCCAGGATCTACAGTCAGGTTAGTGGATTGTTTTTTTGAGTGAAAGGGGTGATTTTCTATCTGTTATTGTGGAATATTTTAGAAAGGAAAAGTGTTATCAGCTGTCGCGGACTTTGACCATTTTGGTTGATCACATTATCGTCGGGTTCATAAGCTTTTAATTACTTGTTTATGCTTAAAATAGTGTCTCTCCAATTTATGATTTGTTATACCTATTATGGTGATGTGGATTAAAGTGAAGCAACTCGTAGATTTTTACTCTTTTTGCACAAAATGACAAATCGAAATATTGGTCAACGAAATATAGGTACAGTTTTTTTTTGTAGGATTTGAAAAGTTTCTGGAAACAATTGCAATTTTTTATGTCTTCAGAAATAATGCGTTCAAGGTTCAAGCACGAAAAAAATACGGAATACTTATGCACTTTTTGTATCAGAAAATGATTATTATGCCTGGTTTACATTGAATTTCATTTCAGCTCAAAGCTGGGTATTCTGGTTGGTCTTTCCACTGATGCCACATGTAACGATAAGACTGATTCCTTATGATTGAATGATGTTATGTACAGGGTGTCCCAACGATAGAGTAAAGTAGGTTTTATCATATAGGATATGAAAAATATCAATATCAATATGCGTCACAGGTTAGGGGTGTAAATAGCGCACATTCTGAAAATATTTGGAAACATACAGGGTGCGTCACAAAAGTATGGCACGAAAAAGTATGATTTTTTTAAATGGAATTGTATATTGATTGATATTTCCGAGGATATTTCAATTCTTTCTTCAATTTGGAACAAAAATTGTGATACAACTAATGTTCCTAAATTCAACCGTTATCGAGATATCGCGTTTTAAAAATGGCATTTTTGCAACTTTGACATGCTATAAAACTCAAACTATTCAAGTTAGAGAAAAATGGATTGCACATTCCTATCTTAACTTTTCAAGAGCTATTCAAGGAGATTAAATCCATTATTGTGAAAAAATGTCAAAATGTGCCGAAAGAAGTTGACAACTGACGTTACCTTCTATCCAAATGACAGAAGAGCTCTGGAAAAGTTAAGATAGGAAAGTGCAAACCATTTTCCTCTAACTTGAATAGTTTGAGTTTTATAGCATGTCAAAGTTGCAAAAATGCCATTTTTAAAACGCGATATCTCGATAACGGTTGAATTTAGGAACATTAGTTGTATCACAATTTTTGTTCCAAATTGAAAAAAGAATTGAAATATCAATTAATATACAGGGGGTTCCATTTAAAAAAATCATACTTTTTCATGCCATACTTTTGTGACGCACCCTGTATGTTTCCAAATATTTTCAGAATGTGCGCTATTTACACCCCTAACCTGTGTCGCATATTGATATTGATATTTTTCATATCCTATATGATAAAACCTACTTTACTCTATCGTTGGGACACCCTGTACAGGGTGTCCCATTTTGGGTACTTTTGCGGGGTATCTCCGTTATTCTTATAGATAGAAAGTTGCGGTTTTCGCGACAGTGTGCTACTTTTTCGTGAAACTAAAGATGCCGTTAACAAAATTTTCATAGCCCTTTTAGTTTTTAAGATACAGGGCTAAACTGAAAATGTTGCATTTTAAGGTACCCCTCGTATCTAAACTATCAGATAAGTTATGGAAAATGTGAAAACTGTTTCTTATATAACTTTTCCCGTAGAACTCGATTCTGCCTTCGGAATTAGTATACGGGGTCAGGTCAAAAAGTTATCGGACCCAACTTTATTTTTTTAAATGGAACACCCTGTATATTTATAGTCCATAAGATTTGTCTTTTCTTTACCTTTTCAAAAATATATAAGAGTATGCACTTTAAAAAAAAAAAAATTTTAGCCTATAACTTTTTGACCCGACCCTGTATACAAATTCCGGAGGCAAAATCGAAAGTTATATACTTTTCCCGTGGAACTCGTACAATTTTTTAATTAAGTCAGAAATAAGTACAAAAACTTTGAGTGTACCTTAGCTAGAACGACATTGCGGTTGTCTTGAATAAAAAGTTGAAAAAACTTCAATTTGCTACCGAATAATGCAGGAAAATATGGAAGTTTTCGAATCTTTAACTTGACCCAACAATAATTTTGTTTTTATATTATTCTTTTTGCAAGGTTAAATTTTGTCGTCCCGATTTCCGTCCATGGAACGTTATTTTCAAAAAAATAAAGACGTCAAGATTGTACGAGTCTCTAACCGCACCAAAGAAACGCGCGAGAACTTTTTTAAAGCAGCTGTAAAAGCCTTTGTATAACTAGTGTGGTCGTCCTGTCCCAAGTAATGTTTTGACTATTTATTTTTTTTTTATCAATGATGAAGTGAAACATTATCTATTTCTAATTTCTATCCTCACATTATTCTTATCAAATTTGTAATTTGATTTTCAACAACTTAGCAAAATAAGAAAACTTGTCCAAACATCATCAAACATCAAGTCACTACTAACTTCCTAACCTCACTAAAGCGGTGTCTGTAAACAATAGCGTCACAGGTACAGGTCTCAAAACCCTGATTTGCGACCAGATGTTGCCATATTTCTACACGAAACGTAAACCTCAATACAAATGTTCACCTTTAAAAATGTTTTTCTGAAAACTGAAGATAAATATGATTATAGGTGTTTAGAATTGGGAATTGGGAAGATTAGCATTGTGTTTATTGAGATCATTAATTTTTCCAGGTATTGTTTCATAAAGCTTTAGAACATTCAGGGCACATGGCAACGTCCCTGAAAAAAGAGTAGATGTTTTCATGAGAGATGTTTGGATTAGTGATATGTTTTTGTTCTTTAATTGTTCGACTTTTTTATATGCGACATCTATATTCACTGAATAAAAACTAACCCAAACTTACCGAAACCAACCCATATCAAACAAAGAAAGCATTCGAATAACTTATGCAAAAGTTACTTTGTAAGTCTGGTTATTTTGGGATAGTCGAGTTGATTAAGTTTGGTCTAGTTATTTTGGGTTAGCTCAATTATAATAAGTAGAAGATTTTTTTGTTTTTCTCCAGGTTTTTCTACCACTTGAAGTTTTTCAAAAGCTTTTCAACAACAATATTAAATTGCGAGTTGAATGAATGAAACAACTTGGCAACACTGCAACACTGAGAGTAATAGGTGACGTTACTTCCACTACTGCGTTGCGTAAACGCTTGAGTTCGAGAAAGCCTGGTTTCATTCAACTTTTAGATGACAATTCTTCTTTTAAGAGTGCTTCATCCAAAAAATTTTTTTTTCAAAGCTGTGGAATCCCCGTTAATATATCTACACACTACACACCGCGGCACAAAATCCTGCCACCCTAAGATTTCGAACAAGTTTGATGTTTTTTTACCTTTTTTTTTCTCTCCCTGTTCATACCCAATATTTTTTAGGAAGTGTAAAAACACAGTATATTAGTATAAATTTTCAATGCTATCTTATTTAGGTCATATTGTCTTATTAATGGAAAAGTGTTGGACAATAAAGATTATTATTATTATTATTATTATTAATAATAATACCAAATCATGACCAAACCTTATAAAATTCATTCTGATATGACAGACGAGAAAATGAAAGATATGCTAACTTATCTTTCATTTTTTCGTCTGTGTACCCGCTTACGACAATCCGGCGACCTTGGATTCTGTGAATAGTACATTTCGCCACTTTTCTAACAATAGTTGGACATCAATTTTTCACAAACTGATCAAATTTAACAACAGCACTTAATTTAAAATGTTGCAGCTCAAGAAATGAGATAAAAGATTGAGTAAAAAACAAAATGTATAGAATTCATCTGTTACAAGTTACAATAATTATTGAGAAGAAATATAATAGATTTATCTACAAACTGGCACAAGATTCATACAAAAAGGATAACAGTAAAGAGCTATAGAACATCCTTGAGAGCATCAAACTTGGTAAAAATTTTAGGGTGGCGGAATTTTGTGCCGCGGAGCGTAGTTTCAACTAAAAATAAATTCCATCTAGATTTGATTTTTTCACATTGTATTGTTGCTTGGGAAAAATCAAAAATGTTTTCTAAGTGAAACTTATCTTATCTGATACGATTGACCAAATTGATGAGTCTACTTTTGTCACATTATGGACCACTGTCGAGAGGATCATAAGTAAAAATGATTTTCCTATACTACTTTCACTTTTACTATTTTGATTCCAAATCAAATCAAATATGCTTTATTGCCACAGAAAATTGCAAATAAACTTTATGGACGAAGCGAATACAAAGTAGTAAAGTAAAATAAGAAAAAAACAACATGACTCAGAATATTACATAAAAACAGTACAGATAGTTTCAGTATTTTTTGTCAATTTTAATGGAAAATGCCCAAATAAAACAAAGGCACACTTCTAGTTATATTAAGAAGTTAACAATTAAAACAATATAATAGTCCGCCAACAAGTAATGGGGTGAACAAGATACGGCGGTGTCAAATACCATAACATTCTTTATACCTATCGCATCTTGAACTTGGAATTTTATTCATATGGAGCAAAAATGCGAATGAATCGTCATATTTTTGGCCAAGATCCAAAACTTGCTGAACATCTTTCCCTATAATGTCGCTGACATGAATGGTAATTTCAATGAATGGATCAATTTTATGTAGATTTTGTTTTGGAAATAAACGCCGATATCAGCCTTCTGAAAAAAATACGAATGTGTAGATGTTTATTTTTAGACTGACTCGGATAAGTACGTATTTATAGCACGAAATCACTTTCATCAAAAAAATCATGAGATTTTTTCAAGATGCACAAAAAATTCAAATTAATAAGAAATAGGTACCAAATCCCACTTTGGCTGTTTCCAAGAGCAAACTTTTGACAAACCACATTAGCGATTTTTTCAGATTATTTTTTTTTTATAAATAACATCCGCCGATCACTCCCTGTGCCTGTGATTGGTAATGAAATAACTTTTATACAGGGTGTTACAAATTCGAGTGTATGCATGAGGATCTCGTTAACCGTAGGGGATACATGGTAGGTTAAATTGAGGCAATTTCAATCTCAAAAAATGCCGCTTCGAAACTTGGAAAATTCCGAAGACTTCCGAGGATATCTGAAATCTTTTTTTATTTTGTTCTGAATTTATTTGAAAAGATAATTAAAAACGAATGACACATTTTCATGGCTACTTTTTCTGATTTATAGCATGGTCGAAATTGAAATCCTACGTTTCGAGTTCTCGCAATCATCCTCAACTTATTTTTTCTTCAGTTTTCGAAGCGGCATTTTTTTGAGATTGAAATTGCGCAACTTTGCCTCCATTCAACTCGAATCTGTAACACCCTGTATAGTGTATACCTCGGTGTATACCTACCTTATTGATCAGTCCAGCACGGAATTAATCTATACAATTGCAGTTTATCTAAAATTAGTTCAGTATCTAGTTCAAGTTTAATGGTATTCACATTCTTTAAGTGGGTCTTTTTTATATCTTTTATGTGTACGACTACTACGACTTTATTGAAAATCACTTATCCTTTTATACACTCCGCATCAAAATTAACGCACCACTAACATTTTCCACATTTTAAAAGTTAATTATCTCGTGAACTGCTGAACCGATTTGAATAATTTTATTTAAATTGTAGCTTGATCTTCAAAAATTTTTTCCATTTGAATTTGACAAACTGTGTCTATTTACTTACCTTTATGACAATTTAGCATCAATTTTTCTCAGCATCTTGTTTTTTTAATTCACAATTTTATTTCTGAATAATAAATGAAATACGGAATTGAATGTCAAAATCAAGAATTTGCAAGATTGTTGACCGTTGCTTAACCAAAGATAACTTCATACTAACATGAGATCATTCCTCAAACTCCCTTTGTTTACCATTGCGATTATTTCTGGGATTCATTGCAACAAACTAGAAAAATAATAATAATAAAAAAAATTAAACACATGAACTGAACTTTGCCCTCACAGTATAGTTACATCAAAAAGTTACATCAAATTGATTTTTAGGTCATGCTTTATCACTTTATCGGCAACAATGATAAGTTTCTTTGTTGAAGACAAAATATTTTCAATAGCTGATGTGACCAATGAACTTTGCGTTGTGGAACAAATGTATCATTTGGTAAATAACTTTGGCGACATACTTGATACTCTTGATAGCCTCTATCGATTAAGAGAAATCTATGGAAATAAAAACATAGTGCATACAGTTCAAATCGCTGAATAGGTATATCGGTCATTTGTAAGTTCACCCATGCGGTTTGCGTTTACAGCATTTGCGGTTTATGTGTATGATGCAATTTTATCCGGAAGTTCTTTACTGTTTTGATGTATATTTTCCGAAATAATCACACATAAGGACTTGTATTCCGAAGATTCATACGGATAATTTTTCTAAATCTTTCGAAATAGAAGAGATATGGAGACTTCAGGAATCCCTCGAGGAATACTTTTGAAACAGCAAGAGTACGGAATCGAATCTCCATGCTGTAGTGTAAGTAGCTGAAAGGACTATTAACGTCAAAGAGGTCGCCTTGATTCTTTTCTCTGACGACGAAGAAACATTTGATAAGGCTTGCGAGGCTCTCATGGTAAAAGCGTAGTTAGGAGACTGCCTTATAGAGGCAGATGTGCTGGAAGGTTGCTCCTCTCACCCAGGCTTTGGTGTCTGATAATAGTCATCTGACAAGCTTGGATGTTGACGGCCTGATCCTCGTAAGTGCAAACTTATGGAAGTCGTCTATGAGTACATGAGGTCAGCGTGTAAAATCCTCGAGGTCGGGTGTGAAGAGGTGAGGCTCTCAGTGAATCCCACAAAAACGGAGCTAACTCTCTCCATAAATAGGAGGGATCTCAACAAGTTTAAGCCACCCACTATAAGATGCCGCTGGCATTAAAACAGAAGGTCAAGTACCTAGGGATGCTCTTAGACATGTTGAAAGGGTAGTCAAAAAGGGCATAGCCACAACAAGACTGCTGCTCCGTGACAGTGTTGTCTAAAACCACATGTCGTTCACTGGCTTTATCCTCCATCGAAGGTCCTATGCGGCAACCAATCCTCGGGAGGGGGGGACCTGCTCTGCTTTATAATGGAGACGGGACGCTTCGAGTAGTAAGGTTTGGCGAAAAAGTTGGCCTACTTGCTGGGCTTCTGAAATATCTTAAATGATATTATGAAACTTAAAAATCTGACCGCCGCCACAGTGGTGAGGGTGCGGCAAAAACCCAGTTTAAAAAAAAATGTTGTCTGTCTAAACCAAGTTTTTTGTAGCAAATTAAATATGAAATATCACTATAACATCTTCCAAAAAATATTGTTATTTCTAGCAGGAATATCTACAGAGTGACCCATTTGAAAGCGGGTCACCCCCATAGCATTTTTATTTATGGATCGATTTTGACGTTTTTTTTTTTGGAAATGTGGAGAGTGGAAAGGTTTATTTTGAGGCCATACGTCGCCCAGTTTTTTCCAAAAACCAAGGCTACTAGAGCATATTTAGAGGCTGAAAAATCCAGAAAACATGTTAGCGATTTAAAAAAAAAAACTGTCTACGCCACTGGATTCGTCATACCCATTTAATAGATATTCTGATGTCAAAATACAATGAAAAGAAACAAACGAGACTGACCAAAAAAAAAAAGAAAAAAAATACACACAGAAATAATATTTTTGAATTGAATATTTTTTCATGAAATTTGGTACAGACTCATTTCAGGGGATGAAAAATCAATAGGACAAATTATTATTTGGCATTACTCACCGAGACTTTGGATATGTGTAGTTTTCCCTAACTTGTTCGAATAAATACATTTTATATACCTTCACCTTTAGTATCATTAATTTAATTTCACACACACACACATCAACACACTAACACATTCAATATGTCGTTTCTTATGTACAGGGTGATTCATTTTCAGCGAAAGGGGGCATGTTCTCGTTAACTATTCATCAAAGAGACCCAGGGGAAAAAATCTTTAGAGTAATGTGCCCAAGAGAAAATATATTTCAAGTTTATAGGATGACCGCAAGGGGTACTGTGAAAACAGAAAATCTACATATATTGCAAATTTTCTCCATTGAACTACTAAAAAAGAATAAGGAAAAAGGTTTGGGACGATTTTCTCTACAAAATTGTCCCCCGCTTCTCTCTAAATCGTCAAATAATACAGCTACAAGCCTTCCGAAAATATTTTTATAAACCCTCTTTGGTCTGAGCAAAGGTCACGGCCTAGATTTACTATCAAATTAGATAATGCTATTCTCCGTTCTTCTTTTGAATTTTGTAGTTGCTAATTCTAGGATAGTGTCTACTTGCTATTTGGGAAACTTCCTAGTTTCTTAGTTCCTAACCTGAAGACTCCAGCGGATTGAGTTTTGATGGAGCTACTTGATGTCGAATGCTGAAAACTAAAATTAGTTGAAATTTCGATATTTTATTGCAAATACCTATGTTTTTGAATGCAGTTAATAGTATATTATTCAACGAGCGGGAAATGGTGGATATTACTCACGAGGATGAAGTTTGCTACGAGCCGTATGTGACTGGCGTAATCATCTGAGTGAGTAAAAGCCATTTCCCGCGAGTAGAATACAATACTTTTTTTATGACTATTCAATAATTAGTTGCTTTTTATTTGCATACTGGATCAGTTCACTTTTAAATGGACTGACCCAAAATGATCTGATCCAAAAAGCAACAAATAAAACTGCATTTGTAATTCTGTCATTGGTTTCGGATCATGTCACTGTCAGTATCATCATTTTTAGCCAAAAAAAAGTTCTTTCTTTCAAAATTTTGGACTAAGGGCAAATATTTCATATTTTTAAGTGGTTCGAGGGTAAGGCTGTTGCGAAATCCACGCCTTATATCAGTAAAAACAGCTCCCACCTTTTACTTCCGACCAGTTCACTTGAGTGATCAAAATTTGCGGGTGGTACAGTTAGAGGCAAAGGGGGAAGTGAACATAAAACATCCCATATTTATATATTTTATATTATTATTTTATATTTTTTTATATTTTGTGGAAGTGACCGGATCACTCACAAATCTGATCAGTTTGTAGATAAAACATCCTTAATGTAAAATTTTAGTGATCTGGGTCAAATTGACCTGATTTAAGATGCAAATAAAAAGCAGCTATTGAAGCGAACTTTCCAATATTTAATTTCATATGGACGGTACTTTTTGACAATTACTTTACTGAAAGTGAGGTTAAGTTGTCAACACAATGTGACAATGACTATAAAACAAGTATGGAATGGGCTGATGATGGATTTGAGAGTTGACATTTTGTCGAATTTTCTGATTGGCTCTAAAACAGTGGAGTGATGACATTAGATCATTTCATTGGTTAAAAACAATTGAGTAATGAAAAAAAAGTCACTGATATGAGTAACGTATTACATTAACCAATAGAAAGTGGATGTATAATACATCTATTATTGAAAAGTCATAGAAAAAATGGTTTTTTCAGTGCAATCTCTTTTGGATCTATTTTTTTTAGAAAATATTGGTCAAGTCATTATGAAATTAACTTTGAAACATACATTTTTTGAAAAGAAGCTTTTGTTAAAAAGTAAAGTCTTGAAGCTCCGAATTAGGATTGATGCTTTGCTAATTCAATTAATTTGGTTAGGAATTAGATCCGTTCAGTAATCATTATCCGCAAATAAATCAACTGTGATTGTATAACCTACTTTGAATCTGTTATCTGACTTATCTTACATGAAATCCACCAATTTAATAGTAAATTTAAGTTATTTCAACTGTACAACTTTATGAAAAGTCATTCGAAACAAACTTAAAAATGTCAACATGGGATGATTTATCATTCGTTCAAAAGGCGCTATAGCAGGAATTTTATTTATTTCTTGAAGATTTGGCAAATTTTCAATATAAGCTGACGTTCGTTTATATTCTGTGCTCGATAGAGGATAGTATGTAAATATTCCAATAATAATTATTTCTTGTATTATAAAATGACCATTCCTCAAACTCTTGTGGTTTTTATTGGAAATTATCGTAATCATTCCAACTGCTGTTCGATAATTCAAACCTGTATTGGTTTTTCATTGATCACGCGACCAGAGTACTACAATATTTGAAATTGTAATAAAAAATTTACGTATTGACTGCCTTGCATTGGTTTTTTAATTCAAGAAAAATGTCATTCATTGATGCGGAAGCATTCTAAACATGCACATATGAACTGCAACGTCAATTTCTATAATGCTAATTCATTTCAAGGATAATTTGGCAGGCTTCCAGTACAATGGTCAGGTTATCAGGTTAAATATAGAAAACTTTCTATTTTGTTTATGAAATGTCCGAGGTTTCATTTCCAATGTTTAAGCTCAATTTTCCAAACTTCATCCTTTAAATTATTGGGACAAAAATTATATTATTTGTTGACTACAAGGTTGACTGCAATGTATCATTTACCTTGATAAAGTTATTCGTTA
The DNA here is from genome assembly GCA_958502075.1 of Orchestes rusci. Lineage (NCBI taxonomy): Eukaryota > Metazoa > Arthropoda > Insecta > Coleoptera > Curculionidae > Orchestes > Orchestes rusci. The sequence continues at coordinate 31,904,652 of OY293307.1, forward strand.
ATTCGCTTATCATATGCTTGTGATGTGCGATAATTTATCGAGGAAAATTGCATAACTGAGCGGAATTCGCAGGATAAAAACAATTCTATTAATACGACTGAAAGCTGAAATTTATCAGATTTATTGCCAGTCTAATGGTTTAAGATTCTCTTTTGAACCGAAAACAAGTAATAATATTGAATATGCAGAAGTTAAGTAACTCACTAGATTGGACTTTTCATATCTCAATTATCAAAACTTAAAACGCAAAAAATGCTTGTTCAGTAACTACAATGTTGTCCTCTATATTGTTATCACCTCAAAATACCAACTTGATATCAGTGTATGTATTTTTCTATTTTTTTCTGAAAATATATATATTTTTTAATACTTATTTCATTTTTCTGTGATAAGAATGAACTCTTTAACACATTTTATCCAATTCATTTTCACAGGGTGAATAATCTAATAGATACTTTTAATCAAACAGAATTGATCAATTGTTGATAGGTTGCCAGGTTTTGGAATTAAAAAAACGTGATGTCATTTATTGACGCATTCGCCATTTAATCAATTTTTTAAAACATCGTTAATTTGTGTAATTGAAGTCCGTGGATATTGGAAACTTCACTCTCTTGTCTCTTACACCCCTAAATTGCGATTTTTGAGTAATCGCCAAAAAATTTTTTTAACGGATTCGCCTAGGTCGAGGCATAGGTGGATTATGATGTGATTAATTGAAAAAAAAAACAACATTCCATATTTTCCAAAAAAAAAATCTTTGATTTACTGAATTTATTTCAAGTTAGAGAAGAGTTACCCAAAAATGATTTTAAAAAGTGGGGTCCGTATTTGAAAAAAAAAGTTGTTGATGATTGCGAGAATTCGAAACTTCGGATATCAATTTCGACCATGCTATCTTGGAAAGCGAAAAACTGGCCATGAAAATGTGTCATTGGTTTTCAATTATCTCTTCAAATAAATTCAGGACAAAATCAAGAAGGATCTCGAAAAATTCGATTATTTTCACTAATTTGGTGTTAGTGATATGTGATGTGATAGTTTAACATAACATAACACATGACTTTAAAAAATATTTTTTTTTAATCTCGGAAAATCTCTGACTTGAAAAATTCCTAGGCAGGTTTAACTTCAAACCCGTTTTATAGTAGGAGTACCATTTGTGTGAAAAATTTACTGGAGAATAGGTCTACCTTGTGAAAATGACATACGACGCAAAAAAGTTTTGGTTAATTTAATTCAGGAACAACACTGTAAGTGGCGCCCTCTTACATTAAACAAAACACTAAGTTAATATTTGAGTTTCTCGTCATCAATATTCCCAGTGTCTCAAATTGTTATAGTTATTTACGTTACCAAGACGGTAAATGACTTTTCAAATTACGAGTCAAGATGTTTATGGACGAGTCGACGAAGGAGCCGAGTCCGGAATTTCTAGACGAGTAGTTTAATGCCATTTAACGACTGTGTATCGTACATTGTTCTGTTTGATACTGTGTCAATATATTTTTTTATCGATTCAAGAGAAAAGGTGCTTTCTTATTGTCAAAGCACACATTGAGAGGGCGGTGATGGAAGTCCGTCCCACATTCTTACTATGAGATGGCGCCAGCCAAACCATGCTACCAATGCAATTTCACAGTCGATTTTGGCGCTAAAAACAGAGTGTCCGGGAAAATATGGGAAATCTTTCGGATTCAGATTAAATATGAAAAAATAAGGAAACAAGTTCCTATAATTTTTTTCCTTGGAGGCCCTGCGAAGATATGGCCTCCTAAAGTACGCCGCTGAAAATCGGTTTTCCTAAAAAAAATTCAAAGTAATCAATATAATTTATTAAAAATTTAATATGATGGACTCTACCAAGGCCTCTTGTGTCTGTTCAAAACAACCACTGCACAAACATATGATTAAGTAATTAAAAAAAAATAACTTGGTGAAGTTCGTAATTTTCCAATGGATTTTGTTCAAATAAAATATGAAGGTTCTAATTTGGGATTTGATCAAGAAATTTAACGAAAATTTACTAAGTGAGGTTTTGTTTGCATAATTTTGTTATTTTCCAAAGGATTTTGTTCAAATTAGAAATTAATGTTGGTTCTATTTGGGATTTGACGTGTTGTTACAAGAGATACGTTTTCAGTTTGAACATTAAAAAAAATGTACTGCAGAGATTTTGTCAGATATTCAACATATCATCCTAGCCTAGCAGAAAAACCGCTGGAACGATTTTTATGATTTTTGTCATGTCTGTGCCCCGAATAACAGAAAAATTATCTAATCATCGAAAAAATTGAAAAAAAAAATCATTTAGCACAACATTTATTGATTATGAGGCAGTATGGAATCTGCCATGATGCAGTGATTTTCTTCATGAACTTTTTTGAAAAAATGTAAACCCATGTTTTCCTTGAAATGTTCATGAAAATTAACCTGAAAAAAATATGTAAAATTCAAGGGAAATATGGGTTCACATTTTTTTAAATAATTTCGTCGTGACTTTTTTCGAGGTTTTTTTCAATAAATATAAATACATATAGTTTTCCTCGAAAGCGGTTCATTTTATCGATAATTACCAGGAATATCTTTTTTGCAGCTTGAGCTTCGAGCTATCCAATTTTTTTTTTTCAAGTCTTTATAATACAGGGTGTTGAAAATTTGGCCAATAAAATGTTCCATCTAGTCCGCCCCTGGTAAACTAAGGGCCGATAATTCAATGTCGCCTTAAATGACACATTTTAGATAATAGTGCACTGAAAAAGAAGCAAAAATGTTTCAACATTGTTTTTTGGCGTACAACCGCATGGGATGTTTATAAAATGATAGATAGGTCTCTGGGCATTGTAAATCTGAAATTACAACACTTTTTTTCAGCTCCGGAAGAAATCTAGATATCAAGAACATTTTTTTTTTAATTGATAAAGGAATTGTGGGAGAAGGTAACCGGGATAGTTTCGTTAGTATGAGAAATTTAGTTTTTTTGTAAAACTGCGAAAATCTTAACATTTTCTGCAGAGCCATTTTTAGTAAGCGAGAAACTTTTTTATTTTAAAAAAGTTTGATAAACTATCTATGCATGAAATGAAGCCAAAGGTTCAAAAAAGTTTTTGAAAAAAGAATCAGCATTTTAAGTTATATAGTTTTCGAGTTTTAGTTAGTCAAAGTTGAGTTTCCGCATGGCGCGGCGTTCAAACTACCGTGCTGCCGCACCTTGCATTAAATATTATCATTATTGCTTTTAGCTGTAAACTCAAAACTGTAAATACAAGTTTAGAAAGATTCGGAAGTATATTACAGCCTTGGATCAGTATTATTCACACTCTGTTGAGCTTTCCTGGTTTAGGCAGTTAGTGCAACTTGCACATTCACAGTCATTGCAACATTTTATTCCTGTTGCAATGCGGGCACATCTTATAGTCAAAGTTTCTCTCACATCATCAAGCATTGTTTCTTGAGTAAAAAAATTGACCATCCAAGTATTATCTTTCTAGCTTCATTTGAATAATGGATTCATTTGAGTTTCGTCTTTGTTATATCTACTGGGTGGTTCATTTAAGTTGATATCTAAAATCTAAAAAATGATAATTACTTGAGAAGTTGAAGTTAAAGTTATTGGGTACTGTACAGGGTGTTTCCGTATATTTCGTCTGCAGACTAACTCGCTCATTATGCAAGATAGATAGTGACTCTAAATACAAAGTTGGTAGGTATTAACATGAACCGCCAGAAAAAAATATTTTTTTGTATAGCGGGTGCACGAGAAAAGTGTGACAGACACAACTTGCATTTTTTTAAATGGAACACCTTATATATCATTTTATAATCAAATTGACATTATTTTTTTGATCTCAAAAATATACAGCATGTAGGCATTCCTTCCAGCCGTTTTCAAAATATTTTAGTTTTAAAGTTGGTTTTTTGGTATTGCCAAATTTAGTATCTATGACTACAATGATTGTTTGAACATTATTTAGTAATTTTTATCCTTCCAATAATCTAGAACAACGAATATAACAAGTACATTATATTATTAACAAATTGATATCATGAAGTGCAATTATTGAATATGCCCGCCATTATTCACAACACATTTTCTTAAATGAATTTTATGATATCAATTTATTTATAATACAATGTATTCATTTGTTATATTCGCTGTTTTAGATTATTGGGAGGATACAAATTAATAAATAATGTTCAAACAATTATTGTAGTCATAGATACTAAATTTGGCAATACCAAAAAAACAACTTTAAAACTTAAATATTTTGAAAACGGCTTTAAGGAATGCCTACATGTTGTATATTTTTGAGATCAAAAAAATAATGTCTATTTGATTATAAAACAATATATAGGGTGTACCATTTAAAAAAATGCAAGTTGTGTCTGCCACACTTTTCTAGTGCACCCGGTATATGAAAAAATATTTTTTTCTGGCGGTTCATGGTAATACCTACCAACTTTGTATTTAAATTCCCTATCTACCTTGCATAATAAGCGAGTTAGTCTGCAGACGAAATATACGGAAACACCCTGTACATTTGAAAATGATCATGATTTTGAATTTTCAAATATTAAAAAAAACATAGTCAAGACGTTTTAAATTATGGAACACATAACATAAAAGTCATAAAACGAAAGCATGTGTTGCCTCAAAAATGTATTTTGAAGAAAAGTCGACAAAACAATACCCATAAATACATACATACAGGGTGGCCCAACGAAAAGGTCCCACCCTTATTTATGACTTTCCCGGTATATTTTGGGAAAAACACTCGGACATGTCAATTTTTATTTCTAGGGGGACGTGTATGACTTTATAATACAGGGTGTTCCAAAAATAAAATATCGCATTACACTTGACATTTTTAAATGAAAACCCCCAATTTTTTTTCTATTTTTGGATTCTCCATGAAGTTTTTAGTAACTTTTGTATAATACAGTTTATACCTATCCTCAACCGTTTCAAAGTTATTTGAATTTTTCATAAAATTCACCTCATTTAATTTAATACTGATAATGATGGATCGTACGGAAAAAAACGGAAACTTGACGGGGGAGACGTCCTTGGACGTGTTGGAAAATACAATAGAGCCAACCAAATAATAGAAAATGAGGTTAATTATAATGAAAATTTTCTTCATTTCCAACAAAATGGTGCACCACCGCACTTTGTAGCTCCAGTACGACAGTTTTTGGACACCCATTTCCCAAATCAGTGGTGGATAGGACAGCGCGGCCCCATTGAGTGGCCCCCAAGGTCTCCGGACTTGAGTCCTTTAGATTACTTTCTTTGGGGAGATTTAAAAAGTGAGGTTTTCAGTATTTTAGTACGAAGCCAGACTCCATCCAAGATCTTCGAGAGCGGATCACGGCGGAATGCAGACAAATAACTCCAGAAATGTGTGAAAATGTTAGGAATAGATTTGAGCAAAATCTTCATTATTGCATGGAGGTAAACGGACACCACTTTCAACATTTACTACCAAATTGACTTCTTGACACATTATAGCTGAGTAATTAATTTTTGTTTATTTTTTTAAATAAACGGTTGAAGATAGGTATAAACTGTATTATACAAAAGTTACTAAAAACTTCATGGAGAATCCAAAAATAGAAAAAAAATTGGGGGTTTCCATTCAAAAATGTCAAGTGTAATGCGATATCTTATTTTTGGAACACCCTGTATTATAGAGTCATACACGAAAAAACGTCCCCCTAAAAATAAAAATTGACGTGTCCGAGCGTTTTTCCCAAAATATACCAAGAAAGTCATAAATAAGGGTGGGACCGTTGGGCCACCCTGTATATTATTACAGAGCGGAAGGGTAGTATTGGTTGACTAGCTAAACATCAAGCTTGGTGTTCTTGGGGTTGCAGTCATATGACTGTATTCATACGCACAACACATGCTTACGTTTTACGATTCTTTTGTCATGTGTTCCATAGTTTAGAAGGTCTTCACTATGATTTTTTTAATATTTCAAAATCCAAAATCCCAATCATATTTTCAACGTCACTGGACCCAATAACTTTTACTTTAACTTTTCAAATAACTATGGTTTTTTAGATATCGGGCCAAGAGTATTTTTTTCTTTTAAATTAAATAAGGATTGCGGATATGATTTTTATTTTGAGATAAACCAGTTCTGTTTTTTCATAAAAAATATCGCAATCGGTACCCGTACGCACGCCACTGGTGAAAATAAAAACTATATTATGACATGAAAAAATGAACCTAGATTACCTTTGTACACGTGCCTAATTTCATTTGAAAAATCTCAATTGGTAATGAAGATAATAATAAAATTCAATTTTTTTCTTGAATTTCAACACCCTGTAACTTTGTAACGAAGCATTTTTCGCAAATAGTCTATTGACCAAACTCACATTTTTTTTTGATTAACCATCGATTCTGAAATGTAAGCAGGTAAAAGTGGGACCACCCTGTAGATTATAGATTAACCAACGTCGTCAATTTTTATCATAATTTGTTGTTGTTAATTGTTTGCCAATTTTTCAATATTGCCATGTAATTTTAGTTTTTGAACTATGAAGATCTGTTGTTTTTCCAGGACAAACCGTATTTGCTCAGGGTGCTGCTGCCACCCCCATCGCCATGTTAACCGCCATGACAGAAGTAGGAAAAAAGAAGAATCTAAAAGACGTCACTGTTTGCCACATGCACACTGAAGGTCCAGCCGCATACACTGATCCATCTTGTGCGGGAATATTCAGGTACAACCAAGAAAGACACAACATCAACTAGCATGTGATGTTTTCCAGATCTCTGTCATTTTTCATGGGAGGAAACGTGAGAAAAGCCGTATCCGATGGAACCGGAGACGCAATTCCTATTTTCCTGTCCGAAATCCCTCAGTTATTCTATAAGGGAATTGTCAAGCCAGATATTGCAGTTATCCAGGTTTCACCTCCAGATGAGCACGGTTACTGTAGTTTAGGCACAAGTGTGGATTGTGTTAGGGCTGGTATGACCCACTCTAAAATTATCGTAGGTGAGCTTGGGAAACTATGGTTGACATAGTTTGCAATGGTGGTTTTCAGCACAAGTTAATCCGAAACTTCCAAGGACTTTTGGTGATGGTATTATTCATATTAGTCACATTGACTATGCTGTTAAGGTGGACACACCTTTACCTTCTCATGGAGGTAAACCGCCAACTGCTGTGGAGACAAAAATCGGGAAAAATATTGCTGAAGAGTTGGTCGAGGATGGTGCTACCTTGCAAATGGGTAAGTAAAGTAACAGTTGGTTAATAATTATGAAGTTGACTTGTTGAATAGATCACCAAAATCAACACACATCCATCAGTTCAGTTGTCATATCTGATCGAGTAGCTCGGTTTAAGGTATCTAATAAGAACCAATGTTGCCATATGTATTTTGCTCATTCGACATTGTTTGTTGGACTGTTGGTTTGCGGTTTCAGTTGGAGGGAGCTTATGGCCGATTGCACCAACCTATTTTGAGGATACAATGTTGCATTGCTTAGCGTTAAGTATTCTCAAACTTGGTTGGTGCAATTGGCCATTGATATTTTTTCCAGAGACAGCATCGCTAGTGATATTTTTGGTTTCGGCTTGGCTTTAGTTTATTTTAGGATTTTGCGACGGGTTAGTTGTAGAATGTATTCTTTTTTTTACTGCAAACTTCATATTATTCGTCCCTTCCTCAACATTAACTGCCATTTACATACTTTTTAAAGCGTTTTCAACACATTTTAGATAAAGTTTTATACAAAATTTCTACTCTTCTTTTGCATTTTCTTTTCTTAAGAGTGAAATTGTGTCCCTGTATTGGTGATTTTTGTTACCAATTGACATATTTCTTCGACTATTCTTGAGATTCATTCTTAGTATACGACTTTTCCATTTTTTCTTTTCGTTTATTTTTTGCTTAAAAAATCGAAAAAAATCACTAACAAAAGAGAAATTGATAGTATTGAAATAAAAAAATCAAAAGTGGAGAAATTGAAAATTATAAATCAAACAAAAAACATTCTTTAAACAATACAAATGCATACAAATCAGCCAAAAATGAGAAAAAAACCAAATTAAAACAAATAAGAAGTTAAGAAATAAAAACAACTCAAAAGTTGAATAAAATCCCCTACAAAAAAGTGATAAGAACGGGTGAAGTGGGTAACATGCCAGATATTGGAAGTCGTGAAACAAAAAAAAAACAAAAACATACTATTCACTGTCAAGAATAGACATTAAGAAATACATATAAAAAACTACAAATCAAACCAAAATGGAAAATGAGAAGAATATTTATATTCATATTCAAGAAAAAGCAAAAAATCATCTAAAAAAAAGTTCACAAACATTAGGAAATGCAAAAATCACTCGGAAAATGTTGATAACAGATTTTTAGTGTGTTTGGTAAAGATTTAGATACAAAGGTTTAAAGTCAAGATTATTTGAAGACCCTAATAATCATCACATTACCAATTTTATCGTACTATATCCTATATTATCACCATTTCAACAAAATTATCCTACTACGTTTTTTCCTTGATTCTCATTATGAAAAGATTTCAAATCATTTTTATTCAACGTTCTAATTTTGTTTGATAAAAATATATTTGTATTATAACTATTAACTCTAAAACAGTACTTATCAATTATAACAAGTTCATATGTACAGGGTGTCCCAACGATAGAGTAAAGTAGGTTTTATCATATAGGATATGAAAAATATCAATATCAATATGCGTCACAGGTTAGGGGTGTAAATAGCGCACATTCTGAAAATATTTGGAAACATACAGGGTGCGTCACAAAAGTATGGCACAAAAAAGTATGATTTTTTTAAATGGAACCCCCTGTATATTGATTGATATTTCAATTCTTTCTTCAATTTGGAACAAAAATTGTGATACAACTAATGTTCCTAAATTCAACCGTTATCGAGATATCGCGTTTTAAAAATGGCATTTTTGCAACTTTGACATGCTATATAACTCAAACTATTCAAGTTAGAGCAAAATGGATTGCACATTCCTATCTTAACTTTTCAAGAGCTCTTCTGTCATTTGGATAGAAGGTAACGTCAACTGTCAACTTTTTTCGGCACATTTTGACATTTTTTCACAATAATGGATTTAATCTCCTTGAATAGCTCTTGAAAAGTTAAGACAGGAATGTGCAATCCATTTTTCTCTAACTTGAATAGTTTGAGTTATATAGCATGTCAAAGTTGCAAAAATGCCATTTTTAAAACGCGATATCTCGATAACGGTTGAATTTAGGAACATTAGTTGTATCACAATTTTTGTTCCAAATTGAAGAAAGAATTGAAATATCAATTAATATACAGGGGGTTCCATTAAAAAAATCATACTTTTTCGTGCCATACTTTTGTGACGCACCCTGTATGTTTCCAAATATTTTCAGAATGTGCGCTATTTACACCCCTAACCTGTGACGCATATTGATATTGATAGTTTTCATATCCTATATGATAAAACCTACTTTACTCTATCGTTGGGACACCCTGTATAACAAATTAAGCTCGCTGCTCGTGCGCAAGTAATATGTTGTAGGGCTACCGGCCAAGTTTTTATTTTGATATCGAAACAATATCATTTGAGGATTTAAAAAAGTTATTCACCTAACCTTTTTTTTCAAATGGAAGGGGGGTCGAGTGATACCCCATTTAAAGGTCTTTTCTTTCTTATTTCTTCCTGAAAGTTTGAAGTGGCTGTATAGTTCCAGCGTTGCCGGACTGTGATAAAAATTCATTCATCAACTTCTTGGTGTAAAACTTCGACCATACACGCTTGCTCTAGACACGGTATCTCATTCATAAAATGCATTTTAACATGTTGCCAAGACCATGGGCCGCTCAGCGGTGAGTGCGGCTAGAGGGGTCTCTCCGAAAGTGAGTAGGGAACGTAGTTGCGATACAGCGTCAATCGGTATTCAGTGGCGTCTCCGATTTTCATTTATTTATTATTTATGAAATTAGTACGATCTTTAGAATGCATGCTTTTCAAGTTTGTGCGATGTTTTGTTATCTTATACCTAAGTATACAAGTTTTTGAAATATTTGACTTTTTATTTCAAAAATGACGTTTGTAGGCTTCAATTTAAATGTGAAATTTGCCTATAAGAAAACCTTTATTATTTAATTTGTGTTGCATGGATTCCTTGTTGAAAGGGACCTACTATAAAAGATTGTTTTACAATATTTTGAAAACTATTAATACAGGATGATCAAAAAATAAGACCAAAAATGAAATCGAGAAAACTGCAAAAAATCAATTTTTTCAAATGGAAACACCGAAATGTTATCATTGTATAGTATCAAGCACTTGAAATGAAGGTAAGTTTGCATAAGATTGTCCTGCTTTCCGAAAATTTTTATTTTTTTTTAAATTTTGCAATGGACGATGTTTAACCAGCTAACTTTTATTTCCAATGCTGCATAAGATGAAATTATGAAATTTGGTGGTTTCCATTTGAAAAAAATGATGTTTGGCAGTTTCTTTGATTTAATTTTTTGACCACCCTGTATCGATAGTTATCAAAATAATAATATTATAAAAAATCTTCCATAGTAGGTCCCTTTCAACAAGGAATCCAATAATGAAGGCTTTCTAATAGGTTAGATTCACATTCAAATTGGTGCCTACAAAAGTTATTTTTGACATAAAAACTCAAATATTTCAAAAGCTCGTATACCTAGGTATAGGACATATGACACATCAAATCTTCCTAAAATTTTAGATAGAATCCAAAAATGTAATAATATATAGGGTGTTCCATTTGAAACAATTAAGAGAGTTGACACCCGCACAGGATAGCTATTATTCCATTTTAAGAGGGCATCTTTGAAAATCTCAAATTACAAATTTTCAGAATTCCAATCACTTTATTTCCAAAGATATTGTGATGGATGGTCACCGTGAGACACCCTTTATAGAAAAAAAACTTCTTACTCATCCAGAATAGTTCTTCAGAAAACAAAAAGATTTGAGAGAAGTTATTGAAACTACAGGTATCAAGAAAAAGGATTTTGCAAAAAATAACCAAATTGGACGAAAGATCACCATTGCAAACAATACAGGGAGCGTCTGAAATGAGTGCTCATTTTATCATGGTGGATAAAATAGAGATGAAAAATCGAAATTATTATCATCTTGACGATACGCTGCGGACATAATATTATTATATTATGTCACTATACAAAACGTGATTATTCTATTATAGTCTACTCAGCCTGTCAAAACGAGCACTTATTTTAGACTCACATTGTAAAATGTATAGAATATGATGACGTATGATATCACAACAATAATTGAATACCACAATAATGAAGGTATTTTTTAAATTTTCCATTATTTTTTGAAAATTATCAATATGAAATAGTTGAGGAAAAAAGTCAACAACTTCAAACTGTATTGCTTTTTGAAAATTTATCTAAATCAGCTTGAAGGGCCTTTAAACCCATTATTAAGAAACTCATAATACGATGGAAGGCTTTAGTTTAATCTCGAATTTGAAAGTACCCACGGCACTGGTGGAAAAATTTGACTTACCTCCGGAATCATAATTCGCGGTTAGGTTTCTCCGATTTTCCACACACAAGACACATTCCACCCATATCGGTCACAACAGAGTACTCACTTGCGAAGAAGACAGCTAAACACTCAAAAATCAGTTGAAAACTCAAAAAAACGACACTAAGTCCAACCATCAGTTGTGAACGAAGCTTTTATGGCGCCTATCGCTATGTCTCTCTTTTGTCGACAATCGTAGAAAATGCGTACAAACAAGTGGATTTATGAACGGATAGAAAAATGTTAGGGATTTGGCTGCAGCGTTGCCAAGTCATGACCCTCAATTTGCTCGACTTAAGATTAGGAGAAATCAAGGTTTGTGTATAAAATTTCCCTTGCTTACATTACATTTCTTCATCGATTTATATTTTGAGTTGCTGAAAACTGAAAAACAGTAATTGCATTTGAAAGTTTACCTTGGCAATTACTTAAAACATTAGGACGTGGCAACCATACTGCGGGCTTTGTGATGGTCAGACTACAGTCGACCAGAACCGTTTTCTTGGTAGGACATGTTTGAAATAGATAAAAATATAAACAAGCGTGTCTAGAGCAAGCGTGTATGGTCGAAGGTGTAAAAGTTTAAGGAAAATCGTACGAGCATTGAACTACAATTAGTTAATTGTAGCGGGGAAACAACGATGGAAAAAGATGTTGGTTATTCCTTGAAGAAACTTTAAAAAAACTTTTTGATGTTAGTGATCTTCAAGTTATTATTATTGAATATTGGTGACGAAAACACTGGAGAAAGGACTTTCAAAAAAGTAAATAAGGCAAACTCCCCTCTTGACATCATGGACTCACACAACAATGTTTGTTCATGAATCTACAGCCCATTCAATCTTGAGTTACGCCTGATATAAAAAGAAGCACGCGGTGGCTTCCCAGGGTCGTATTCTACTTTATTCTGTATCAAATAAATGAATTGAATACATTCATGTTTCTATTGAAAATATACAGATTGGATAAAAAATGTAGGGAATATAAGACTAATCCAATGATCTAATAACTATAGATGAAACATTCCATTCATAAACTGTGAAAAATTGTGTGGCCAACATCGAACATAGAAGAACGTGAGGAGGAGCGGGGCACTGAGTGGGGATACGTTTGCACCTCACTTCGTGCTTCGGTTACTACTCGCGAGGCTGCCAGTGGCGTAACTATTTTACAGAATTCTTAAGTTCTCATTTACTGCAAGCTTGACACTTGCGAGTCATTTCAATATACCATATAAGTAAATAATGAAGCACTACAAACTAAACCAGAATAAAAACACAATAAACATTCACAAAATCAACACCAAACCCCAGTCAAAAAACAAGAGACGCCAATGAGACGAAATGTGAATGAAACGTGTAGACAAAATCCGATCGATAGGGGTGGACCCAATTTTGGTGTGTTCCCGTACTTCAGCTTTTTTGATTTTTAGAAAAGAATACTGGTTTTTCTAAATCCTAAATACCTAAACAAATCTTGAAGAGATGTTTCAATTTTAACAAAAAGGTTACCATCAACTTATATTTGATTAAATTCATACATAAAATGGTTTCAAAAATGATTCCAATCAATGTTGTAATCTTTTTGCTGCGTAGTAATAGTTTTACTAGAGTAAGTTTGGCAAACAACGTGGTGGGAGAAACTCCTACACCCGAGTGCACAGTTCGATATTGTCCTCATGTTTATCTCGCTATGTTTCATCCATAGTTATTAGATCATTGGACTAATCTATCAGACTTTATTGACACTTTTTGAAATAGGAACAGTTCTAGACGGCTCAAACTGATCCGCGAAATCTGAGTACAACTCTGATAAATGCGTTGTTTGCCGGATCATATGATTTCGTTCGACCAATCAGAAGACTACTTGAGATATCGGGGGAGCTGGCAGATGCGGCGTAAAACAGATTGAATAGAGTGTAGTAGTCCAATGTTCGATGATTCGGTAATAATTTGTGTGGAAATAGCGGAACCAAAACCTAGAATTTTTTTGATCGACCACTATGCAATCAGTTGATTAATAAGTTGAAAAACTCAAGTTGATTCGACGATTGAAAAGATAGAGTGTGGGGTTGTCGTCGATGCGGTTGAGTTTTTGGTCTTGGCATAAAACCTGTTGTTCAACTTGACTTCAACCGCCTCGAATACGACAGATTGTTGTTCAACTGAACTAAATGCTGTGTGGCCAAGATACTATCCAACTGGTTGGGAAAACAGTCTATTCAATCTGTTGAACAACTTGTTTTTCAAGTAGTTGCATAGTGTGTGGGCCGTTTCAATCAAGAATTCATTTTTTGTTTTCAACAAATTGAATTGGTTTTTAAAGGCATCGGCAGCATACCAGACGCTGTTTTAACCGCCCTCACCAACCACAAAGACTTGGGAATACACTCAGAAATGTTCGCGGGAGGTGTGATTGATTTGGTAAACAAAGGTTGCATCACCAACAACAGAAAAACCATTCACAAGGGCAGAATCGTGGGTTCGTTCTTGATTGGCACTCAGGATCTGTACGATTTCGTCGACAACAACCCCTTCATTGAAATGTTGGTTGTCGATTATGTCAACAATACTGGTTAGTGGTGGCACATTGCTAATCAACGGCTGATCATTGTGGATAATTGCAGGTGTTATTGCAAAAAATCCCAGGATGACTGCCATTAATTCCTGCATCGAAGTCGATTTAACTGGTCAGGTTTGTTCCGACTCAATTGGAACTAGAATGTATTCTGGGTTCGGAGGACAAGTTGACTTCATTAGAGGAGCAGCTGAAGGTTTCGATGGAAGAGGAAAACCAATTATTGCCTTACCTTCCACCACTACTAAAGGAGTCTCTAAGATTGTGCCTACTCTCAAAACTGGTGAGTTAAAAAAAAAATATCTACAAATAGAACCGTTTATTGGTCATTTCAGGTGCTGGCGTAGTAACATCAAGAGCGCATGTGCATTACATAGTAACCGAACACGGGATTGCCTATTTGTTCGGCAAATCTCTCCGTCAAAGAGCGCATGCCTTAATTAATATTGCTCATCCCGATCACCGGGAAAGTCTGGAAAAAGCGGCCTTCGAACGCCTTAAGGTCATGCCATCACCTTAAAAGATCACAATTCAGAAAAATATGACTAGAAAATAGATATTTGAAGCCTTTTTAACGATTATCTTGTTTATTCCCTTTTCAATGTATAATAAGTACAAAACGTGAATAGCAATATAATAGAAATGTTTGATTTGTTGGATTTTTGTTAAGTTGCGCAGATGGTGAATGTTTTGATAAAGTTTTCGTGTCATAAGCAAATAGGCATTAGGTTTAAGTAATACTATAGCTATTTTACCATGTTATTGCCTCATATTTGTATGTTTTCAGAAAAATAAATATTTATACGATGTTGTTTTCGTGAAGATTGCCTGAAAGTAGGGTTATGGTGGGATTGTGACAGATGGGTGAGTAGTGACTTATAAAATATGGACAAACTTTAGATACTTTCGTATACAATATGGCGGGCGGTAGGCAGTTCAATCGTTCATGCCTTTGTTACATTTCAGTTTTCTTGACGTTTTCCGTTTTAGCTGATGCTGGAGCTATGATAGGATTGTGACAGGTGAATGGACAATGATGTATAAAATATGGACACGCTTTGATCGCTAACAATATTGCGGGATTCAAGCAGCTTTATCTGTTATGCGTTTTTCAATGATTTTCGCTTTGGTTAAAAGTGGGGTTATGGAAAAGATTAGTGAATAAGGTTTCCAACTCTGCAGAAAGCCGACCTCGGTAGACTAGAGGTGTGAAGAGGGGTCGTTATTTGCCTCTCGAAATCTCAATGCAGGAGGTCCCCAGTAAGGCTGGGAATCGAATACGAATAATTCGAATATTCGAACGAATTGAGTTTCCAAATAAACTGCTCGTCAAATCAAAGAACATAGCATTTTTTTGCCAATTTTCATAAGCTGTAGCTTTGAACCAAATACCTAAACGGAGAGTGTGAGATGAGGTTTTCTATGATATACAGGGTGCGGAAGAAAGTGATGCAATTTTTAAAATTTTCTTGATACTCCGATTTCGCTTATAAACAAATCTTCACTAAATGTATACCTCAACGGTATAACTAAGATAAGTGGGGATGTATTTGGTATTTTTCGGATAACTCTTCTGAAACAAGAGATAATTATTTTTTATTCCAATTCGTATTTTGCGATGTTTTTTTGAGATTTGCGAACTCAACTTTCAAAATCTTGAGATATACCTACGATACTTTTGAAACAATAAAAAAAAAGATGATTTAACTGGAGTGGTAATGTACAGGGTCCCTAAGGAATACGACAAACAATTTGTTTTTCTTGGTTCGCAAAATTGATGACTGATATTCGAAGTGACTTATATACCTACAAAATAACTTTTCGATAAAAAGTTTAACCCATTAGGTTTATCAATTATTGATTTCGCAATTAAAAAAAAAAAATTACTCAATAATCATTATCGTTTGCCGTATATTACCGCTGAAGTCATCATCTTTTTCTTTTGAAATTCAATACTATCGTATATCCTGATATTTATACAAATATATATTACAGGGTGTTACTTAATGGTATGTCATAATTTCAAGGGGGAGTTCCTGGATAAATTTTAAGTCGAAAAGGTCATATAAACTTGGGTCTTAAAATGCTTGGTTTTTAAGATACAGGGTGTTAAAGACCTATTTTATTTTTAGTTTTTAATACATTTTCCAAAGACAGTTTGAGATAATGAACTGAATTTTGCCACAAGATATGGTATGGGAACACATTTTTTTTTATTTTTATTATATTTTATTTTATTTATTTTTTTTACACAAGTTTATATGACCTTTTTGACTTAAAATTTATCCAGGAACTCCCCCTTAAAATTATGACATACCATTAAGTAACACCCTGTATATACAATATATATTCAGGGTGTCCGGAAATGATGAGCAAAAAATCAGGGGAGCCTTCTAGACCGAAAATAAGTGCTACCTTTTCCTATAACACTTTTTCGAAAAGTGATTATTAATGGAGTTACAGGGTGTTAAACTTAAATTTTATTTGCAGTTTTTTGGTCATGCCTTTTGCCACGCTCATAATATTTTCACAAAATCTCGTATTTGGGGCTTTATCGGGATGAGGATTTCAAATTTGCCCATGCACCGTTTTTTCGCATTTTGTAGAGGGCGCCACAAAGGAACCCATACCTTGATTTGAATAGTCCTTACTTTTTTGTGCTACACTGTATGCGACTTTTGAGCAAATATTTTTATTCTCCTAACATTTTGACATAAAAAGGTACGGCAACTATAGCGAATGTTTCCAAAGCATGCTATGTTTAAGGTTGAAAATAAATTAAAATGATTTCGTAATCATCACATCGCATGCAAGCAAAGTTATATTAGCGTTTTTCTCGAAAACGGTTCGATTTATTGCAACCAAAGAAGTATCCCTTTTTCATGTCAAAAGGTTGAGAGAATAAAAATGTTTGGTCAAAAGTCACATACAGTGTAGCACAAAAAAGTTGGGACCATTCAAACTAAAGTATAGGTTCGCATGTGTGAAGTTATTTTATTTAAAGCTCAAACTAAATCACCAAATAAGTATTAAATTTGCATGCTCATACTCACTCTATTATTATTTACCAATCGATACTAAAGAAATTGATAACAAAAATAGAGTCAATCATTATATTTTTACGCTTACGCCTATGACCAAGCGGTTAATATGGGATATTGGACTGTCATCTGTGAGTAGCCAATCAGATAGTTCCACCGCCGCATCCTTTCTACACAGGTTCATTTGCTTGTAACACTAGCCTAGTTTACATCGATAACTCGTTTAGTTCGGTCCGATAGGACCAAGCTGGTGGGGATAGTACGGTAGGACCAATGCTTGCTTCCTGCCCGTTTACACAGTCTTTCAACGCGTGAACTAAATGTGTACGCCCGCAATTCGTCAAATGTCAAAAACAAGTCGAAATTATTCATCAACACAATTCGTAACCAAAAAAAAACATGAGTAAGTACGCTCAGATTGCCTTAGAAACTCAGAACCAACACAATTCACAATAATAACAATCAACATAACCTCATAATTTTGATCCAGATCGAATCAAATCTAGTTCGGTACACTTGCTGGCGAGTACCGAACCAAGAGCGGACCAGCTTAGTCCGCAACTGTTTACACCATTCGAACCAAATATTTGGTTCGGATAAAGTCCGAATTTGGTACTTGGTCCGCGGTTGAAATTACCTGAAGCGGTTTCATCTAGTATGGTATCTTGAGTCCATTCCTGTTTGATCTGTGATCAGCGTCACTTGCAGCTCGCCGATTGGCTTAAAGTGACGTGTTTGATCATTTGAATAATCAACTATTTCGAATATTTGAATAGAATTATCGAATTCTCAAATGATTTGACTATTCGAATATTCGATTTTCCCAAGGATTATTCGAAATATTCGATTATTTGATCGTTTTTTAAACGAATATTCGAATACGAAGATCTGGAAAAAATCCCAGCCCAGCCTTAGTCCGCAGGGCACAGTACTTTCGCCAGTACTTTTTAACATGTTCATCTCCGATATTCATACTGCCGAGCGATTAACCAATCTAAATGGTTATGTACGCTGTCAAAACATAACTAAAAATAAAATAAAAAATCCAGGTCCGTATTTAAAAAAATGAAGTTGATGATGGCAGCTCGAAGGCGAAACGTCAGATTTTCAATTTTATACCCACCATTTTGCAGAGGAGAAAAAGTAGCAATGACAAAGTGTAATTTATTTTAAAATGTCTTTTCAAACAAACGCAGGAAATGATTAAAACGTTTTTGCGAAATTTTGATTTTTTTCGAATATCTTTTTCCAAATTTTAAAATGGCATTTTCTTGAACATAAAAATGCGCAACTTTGCATCCATTTAACCGACCCTGTATCTCTTATAATAACTGAGATCCCCATGCATGCACTTGAATCTGTGGCACCCTGTATATCTCTTCAAGGGAACAAAACATCAATGTCTAAAAACGATCCCAGATTATATACATGATCAAATTCATTTTCTGTTTTCCATGAACTCGTATTTTACAAAGTATAACCGTTGACGCAGCGTCTGACCCAGATTTGGCGGCTAAAACGTGGCGTTTTATTTGCTAAAATACCCTCAAAATGACGTTACATTTTAAGACGAAACTACCCCAGGCGAGTGGAGCAAATTGTCCAGAATCTCGCACCGACCGACCGTGGGTTGGTCTGTCTCGAGGATTCTGGGGGAAACAAAAATTCGACGTCAACACCTTCTACAAGATGGAAAAGTAAAATAAGAACTCTCAGAACTTTAAGAATTGCAACATACAACTCCAGAACATTGGTATCAGAAGAGAAGCTTTTGGAAATGGAAGAGTAACCAACACATATTAACTGGGACTTTCTTGGCCTTTGCGAAATACGGAGGAGGGGAGAATCGATGATGACACTCAAGTCTGAACATATCTTTTACCACTCAGGCTACCCCGATAAATCTGATGGAGGCACTGGATTCCTGATACATAAAAAACACGCTAAGGACATAACCATCAAAAGCACCATATCCCCTCAGATGTAATAATTCGACTTAATCAGAGATACCAATTAAAGATCATCCAGGTTTATGCCCCAACAACTGACTATGAGGACGAAGAGGTTGAGGAGTTTTACGAAGATATTATGAGAGCATCTCAAGAATCCAAATGCCACTATACATTCATAATTGGCGACTTCAACGAAAAAGTTGGGAAAAAACAAGAAATTTCGGAGACTATATTTGGCCTGGGAGAACGAGACGAAAGAGGAGATATGTTGATTAATTTTCTTCTCCAACAAAATGTTTACCACATGAACAGCTTTTTCCAGAAAAAGGAACACCGTAGGCATAAATGGACGAGTCCAGATGGAAAATCAAAAAATTAAATCGACTACATAATAACAGACAAAAAACAAATTGTAACTGACGTTACAACGCTCCGAAGATTTCATACTGGCAGGAAAGACATAAAATGGTGACAAAGAAAACCTTCAAGATGGAACACACCTACCAATATTGAAGAATTTTAAAGAACAGTATCAGACAATTTGCACAAGACCATGATTGACGTGAATGATATCGAAGCTGTACATTTTTTTTCTTTTATCTATGGCTGTGAACCCCATACTAGATGCAGTTAAGCGTGCCGAGAATCAATATTGTAAAAAAAAGGCAAAAATGATAACAAGCTTCGACAAAGTACCAAAGACCTCATGAGGATAAGACGAGAACTGACGAAAGAAGATACTCGAGAGCAACTGAGAAGCTTGAATAAAAGTATATCCAAGGAAATAAGAAAGGATTTAAGAAAGAGTTCAATAATGAGTATAGTATTAAACAGACTATAAAAGAAAATGGAAGCATGAAGAAACTCAGAAAAAACATTTCAAATGGCAAAAAAGAAATCTTCACCCTCAAAGATAAAACCGGTACACAAACGAACAATAGGGAAAAGTTACTGCAGATTACAGAGGAATTCTACAAGGAAGTCAAGAGGAAATCCGTGCAAGTGCATGTCAACAAACGTCTCGAATCAAAATTTGATTTCTACTAACCTGGATTGCAGGCAGGCTTCAGAAGTGGTTATGGAAGAAATGATCATCTTCAGGTCATCAGGACCCTTATGGAGGGAGTAGACTTGAATATAATAAGCCTTTAGTAATTATATTTATTGATTTTCAAAAGGCTTTCGATACAGTCAAATTTACAGCAATACTCGCAGCCTTGAGGCAAAGTAGAATAGACTACAGATAAACCGAGCTCATCCAATACATATACGCCAATGCTTCATAATAGTGCACTGAAAAAGAGGCAAAAATGTTTCAAATTTTTTTTTTGGCGTACAACCGCATGAGATGTTCATAAAATGATAGACTAGGTCTCTGGGCATTGGAAATCGGAAATTTAAACATTTTTTTATCAGGGCCGAAATTTTGTATCGCGAAATTTGTCATAAAACTGTCAAAAGTGTGTTTCACTAGTTTTTCACACATACTTCGTCATATGTCCGGAAAAAATCTAGATATCAAAAACTTTTTTTTTTTTAATTGATGAAAGAATTGTGGGAGAAAATATCGGGGTAGTTTCGTTAGTATAAGAAATTTAGTTTTTTTGTGAAACTGCAAAAAACTTCAACATCAACATTTTCTGCAGCGCCATTTTCAGTACGCGAGAAACTTTTTTATTTTAAAGAATTTTGCTATACTATCTACGTATGAAATAAAGCCAAAGGTTCGAAAAAGTTTTTAGTTTTTGAAAAAAGAATCAGCATTCTAAAAGTTATACAGTTTTCGAGTTATAGAGTTACTCTACGTTGAGTTTCCGCATGGCGCGGCGTTCAAACTACCGTGCTGCCACGCCTTGCATTGAATATTATTATTATTGGTTTTTGCTGTTAACTCAAAACTGTGAATACAAGTTCCGTAAGATTCTGAAGTATATTATAGCCTTTAGATCAATAATCTTCACAATCTTTCAAGCTTTCTTGGTTTAGGCAGACTCTGCAACTTGCATATTCACAGTCATTGCAACATTTTATTCCTGGTGCAATGCAGGTACATCTTATCGTCAAAGTTTCTCTCACATCATCAAGCATTGTTTCTTGAGTAGAAAAATTGACCATTCAAGTTTTTTTTTTCTGCCTCTCGAATATGGCAATTGTACCAAATTTTTAATTGATACAGACATGTAACAAAACATAATAGATTCATTTGAGTTTCGTCTTTGTTATACCTACTGGGTGGTTCATTTAAGTTGAGACAGCCCGATATATAAAAAAAGATAGTTACTTGAAGAGTTGAAGTTAAAGTTATTGGGTACTGTGACATTAAAAAAATGATTTAGATTTTGGAATTTCGAATAGTACAAAAAGAAATAGTGAAGACGTATTAAACTATGGAACACATCACATAAAAGTCATAAAACGAAAGCATGTGTGGCCTCAAAAATATATGTTAAAGAAAAGTTGACAAAACAATGCCCATAAATAGCTTCAAACATATATTATCACTGAGCGGAAGGGTAGTATTGACTGACTAGCTAAACATCAAGCTTGGTGTTCTTGGGGTTGCAGTCATGTGACTGTATTCATACGCACAACATATGCTTACGTTTTACGATTTTTATGTCATGTGTTCCATAGTGTAGAACGTCTCAGCTATGTTTTTTGTTTTATTATTTCATATCCAAAATCCTAAACATTTTTTTTAATGTCACAGGACCCAATAACTTTCACTTTACCTTTTCAAATAACTATCGTTTTTTCGATATCGGGCTGTCTCAACTCAAATCGACCACCCAGTATAACAAAGACGAAACTCAAATAAATCTATGTATCATGTTTTCTTAGGCCCAATGCACATAGAAGTGGCGAAAGGCGGCGGTGCGGTGCAGGCATGGCGAGAGGCGCAACGTTTTCACACTTCCTCTATGTAAACTTATTGGGCGAAGTCCACTAATGTGACGTGGCGCGTGCTGTCGCTTCAGCGCTTACCTGTCTCATGTCGCGAGCCAACAGATAAATTCAAAATAGAGAGGTCTCCGGCAAGGTGACACAATTTCCCCAAAACTTTCCAAAGCAATTCTCGAATGTGTTTTCAAAACACTGAGTTGGGAAACCATACCCATAACATTGACGGTCAGAGACTTCATCATCTCCGTTTCGCAGATGACATTGTACTATTTTCAGAAAATATTAATGACGCTGGAAAAATGTTGGATGAATTGAGAGAAGCTTCAAGGAAGGTAGGCCGAAACATGAACATGCAGAAAACAAAACTTATGACAAACCTCGTTCTTGGGGGTACATTGGAAAGTGGCGAATACCAAATGGAACAAGTCTTTGATTATAAATACTTGGAAATCAGACTAGGTATAGATAATCAAACTGGCGAGATACAACGCAGAATAGGCTTAGGGTGGGCTGCAACTTCGACATATTTTCTAAAGTATTCCGATCTCCCTTAAAATGAAAGTCACGAACAATGTGTCTTGCCCGTAAAAACTTATGGCGCAGAAACGCTCACACTGACGAAGAAATCGACTCACAAATTGCAAATAACACAGAGAGCAATGGGAAGAGCTATGCTTGGTATTACAAGACGAGATAGAGTACCAAATATCAGCGTTCGCCAACGAACCGGAGGGCTGGCCATGTGGCCCGTATGTCCGATGGCAGATGGACGAAAAAGATTTTAGTGTGGCGACCAAGATAAGATAGGAGGAGTAGAGGTAGACCGCCGACCCGGTGGACAGATGACATCAGAAGAATTGCCGGAAATTGGATCCAAGAAGCCCAGAATAGAACGAAGTGGAAACGTCTTGAGGAGGCCTATGTTCAGCAGTGTACCCATTGGCTGTTTGATGATGATGATGATGATGAACCGTTGTGTGATTTCTAAATATTACCTTCCGATAGATTAGCCATATGCCCTCCATTCTTCTAAGGGCTTGAGACTTCACCTCCGGCATTCTTGTGTATGAGTGCATGAGTTATTTTTGTTCCACCATTCATAATCTTCCCCAGAACAATTTCAGGAAAAAATAGGAAAGGGGAAAATGTTCGGAACATATTTGAAAAAATGCCACTTTAGAGGACTTATTTATTAAATTATCAATATTATCGAAACTTGGTCGAACAATAATTAATATTAATCAGTATACCTATCTTTAAAAATAAAATCAAATAAAAGTTTTGCTTCCAATATTAAAATCAAACATTCAAACCAAAAATTTCAAATTTTGAGCCCATAACAATGTAGAGTTAAAACATGTACAAGGTTTCTATGTAAACAGCAACAGTTCCACTTGTATGCATATCAATTGCATAGGATTGCTATTTAAGGAGAAACCCCATAAAGTTACCACTCTACATGCTGCTTGATGGTAAAGTATCAATCATTACACTAAGTAATATGTCTAAAAATAAAAATTCACGCATCCTCAAAATTATCATCATTCGTTTCGGGAGGATCATATTTGTGCAATCTGATCCTCCACTGTTTGACAAGTCCTTCCCATCCTCTTCTGGAATACTCTTTATATCTGGGAGGAGTTTGAGGGTCTTCCGGTTTTCGTTCAGCCTTGGGAACCATTTTGATGTAGTTTTCGTAGCCGATGGTATTTTTTCCATATTCGATTTGTTTCTCTCGCCGGGAAAGTATTTCGGGACACGTTACCAAGTTTTCTTGTTTCTTTTTCATCCTGAAACATCCAATTAATAAAAATTAACTTTCTATCGTGGTTTCATCAAACTGATTAATATTTATAAAGAGACTATGACTGGAATAAAATCGTCCTCGAATATTACAGTCCGGCAACGCCGCACCGCATCAATGAAAACGTCAAAGCGTTATTGAAAATGAAGGATGCATTGCTTTCCCTGTGATAAATTGTCCAGTACAATCAAGGTACAATACATCGAAGGTGGAAATGGAAGAAAGGATTCTTCAAGCGGTTGGAGTGAATCCTCATATCAGTACCAGAAGAATAACTTTACAAGAAAATTATCCTGAAAGCAGTATTTTGGTGATTCTGCATGGAAAACGTTTTTATCCATACCATCTACAAAAAGGATCGTCATCCCGGTCAACACACTATCTGAACATTTTAGCATTTTTCCATCACTGCCGAGTGATTTTGAACTGAAACAACCAGCCCTTAGTTTGACAGGATACTGGTTCTTGTTTTTCGATGTTCTAAGTTCTTCTTTTGGTTATAACATTGATCTCCATACTACGTACCTGCTGCAGGCGCATTCTGTACAGGCGGTCGTTCCGGGCGCTCGTTAATCGAAATACCGCTGGCTGATTTCTTAAACACGTTCCGAACGCTGACGATCGTTGCATAAAAAACGACCGCCCAAGTGCTCGACAGCCAGAATTTTAACGCAGTGCGCGATATAACTTTTCAACTTAATGTCAGAAAAACACTCTCAATAATGACAAGCTCAACGACTATTTTCCGATCCGTGATCGCACGAACGCCTGTAGACGGTAGTGAACACTGTCGGAGACCCCATTTGACGTCCGCATATTATACGGAATACGGATTGGCGTTCATCAGGCGCTCACACGAACGCCAAGGAACGAGTGTACAGAATGCGCTAGCTGCCGGAAAGGTCCCGGCCGTTGTCGACGAAGCGTCAAAGTATGTAATTTTTTGTTATACAGAGATAGCCAGTGCTATGGATAAGTATCCTTGTCGCACTTATTACCGGGTATTAAGGCTATGGTTAAGGGAAACAAAATTGTGAGAATTCAGTGGTAGTTTGGCATTCGGTGTTATTTTATTGGTGTTGAAAATACATGTTATTATAGTAATAGTATAATATTGTACATCTAGTGTGTTGTGTTTTTTTTTAGATAAGTTGGTTTTATCAGAGAAAGTTCGAAAAGGACTGAAAAAATATGGTGATCTTTGTGTTGCAGTAGGATGTAAAAACTTGCAAGATGAAAGAAGATTGTCTTTTCATGGCTAAAAGTTGAATCAATCATAAAAAAATTCGAAGGTTTGGAGACAGCATCACCATCTATTGGTGGTGCATGTCTTTCGCAACCCCTAGCCTTTGGGCTTTTGGTTATGAAAAAAATTGTTAAAGTTACAATGCTATAATTGAGTAGGTTTGATATGCGATGTAAAACATTATGAAACAAAAAGTTGGGTTCTTCATGTAGGGTAAAAAAATTGGCTAATTTTTTTTCTTCACAAATTATATTCCATATAGTGAAGGTGATAAGTAGTTTTTTTTCTTTTCAGATATGAATTCCCCATCAAAATCGGATGAGGAAAGTTGTTTCCATCGCAATGAAAAATTATATAAAGTCTTTGTTATACTGAACTTATTCCAAAATTAGAAATAAGAGTAATATTTATTGTACCTACCTTCAAATTAATGATTATTCTATTTATTCTATGTATTTATTATTCAATACTTTTTTTATAAGGTACAATTTGGAACAGAATTAAAATCAGCCATCGTGAGTTTAGTCAACTGAACTACTATTTTTCTGAGAGGAAAGTAACGAGTGTTCAATAAAAAATACGATCAAGTCACCTCTGGATTTCTTTTTCTGTCATGAACGTAGGTCGTGGCTAGTTTGTATGGTTTGGCATCATGGCATCTGCGACGGTTAGAAAGTGGATGTCATGCACGGACTTAGTAAATAAAAATGGACTGCTAATGCAATGAGAAGAAAATCACTGGAGCATGGGCGCCGCCATGATGAGACAATTTAAGTTGGTGCTTCTGATTTTCAGTGGTGCCATCGTTGAAAAATGCAGAAATCTGTCATGCCTGATTTACATCAAATTTCATTTCGAAGTGGAACTGTCAAATTTCCGCTTGGCAAACGGGAATCATATGTCACTATTCAAATTATATTTGGCGTGAGCGTGACACAAATTCAATGTAGATGGTAACATATGAATCCCGTTTGCCAAGCGGAAATTTGACAGTTCCAATTCGAAAAAAAATTTTTACGTTAACCTTACATGAAGCTACTGAATACTGTCTGATTCCGAGGTTATACTTATTACTTAATATAAATTAAAGTAAATGAATAATAAGATAAAGGACGACGGATATTGGTATTTTTTTTTTCAAGTGTCTGTGACTTCTCGTTCCCGTGGTTTCTGTGCATATTGAAGAGAATAAAACCGCAGAATGTATAAATATTGAAACTTTGACTATCTCAAGTACCCATATACCTATTTTCCAGGGTCAGGGTCCAAGTTAGACCCGTTACGCGATGTAGGTCGTAGGTAGGTACAACACAATAGATCAAGTGCTATTCGCTACTTATAATGCTGTTGAGAGGACATTTACTATAGGTGATGATACCTATTTTTGAAAAATTGAGTTGAATGAAGGCTAATTTCTTGTTAATAATAATCCAACACAAAACGTTTCATAGTTATCATAGTATCTAGAATAATAACAAAAACCCTGCACAAAATCACAATGTAAATCTTGAATTTTGAGTATTGGTATCTTCTTGAAATCCAATATTCCAAAATCCAAATCGAAATAATAGGTGACATAGGACATAGACATTACCTCAAGCCTTAACCTCAAAAACAAAACAGAAAACAATCACTAATCAGCTGTCTTTCTGCATTTTTCAATTTCCGCAAAAGAGGATTTGCAGCGCTGCATCGCTTTTCTCGAGCGATCCCACTGAAATTACATAAATGATAATTTCCACCACTGTATCACAGTTCCTGCGATAAAGCGAAAAAAATATATGTTTTTTCGCTAGACTACTGTGCTGCATCACAGCGAATCATGTCATTCTAGTAGGACCGCTTAAATATAGCGCTAGTTCTCGGAATGCAGCCATGAGTGGCACGTCAAAAAAATCAGAGATACCAACCCAAATTGTCCCATCAGGGCGGCGCCCATGCTCCAGTGATGCATTAGCAGTCCAGTTTTTATATAGGTCCGTGATGTCATGTCATAATTGCGATGTTAGCCAAGACATACGTTATTTGAAACAATTGCAATCCATAGGTGACTTGATCGTATTTTTTATTGAACACTCTTTACCAAGTAACAAATCTACTCAATTTATTAAGTACAGAGTCTGGGTATATTCATTTTTTATTCCTGATTAAAATAAATCTTGCACGTGAATGGTAAATGTCTTTTCAATTTCCTATAATCAAAGCAATAATACAATATTTTCCTCAAATATGTCTAATAAATATGAAATTTATGTATAATTGTGATTTCTGTCCATATAGACCAATGAGTTAGAAAGAGATAGATATCCGTAACTATCGCTATCTCTACTTGCTTCACTCTCGATAATAAGCGGGTCCGTACCAGATACGTAGTATGGAGTTCAATGGGTGATAACGAGACAATTAGCTAGCTCGGTCACAAAAAACTAGGTTGTGTTGTGAGCCCTGAACTTTTTGAATCACACAGAGTTCAAGAAACTCTCCAAATCAGAATATGAATGGCTCAGAATAAAACCAAAAGAGTGTTTGCTTTTTCCAAGAGTGTCACCATTGTATTAAATTTGAGGCCTAAAGACACTGGTTTTTCACTTAATCTTATTCAATTTTTTTATTAATGTGTTCAAACTGATGTCTTTCAGCTATTTGTCAGTGTGTGTGCGAAAACTACGCCGATTTATTGAATAACATGACATAAAACTAAAAATTTGTAACTTCTACCAAACCACCATCAACTTCAATGCATTTATCATTTCTTTTGATAGAATCAAAGATTGTTAAAGTGCGAATTTTTAATTTTTTTCAACTTGATATTTTCGGTTGAAAATTTGTATAGACCCGTTTTAAAGGATGCTGAATCAAGTGGCGCACACAGATTTTTTCTAAAAAAATCGCTAATATGGTTTCCTGAAATTTTGCTCTTGAGAACTAACATAGTAGGCCTTGAAGTCAAAATGGCGAAGGTCACTTTTTGCCAAGAATATACAATTTTTCGAGCTCTACAATCCAAAAAGAAAACGAACCAAATCGGTTAAGAAATAAACTTTTTATCAGGTTGTTCCCAAAACAAATGGGTCACACTGTATATTCATACCTTTCTGACGAGCCGTTCAGGAGATATTCAAGTTTAAATATGTTCAAAAATTAAAATCCACATGCTCGTTGCTATTACTCTAAGATACGGTATTAGATATATCTACCCTCATCTGTTATTTGATGCTTATAAAGTTTAAATGTTAGATATGTTCAAAAATAGATTTCGAATAGGTTGTCTGACAAAATCCGGGGCTATACTTTCTACAGGGTGTGATAAATTTCCATGTTCATCTTAGAAACGGTAGGATATATAGAAAAGTCCATATCACGACAAAGTCGCGCATTTTGGTACTCAATAAAATGCCGTTGGCAAATCCACAAAATTCCGAATACTTCCAAAGATATCCGCGAGAAACGAAAATTTTTAAAATGGTTTTTATGTTTTCCTAGGTTTATTAGAAGAAATTTTTCAAGATAAATGTCACACGTTTCGTCTTCGAGCAACCATCATTAACTCGGTTTCTATCCTTTTTAAGTAGGCGATTAATTTCGTTCTACGTTTGATAGATTGTAATTTTGATTACTGTTGCGACCACATATCACACTTAACATTTATTCAACGTTTGGAGCTAATAAAGCCATCATCAGAGTGAATTAATGATGGTTGGGAAAAATATATAATATGTATAATATAATACTGACTTGATATAAAGAATATCCAATTAACTAATCTTGTAGAGTAGAGACGAAAAATGCACTGTAAATGCGAAATCAATCAAAAGCGGGAAGAAATTAGTAAAATAGTCATTTGAAAACCAACAGTTTTTGAATTTGGAAATCTGAATTTTTCAAATTATTTTTTTCATGGCGTAACTAAGAGAGATGGATCAAGAAGACTTCACATTTATATTGTATTTTTTCTTCTCTAAAAGATGACATAATCAGATTTTTGATCCGGCGTTTCGTTCCCAAACATCATCAATTCATATTGATGATGGCGTTATTAGCTCGAAACGTCGAATAAATGTCAAGTGTGATAAGTCGTTGGAATTAGAATCAAAATAAAATTATATTAAGCGTAGAATGAGATTTTTTGTCTATTTAAAAAAAAAGTTGATGATGGTTGCTCAGAGGCGAAACGTCGTATCATAAATCTGATAACGTCATATTGTGGAGAAAAAAAAATCCTATGAAGATGTAACTTTTGCTTTGAAAAATTCCTTCTTATAAACCCAGGAAAAGACGGAAACCGTCTTGAAAAATTTCGGTTTTTCCCGGATATCTCCGGAGGTATCCGCAATTTTTTGGATTTCTCAACAGCATTCTATCGAGTACCAAAATACCCAACTTTGCCATGATTTGAACCTTGCTGTATATCCTACAGTCTCCAAGATACTGATAGTTATTATTTTGATTTGTAACACCCTGTAGAGTAGCTATAGCCCGGGATTTTGCTAGGTTTTTATCTAACATTTAAACTTCATTAGCATCAAATAACAGATGAGGGTAGAGATTCCTAGTACCGTATCTCGTACTATATATAAAAAATGATAGAATCGTGATTATATAGATTAAATAAATAGAAATGGAGGTCAAATAACTTTATTTCTAGATGTTTCTCCAAATATTCACGAGTCAATAAATTTGTGCAACTTCATCCATGGCAACCGGGATTCAAATACTAATTTTTGCACATATTTAAACTTAAATATCCACTGAACGACTCATCAGAAAGGTATCAAACTATACAGGGTGATAATCCTTGTATGATTTGAAGACAAAATTTTCATACGGACATAGCGGACAAGAGCATAATTTTCAAGATACAGGGTGTTGAAATTTAAAAAAATAATTGATTTTTTTATGATTACTTCGATACTATTTCAAATATCTTTATGAAATTTGGTACACGTCTTCTATGCATCAATATGCATTTTGTGATGTACAGGGTGATTCATTTTCAGAGTCAGGGTGCCAGTTCTCGTAAACTATTCATCGTAGAGGCTTGCGGCAAAAAATTTTATCTCTAAAACGGCCAAGATAAAAACCTGGAAAATATTTTCAAGTTTCTGAAATGGTCGCTAGGGGGCGTAACAACCAACACCAAGTAGAAAAATATGATTTGTATGGAATTTTGTCCAATGAAAATATATCGATGAGCTCATTTTCGGATTAACTGTCTATTCACCTACACTTTTTGTCCAAAACATTTTTTTCTATCTATCATGATAAAGTGGTGGGGGAAGTTCAATTGTTTCATTAAACAAACGGAGATTTCTCCCGTTTTGCTTGACCGATTTAAACGAGCTTGGGCTCATATGAAAGAGCATGATCTGCACTTCAAAAAACTTTTTTGGTTTTGAATTTTTGACCTTCGCCGTCGCCGCTAGATGGCGTTAACTGAAATGGTAGCATGTTTTTGAGTTTTTTCCAAAAAAATCAAATGTAATGGTATATTCATTTTTATATATTTTAAAAGGGAATACATTTTCCTATTAAAAAAATAAAGAAAAACAAAAAAAAAATTAAAAAAAAAAAACAAAAAAAAATCATCATTTTTTTTGTTTTTTTTTATGGGAAAATGTATCCCCTTTTAAAATATATAAAAATGAATATACCATTACATTTGATTTTTTTGGAAAAAACGCAAAAACATGCTACCATTTCAGTTAACGCCATCTAGCGGCGACGGCGAAGGTCAAAAATTCAAAACCAAAAAAGTTTTTTGAAGTGCAGATCATGCTCTTTCATATGAGCCCAGGCTCGTTTAAATCGGTCAAGCAAAACGGGAGAAATCTCTGTTTGTTTAATAAAACAATTGAACTTCCCCCACCACTTTATTATGATAGATAGAAAAAAATGTTCTGGACAAAAAGTGTAGGTAAATAGTCAGTAAATCCGAAAATGAGCTCATCGATATATTTTCATTGGACAAAATTCCATAAAAATCATATTTTTCCACTTGGTGTTGGTTGTGACGCCCCCTAGCGACCATTTCAGAAACTTGAAAATATTCTCCAGGTTTTTCTCTTGGCCGTTTTAGTGATAACATTTTTTGCCGCAAGCCTCTACCATGAATAGTTTACGAGAACTGGCACCCTGACTCTGAAAATGAATCACCCTGTACAAACAATTTGCTTATTTTTACCAGTGGCTTCAATATTTTTGGAGAAAAAACTTGTACGCCACTGCTTTCTTTCAAAATAAAAATTATTCTTGAAATCTCTATTTATTTCCGAGCTAATTTGTTCTCTTGGTTTTTTTTGTCTGGGCATGGTTTTCGGTTAAAAAAAATAAAATCTACTTAATTACATTGACACCCTGCTGTGACTTCCAATATTTTTTAATCAGTAATGATAATTTTTTTTTTTTAATTTCAACACCCTGTATCTTAAAATCTAGGCTCTAGCGAACCTATGTCTATATGAACTTTTTGTCTTGAAATCATCCAAGGATCACCCTTAAGTATCGGCATTCAATTAATAAACACCCTGTATATTTTTGAAATCAGGAAACTAAGCTCTTTCATAATATATGATAATATACAGGAAGTTCCATTGAAAAAAATGCTACTTTTGGAAAAATATTGACATCCCGATAGTCTTTTTTTTTCTGATAAGAAGATGAATATCTGAAACTTTCATATTTACAAAATGTTCGTATCTTTATCGGTAACGTCGCTAGCATATGGGTAAATATATACGGAATGACCCTGTAAAAATGACAAAACCCGAAAACATATTGTGGTACAATACGCTAGGTTTCTGTGACGTCATGACGTCAGCTGTCAGACGGAAATATCCAAACAATACATTTTTTATTACCTCAAAAGCTGACTTTCCACTTGGCTTATCAAATACGCACTAACGGGACACACGATATATGTAATACACCCAAAAATATAGTCCAAAGAAGTCCAAATTGAACACAAACACTGATTTCAAACTCACACAATACAAAACCACAAGTCACAAAAGCTTGTTTGGATACCAAATTCGGCCACGACCAATCATATGGTGCCTGTGACGTTTTCAAAAACGTCGCGTATAACACCTGAAACTTCAGAAAATGTAATTGACAAGATGTACAGGGTGTTCACGTATATTTTCTCCAATAGCTATCTCCGTTAACCTAGAGAATCGTTCAAATGGGCAAAGTTGTACTACTTTTTCTGAATTATCAGAATTTGTTATCAGAAAAAACAATTGAGCATCAGAAGTCAAAAAAATTTTTTTTTGCAGATCCTGGTTCTTCTAGGATCTGCAAAAAAAAATTGATATTTTCATTTGAACTTTCAAAGTTGCCCCCCGCTCCACCCACTTGGGACTAAAGATAGGATTCAAAATGAGATGTCAATAAATAGTTTTTTTTAAAAAATTGACACGTTTTTTTTCATTTATTTATCCAGTAATCACTCGAGTAACCATGTCGTCTGAAAAGGGGGTACCTTGCGTTAGATCCCGTAGTTTTGATATTTTGCTGACTTGTTTAGGATGTTGTCCCAAGTGAAAAATCCAAGTTTTCGACCTCGAGCGCCGAACGCAACAATTGTCAAATATAAAAAAAACAAAATGTTTACCTTTTATCCAGTTTTTGGGAATTTTAACCCTGAACGACTAAGTATTCATTATAAATATGTAACATTTTTTTGAAGTAGACTAGATCTCCTACAATTTGAGATCAGAACCGTCTCTGTAGACTTGATAGTTTTTAGGATACAGCTTTCCAAAATTTAGCGTTATATTTTTAAACTTGAAAATGTTTAAATAACCGACTATCTCAACTTATTTTCTGCGGTAATAAAACAACATTATATCTACCTGGAAAGGGTCTGCAGCATTTTGACAATATAATAGCAATTTGACAATATTGCGACTGCGCTCGAGGTCGAAAACTTGGATTATTCATTGGGCCAACATCATGAACAGGTCAGCAAAAAATCAGAACTACCGGATATGACGCAAGGTCTGATGTATATGGTCACTGGACTATATGCGTAGTTTGCGGGATTTTTATATATAAAATCCCCTTGGTAAAAGCTACAGGACTTCAAAAATCATTGTTTTTTGATGTCACAATTTATTATTTATTCAAGACTCTTTGGACACCCTGTAAAAAAAATGTATTAAATTATATTGAGTACTTTCAAAGGTATTTCTTGGAAGGCCATAACTCTGCAGGGAGGGCCTCTAGTAGTAGTTCGTTGGAATCGTGAAGTAAATCAAAATCTACATCACAGACGTTTGTTTTTTTTTACACGCTAAGCAGATTCAGATTTGCTAAACATTTTTATGATTTTGTTGAATAAATATTCCAATTATCACTTGTTTATCTGTTCGATGGAAAATGAAACCCTGCCTGTCTTCATTCTTGCTGATAACTAAGTTCATTGTTCAAGTAAGATCATTATTTGCAAATTGGAAGACGTTACCTCAGTTTCAACTTCAACTCCTCGCTATGTTGTTCGAAAATGCTTCCGCAGAATAATTTTTTTTTTTTAAAGGATTCTGTACTATCCCTGTTTGTTTTTTTATATCTTAATACACATGACACCTCGTTACTGTCAAAAACGTCACTTTCATTTTATACTCCGTATGACTGTGTTCGACCATTAACTTAAGTGGAGTAAGTTCGGGGTGAACCTTGATGCTCACCCGTGTGCTATTTGTACTACTTGAAATATTGAAGGTCAAACGTCACGAAAATCATGTTTTTGCGAATATTCCACTGATGTACAAAAAATCCCATAAGGGCAGTTGAATTTTCGGAGGCTTACAGCGATAACACCAAATCGAAAATACCACTCTGTCATGGCAACACAAATAAACACGTTGTCAGAGCAATCGATATGGCAACGCAAATTTAGTGAAGTTATATTCTAGAATTCGTGAAATATTCTTCTAAATACCATTCGTGCTTTAAAATTAACCGGATAAATTTTCGCTCATGCGTGTTTTCTCTACAAATTTTGAGAAAACACGCATTCGTGAAAATTTATCGGTAATTTTTAAGCACTCGTGGTATTACCTTCGAATGTTCCACTCATGTACAAAAAATCCCATAAGGGCAGTTGAATTTTCGGAGGCTTACAGCGATAACACCAAATCGAAAATACCACTCTGTCATGGCAACACAAATAACCAGGTTGTCAGGGCAATCGATATGGCAACGACCATTTTTTGACACAAATAACCACGTTGTCAGGGCAATCAACATGGCAACGCAAATTTAGTAAAGTTATATTCTAGAATTCTTGAAATATTCTTCTTAATACCATTCGTGCTTTAAAATTAACCGGATAAATTTTCGCTCATGCGTGTTTTCTCTACAAATTTCACTCGACCTTCGGTCTCGTGAAATTTTGAGAAAACACGCATTCGTGAAAATTTATCGGTAATTTTTAAGCACTCGTGGTATTACCTTCGAAAATATCGGTTCCTATACGTCGATACTTCAAGTTAATGTGAATCTTGAATTTGTCTACTGAAAGTGCGGTATTCCAATTGCGCAATTCCTTTCATTTGGCTAAGGATCTAATGTTAGGGTCGAAATTGAAACACGGCACTTACGGCAGACAATTTCAAAGTGCAAATCAACGTTTAAGTGTACCCTAAGTTTAAGTGGACATAAATATCGGACCTTAGCATGTTATCCAAGTGATATTTTATATTTATAATTTATGTCTATGTTTGCATCAATTATTGATGAATTTAACTATTTAAAAAATATATATATTGATCAGTTTCATTGATAAATTATTGTGAAGTGGATAACTAATGCTAATAAAGAACTGGACTAAACTGAAACATACATTTTGTTTATCATTCGAGGAATTTTTATCAAAAAAAAACACAGAAAAAAGTTTTTTCTATGACTATTCAATAATAGATGTATTAAACATCCACTTTCTATTGGTTAATGTAACTCGTTACTCATACCAGTGACTTTTTTTCATCACTCAATTGTTTTTAACCAATGAAATGATCTGATTTCATTACTCCACTGTTTTAGAGCCAATCAGAACATTCGACAAAATGTCATCCTTCAAATACATCATTTTGAAATAGCCCATTGTCACATTGTGTTAACAACCTAACCTCACTTTAAGTAAAGTAGTTGTCAAAAAGTGCCGTTCAAATGAAATTAAATATTGGAAAGTTCGCTTCAATTATTGAATAATAATAATAGTAAAGTATTCTACTCGCGGGAAATGGCTATTACTCACTCAGATGATTACGGCTCGTAGCGCAAACTTCATCCTCGTGAGTAATATCCACCATTTCCCGCTCGTGGAATAATATACTATTATCCAACGCATGATAGTCAATATAGATGTGTCATTATTGATGTCATTTTGGACAAGTAAAGTATCAAATAACACACTAGTGTGTTATAATCCATAGCTCACTAGTCACTGCTGAGTTATGGATTATAACTCATGTTTTCGTGGCAACCAAACAAACAATAACCTATTTTGACCAGAATGTTACCATGGCACTGTCTACTCATTCTGACACTGAAACTTATATTTAATGATTATCTCATAAAAAAACTATTTCCTCCATTTGTTGGATTAAACATTGTATGGCACTCGTGCGTTATACAGGGTGTCCGGAAAGTCAACGATAAAACTGAAAGGGGCGATAGACCAACTCATAAGCATCCAGAAAAACATAATATGACCTTTGTAAGAACTCTATGGTTTTCGAAATATTGCCACTAAAAGTTCAAAATATTCAATAAGAAATCTTATTTTACAGAGAAATGATTTTTTTTTATTTTTTTTTTACTAAGTACGTGGAAATTTTCGTGACTGGCTTGTAATTGCGAAGGAAAAGGTGGTAGGGAGCTGTAAAAAAAAAATAAAAAAAATAATAAAAAAAATCAAAATAAAGAATATTATGTTTTTCTGGAAGCTTATGAGTTGGTCAATCGCCCCTTTCAGTTTTATCGTTGATTTTCCGGACACCCTGTATGTTCCACAAGACACTTGAGAATTTATACCACTCGGCCTGGCGGCCTCGTGATACAAATCTTTCTCGCGTATAAATAACTATAATTTCAACCCTTTTTTCAAACGTGAAAAAAAGCGGTTTTCACAATTCCTTGAAAAAAATCGCTTATTCGTGTAAACGGACGAATGGATTGAGGTTATCAAATGCCCCTTTACTTCTTCAACGAATGATGCTGGACTCAGGAGTGCTATTTTATCGAATTTTAGGCTGTTTATATACCTTTGTTCATATACCCGAAAATTCATCTTACCGTTATTAAACAATATCAATTTTTTCCGTAACTAGTTTAATTATCTGTCGAAAGACCCCGTTTTCTCTTGAATAATGTTTGTCGTGTAACAATAATTGATAATCCGCAGCTCAATTTTTGCCCGAAACAGTCAATCTTGGTTTCCCAATAATCTATCAAACAATTAATTGATTTTACAAGCCGCGCGTAAGCAGGAATCGTGCACAATTCAACAGAATCAATTCACCAAAAATATATCGAGGCGTAAGAGACCAGCTGGTGGCTTTGAATCAAGAAAAAATAGCTCTTGCTCGCCGGCGAGAGTACGCGTCACTTGCTTTTTAACCCCGACCCGTTTCACGATCTTCAAATCCCGTTTTTCTGTTTTCTTTTACCACGAGTTAGGACTCTTTTACCCGTTCTTATTTCTAGTTTTTGCTAAAATTCTCCCAATTAAAACCGCGTTACTATAAATTAATTAACCGGGTGGGATTGAATATGATTTTCCGAATCATAAATTTTAGGTGAGTTTTCTTACAGCAGGCGTTGTTTTCTACGGGCAGGTTGTCTAGGAAAGCAGGTCAGTTTCTGGGAAAATTCGGGTTTTTCCGGAACAAAGTTGTTTGGATATCTGCGACTTTTCGGTGGGCTTGTTTTGGCAGTCAAAAAGATTTCCTGGGTTCAAGACCCGTCATCCTAGGGTTATTATTTTTATTTAATTAACGTATTTTCGGCGGAACGAACTTTGCCGGATGGGAAATTTCAGAGAACCTTCAAAACCGCGTTTTTTACCAAAATAGTTTTTTTTTTCTTAAGATAGTTCCGGACGATTAATGGAGATTTTTTTTTATTATTCATTTTCTCTAGCATCCAGGAATCAGTCAGCCGAGGTAGTTTTATTTTAAACATTTCCGCGCCTATCTCTATCTACCTTGCCACCGCAAAAACTGACCTCGTCGCGTCGGTTTTTCCCGTACCATTTCTCTACGCCATCGGAAAAACTTTCTTTTTCACAACGGCTGTTTTCTATCATTTTTCTGCTGTGAAACCCGTCGTTTGAAGCTTAGTTCACAATCCGCTCCTCCACAATTATTTTCTGCTCATTACCTACTTTGCGTGAATTTTCTACCAACACCCGGGTTTTTGGTCAAAAGTTCAAAAGTCCATTTCAGAGCGGAGATTCGTGGATTTTTGAAAACGAACGCATGGATTTTCTCCACTGTTCCAAATCTACCCGATAGGCTGTGTGGGCCCTCTACCACGTCAATATAGAGGGCGCCCGAGTTATGTGAAAAACACGATTTTCCTCTCCCCTGGAGAGGGGAGCGTCACAATAGGAACTTTTTTTCTTATAACAACCTTACGAATCACTCTTCGAAATTTCGTACCGTAGTTAGAAAACAAATTTTATACTTGGAACCCTATACAGGGTGTTTCCTAA
Organism: Orchestes rusci; assembly: GCA_958502075.1. Taxonomy (NCBI): domain Eukaryota; kingdom Metazoa; phylum Arthropoda; class Insecta; order Coleoptera; family Curculionidae; genus Orchestes; species Orchestes rusci. The sequence continues at coordinate 31,942,481 of OY293307.1, forward strand.
CCTCTGTGACAAAATGAAAGGGGTGATTCTTCGCTTAATTTAAAGACGAAAATGTGGTATAACTTTTTTTCGAATTTCACTTTGTTTCCAAAATACAGGGTGTTTAATTTTTTTTTTGATTAGTTTTTTATTTTTAATTAATTTATCTTTTACTCGATTTTGTTGAAGTTTGGTAACGGTATTTATAGTGATAACGGGCTCATTTTGCCATGAACAAATAAAAATTATCGAATACAGTGGCGTCCCGAGCGGCACTTCAACCAATATTATTGGGAAAAAAATGTACGCCACTGACTTTTTGTGTCATTTTCATTTTTTTCTCAGGTTATTCAACTAAAAACGCAACTTTTTGATCTCCTGAATTTTTATCGTATCTTGCCTAATTTTTGAGATAAAAAATTTAATCTAGTTGAGTGAGTTTTGACGCAAAAAGTAATTTTATCGCTGATGTTGAATTTTCTAACAAATACAGCAATCAATTATAATCATTTTAATGGAGAATTCAAAAACACTAAATAAATCAAAAAAAGTTAAATAAACTGCTGAAAATGTCCTCCACGAGCCAGTAAACATCCATGTACACGACGTGCTAAGTTATCTCTCACCACACGGAAAATTTCGGGACTGGCGGAAATCGTATTGAATCCATTAATAATACGCATTCGTAGGTCTTCTTCGGATTGAATGGGAGTGCTATAAACAAGTTGCTTAAGATGTCCCCAAAAATAAAAATCTAATGGATTCAGATCCGGTGAACGTGGTGGCCATGGGTGATTTCCTCCTCTGCCGATCCAACGATCAGGATATTGCTGATCTAAATAATTACGATCACAAATTGCAAAGTGAGGGGCAGCGCCGTCATGCATGAACCACATTAGAGATCTGTTCTTAATGGCACTGCTTCCATCAATTCGAGTAATTCATCTCTAAGGAAGTTGTAATAGACCTCACCAGTAAGTCGATTTGGGAAAAAATACGGTCCAACTAAGACATCTCCAATAAACCCTGCCCAAATATTAAATGAAAATGTATACTGGTGACGATAGCATGAGGATTCTTTTCCGCCCAAACATGGTTGTTGTGAAAATTCATTATTCCATCTCTAGAAAAATTGGCTTCATCGGTAAATAGTACTTTTGCCGAAAAATGAGGTACTCGTAAATAAATTTCTTGAAACCAGTTACAAAATCAACGCGAGCTGGAAAGTCTCTGGGCAACAAAGCTTGTACTCTTTGTATGTGGTGAGGATAGAGTAAATAGTCTTTTAAGATACTCCAGACTGTTTTGTGACTCACATTTAATTCACTTCCAATTTTCCTAGTAGTCATGTTTGGAGATTCTTCTACCATGATCAAGACTTCTTCCTCAAGTTGGGCGGTCCTAACCGTAAGTGGTCGGCCGCCTATTTGGCTTTCAGTAAAACTACCTGTTTCCTCTAACCGGAGATGTAACCTTGTAAATGTTGCCGAACATGGTACTTGTCTAATAGGAAAACGTTCTACATACAAACGTCTCGCCTCTCGGGCATTTCCATCCGCTAAACCGTACATAAAATGCATTTGAGCCATTTCTTGATTGGTAAACTCAGCCATTATGAAGAGAACGTAATTTATTACGAATAAATTGAAAAACAATAGTTACTTAAATACATTATTGAAAACTTTCATACAGTAGGCAAATGTCATGAAGAAAACAAATAATGTGGTTGCCATGGATCGAAGCATTCTAAGCAAAAAGCCTACTTTGGATCATATTGTTATTTTGTGTAGTCCAGAGACATGCAATAAAGTGGTTTATTTCAAAAATTACGCAAGATACGATAAACATTTAAGAGATCAAACAGTTGCGTTTTTAGTTGAATAACCTGAGAAAAAAATGAAAATGACACAAAAAGTCAGTGGCGTACATTTTTTTCCCAATAATATTGGTTGAAGTGCCGCTCGGGACGCCACTGTATTCGATAATTTTTATTTGTTCATGGCAAAATGAGCCTGTTATCACTATAAATACCGTTACCAAACTTCAACAAAATCGAGTAAAAGATAAATTAATTAAAAATAAAAAACTAATCCAAAAAAAAAATTAAACACCCTGTATTTTGGAAACAAAGTGAAATTCGAAAAAAAGTTATACCACATTTTCGTCTTCAAATTAAGCGAAGAATCACCCCTTTCATTTTGTCACAGAGGCTAGGAAACACCCTGTATACAGTTTGCTGCCTTTCTCCGTAGAGGAACTCTAGAATTACTGGGCTATTGAAACAAAATCAGATAAAAACTTTGTACTTACTTTGGTTGCTTGTCATTTCCACCTTTCAGAACTAGACGACTCTTGACACTTTCCTTATCCTTACTATCCTCCGAATTGTGTTCAAATTTCTTATAAGGTGAATGACGACTATTAAAAACAGTTCTTTTGGCGCTTTTCAATGTCCTTTTACCAACATCTTCACACTCATTCTTGACAGGTGTCTCATCCTTCATTCGTAAGGTTTTAAACATGTCTTTGTTAAACGGAGATTCATCGAACATTTTGTCAACAGGTAAACTTGGGTCGTAAGATTGAAGCTTTGGCGGTGTATCATTTTTCAGTCGAACATGTTTTTTGTCGTCTGTCTCAGCCAGAATACTGTCCTCGAGTTCGCCCTCTTCGAAACTTTCGTCGGGTTGTTCTTTTTTGATTTTTATTTCGATAGGCTTGTCAGCGGGTTCTTGTTTAATTTCCTTTTTGATTTCTTGTTTTATTATTGGTTTAATGTCAGTTTTGTCGTCATTGTCTTCTGGTTCATTTTTGATATTTATGGGCCGATCTTCATCGTCCCATGCATCCTGAAAAAGAGATATAGGATGGGTTGATATTTTGGACTGTTATAAACTATGTTCAACAACAAAACGTTTGAACATTGAACGACTAAAATAAACAAAAACCGTAGGCAATTGATTTGTGTCACCGATATTTTTTTATTGTTTTTTATTTGATACGCGACGTTGTGATCAATTTAACTTCAAATGAAACGGAGATGACAGGTTTCAACGCTTTTTCTCTACTTAGAAAATATGCTACAAGATTTTCGTTCGGCTGTCAAGCATGGAACCAGAGAAATGGGAGGGGAGTGACTTGGTGGAGCTTTTCTCGGGTATAATAACGTGCGCGCAATATGGGATGTATTAATGGAGGTTTTTTTTGAAAAATATTATTCAAGTAAATTAATATGAGATCTTGTTGATTATTTGGGAGGTCAATGACCATTTGACCCTATTGTAAAGCCGCCGTTGTATGTCAGTTGCGTGACGAGGAAAAATAGATCTAAAAACCTCGCTTGATATATCCAGACTTGAATATACACTCATCTACGATATTGCCATATTTAACTCACAAAATGCAAAACCTGTTGCTTCGTGAAACAAAGCTCATTTAAAATCGATTTTTAAAATAAGAAATATTGACAAGGAAAGTTCAAATTATATAACGTACATTTTTCAATCTATTTTCAATTAATAACTAGTTTTTTCAAGACCTAATCTCAGAATGAGTAGAATTTTTTCCAAATATTATTATCGGCATCGGAGAAGCGGCAGCACGATTCGAAAATAGTCGAAAGGCGTATCTTGAAGGAGTCTTATTGGTTGTCCAATGTGATCACACTTTTTTGATGAATAAAACGGACTCGCAATTGGCCGTAGTAAGTAACGTGACAATTTTGAGCGCATCATAACATACCTGCACAATAGCAAATATTGAGACATTCAGTGGCGGTGCTCTTATCTGCGAATTCTGAGCTTTGAGGAAAGTTGCGAAAGAGTTATTGTTGTTGTTGATTATTGACATTATTGTTACCTACTTATTGTTGTTGATTATTGTTATCGCTGTTATTATCTGTTTGAAATAATGAACAAATATACTCCCGGCAAAACACTGCATAGCCAAGCAAGAGAAGTGATTGCGAACGTTTATAGGTATACACCTTATTGATATAAATTTCATGTTGGAGTATTTTTCCTTGTGTCTATATGGTTTGTGATGACTTAAATCAATTCACCAAAAAAGACTTTTTTTGCAAATATTGTGACAATGACAAATTAACAAAATTTCCCCCTCATTATTCTTTAGACAAAAATATTCTTGAACATCAGCCAACACACAACGCCACTGGATTTTCCACGAATGAAACCAGCCATGTTTTGATACTATTTCGTTCCCCTTACCGATTCCCCACTGTCACAGATCCATTTGCCACACTGTAGAACCGAAACGTTGTCCTGAGAAGCAAATGTTTAGTAGCAAAAATAAGAAATAGTCATTTTTTCTGCCATGCTATCACTGAAATGGCGACTACACCCTTTCGTCTTGTATCGTCTTTTACCTGCGTCAGTGAAAAACTCACATTTAATTCAATTTCTTTCAATATTTTCGCACACCGAATTTATTTGTATTATTCCTGAAATTGGTCCTCGTAACGATAGTTGAACGACGTTGTAAAAAGGGGAACGATTTTCGGGGACAATCTTCCTTTCTTTACCCTGTGCAAGAAGAATGATTTTTTGGGAATTTCTCCGGAAATCCTCACTTTTATTGTAAGTGTTTCGCGCCTTTTTTCATGACCAAGAACCAAGACCTTTTGCAAGGTCACCCACGAATGAACAACTTTTTTTTACTGAGATTGGGTGGAATTTTTATACTTAAATGGTAGATGTAGTTTTCGATCTAGTTAGTGGTAATAAGTTTGAAAAACCCTATTCGCGTTGTCAAAATATACAAACATCAATCATCAATCAATTTTTATTTGAGTGGTATAATGATTATTGTTTTTTAGTTTTCATCTTTTTCATAAGTCATCATTTTGTGTTCATCTTTTGAATGATGACAATTCCTCCAAAATTCTGGTAAGTGCTTCTTTATCGTCCATATTTATTCCATACTTTCTGATTGCATTCAATATATTCATCCAAAGCTAACTGGAAATTATAAGATAAGAATACTACGTACATAAATTAAGTTTTGCAATTTTACAGTAATTCAAGATTTCATGAAAATCCTTGGTGAGAAAAGTAAAATTTACTGAACTAAAATATTCATGCAATAATTTATAACTTTATCAATTTCACTATTTGATTTTTTTTACCTACTTTCGGAACCACCATCCATCATAACAACGATTTATTGTATGACTTACCTATACCTAACTATGAATTAATTTCACAACACGATTTTTTTTTTACTACTAAAGAGATCAAAATATTTTGAAAGACTCTAGGAATTGGGAAAACAAGATAGTTATCTTACTATATCTGATGGCCGCTTCTCAGCTCTTATTATTTCTCCACTTGTAGAAGACATAATATCATCTTCTACCGTTATTGTAGCATCATATTCATATCTAGATGATCCAGGTAGAACTTTTTTATCGATCAAAAATGGTACTGCATCTGGCTTTACGTATCTCCTTTGACCAGTCACAATGTAGTCATTTTTATCAAAATGGTTTGAACAAACTTTTTTATTTTTTGACCAAGTCCACTGGTCCTTTTTAAGGTTCAAGTTAATCAGCCATTTATTAAGTAATGCAGGAGCTGTTGGGAACCTAGAATAATAAAAGTTCAGTACGAACTTGAATTTGGCAAAGACTTTTTTCGTGAAAATAATAATAAAAAAGTTTCCCATATGTTGCAAACTTGAGTAGACACACTGTACAGGGTCTTCCCGTATATTTTTGCTACCCCCTAGAGAATTAAATTGAAATATATTAGGATAAGGTAAAAAAAAATCATATTTTTTATGAACTTTTGAGTATTTGTAGGCTGAAATGTCAAAATGTGGTAACTGTCAAATATTGACAGGTTGATGATTTTTTCAACACCCTACACAGTGTCCCAGAAGTATTGAGAAATATTTGAAGGACGGTTAGTTGGAACAAAAATAAGAATAAAATGTTCTATAAAATATTTTCGTACAACCCTTTCTTTCGGAATTATTCGTACTTTGAAGTTGCACTGATCTCACTGTTTCGGAGCTATCACGAAAAAACCATCTTCAGGGCGCAACTTCAAAGTACGAATAATCCCAAAAGGAAGGGTCGTACGAAAATATTTTATAGAACATTTTAGTCTTATTTTTGTTCCAACTAGCCGTCTTTCAAATATATCCCAAAATGAAGGTTTTTACGGGTTTACCGCTTATTCTTATAATCTCTCATTCCGCAGTGAACCCCTATATGACTGGGCTTTAAACCCGTGCTTTCGCTGAAACACCCTGTATATTATCACATTTTTGGTTTCTACGTAAAGTTCTAGACAGATTTGATAAGTCATGTCCTATACTTAAGTATGTATAAGCGTTTTTGAAATATTTGAGTTTTTATGTCAAAAATGACGCTTGTAGGTTCCTTTTTATATGTGAATTTCTCGTATAAGAAAGCCTTCATTGTTTGATTTGTACAGATCAAAAATTAGATTAGGAAAACTGCCAAGAGTTAATTTTTCCAAATGGAAATCCCCAGTTTTCATAATTTTATATCATTGACCATTGAAATGAAGGTCTTTTTGTATAAGATTGTCCATTCCAAAAATTCTTATTTTTTTTTAAATTTTTGAAATGGACTATTTTATAAAAACTCACCGTATGAGATAAAATTATGAAAATTGGGAGTTTCCATTTGAAAAAAATTGATTTTTGGAAGTTTTCTTGATTTAATGTTTGATCTTATTTTTGGGCCACCCTATGTAATAATAGTTTTCAAAATAATCTGAGAAATCTTTGAAAAAAGCTGCCTATCAACAAGAAATCCAATATATTAATAAATTAAACAATAAAGGCTTTTTAATACAAAAAATTTACATTCAAATAGGAACCTACAATAAGCGTCATTTTTGACATAAAAACTCAAATATTTCGAAAACGCTTATACTTAAGTATAGGACAAATCTGTCTAGAATTTTACTATTAATCAAAAACTTGAATAATATATAGGTAGAGTTGGGCATGGTCAATTGACCAAAATCAATTGGACCGGTGAAATTTGTTCAAAATATCAAAAAAAAATATAATCGAGCTTGATATTTTTTGTTTGATTTCAAGTGTCCATGCCTTTACGTTTTCCATGTTTATGTAAAAATAAACGTTTTAGATTTATACAGGGTGTCCCCGCTTAACTGGAGAGTAGTTTGAAATTTGACACCGATGATCGCAAGCGCGTCGTTTCCGAAATATAGTTTGTGTTGTATTTTCGAGAAAAAAAATTGTACGTACTCAACTGTTTTTAGACAGGTTTTTTTTTCGAATAACTCATTTTCAATGAGAAAGGTCAGTTCAGAACTCATTCGCATGCGCAGTTGAATTTTTGACATTTTAGCATACAAATTGTCAAAGTTCATAAAAAACATGAAGCTTTTGTATTTAACTTTTTTTCGAATAAGCTCTCTAGGGGGAGAAGACTCTGTACATATATTATTTCCAAATAATCAATGTAATTTATTGGCTAATATCTGAGTATACAGAAGGATTCAGAAGAAATTGTCAATATTTCAGGTACGTATTCAAGGCCCAAAAATAAACATGAAAGTTCATATAAATATGGGTCCGCAAGGCCTTCGTTTTCGAAATACAGGGTGTCAAGTGTGTGAAGACCTGATGACGGTCTTTTGTGGATATTTTCGAAACCTGTTAATATGATTGAATATAATTTGGTACAGTTGCTAAATTTTGTACACTTCAAGGTACACTCTATCCAATGAATGAAAATTTGGTGTTGTATAACCTTCATGAGTGGGATATACAGGAACGGGTTCAAGAAAAATTTGCCCGACATTTTTTGGTTTTTGATTTTTAGCAGTTTTGCTGACCCCCCTTTGTTCAATTATTTTTCCCGTTGGTGTATAATTTCCCTTCATTGTCTATCCATTGGCACGATTAGTTCCACAATTGTCCCCTATTGGTCTAGGATTCTACACCACATTGGCATCGCGGTTTACCCCTCGACCTATATCAAGACAGGACTATATTTGACTACTACCGTAGATTGCCAGAAATGACGCATGCGCTGTTCCGATTTTTGCATAACTTCAGACATAAAGATGAAAATCATCAACTTTCCTCGCAACTTTCTTTTCCTTATGCTTATCGTTATGTTTGTGAAAGTTTGTATAAACGCGTTCATAACAAACCTTACGTTCAACTTTTGTGCTTATGAATAAAGTTATGCTTATGCTTATGAATGTGTTGTATAAACCAGCAATAGAGTGTAAAAAGTTTAGTAACTGTACCAAACTTTATTCATTCCCTGTATAAACTACAAGATAAACTAAAATACTTTGAAAGACTGATCGTCCTTAGTGTGTTTTCGTATTTCAAGATGATGAAGCTCAATATGTAATTAATTAGATAACAAAGTTCCCGAAAAAATTAATTCCATGTTGACTGATGATTTTCAAGTGTAAACATAGGTAAAACATTGGGTAAAAACGAGAAACCAATTATTATTCTGATCGAGATTGATATACTTACTGGAAAAAAGAAACCTCTGATTGTCTCGGCATGAGACGTTGACAGTTATTACATCCTGGGGCCGAGCACGACATTCTTCAATGTGTTCCACAAAAAACACCGATTTTGTCACAGAATTCACGAGCACAAACAGTTTAACAAAACAACGTGAAAGTATAGTTAAACATTAAGCAATAACGAAAAACATAAATTTACAAAAAATAGTGGATAAAAGTTAGCGTTGATCCTTGTCCTGTGTTGACAAACGACAATAATGACATTAATTTGACAGTCGGACTTCAAAATGCCGCGCCCATAGTTCCACAAAAAACTCGTTGCGCATGCGCAGTGTTGCAGTGGTACAAGAAAAGGAGTAACAAATAACCAACGATGAAAAAAAGGGTAGGTAATAGGTATTCCTTGAATATCGTAAAGAAACAAATGTATACGGTAGAGGTGATCTTCAAGTTATCATTCGAAATTGGTACCAAGTGAACCGGTAGTATTAATTTATTAATTTTATAACGTCGAGTCTTTTGAGTAAAAACTTTTTTTCTCAAAAGAAGACAAATTGCATCGATTTTGTTGAGAGATTGGTGGTTTCATCACAGAAATACAAAATAACCGTTTAAAAATCAAATGATAATTTGCAGGACTACTACAGCTACGTACTCAAAATTTGTATTCTGGAGAAGTAGGTATAAATACTCACATCGTCAAAAATCCTTGCATTTTTCAGCGATGTATTCATAGACAATCTCTGCAAACTCATTTTGATACTTTTTACGCCACACCACTAGTTCGTAATACACTTCTCCGCAACAGTTGCACTTACTTTTTAACTTATAACAGAATAATAATAATAATTATAGTAAATACCAAACATTCTCCATTTTTGCTGTTATACTTTATTGAGGTTAGGCTCACTTTGGAAGGCGGGAAAAAGTGTTTGGATCAGTCAAATGTCAAATTTTTGAATTAAGAAGCCTCTAGAATTAGGGAAAAATGAGTTATATCGTTCTTAGTGGTGAAATCCGGCAGCACTAATGCAGCACTCGGGCAATATTTTGTCCGATTGGTAGAAATCGAGAAGATTTTTATGTTCGATTGAAGAACTGCTCGCAGGCTCTGATGAATAGGAAAGTAAAAGTAGAATCGCTACATTTCGATTCTACTCGATACTGATAGAATCGCTCTTTGGTATTCTCATCAAATGCCTTCAGAAGTAGAAACGAAGTTCGGTCATTTTCGGCAAAGTTTACTAATAATAAAATTAATAAACTTTGTTTTCGGAAATACTTGGGAATTTTTGTGTTGTAACACTCTCACTTCGCTTATACAATTCGACCCAGTAGGTTTGGTCGCTTTGTTTCCATTTTACAGGGTTATGAACGGAAAAAGGATTTCTGTGGAAAACTCCATGAGAGTGCCAATTTTCGATCGAGACGTCACTTTTCCATGCGATAATACTTTTCTACCCATCAGAGTCCCACTGCTGGCTCAACAAGTTTTGCCCTCAGTGCATATGACTTTTCAGAAAAGATGTTCGTTAAATCCACAATCTATACAGGATGGCCGGAAATAACGTTCGTTTGCATTTAAACAATGGTCCAGAAATGCATAGTTTTCAAGATACAGCTAGTAGCTAGCATGTCAAACTTAAAAAAAAAAAATTGTAGTTTATTTGATTCAATTGTCAGGACACTATCATTATCATGTCACGATACAATAAATTAATGTTCAAAGTGTCTTAATCCATTCATTCATCTCAATAATACGACCTTTCTCCAAAACGACTTCTCATTAACCTTCCAACTCTATCGAAAACTCCTTGTGTATTTCGATGCAACACTAATTGCTGCACGTTGTGAACAGGAACCGAATAAACCAATGGCAGTTAATGGGTCCTATGATTGAACGTTTACGTTAAGTTAACATGCCTATTTCACCATGGTAACTCTGTTAGCGAATGGAACATTTGCATTAGTGAACAATCCTAACAGACACGTTAAAGTTAACGAAAACGTTCAATCATAGGACCCAATAACCCATAAAAAAAATAGTCCAGCGAGTTCAAGTACAAATCAGGCGAACAACGAAATGAATCCACTGCATCCTTTCCATCGGCCTGGATAGATTGTATTGGAATAATCACGAACCATTATGCTAAAATGCACAGGTGCACCATATCATGCATGAAAAACATTTCTGCGGTACTTCTTTTAGCAAATCCGGCATGGCTCAACAAATTCAAATATGCCGGCACGTTTAACACTGAGGCATAACAAATATCTCTCAAAATACCGAACGTTAAAGGAAAATCTATCTTGAAATCAGTTTTCAAAAATCCCATGTGGATTTTCGTCGGCATACATGCATACATGCTTATTCAAAAAGAAAAGGTCTTGATGATATTTTGTCAGCATCCATTGACAAAATTCTAGTCTAGGTTGTAGCTCTTGATTTTTCAATCCTTGAACTCTTTGTAGAATGATTGCATGGATAAAAAGTTTTTCATGCATGAAAATTCCTGCTTTCTTGCATGTCCATTGTCCACAGTTTTTTCAACAATCAATTTTATTTGGTGGGAAAGTACCATTTTCTCTTCTGGTGACATGTACATTTGTATATAGTTTTAAGAATTTCCAACACATTTACTATCAGGTAGAAATAATCTCAACGAACCCACGTCTGCGACATTAGGGTAGGATACTTCCAAGTTCCAAGGATCGTAAACCGATTATGATCCTTGGGATTTTCTTACATGCCGGCGTCGCAGATTTATTTCTTAACCTGGTTCCAGTCTGGCCCCAAGAATGGTTTTCCTTTTTCGTATGGCTAGATTGGAAAGATAGTTAGTATATGTAGCGTAGGTACAAGATAGTCGATATTCAGCCTCAGTACAAATACAAGCCTTTTTTTACGCGACGTGCAAGTATCATAGTGTTATATGTTGTTTCAATAGATGTTTCTAAAACACTCTCGCCTACAACAGTTGTTTTACTTCAATCACACATACAATCCCATATCTCGCTTAACTTTTCATGTATTGTATTGTACTAAACAATAATTTATCCCAAAGGAATTCGACGATTTGAAAAGGCTTCGTAATATAATCAACGCACTTCTAGAGCACAACCATTGCCTCTACCACACATCAAGTGTTTGTCGGTCATTTCTACAAATGAATATGGAGGATCTTTATCTATAATTTTTGCATGTAACATTCCCATAAGTCTCATCTTCAAGGGCCCAGCCGTCTTTTGCGCATGCCCAGACCGTGTAGTTCCTATTGGCTCTGCTTGTTGACATGCTGACAAGACAAGAAGTTGACACGATCCAGACATATGACTCCCATTGTATTTGTTTACAATAACATTTTGAAGTTATAATTATTGATTGTTTGCCGTTTGAATTTTTAATTTTCGTGTAGTTTTTCATGATTTTTATTTGTGTTTGTTTGGCTTCAGAAATTGTGACTTTTGGTTATTTGGCGGTCGTATTTTGATTACTTCAATTTCTATTGATAATAGTGGCTATCCAGACTTTTTTCGTGGTATAATTATGGGTGCCAAGATCATTATGGTTTCTTGAATACTGGAGAAAGAGAAGAGGAAATATAACTTTACAAGTATGATCATTTTATCTAATACCATCTTTCATCAATAAGCTGCCAGGCAATTCGTAATCAGGAAAACAATACACAACTGTGAAAAATTTTAAATTAAATTATTGATTATTTGAATAGTATACCTGTATATTATTGGATATTTGGAAAGAATCTTTTTCCTGAATATGTAAATATTCAGGCTCATATCTCTATCTTTAAAAAACGCCTAGTAAATCGACAAAAACCGTCCCATTCTTATGTTCTTGGTATTATACTAAGGTTACAACGTTACAACAAACATGTAGGCGACCAATAGAAAAATAGTATTTCAAGCGCAACCGCACAAACAGCTGGCGGCCTTACGCGATAGAAAAGGATGGACTTACGTGAAAATACACAGTACAGCGAGATCTAGTATTTCATTCTGGTTTCAAGCAGGTGAAACTGTTTTTCATATAGTTATTAATAGATATTTATGATAATCCTCCCTGTGATGTATTAGAATTTGTTGCCAAGGATATTCCAGATATTTATCAAAAACCCATTAAAAAAAAATTACCTCCTGTATCTTGAAAACTGTGCATTTCCGGACCATTGTTTATATGACAAAAATGTCCTATTTTCTCATGTCGAATAACCCCTTTAACTATTCAGACACCCTGTATAATACAAACCTATTGATTGTTCTCAAGTTCTCATGATTTTCTTTTTCGACAATAAAAAAATAACTTTTATTTAGTTAGAGTCACTTTCGCCGTTACGCAGAGACAACATATTGGATTTTTAAGAAATTTAATGATTCCAATTTCCATTCGATTGGGATCACCCTGGAGCATATTTTCAACTGGTTTTACTTTTTGCTCCAAGTGCAATCTTCCAATCGAAGACAAACAACGTACAACGTTGCTACACTAAATTGAATATTTTCTCTTAAATGACTCTCGCCACAAAAAAACAACGCAAAATTGAAGGAACGGACAATAGTAACTCTTACAATATCAAATCTTGAAAGGATATTTTAGTATATATTTAAATATTATAATACTATGACTTTTTTGTATGTGGCGCCATCTACAATTTTTTCAACTTTTTCAAATAGTCATAACGTTTTTGCCCAACCCTGTATCTTTGTTTTGTGTTAAAAAACAGTTTATAACATTATTTCCACATAGAAATGATACTCACATAACAAAGGTGTTAAAATATGTGATGATACTCTTGTTGGAAGTTACTAGGAGCAACCGCGTTTTCGAGATATTTGCACTTAAATTTTAATTCATGCAATGTTGTTTTAAATAGCAAATTTTGAAAATGAGCATACCATTGTTCGATGATTCTTTTTGGAAAAAAAATGAAAAACAAAAAATTTAAAAAGCGAGAAAAAAATCTTAAATTAAATGTATTTTTTTTATCAGAAAGGTTGAAAAAATTGTCAAAATAGCCTTCTCCAAAGAATTGAGGGAACACCTCTAACCTCACCAAAACTTTGATCCTACATCAGTTATCAAAAAGAATTGATGGTGCATTTAAAAACTTGAATCCATTTGTCAGTTTACGTGTCCTGGCGATTTTTTTCTGTTTAGTGCCCCTTTTCCACGATTTAAAAAGATTATTTTTAGTTGATTTTTCCGCGCAATTTTTGATAAGAATGAATTCGAAAGAGGTGCACAAGTTATGTAGGTACTTCCTGAAAATTTCACAATAATTGGACAATACCTAGACCATAGATATAAAATCTTGAGCATGGCAAAAATGACCGTTTTTTGAATTTAATCATGAGAAATGGGTCATTTACACTGTACACTGTCCGTATATACTGTACACCGATTTTTGTTAAATTATCGGATTTATTATGGGATTTATTAAAATAAAACAAAAATAGAAAGTGAACTTTGACACCCTATATCTTGAAAACTGTGCATCTCCGGACCATTTTTATGAGAAAAAGAATCTCATTTTCGTATGTAGAAGCACCCCTTAAATTGACGGAACGTTATTTCCGGACACTTGGTATGTCTTCTGCGCCTCAGAATCATTCCTATTCAGTTGTCCTTCTTTATAGATCTATAAAACTCTTTCTTTTTGGGAGAGGATAGGCGTCAGCTACCAACCAGCCTTGTCATTAATGTCAATTCAGAGTGATTTGTAAAATCTTGATGTATCTGTTTTCACACCGTGAAAAATAGGTTTTTCCTTGTGAATTTTCCAAATTAAGCTGGAAATATGACTGTAATCAATAAGGTAAGCTATTTAATAGTAAATTAGAATACCGGTTGTATTATTTTACTTGTCAGAATGACAAACAGGTATTTTTTATTACAAATTTGAAACATAAACAATGGGGCCCAATATTTCAATTACAAAAAAAAGCAAGTCGCGTTTGATGAAAAAAGGAATTTTAGACGTTGTAGATGTAGCGTCTGGTTCGAAGAAATCACGGCTGGAAGTTGTTGACGAGGAAAATATTCCTTTAAAAGCAAATGTATGAATCTTCGACTACATAATATTATTTATTTAAGTACCTATGCTTTTTTGAAAACTCGAGTAGAGGTACTTATGTCATGTCTAGATTGAATTTTTTATATTCACCGGCTTTGTTCGTTTTTTTCCTACATAATATTTTGATTGTACCTGACTTTTTTTGAGAATCCTTATATTATGCCTAGACTTATCATACAAAACATGAAAAAATACGATGTTATTATTTTATTTTCATTCATCAACAATTGAACCTTACCTCGAACATAACCCAAATTCAAAACAGTATGGTTCCATGATACTACAACAAACAGGCTAGTGAGCTTATCTTGTGTGTTTTAGTATCATGGTATGGTTCCATATATCTTTGCAATAATCAGGAATTAGGATGTAACATTTCCTTCTTTTTGCCTTAAAAATGGTCTTATCCTCTATCGACATCCATTTTTGATGTTAACTATAAACTCGACTATAAAGCAAGTAGGTGAATATACAGGGTGTTTCTAAAAGGTCTGTACAAAATCTTAACATAATAAATTCCTGAGGTCTAAATAAACCTATCGAGAAACCGATTTAAAGCAACTTACCTTAGTCCGAAATTGCTCCGCTCTTGAGATACTGGGTGGTAAGTTAAAAGATAAAAATCGAATTTTTAAAATGTATGAATATTTTTTAACGGAATACTTCAAACTTGACTTCAAAAATTGGTATCCGGGGATATGGACACTTAAACTGTGGTCGTTAGAGGGCGTTTTCTATGGTTTTAAAAAGCTTTAACAATGCCCTCGTTAAGTTTTTATTTTTTTTCAGTAAGGAACTTTTCCAAGCAAAAAAAGGTACTTTTTATAATATCCGCAAAAGTGAGCCATATTCGAGATATTTCGGTTTTAAGTGTTCGATGCCTCACCGAAATATCCAATTGATTTGGCTGTAATGATTGAATATAAAATTTTCGATGGAAACAGTTGGATTCTTTTATCAAATAATTATTATCACATAAAACTAAATTTAATTATAGGTATACATTTAATAATTGTTCAAAATGACTTCCGTTAACATAAGTAGGTACAAAGATTAATGCGACTTTAAATTACTTAAATTACCAACTGTAGGTGCATTTCTTATTAGTGACCGTCCGACATGCTTTTTTTCGTCGATCCTGATAAAATATCGGTATCGGCACGACATTTTAAACAATTGATATCAAGATTATTTTGTTAGTGAACCATAAAAAAAAGTCGAAAGTTTTGAAAACAAATTAGAAAAACTGGAAAGAGAAGTCAGTTTGTTCCTATCAACTTCCGTAATTGACAGAAATGAATTTCCATTTGAATGGTGGGATCTCAATAAATAAAATATGCCTTTACTTACTTGAAAATCAAGCAGATTTTTTTTATCGGCTCCTTCCGCAAGCGTCTTTAGTGAGAAAATTTTCTTCGATGCTGTCAACATGTTGTAATAGAAGAAAAAGATTGATCCCTGAGTATGCTGAAATCTTGATCTTTATCTTTTTGCATCTTAATTTGAAAAAGTTAAATTTTGATTATAGTTTCTAAATCCATTACGTCATGAATAATCACATGTATCAAACTTTTATTTTTGTTATTTTCTGTTAAGTTTAGAGGAATGTCATGAGTGCACTTTATTTGCAATGTTTAATTATTCTTGATGCTGTGTTATTCAAAATAATAAACATTAATTTAAAAATAATTTGATTGTTTTTTGTCATCACAAAAAATTATAATACTTGATTTTGTGGTTCAAAATAAATAAAATAAAATTGCTCCATTTTAAAAAATGACCATACGATACCGATATTTATATCAGTATCGGCCGATCACTATTTTTTATTCTTTCTTCGAACATAGCGAAATAAATAATTGGATATTTCGGTGCGGCATCGAACACTAAAGACCAAAATATATTGAAAATGGCTCTCTTATCGGATCTTATCAAGAGTAGTTTATTTTGCTTGGAAAAGTTCAGGCAATTATTTCTTTACTGACAAAAATAAAAACCACACTGAGGAAAAAGTAATGTCCATTTGAAGCCCATTAGCGCCCTCTAACGGCCACAGTTAAAAAGTGCCCATATTCGGCTAGCAATTTTTGAAGTAATACGTTAAAAAAAATCATAAATTCTAAGAAAATCGATTTTTATCTTTCAACTTCACCACCCAGTATCTCGAGAACGGAGCAGTTTCAGACTAAAGTAAGTTGCTTTAAATCGGTTTATTTTGACCTCTGGAATATGTGGTAAGATTTTGTACACTCTTTTAGGAGACACCCTGTATATCTTCGACATCTTGCTGTATCGAATTTCACAACTGGTTTGTCTAAACCGGATGAAACCTGGACAAAACCAAGATCAGTATACAAGAGGTGGCCCCACTTCGCCTGAGGTAAAGACGGAAGGGGGGAAATATGACGTCATTTGTGGATAGCGGTCTGAAACAGTCCGCGTTCTGACATTTGAGTGTCATTCCTGTCATGCAATTGAATCGGACTGCATCATGTCGTGTCATGTTTCATTACTGTCATTCGATCAATGATTGATAAAACGTTGAATTTCTTGCTAATTTTATCATTTAAATCGAAATAAAATATTAATAGAGGTGTAAAATTATCTTTTGGGACATTATTATTGTATATTATTGGTCGAGGAAGCGAAAATACTGTTCCAAATGTGAGTATTTTCTATATGTATATTCAAAACATCAACCCTCAGATTTCCACAACTTTTTAACTATTATTTTATATTAGTCCTGCCTAAATATACTGAGAAATCTACTATTGAAATATAATGAAAGCTGAATTTAGGTAGAATAGAATAAACAGTTGAACACATGTAAACAAACTCTATTATGATCATTTCTAGACACTCCTACCTTTAAAACACTTTATTTGATAGACAAATCCAAGGATAAGACACTTATAAACAGTTTTCAAAACGCAAATGGATGATTTCACAAAAGAAAAACCATCGACAGCAAAAAATCTCTCGTCCACCTGGAAATAAATAGTGAGTTTATGATATTGATGAATGACATTCTTGATTTTATGATGGAATGGTTCGAGAAATGGCCGCAGTGGCGCTACAGTAGACACAAATGACGTCATGACCGTAAAAGTGAGGCAACCTCTTATATAGAAACCTTGGGACAAAACAGCAACTGTTTGACTAGTGTAAACACTGAAGTATCATTGTGTCAAGTAAAACAGACACGATTCCATCAACATTTTTATTAGATAAATTCACATTGCAATTTTGAAAATTCTATTACAGATGGATATAGACAGTGGCCCTAAAGGGGAAGGCTTCAGAAGCTACTACATAACAAAAATCGAAGAACTACAGCTTATTGTTGCTGAGAAAAGCCAAAATTTGAGACGTTTACAGGCTCAAAGAAACGAGCTGAATGCAAAAGGTTAAACGTTTTTATTTCTATCAAAATGTTCAAAATTAAAATTTTTAGTTCGCATGTTAAGAGAGGAACTAATGCTCCTCCAAGAACAAGGCAGTTATGTAGGCGAGGTAGTAAAACCAATGGATAAAAAGAAGGTCCTTGTAAAAGTCCACCCCGAGGGTAAATTCGTCGTCGATATCGACAAAAATATCGATATCAACGACGTAACCCCCAACTGTCGTGTAGCTTTAAGAAACGAAAGCTACACTCTGCACAAAATCCTCCCCAACAAAGTCGATCCGTTAGTATCTCTGATGATGGTCGAGAAAGTACCAGATTCAACCTACGAGATGGTCGGAGGCTTGGACAAGCAAATCAAAGAAATCAAGGAAGTTATTGAACTACCTGTAAAACATCCCGAACTATTTGACGCTCTTGGAATTGCCCAACCTAAAGGTGTGCTCCTTTACGGCCCTCCGGGAACAGGGAAGACTCTTTTAGCCAGAGCCGTGGCTCACCACACCGAGTGTACATTTATCAGGGTATCCGGCTCGGAACTGGTACAAAAATTCATAGGAGAAGGATCCAGAATGGTAAGAGAATTGTTCGTCATGGCCAGAGAACACGCCCCCAGTATCATTTTTATGGATGAAATCGATTCTATTGGTTCGAGTCGTATTGAGTCGGGATCAGGTGGGGATTCGGAAGTGCAGCGAACTATGTTGGAGCTGTTGAACCAGCTGGACGGGTTTGAAGCTACAAAGAACATCAAAGTTATCATGGCGACTAATCGTATCGATATTCTGGATCCTGCCTTGTTGAGACCGGGTAGAATTGACAGAAAAATTGAGTTTCCCCCACCGAATGAGGAAGCTAGATTGGATATTTTGAAGATTCATTCTAGGAAGATGAATTTGACTAGAGGTATTAATTTGAGGAAGATTGCCGAGTTGATGCCTGGTGCTAGTGGTGCTGAGGTTAAGGTAAGTAAGGTTGAACATCAGATCTTGCCTTTTTGTTGAACATGTAATGTGGACGATTGTTTTCAATTTTATTTTAGGGAGTATGTACGGAAGCAGGAATGTACGCATTGAGGGAGAGAAGAGTTCACGTTACTCAAGAAGATTTCGAAATGGCAGTAGCCAAGGTGATGCAAAAGGATTCTGAGAAAAATATGTCTATTAAGAAATTGTGGAAATAATTGGGTTTCCTGGAATTATTGTATTTTAGGTTTCTATTTTCTAAGCATCTGATTAAAAAGTCTCTAGAATTTAATCAGATTTAGTTTTATTCCATGATGTGCAATATCTGAGCGATCAGTTGTTCTGTGAATCGACTACATCGAAGTTCATCTGAGCAATGCGATAACTTGGTTTTTGTTCGATTGTACCAAGTGATCTTGGAATAATAGGTGCGTTCTTTTTGACGGAGATCTCAGTTAATCTCAGCTCACTTTTGTAAAACTGTCACGCTTATGCCAAATTCAATGTGGATGTCAAACTGAAATCATATGCTGATTCCCGTTTTTTTGTTGTCTTTGTATTGAATTTTCGTTGTTATCATGTCATTCAAAGCATTTTTTTTCACATGGGTTACTTCAATGTCGATTTGCGGCCAAACGGTGAGATTTTTCGATCCGTAGAAAAAGAACACTGTTTATTTAAAGCGCCCTTTGGGGCAAAGTAGACACATTTTTTTCACAAAACGTTAAAGATGAACAAGCTAAAACTATGTACCAAATTTCATTCCGATTCGATAAAAAATAATCAGATTTTTTTATCAATGACACATACAATCACCAAGGCCCGGATTGAGACAGGTGAGCTACCGAGAAAATCTCGGTAGGCTGGAGGCAGGAGGCCAAAGAGAAGCTCACATATTCATGGTTCGATAAAGCCCGCGGCCTTCTTCCCTTTTATAGAAAACGAAATAAAGCTAATAGAAATCTGACGGTAAAATTGAACTGATTCTAGGTTGTGCATGCGACTGATTCACCTCCCTTGCTCATGATACGGTTAAAAATATAGAATCTCATTCAATTTTCAATCGTATAAAAAACAGAAAACATTACAACTGCTGCCAACAAGGAAACAATTTGGAGCAAGTAAAATTGGTGCCCTGGCCCTGACACCTCTGGTGGGGTTAAAGGTCTATCTGGTGTGCTGTAGTTTGTGGATATCCCAATCCCGTAATTCCCGATTCGCGGATTGGAGTGCGGCTGCTCTTGGTGCTCTTCAGTGTTTATTGTTCAATCGACTGCTGATATGATCGAAATCAAGTAGTGTGATTAGTTCCAGGGGCGCTCCAGACCATTTCACTGGATACAGTAACTCTATACAAGAAGACACTATTACTGGAAAGAGCTTGAAGGCATTATGCAAGCCAAGGATCAGCTGTCCGCTGGTTCAAGAGTGCAGTGATGCTCTGCGCGCCCTGGACGAGAGCAAGAAGGGCAAACTGGTTTGGGTACCAGGACATATGGGCATTTTCGGTGACGAACGCGCGGGCGAGCTAGCTAGACTAGGGTCTTCATCGCCCCAGCCCGGTCCAGAACCATACCTGGGTCTGAGTAAACGACTGATCTCCGAGGCCCTGAATGAGTGAGCTTGGGAGAACACAGTAATGGGAGTCTGTAGCCTAGTTTACACCGACAACTTGGTCCGCGGACCAAGTAATAAATTCGTACTATATCAGAACCAAATATTTGGTTCGAATGGTGTAAACAGTTGCGAACTAAGCTGGTTCGGTACTTGCCAGCAGCTGTACCGAACTAAATTTGGTTCGATCTGGATCAAAATTATGAGGTTATGTTGATTGTTATTATTGTGAATTGTGTTGGTTCTGAGTTTCTAAGGCACTCTGAGCGTACTTTTATTTGGTCACGGATTGTGTTGATGAATAATTTCGATTTGTTTTGGCGTTTGACGAATTGCGCGCGTACTCATTTAGTTCATGCGTTGCAAGACGGAGTAAACGGACGAGAAGCAAGCATTGGTCCTACCGTACTATCCCCACTCCCCACTCACTTGGTCCTATCGGACCGAACTAAACGAGTTATCGGTGTAAACTAGGCTTGTGATAGATGGTGTCGCCTGAGGAGGAGGGTCTTAGGAGCGGCAACCATTCCTCGGGTGGAGTTGGGGGACCTGAGCTGGGATGACCTGCTCCGCTTCACAATGAAGACAGGACGACTGGAGTGAAGGGTTGGAAGCACGTGGTTGGCGAAAAGGGCCACTAGGCCTACTCGTTCGAGAAACTGAGGCGCTGAGTGAAAATCAAACCGAGACCGTTCGAAAAGCCGGTATGTAGGTAAAATTTATACGCTTGGGAGTATTCGAAAACCTCATGTGCGACACACTAGTGCGTTCTCTGAACACTCCAGTTTCGACTGGGAAAAAAATGATTAGACATGCGCAGAAGTGTTAACAAATGTGACATACAAAGTGTTAACAAATAAATGTAGTTTAATTCTTATATCAATATATTATATATCTATTTATATACTTTTCAGTTTCGATCACAAAACAAAACAATAAAAAAAAATTGAATTTCTAAACAAACGATCAACTCGAAAATTCGAGCGAAAAATGAAGCACCTAGTGTGTTCGACCCCTTTCCACTCAGATAAATTATCACTCCAACAACCAGGTTCTCGGACGCACCCCAGGCGTTGAACACACGTCACAGAAGTGCAGTTCCACAGGCCAAGACTTGGGAAAACTAGACGAATGGATGGCAGGACCGGAGCAAGGGATTTTAACCACAAAAGTTGTGACAACATACGCGGTCTCAAGATTTTTTTTGTAATGGATGAAGCATGTTCTCTGTTGGCATTGGAGTCCAATGCTCACGGGGGGAAGGCATATGTCATATTAGCATTGGAGGCAAATATAGTTGGTGGTAATCCACCCAATTTGCCACTAGTGAAATCGCTGAGCAAGCAGTTTTGTTGGTTATGAAAAAAAAAACGGTCAGGACTGCACTGCTACCGCCGTCGGATAGGAATTCCCATCCGAACAGTATTGAAGGTCACCAGCTCAAATGTACTCCACGTCACGAAATAATATTACTGGTGTACACTAACTTGCACAAAAAATGCGTACACAGACAGTGAAATCATGTTTTTTTTAAGCAGTGTAATAGGCTATCAAAATATTTACATGCCATGCACTTGAACTTTTTATTTATTTTTTCAATGAAAACGATATATTGTGGGTTACGACTTTGAATTTATTCACTCACAAGATCGCTAAGAAGAATGTAGATCATTTTCCTTAAAATCCGGTAGCAGAACCATTTCTAGCCAAAACTTCTTGAAGTCGTCGAACCATGGATTTTGTTAAATTTTGAATGAACATCAATAACATCATTGGCGAACTCATTCCACGCAGTAAGAATGGCATTTTATAGTTCTGCCTGATTCTGAGCTGAGGCCTTCAGTTTCTTTGATAAATAATTTTTACCAATGGTCCCCACACATTCTCCATCGGATGTGGATCTGGCCATTTAGTCATTTAGTTATTTTTAGTTCTTCTCACCGACAATAGGTATTTACTGAAGTGTGAAACCCCCATATGCACCGTAGAAATCTAATCCGGATGAAGACTTCATCGCGATTATTTTCCATTAGGTGGTATGGAAGATAATCGCGATAAAGACTTCATCCGGATTAGATTTCTACGGTGCATATGGGGGTATAAGAGTTTGTGTTTTGACAAAAGTGGATTATACTTAATTGCAACTGACAAAACTTGACGTTTACTTATCACCTTCATACACTGCTCAAACCAAAGCAATTTCATCATTTCAATGTACGCATTTTTTGTGCAAGTTAAGCCTGGTTCTCACGAGGCGATCTATGTTGAACGATTTTTGTTGAACAACAAAAATAGCAAGCGATTTGTGTTTTCGTTGTTGAAACGGCTCAAAACCCTGGTTCTCACGAGTCGAGTTTTGTTGGTCAACTTGACATCGCTTTGGAATTGAATGACAATCGCTCTGTCCCGTTCTCACTAGGCGATTTTTGATGGTCAACGTAGAATCGCTTTCGAATTTAATGACAATCGTTCAATGAGAACATGCTTTCAATAGAAGAACCACTTTTGTTGAACGACAAAAAGTTGCCAGGCTCTGAACTTTGAATCGGCTGGTCGTCGTCAAGCGAATTCAAAATTGTCATCGTGACAACCTCCTGTCAGAAGTTGGAGTTATCAAAATTTGTTCCGTTGAAATATTGGACGAAAACATCACTTCCCATAAAAAACATTTTATATGGAGTGATTTTTTGACCCTCAAGTTCCTAGACCATTATCAGCAACAAGAGTGCCTGTGGAATCACACCATCGATAAAAAACAAGGATGCCAAAGAAGAAGTTTTGTGAATATAGGCTCGCCCATACGTAGAGGAATTTTTTATCTAGCCTCATCTTCAATAAATAACTCTTTTGAAAGCCTCTGTAAGGTTCCTGATCGTTCCCTTCTTGAAATCCAACCTCTTAACCAAAATCTCTGTTTTTTTCTGGAAGTTAATTTCTCTTGGCAACAAACATTATTCTTGATTCCTGAATCAAGATATTTTTTATTTCGGGCGACAAGTTTGAACACCTTGCTTAGAGCAATTTTCAAGTTTGACAATGTCATTCCAGTCCGATAACCGTTTCAACACGATTTTTATTGATCAACAAAAGTCGTTATACTAAAATCGTCTTTTGAGAACACAAATCGCTCGCGATTTTTGTCGACCAACAAAAATCGTTCAACTAAAATCGCCTCGTGAGAACCGTACTTTAGTGTACATACCTATACAGGGTGTAAATCAATAAGTGCGAAAAAATTCAGGGGGGTGATTCTTGGGTTCCTAAAAGTCCTAACTTTTGAGATACAGGGCGGTAGATTTAAAATAATCATGTTTTTCCATAATATCTATGAAACCCTGTCCATTATCTGCTGACGGTTAGTTGTCTGTCAGTCAAAAAGTACAAAACAAAAATTAGAGTCACATATTATTTGAACATAGATAAATAAACTCATTTTTCTGATAGAATACGCAACGTCGCCGTCGGACGAAAGAAACTCAAGACACGAAATTTACTCAGAAAGAAATGAGAATTTCAAAAATAAAATAATTTCCATAGAAAACAGTGGCGTACCATGTTTTTTCTCAGAAATATTTACTTCAAACCCGCACGGGGGCCACTGCACAAATTAAAAATATAATAGGTAAGCGTCAGAAAAGACATTTTGATGCCTACCAAATTTCACCAGAATATCCACAGGCGGGGTTTTATAGATATTACATTGAAACATACGTTTTTCTTAAATCTTCACCCTGTATCTCAAAAGTTAGGACTTCACATCGCAGATCGGTCAAACATTAAACTCTTCGCTTAGGTATTTATTTACACTCTGAATACTGTGAAGTCATCATGGAGGTATCTCTAGAGGCCTTCAAGTTCCTGCTTATCCAACGGAGTATCAAGTTTTGATGGGATAGTTTTTCGGTTTTTGAGTTCGTCAATCGTCAGTGTGATGAGATGTTAGAAATACGGACGAATGTCAGAATAGTCAGGGAGTGTAGACAAACAAATCCTAAAGAAACCAAGAGGAACCCATATGTAGGCTGTGCAACGAGGAGGAGGAAACAGCCTCCCACATTGTATTCGCATGTGAAGCGCTGGCGTACTGGAGAAGAGATAATGGGGAATTCACAACCACTCCTCAAAGGACGGACAGGGAAACAGTAGAACGAGTCATAAACCTTATTCGGGCAATGGAGCTCTTCGCCGCAGACGAAAAATTTTGTGGTTGTATTTCCCCTCCTTTATAATTAATTTTCCCTCATTTCTGGTAGGGGAATAAGTTCCGTTCTATAGTAAGGGATATTTGGGCTGAGTTTGATTCCACTTGCTCTTCGATTTGATTCTTTGTTTTCAGTTTTTTAAAATAACTGAGAATAGTATTTCCTGCTGGAGCAGCTCTTTTCTCCGATCCCTGAGACATTTCACATTCCAATTCTCAATATATTGGGGAACTAAACAACTCATCAACACAACACAACAGAGGGAAAAAAACAACTTTAACTTTAATCTTAAATAAAGAGTAGACAAAGATTTTCTATTCGATGATTGACGCGAATAAATTAGCGCGGAGCGCAGCACAGTCGAAAGAGCAGCGAAAAGTTTAAGCGCGCTTCATCTATACCTTGCTTTTGGCGCGCGATATAAATGACATGCGATGATGCCGGCTTGTAGTTAAAGTTCGGGGTTGAAATAATTTGTGTCGGTAGTTGATTGTAAAGAATGGAGAAAGAGAATCAAGATAATCTCACATTTTGATGTTTATACCTACATAAAAGGAAAAATAAATCTAGAAATCTAGTACTGAGGGGAAGGCGCGCGCCCCCTGCGACCGCCACTGCCGATAATAGCCTATTAATCCTAAAAATGATTTCATGTCGCGTTGGCTTTATGGCTTTGATCTTATTGTTGTCTGGTTTAATCATCCCGTTTGGAGTGACTACATGTCCCGAGAACTCAACTTCTCTTCGGAAAAATTCGCTCTTGTCGTCTTGTCGATCTGAATTTTCAAGTTTGCTTCTCTCAGTTTTTTTGCAAACTAGCTCTTAGTTTTGAATATGTTCTTGGAGACTAGTACTGAATATGATCATATCGTCCATAGAAAACCATGCATACCTATTTTATTTTGTATTTTTTTCAAATTTCGTCCATTACGCGTTGAAGCATTTTTTAAACCTAAATAAGGTATTCGTTTTTTCAATAGAATTAATTTCCACCTCGATTTGATGGAATCCACTTGCCAAATCGAGGGTTGAAAAATATTGCGAACGTCCTAATTTGTCCAAAATGTCGTTAATATTAAGGATGGGTCATTGATGGTTTTTTCGTTTATTTTCCGATAATCGACTACTAATCTCCATTTTTGAACTTTAGATACTTCGATCTTTTTAGGTAGAATCCAAATTGGAGAAAAATAGTTCTCCTATTGTCCCAGGTCTAGTAATAATTCCGCCGCTGAATATTGTCACTGGAATATTTTTTACTGTTTTTTTGTTTGGTCCAAAGGAAATGGAAATATTTACTTCTTCTGGTTGTCTGTATTTGAAAAGTATAGAAACATTTTTTGTAACATTTTTTCAAATCAATGTTTAAGTTAATTCAAATTAAATCTTGGAGCTCTAAAACTCCTTCAAAATAGTCATGGAAATCATACAATACGAAGTCTATTTTGTGCTTTGAATAAAACTCTGGAAAAGATGGATGGTTTGCAAATTTTAATTGTATTTTCGCGTTGATAAATGCAATTGGAAAAATATTTTTCTGCAATAGATGGTTTGAAAATTGATTTCGAACTTCCACATATGGAAGTGAATTGCATGAGGAAACATTAATTTCAGTTTTATTGTCTTCGAGGCTTTACTTCCGAAAATTTTCGTTCGGAATATCATTGTTATTGTTAGATTGTCTTGTTATTTCTTCTGCGTAGGAATAATTTCGATCATTGAAATGATCTTTGCTTGTGGGATTTCTACTAAAGGGTGATCCATTTAGTGCTTTAGGATTTTGAATGGAATTTAGGCAGCACTGTAAAACAGGATAGCATTCTTATTCGGCAGTTTTGTACTTTGAGTTATTACAAAATATTATGGAACATTCGACGGCACAAGAACGTTGTAAAGTTATAAAAATTTATAATCAACGGCATTCATGATGTTATCTCACGACGTGGTTCAGTAAATTCTTCCGCACGATCTTGTAATCTGAATACTCTGATGCCATGGGACTTCTTCTTTTTGGGCTACGTGGAGTCGAAGGTTTATGATAACAATCCAAGAACTATGAAGAATTTGAAAAACATCATCAGAAATTTTATCCATGGGACACATAGTCATAAATTGGACTGATCGGACTCGCTATTGTGAACAAAGTTGTGGTGGACACTTGAATGATATTATTAAATTATTTTCAAAACTAGATTGTAATTGAATACTCTTCCAAATAATGTATCTTATGTATCTGATGTGGATTTCATTTGTAATCCTTAAGCACTAAATGGGACACCCTTTTTACAACTTGGTTGATTATCAAAATCGAAATCATGACGCGTCTCATTCGTACTCGTTATTATGCACTTCCTCAATCACATAATTCAATTATTGATTGGGGTCTTTTTGAAAAAATTGTTTTGCTTTCTATTTTGGAATTGATGAAAACTTTGTGCATTAGTGCTGGTCTGAATTAAATGTATTTCTGGTAGAGGTTCTCGTTGGGGTTGGTTTAGGTAAATGTTCCGGTGGTATTTGATTTGGCCTAAAACATTATTTGCATTTTTCCCAAATACTTGTTGATTAGTAAAATATTTTTTATTTTCAAAATTCCGTCTTGGTCTAAGTTTACCGGTTGGCATGGCGAAGAGATACTGTTGTTGATAAAATCCATTATTAAAGATTGGAATTTTGATTGAATGCCGTACGTATTCCTATTTTGAAAACAATTTTGATTAATATGCTCGTTATTTTTAATGTGAGACATTTCGTTCGCACCTTTCGTGTTAGAGTATTTCAAAGTTTTCAAATGCATGAACATAAGCAATGGCGTTGAGAGTATACCTGGTTGACCTAAATGCATATTATTGCGCGAAATTCCAGAAGTACCGACAACAAGTGTTTAAAGCGGTTTTTTCTATGTACGACACGTAACATTCTTTTGATTTAATTTATTCCCACAACATTACTGATACGTGGAATGACATTTCTTCGAATTAAACTGGAATCCGATACCAAAATCATTGAGTGATTCATTTTTCTATGGTCTAGTCTGGGGTCTAGTTGTTAATTCTTGAACTAAGCAATCCAAAAACTTGCAAAAGAGGATTTCTCATTTTTGACCAACAATCTAATTCAGCACGACACGGCCAACCAAATTTTTTGTTGAATAATAAATCCCAATTTATCTTTTGAATTTGATTTGGTATTGGTAAATTATTGGGCATATCTGATGTAGCTTGCATTTATGCTATACCTGAAGCAAAATAATATTTTCATGGAAATTATTATTTTTCACTTTTCCTATATTACTATCTAATCATATAACCTTAAGCAGAGAGTAAAGATTAGTCAAAAGGAAAGCACTTGAAGATTCGATGATTCGCTTGTGTTGCTGTCTTTCTCGATCATCGGCCTGATGCTGATGCCTCGACGTTGTACTGGATAGGTACCGCTGTCCTTGGCTAGCTATTCTGCACTCTTGTTCCTTAGGAAGTTTACTAGTTTCACTTGTAGATTCTTTATTGGAGATTGCACCGAAGAGTTTAAACTCACGCAAAGTCTTTGTGTCCATTATTCGCATCGAAATTTTCAAAAACAATGCTGTGCAATCCCACCGACTGCGCCGGTTATGTTTTGTGAAAGATGACACTTCTTTTTAAAAACAAAATTATTTTATTTCTAAGAATACAACTTGTTCGTACAGAGAATGGCTTAGGAATAATCTTAAAAACTAACAGAATCTCCTATGTGGTCTAACTAAATGACAAAATGCAGTAAATTCAATAGCTATAAACACTTTTATTAGAAGAATCTTAATCTAAAATGGTCTATGCAAGTATAAACATTTTGGTGACGACATTTTGACATTTTGATAATCATAGATATACAGTTCATTTTTTATTTAAAGTTACAGTGACAGATCAAAATTGTAGGTTAAAGGTTGGCAAAAAATTGGTGATAAAAACCCTTCGTTAATCGAGAAAATGAAGTTTATAATCAATTATTAATTCTCTTCATTTCAATTAGCGAGCACTTTTCGGCATTTAATTTTTTTTTGCCAATCTTCAACCTCCAATTTTGATCCGTCACTGTAACTTTAAATGAAAAATGAACTTTATATTGAGATGTAATGAAGACCGCTTTTTCTGTGGATATAAATATCTGGAATGTCTCCTCGTGTATGGATGAAATTATTTTATTAAAAGATAAGAACGGCAACAGTGTATGCTATTCTCTCGACAAATAGCCGAGTCTGCAATTCTCCCTACAAATAGCCGTGTCTTGTTTAAAGAGTGTTTTTGTTTTGGTTGGTTTGAAATTTGACTTTATTTTTTCACTGATTATTTGCATCATAATCGCATTTGCCCAAGCTCAAATCAAAGCGTAGCTAATTGTGGTCTTGGTAAGATATTTTTGTCGACCATGTCATCCAAAGTTGAATGCAGTGTGTGCCACAAGGAATTCACTTCGGTTGGAAATCGAAATAGACATCAAAGGGAAAAGCATGAACAAGTTAGTGATTCAACTGGTAATTCAAATTTTATAAAAATATTACTTCCAGTACCCAACTGTGAACTGCTTTGTTCACAAGAAAAAAAAAAAAATTCAACATAAAAGCATTTTGAGTTTTTAGTAAACTCTTTGCCTTTGCGTATGTAATGGAATGTATTAATATGTATTATATAAGGTAAAGGCATGCCGAATTATACGGGGTGATTCACGGTCGATGATAACTTGGACTTTTACGAACGGGGAATCCAACGATTAAACACTATAGTTGCGGGGAACCAGCTATGAGTGAAATTTGATCAATGATCTATTATATATATGTCACAGTGAATGTTAGGAATTCAGTGAAAGCTAGCTTTTACTAGTTGATGCTAGCAATCACTTGATCCGTTAGGAAATGTTGAATTTTGAAGAATATTGTACACTTTCACTAGTGAATGTTGGAGAAACTTTATCAAATCAACTTTTACTGAAAGCAGTTAGGAAAAGTTCTTGTTAAAACTTATTTCCGCCATTTAACTAACCCAAGGTGCACGGGGCACTAAATGATGTCGCTCACGCGACATCAAAATTTTTGCCAAACCCAAACTAACCCAAACTAACCCAGACTAACCCCTACTGAGAATACTTGAGTATTTTCTATAATACGGTATCTGAACAATGTTCACATTGTACACCTGCGAATCATAAGTCTCGTATTTTCCAGAGCGTCTAATCTGTCGGCGAATTCCAACTCGGACCAATAAGGATATTTATAATTACGATAATAATTTTCAGTGTAGCAGCTTTCACTAGAAAAGTTACGTGAATGCTAACAATTACTAGTAAAAGTAGGGATGAAGTCGATCGAATTCAACTTTCACTAGCTAAATGTTTCCAAATCAGGAAAAGCTTACTTTCCCTAGTAAAAGTTAGCTTTCACTGATTACCAGGTTTCACTGTGACATATACATTAGATAGACGTGATGCACTATCGATCTAATTTTTTTCAGCGATGCGACGTTGCCGTTTCTAAGGAAAAGTAGCAACAACTTCTCTATTTCAAATGAGGCACCCTGTATATTATTGTATTTTCTCTATTGTTTTCCGATTATTTTTTCATAATACTTCCCTTTACCCATCTGAAGCGATTTTCGAGAAATTAATTAATTTTCATCTTATTTCTTGGAAAACAGCTTCAATTAAATGTCTATTACTACGCCGGTATTTGGATTCATAAGAAGATGAAATTTTGGGTAATAGTTCACGAATATCCTGGTGTTTTAGTTGTGAGTACAGGGTTTTCTTCTGCGTTGTACATGGTCTTTACATATAAAAATATCAAAAACTATTTTTTTTCAAATTAAATACCTTGTGTAAGTATTATCAAATATTCTTGAAGAAAATGAAATTCCCTTTCAAATGATATAGGATCTTCCATCTTCATATGCCTAAAATTTCCAATAAAAAGAAGTTTTTGAGAAAATCTATTAACTTTTCGAATCTATACCGGTCGCCATATTGAAAATTTTTGGTGAGAATGTTTTGTAAATTTTACACTTATCATGTTATTTAATCGCTTTCCGCTTTCTACTCGTCATTTAGTTGGCTGATGAAAAAACAGTTGAATAACTGTAATGTTTTATTTTGACAGTATGGCAGCCTGAGACGAATATGTCAAAATTATAAAACCCGCCTATTATTTAGGTACAGGAACATTTCATTTTCTTCTAGAATATTTTATAATACAGTGTCCATTTTTGCAATTTTATATGTAACGGTAAAATCACATGATTTCAAAGATTATGAACTATTCCCAAAATTTCAGCTTCTTATGAATTCAAATAACGAGATAACAGACTCTAAATTGAAGCTATTTTTTAAAGAAAAAAGATGAGAATCAATTATTTTCTTGAAACACGCTCAAGATAGGAAGTATCATGAAGAAATAATCGGAAAGCAATAATAGCGAAGCGGAAAATACAATAATACAGTGTGTCCCAGATTCGGTTCTCTATACAGGGATCTTGGCTCCTATTATACATATAGCAAAGGTTAAATGGAGAAAGTTTTAGAGGAAACTTAGTGCATTCGATATTCGGTTCCAGATTTGCGATCGGTCAATTGGTTTTGGAAATATCGGCGAAAAACCGAAAATGGCGGATTTTGTTTTTTGCCAGTAAATCCGAAACGGCTAATTGGACAGCTATGGAAATGTGACATCATCTGGACACTTTTTTAAGACGAATAAAATGGTGTGTATGACATGTCTCAATCGTCTTTTGTTTTCCCGCAACCAGCCTCAACTTTCATTTTTCTTATGGCCGCCATATTGGATTTTTCGATTTTTGGAAAGAGTGTAAAATTTCCAGTCTAGTGATGTCTCACAAGTGCATTAAAGATCTAAGTATTTTCGAAATATCACATTTCGTAGTTAGGACTCAATCTTTTCTAAGGAGGCCATGATTTATTTGACAGAAAACTGGTTTATAAGGAAAATCCAGGAGGCTCTGATATGTTGTTCAATAATTCTGCCGAAAGATGCCGTTGTGGTATAAAAAACCTCGCAAATGATAATTCAGTATGAAAGTTGTATTTACGTAAATAGTAGTACGCTTCTCTGTCATTAAAATAATAAAAGTTGATCAAATTAACAACCATTTTTCTGAATTTGGTTCTATGAGGCTACCGTTCTGGGTACATCTCCAAATACCTTGCTGAGGTAATGTCGGCATTTCTCTTTGACTGCAAGTACCATAGACGTATAACCTTGGTTATAAGTCTATGGCAAGTACTTACAGCGTTAACATATCCAACTTTTCATCATTCGAATAGGGAATACCGGGCATTTTTAATAGGTTTCGACAATTTGTTTATCAGATTTATTATTTTAATGACAGAGAAGCCTACTACTATTTACGTAAACACAACTTTCATACTAAATTATTATTTGCGTGGTGTTATAGACCACAACCCCATCTTTCGGCAGAATTATTGAACGACATATCAGAGCCTCCTAGGATTTTGCTTATAAACCAGTTCATGGCCTCCTTAGAAAAGATTGAGTCCCAACTACGAAATGTGATATTCCGAAGATACTTAGATCTTTTATGCACTTGTGAGACATCACTAGACTGGAATTTTTACACTCTTTCAAAAAATCGAAAAATCCAATATGGCGGCCATAAGAAAAATGAAAGTTGGGGCTGGTTGTGGGAAAACAAAAGACGATTGAGACATGTCATACACACCATTTTATTCGTCTTAAAAAAGTGTCCCGATAATGTTACATTTCCATAGCTGTCCAATTAGCCGTTTCGGATTTACTGGCAAAAAACAAAATCCGGCTTTTTCGGTTTTTCGATGATATTTCCAAAACCAATTGACCGATCGCAAATCTGGAACCGAATATCGAATGCACTAAGTTTCCTCTAAAACTTTATCCATTCAACCTCTGCTGTAGGTATAATAGGAGCCAAGATCACTGTATAGAGAAGCGAATCTGGGACACACTGTATACAGGGTCACTAAAAATAGCAAGGTTGTTGCTGCTTTTTCAAAGAAGCGGCAACGTCGCATTGCTGAAACTATTTTAGATCGATAGAGATTCACACGCCTTATGTAAGTGAATGGTCAAATTTCCAGGACGATCCCATAACTGCTTTCCCGTAAACGCCTAAGGTAACATCGAACGTGAATCACACTGTATGTTCCCAATTTTAGGTTTAGGATTTGATGAGACCCTATTCAAATGTTTTGAGGGATGTGAACTCTCATTTAAAAGTGGAAAAGACTTAGAACAACATTTAACTTTAAAACACGATTTTCGTTTTCTCATGGATGAATTGGACTTTGCAACATTTGAAGGTAGGTAATGAAAAATGCTTTGAAAACTCTATTATCATAAAAATATCAATCACTGGTATAGGTTACTACTTGATAATTTTGCTCTCATGTACAACAAATAATATTAAGCAAAAAAGAAAATCTGTTTGTCTTATAGTACGTACCTAGTTTTTTCCATTTTGTCATCACATTTTTTTTCAGACTTTGAAATATGGCTTCAAAATCTTGAAAAAAGTGAAAATGTAAGGTTCTACAAACCGTCAGGGTCAAAAAGAAACACAAGTGGAAGTTTGGAAAAATTTGTTTTGTTGTGTTCTAGATCAGGTGAGAAATTTCAAATATATAGACTTTCTCATAATAATTTGAAATTTTAGTTCACAATGATTATTTCATTATACGTATTAAGTATAATAACATCTTTTATAGGAAAAACAAGGCTCGTTTCTCAAGAGTTGCGTAAACGTAGAAGACAAGGGTCCTGTAAATATAACTTCAATTGCACCAGTCACATGGATGTTACTAAGGATCTTTTATCAAGGAAATGTACCGTTAAGTATATTTCCACACATTATGGACATGGCGAGGAGATGCAACACTTACGCATCTCAAAGAAGAGTAGGAAAAAAAATGCTCAGAAACTTTTGCTGGATGACAAGATCACCGATAATTTGAATCGGGACGATATATTGACTAAAAAGGACAAGACATCTGTCAATATTAATATAAATGATGGGTGTAGACATAAAGATGATGCAACTAGTGTCTCTCTGTGGGTGAAAGAGTGCACGAATAGCAAGAGTAATCCTATTCGTTTTTTTAAACCACAGGGAGATTTGGCTAGTGAGTGTGATTTGAATATCAATGACTTGGTTTTAGTCTTCATGAATCAAACCCAAATTGAAATGTTAATAAAATTTGGTAACCGTGTAGTATGTGTTGATGGTACTCATGGCTTGTGTGCTCACAACTTTGAGCTAACAACTCTATTAGTATTAGACGAATTTGATGAGGGATTTCCTGTTGCCTTTCTTTTCTCCAATAGGCAGGACACATATGTGTATGAAATATTTTTTTCCTGCATAAAAAAAGCTATCGGAACAGAACATGAAATCACTTGCAATGTGTTTATTTCCGATCTTGATGACTCTCATTACAATGCCTGGACAGTTATTATGGGTGCCCCTGAGAAAAAACTCTATTGCTCCTGGCATGTGGATAGAGCATGGCAGCAAAACTTATCCAAAGTGTTGGATCTAGAAAAAAGAAAGTGGGTTTATGATTGTCTGAAAAATCTTCAAACGTCTTTACAAATAGAAACATTTGAAAAGGAATTTGAAGAATTCCTTTCAATTCTAGAGAATGATGATGGTTTGATTGATATGTACTGTTATTTGATGAATTATTACTTCAATAATAGATTGTGTTGGGCATATTGTTATAGCGGAATCACCATGCCTTTGGAAAATATGCATCGTGTTGTGAAGCATATATATTTGGAAGCAAAGAGAATCAAACGTATGGATAAGACCATCAATGCCTTACAAAAGTATTTGAGGAATAAGGTACTTGGCAGACTTATCAAACAAAAAGGAAAATGTCATTTAAATGATATTCAAGACCGGCATAGAGCAGCCCTTGTCATGTCATACAGAATTTTGTCAAGTAACAACAACATATTTGAAATTTGTGATGATGAGCAAAAAGTGACATATTTTGTCAAAAAGCTAACATCTAACATTTGTTGCCCCTTAGCTTGCACGCTTTGTAATATATGCGTCCATTCTTATGAATGCACATGCCTCGACTACTTAACCAGCGCTGTTATATGCAAGCATATTCACCTTGTTAATGTACAAAATATAAATTCTAATAATATAATTTGTGGAAATAGTGAAGACGAAAATGAATCTGGAATGATTAATGAGCTATCCATGAGCATTTCAGAAATGTCTTCTCAAGATTGGAGAAATAGAATTGTGTCAGAACTTTCTCAGCTGCAGAACAATATAACAACCCTTAACTATACCGAGGAAGAATTTGAGCATATATTCGAACATATAAAAAGTTTTAAAAATTGGGGCTCAGCTTCATTATCTGAAAGTACTGCTCCATTCCCTTCTAAGTCTGCCAATGAGAAAATTGAAAAACAGATAGCATTTTTTAGTACAAAAAAGAAGCAACACACAAAATCAGATTCAAAAGAAAACAAAACCATCGTAGAAACATTATACCAGTCTTCTATAATATCGAATGATCCTTCAAATGATCACGCATATTCCTGAAATCCTGTATAATATCCTGTTTTAGATGATTATTATCATCATTGAATTGACTGAGGATACTATAGTAGGATGTATAGCTTTAATGTAAATAATGTCTTGAATTTGTTACCTACTGTTCCACGTATACATGCATAAATGTTTCTATCCATATTGCATTCAACTTTTTCTTGGAAACAACATTGAAATGTAACCAAGCGGTCGCCTCTTTTGAGGATGCATACATGGATATTGAAGAATTTTTACTAAATATTGTTTCGTAATCAAGATAAAAGTATATGGACAGTTTAGGGAATTGAAAAAAAATAAACAATAATAATTCGAAATAATAGCTCTTATAGGCTGTGCATCTTTTGTTTCCTGAGTAATATGTTATTAGTAAATATTGTGTTATTTTTCATCAAATTGTCACTGTTGCTATTGCAAAAGTGGCATTACATTAAATTTATCAGAATGTGATCCTTTACTTGATTCAGAGTATGCCTTGTCGACTTCAGCAGTCATCAATGCCAGGGGAGGTAAAATACCTATAAACCTATACACACATTTTTTTTCCAAATAGCGCTTCGTTCAAAATGTTATGTTTTTTTTTTAATATGCCATGAAAACCAAAACAAGACTTTTGATTCATTATTGAATGAAAACCACTCAAGAAGGAATTAAAGAATTGTATCCATAAAATCTTTGGCATCCTCCCATGTTATGAAGTAAAGGAGTTAAATCACCTATGCATGGTGATATAAAGGGCGTTAATGATAATGGTATACGTTTCAATGTTGTTCGATTCTTCTTGGGCTTCGAATATGAGTTCCTTGAGAGTGCTGGAAGCGAGGCTGAGAGGATTGCGATTCTGTTTGGGATTGCTCATCCAATAAGACCCACATGTTTTGATGGATCTAAATTCATGGAAGTTTCATGGCCAGAGTAATCTTTGAACTACTAATACACACAATCTCTTGCGTATTCTGTACCCTTCTCGTACGATGACGCCTAACGTTGTCCTCCATGAAAACAAGATTTTCCCCAATTTAATTTTTTCGGAGGAGATAAATAAGGGTTCAATCATGATTCGAACATTTGGTATTGGTATTGGTGGGGGGGCAAACCACTGCCCGGCGAGTAGGCCTTAAGACCCTTTTCGCCAACCCCAGGACCAATGCAGTTCTAACTAAGTTGATGATGGAGAACATCACCTAGTTATATATTGAACTAGCAGGACCAATTAATTTAGGCTAACTATTAAACTTTTCGACTGTCAGTAATTAATAATACTGCAGTCTACTCAGTAGCGTTAGCCAGTGAGAGTGCCACTAAATACAGAATAGAAAATAATTTCTGCTCACCGCGGGGATCGAACCCACGTCAATCAGAACTAACGGTCTCTCAAGCCGGCGTGTTACACGCTCGGCCACCGTAGTCCCTGATTCGAACATAATATCCTATCCCTTGTGATATTGTCTGGAACTCTGAAACAAAACTAAAATGGCCGATTGCACCAACCTATTTAAGGGCTACTTAACGCTAAGGAACCCTTAACTGCAAGTTTTTGTTTGCACCAACGTTAAGGAAAGCTTAAGCTTCCCTTAATTCCCTTTATTATTAAGTCTCCGTTGATGACCACTTAACGGTGACTTATCTCTGTAAACGATATAAATTTGAGGTTGTGATACAGTTGTTATTGTCGTTAATGACTTTTTATATCAATTATTAATTTTCAAAGACATTCCTGATTTATTTTTAAAAATATATCGACGCTGTGTGTTAAGTTATATAGGAGTTTGGCTACGACATTGTATAATTTTAATGTGATTGCGCCTGTTGTCTGCCATTTAAGACATTCTCCAAGTTCAATTCAGATTTGAGACGTATATTCAAATTTTGATCACTATAGGCACATCATCCATCTGATTGTACATACCAATATTAAGTAGAATCCGTCTAAATGAGAACTGAAAATATCATTTTTGAGTTTTTGGCCTTTTAGTCGTGGCAGCATCGGTAATATAAATTACATTGAAGAATACTTTTAAGAGTCTCTCGAACAGTCCACTGTCATAAGTAGTGAGAATGGATCACTTGAACTGTTTGGAGTTTGGATGATACACTAGATTTACCAGAATACCTAGGTACCTCGAAACTCGAAAACTGTATGGGCGGCCAAATCACAGGAAATGGATCATAGGGTTTTTCAGGAGACTTTTATTGAGATAAGCAAACTGTTTTAAATATCTTGACTCAGATGGAAGATCAACTCGAATAAGATCATGACAGAGGTGAAGTACATAACTTTCAGGGTTTCTTTGTTTTGCATCCATTCCCGTAGTGTTTAAAGAAAACCTGCCAAAAACGCAATAAATTAGCAGTGGTCAGATAAAACTTGTGAACAATATCACCAAAACAATCAAAACATGTAACCTCCATTCTGTGAACAAAAACAAATGAGGTTATGTTATGAGATATCGCATTGTTCTCGTCAGGTTTTTAACCTAAATAATGGAAAAGTTACTAGAAACAAAGTTTACTAATAATAAACAGTTGGACCACTTTCGAAAACGCGCGAAACCGGCTCCACCCTTCTACTTCGTTTCTCTTGGAGAGCCCAGTTCCCATTAGTTCGGAACGTCTGTCGGTCGCTTTGAACCATTTTCGCTGGGTGGGTTTCTTTGAGCGGCATGCTTTGACGCCGCGGCCGCGCTTGTATACGGGTTTCAAAGAGCCGACTTCTAAGTGACCTAACTTATTATTGTATATTAGTAAACTTTGCTAGAAATGACTAAATTTGATTAACGTTGCCAAATCTAGGACACACTTAGTTAAGGGCTCCAAAGAGTGTTGGTGCAAATGAAAAC
Source organism: Orchestes rusci (assembly GCA_958502075.1). NCBI lineage: Eukaryota > Metazoa > Arthropoda > Insecta > Coleoptera > Curculionidae > Orchestes > Orchestes rusci. The sequence continues at coordinate 31,980,699 of OY293307.1, forward strand.
GAATTGAGGGCTGCTTAAAATTTAAGGCCCCCTTATAGTTAAGTGAAGGTTGGTGCAATCGGCCATAAGGTGCATATGACTGTCATTATGCCTCTCTAAAACATTACTGGTCCTACTTAGACCCCTCGGTATGTAATGTCTTTGTCGCCCTGGCCCTTCTCAAACTTTCTGTCGCCGACTATCACTAATCTGATTTCGTTCGATAAAAAGGACACTTTGCCACTGAGCCAAGATCCAGTCTCTGTGCTCCTGTGCCGGATGTGGACGATCAACTGTGTCTGAGAAGTAAAATGGACACTTTATTCTTACCACGATCGCAAATTGCTCTAGCAAGTATCTACCGTGTTGTGGTACTAGAAGTTAATCGACCCTGCTTATGTTCTTTTTAAATAAGTTTGGACAGCTGGGGTCATTATTGCTCGATACCGACTATATCATCACGTGCAAGATACCGATCTTTTCTTGGATTAGTTAGGGTAAGGTAAGTAAAAGTACCTGTTAGCCGGGCACTTTTGCGGCAATACACAAAAAAAAAGTGAAATATCAAAGATTTTTTCTCGATCAAATTATTTCCTCCCACCGCGTATTGGAAACGCCTTCTTTAGACGTTGAGGCCATCTCAACCCAGTGACCACAACCACCTTCTCAACTGAGACAACAAATGGAGGAAATATTTTTTTTATGAGATAATAATTATTGAATACAGTTATAATCCATAACTCAAGAGTGACTAGTGAATTATGGATTATAACATACTAGTATTACTGGTGTGTTATTTGACACATCACTTGTCCAAAGTTACATCAATAATGACACCTGTTGTATAACTATCATGTATTGGATAAAATTCTTCATTTCATCAAAAACAGTCCGGTAAATGATACTTCTTCACATCATCAGAGTCTGTGATAGAAATTTACCTACTCGCTTGCTGAAACTGTACTTCACAGCACGCGTTTGCTTGTAGTGAATAGCACTTTACAACACTCGTACGGTAAAGTTAGTTTACCACACGGAAAGTTGAATAAATACTTGTTTTGCTATAGTAACCACCAATGTCAACGTGTCATACTGACTATGAATGACAGTTTTTTGGTGGTTACTATGATACTATGGAGTCACTGTCCTTCATAGTGCAGGTTACTATAACAAAATTATGGAGAGGCAGATTTCCATGTTATTGAAAATGGAAAATTTCAACTTATAGGTAAAATGTTGTACCTACCACATGTGGAAAGTGTCTTTACCTCCCTTGACGTTGTTGACGTCTTGAACTGCCGTCGCGTGCGGTAAAGTATCATTTTCCACACTTTTTAGGTAAATATCTATCACCTCACTATACCTTTTCAACTTCAAATAGGGACTGAACAACTTCAAGTTGGGAATTATCATAATCAAATTGGGGATGTTCATATTCAATTTCGAATTTACTGGTCAATTTTGGTTTGAAGTTGACTAGTCCCAATTTGAACTTGAATAGTTACAAATTTAATTGAATTCAATTAGGAACTATAATTTGAAAAAAATTGAAGAAACGTCTGGCAATGACTTATTCTTTTGTACGGTCACTTGCTCTACTCAAATTATGTAGAATTAACAAACCAATCTTGAATTTTTAGTTTTAGTTATAAGTTAAATTCAAAAAAAAATTAAAAAAGTAAGTATCTTTGTTCCAGCATTCAGCATGTATACCAAATTCAATTTAGTAGTAAGATATTATTTTTTTATAATCTGTATTTGGGCTCTTCACAGTTTTTCTCAACTTTATACAAAGCTTACATCAAATAGAGGCAAAAGGAACATAAAAATCGGCAGATCATCCAGTTTTTCTCCTTAAATACCAAAATAAACCTAAAACATGTTGAACTGTTTCCGGCAATTTAGAAACAAAAAATGCCATTATCGCCTGATAAGTAGGTATACATGATTCCAATTGAAACACACACATACAGACCCATTAAGGTACCTTGGGTTACCACAACCAGTAATTTTTGTAAAATAAATAAATATTTTAGGCTAGCAAAATAAATCGGTCTAAAACGAATTCTATGCTTTCATTTGTCTTGGATTGATAATGACAATGCGATGACAGTAGTGTGAGTGTGTGTGCTTTGTCTATTACTGTATTCGCAATTTTCAAAAATAAGTGAACATATAATAATGTCAGTAAAAATGCAGCTTGGCAACACTGCAAGTAAAGGGTCAGGTTATAAAGCATCCTCCACCACTGCGTTCCATGAACGCTTGATTTCATTAAACATAACACTTTTAGGCCCGGTTGCATAAAAACTTTGATCTGCAGTTCAACATCAAAAAGTACATGTAATTTTTGACGTTGAACTGCAGAACAACAGTGAACTACAGTTCATAGTTTTATGCAACCGGCCCGTAATAGTTTTTTTTTCTTACAAAAGTGCTTCATCCGCATTTTTTTTTCTCTTTAACTGGTTCTATACCCATAGAGCCTCGAATAGAGCTTTCTACTAAAAAAAATTTGTTTGCAAGATTCCGTGGGTCGTCAACTTTACCAGACCCCTGTATTTGTATTGTTCTAACCTGTTTTATTTATCATTCAAGAATAAAATGATACAGAAGAAGGCAGCTTGATTAGGATAAAAATTAAACAGAATAATTTGATAATTTATTACACATTATTTCATAAACAAATATCCACTATTAATTGCCAAAGACTACATTAAAGATACAAATTGACCTTATTGAATCCGCCAGAAGCATAGTCCGAGCCTTTGGTTCTATCAGACACTTTGGGATATCCTGGATCTCCAGGAACAACAGCCACTCTCGAAACCGATGTTTTTATTCCACACTTTCTCTCCCAATTATTACTATTGTACTTCATGTAGTACCACATCCAGTAAGCAGTGATAATACCCATGGTAAACTTGGCAGTTGTCACTCTAATATTCTGAGCCCCATTTGCGCCATATCTCGGCGTCAAAGCCTTTTCCACTTGATCCATAGGCCAGCGATAGAATCTTCTGATGGGATTGTATGTTGCTTTGTAAATTTCTGGAACATTACGGGGCTCAGTTGGGGCTAATTCTTGGTCTTTGAGCCATTGTTTTCTAAAGGCTCTTTCGGCATCAGTCATGCCTATAAGACGTTCTCTTTCGCTAGTTAAACGACCTGCGATGCTCATGGGCTTTACGCCCCCCGTTTGGGATGCTTTTCCCATGATTGGTGTTTCAAATTGGGGCCCAGAAGGTGAGTTTTAGAGGAAAATTACGTAAGGAACTATTGACAAATATTTTGTGAGGTTATGTCCAATGACGTTAGTACGTCCATGGTTATGTCATTTCATATTTCATAATCTTGGATGTTGAGGCCAGCCAAAACACAATAAAGAAGAGGACGAGATCTATCGATATAGGGTATCGACAGTTCGACTATCAAAATAACAATACTTTTCGTTTCGATAGTACCTACGTTGAAACGTTAGGTAAAAGTTTTAGTGAGATGCCTTCAAAAAGTAACAAAAACAAAGACGTTTTAGCATATTTTGTATCTCATTATTTCAAAATCTTTAGTTTTTTGTATTATTTGATCTGTTGCTTATTCTTATTCTTATACCGAAAATTCTACTTTCTCGGTACAAGAACTGGTGTCCAGTGGTAATAAATGAATGTGATAAATGTTCCGAAATTATTTTTGTACTCCAAACAACTAAAACTTCTCCTCGGAATAAGAATAAGCCGTACATCTCATTCGGAATAATTCTAAAATTAGTCCCGCTTTAAAAAACGTTTTTTCTTGAACATATTTTTATTAAAAAAAAAACCTCGGGAAGTGCCATGATTAAGTGGTGTATTCAACGAAATTATGTACAAACATTTAGGCTTATTTTCCTTGAAATGTTTATAAAAATTTATCTGAAAAAAATATGTAAATTTTATACGTTTACAATTTTTCAAATAATTTTGTTAACGCTTCATCATGGCTTTATTCGAGGTTTTTTCAATAAAATATTTTTTATCTCCAGAACGGTCAATTTTATCGATAATGAACAAAACAATAAGAGTACCTTTCTTGTAGTTTGAGGTTCAAGCTATCCAAATTTGTTTTTTTCATGTCTTTATCATACAGGGTGTTAAAAATTGAAGCAATAAAATGTACAACCTAGTCCTCTCCTGGTAAACTAATAAGGTAAATAGGTAGCCTAGTTTACACCGATAACTCGTTTAGTTCAAGTGGGTGGGGATAGTACGGTAGGATTCTCGTCCGTTTACACCGTCTTGTAACGCGTGAACTAAATTAGTACGCGCGCAATCCGTCAAACGTCAAAAACCAGTCGAAATTATTTATCAACACAACTCGTAATCAAAAAAAAACATAAGTAAGTACGCTCAGCGATTGCCTTGAGAAACTCAGAACCAACACAATTCACAATAATAACAATCAACATAACCTCATAATTTTGATCCAGATCGAACCAAATTTAGTTCGGTACACGGTACACCTACTGGCCATATACCGAACCAAGAGCGGACAATCTTAGTCCGTAACCGTTTACACCATTCGAACCAAATATTTGGTTCTGATATAGTTCGAAAATTTAGTACTTGGTCCGCGGACCAAGTTGTCGGTGTAAACTAGGATTGTGTTGCCCGTATTCTCCGTTCATACTCAAACACGTTTAAGATTTTACGGCGTTTAAATACAATCAAGATTTTGTATCGTTAAAATCTGGTATTTAAACGCCGTCAAACCTTGAACTCGTTTAAGTATGAACGGAGAATAGGAGCATTAGAGACCAATTTTAAAAGTTCCTTAGTATTATCCATCATATCAAATTTCTATTAAATTACTTATCAACTTATCAACTTATTTTTTCATATTCTACCGGTATCCAAGAGATTTCCCACATTTTCCTGGACATCCTGTATGTATATATGCCTCTGGAAAAAAACAAACTCCTCTACCGGCTGCTGGAAGCACATATCCTGCAGAGTGATTGGGAGAGAGCAACTAATTTTTACAATTTTATTTACGTATAATAAAGAACTGGTAAAAAAATTCAAAATTGTTATTTTGTGTAAGAGAAAAAAACACTTAACCAGAAATGACATTTTGATATCTATCTCAAGATACTTTTCTCTTACACAAAATAACAATTTTTTATTTTTTGATTAGCCCGTTACCACTCTGAAGTGTCCCCAACCCTGTAACATTTTTGTTTATTAACCGATTTTCATTTTTTTTCTGTTTGTTAGGTCTCGTCGAACACTTTTTGAACATTATACCAAATCAGTTCCAGGGACGTACTTTTGGGTGATTATTTATCAAAGTGGGTCAAATTTCAGAAAATCGTATTAGGGGATTTTTTAGGAAAAAACTGACAACGAAATCTCAATCAGAATGACCAACAACCTCCTCGTTCACATTTTCAAAAAAAAAAGTTACTGTTTTGGTTATTTTTTTTTGTTCATTTGTTAATTTAATACTTATATATACTGCTCATTGAGTCTTCCTGTACGTTCCAATTAATAAGATGTTACTAAAATCCCAGAATGTGTGTTTTAAACAAAAAATCATCGATATCTAATACAGGGTGGGCGACTTCAGAGTGGACACACCGTAGATGACTATGTTTCTTTTTAATCGTTTTTCGTACAATATTGAAAATTTTATAAATATCAGCAGTTTCTTCTATGTATTTTTCATATTTTGTTTGTTATTTGTCTCCCTGTATAATTGAAGATTTTTTTTCGACAGATGTTATTTCTAGACCAAGCAAAAAAAGAATGATTTTTTGTCGTATCTTCAGATTTCCAGTCTATTTGCCCTCTTTCAACAACTATCCGAGGACATAATGTATATTTTAAGTCCCCTGCAGATCAAAGAATTCTGAACGAGTGTCGTCCGCCGGGTATTGTGTTGACTGTGTTGCTCATAGCAAAGTGAGAAAGTGCCTATGGATTAAGCATACTGTTCCAAAATAAAACAGTAGTCAAGATCAATACCCAAAAATCTGTAGGAGTCCGCCGCCGCCGTACACAATGTATGATGAGAAAGCAAAACGTTTGAAAAATTAGGATTTTTAAAGGAAGGTAATCATTTGCTGTCATTAAATCCCAGAATACTGCTGTCTAAGACTTACGCTTGAAGTAGAAATTCCATAAAGTTGAGGATATATGGCATCTGCAGTACTTTTGCACCTTCGGAATTCGAATTGGCTTTCATTCAGGATATTGCGCTTCTTCCAAGAAAATCAACAAATTAGTCTGTCACAAGGGTTTCAATAAGTCTGGATAGAGTAGAGAGCAAAGAAGTGGAACGAAAGCCTGAAGGATCACCATTGAGATCACTCCCCTTGGATATAGGGATTATTGTAGCATTTTTAGGGATAAAGGGAAACTGCGATTAGAAAAAGAGTCATTGTTCGCATCTGCCTAGGCAATAAGAGATCTATCTGGGAGCTCAACAAGAATATCCAGTTGCATTTTTCACGTCATCGAATAGATGATAACATTTCATCCGCCACTGTTGCCAGATTGTGATAAGAGTTTAAACAATTATGAAACATTTTAGATGTTAGTCTCGTTGGACATATACTTTACGTTGGTAAAACCAATCAGAAACCTCTGGAACTTATTTTTCCACCAATTGTTGAGGATAGCGATGAGCTTTTATTATCACGTTCTAGGTCAAGATAATGAATCAAAGATGACGTCAGCATCAGCTCTTGACAGCGGCTAATCAACTGTTCTAGTCTGTCTCTGACAATAATTGTCGATTACAGAAGTGTATGCTTGAACTGATACATCAGATGCCGGCGAGAACACGAATTTTGAGCATTTCCGACTCATTCCTCACAGAAAAGGCATCGTCCTCACAATTTGGAAGAACTGATCGGGACTAGGCCGAAATTTCACGTACAAGAGGTCACATTGATACTAGATCAGATGATGAATATTGGATAAAAAATATTTAAAATTGGCTTCTATCATTTTACATGTGCAAAACAATATGAAAAATATATAAGAACAATAATAATTATCTGTACATAATCATCTGAGAAATGCTCTACCAAAAATGGATAATATTATTTTCTATCCAGTTTTTCAGTAATAATTATTGAACCAAAAAGTGGATAATTCAAATCAAGCAGCAACCAGACTTTGGAGTTCTCCTTTTTCGTATAGGGCCTTGACATCGGAGCCACCGCCGATAAACTTGCCGTTCACAAATACTCTTGGCACCTGAAAAAAAAAAAAATAGCATGAAGTTAAAATTGGTTGCAATGTATTCAACTGACAGTTTTTGCTCCTGTGATTTCACCCAAAACTTCCTGAACCTCGGCAGCATCGTCTCTCAAGTCCAGTTCCACGACAGTGTATTTCTCATTGATTTTATCAAAAGTCTGTAAAAAAGCTGTATGTTCAAAATCTTTCTAACAAACAGTACGTTTCTAATATGTACTACATTATGGCTATATGACAGGTACTGGCCTGAAAATTTGAACCACTGATAAAAAGGTCCACCAAACTGACCAGAATACTAAAAATGTTTTAAATGTAAAGGAAAACCTTTGAGTTCAGTAACTTCTCACTGCCACTAGATAATAAAGGATAATCATCGTGTATAAAATTCCAAGTACAGTTTCTTCAATGCTTTTCTGCAGTTTCGTCACAGTATTTGACGTTTGCCAGTATCGTCGTGGATTGATCTCTCATTTGTCAAAAACGATCCGATTGAATTTGACGTCCAGTCAAGTCAAGACATACGTGAAGTTTTTTTAAACGTGGACGAGAGGGACGTAACTGCAGAATAGCATTGAACAAACAGTAGATATCATTTTCCGGATGATGGATGATCTCTACAGCATCAACAAAAAAAAATACAAGCGAGCGGCAGACATCGACGCAAAGACATCAAGATTTAAAAGAATCGAATTTGTCTTAATATACTAATTGCTTGGAAAACCACTCCAATCATTTAACTCTTATCCAAAATGTATTTAATGATAATAAGATGAGAGATCTGATATTTACTTGAGTACTTTTAGCTTTAAGTACTCAAGAAAGAAGACGAAACTTCCTGAAAAATGACGCAATGAGATTGTTAACAAAAATCACGAAAGGTGCTTTTGGACACTTTTCAGTTAGTTTTAGTGATATAAAATGTTGCAAACACTCACCTCCTTGGCCATCTTACAAAAGGGACAGTGTGTCTTCGAAAAGATCACAATTTTGTCACTGGAAATCAAAGTTTTAACTTCAGCGGCTTTTGCTGGAGACACGCTGATTTCCTTATTAGCTTTGCTTTTAGGGCGGAATTCGCAGGCAGACATGTTGCTGACTTGAGTTTAGATCTAGAATAACTTTATTAAATGTTAAAATATCGCCATAAGAATAAGTTTTTCAAATTAAACAATGAACCTACCTCTGCTAAGTGACGAATGACTGATTCAATAATTATTTATGAACATTATCTTTTTATCTACCGGAATTTGTTAATCTAATGTTTGTTTTGGCTGCGTTATCGGTTCTACATCAAATAATATAAAAGTTTTCACAGCAATATTTTATCATGCAAAGTTTATTGTCAAGACCATTTTGGTGACGATTAAGTGGACTGTAAAATTCTATGACTTTCTGGTTCTTTTCAATAGATTCGTTGTGGAATTGGAGGGATATCAATATTTGTCTAAATTGCACCTAATATACAGTGTCCGCCATATAAATTTGGGTACACGTGGATTTTTTTTTATTATTCATATTTTTAAGAAAGTTTCTTTGGAGATAGTTTGTGCATGTCCGATAACCAAAAAATCATGCCATGAGCTCATCGGTTTTTACTTAGCAAAAATTTAAAAATGTTCATTTGACAAAAATCGAGAACTTTTATACAACAACTTTTTTTCGTTGTTTAAAATCAACGAAGGCCATTTTGGAGCAAATCAGTTTAAAAAAAGAAAACTCTTATTTTACCCTTTCTATTAAAATGATAATGGAAAATGATGATTTTGATCTAAAATTAACTTTATTAAACTAAACTACATAGGTTTGATGTTAAATCCGTCGAATTACTTATGAAATAAAAAAGTCAAGGGATAATTTTAAAATGAAATGATGATTTTCGATTTTTCTTGTGATGGAAGGGTGAAATATGAGTTTTGATTTTTTTTATCTTATTGTCTACAAAATCGGCATATGGAGTCCTTGATAGATTCCAAACAATTTTTTCCAATGAAATGTTTCGATATCTTGTCAAATCAACCCTTTGTTTGGCATCTAAATTATTTTTTTTTAATTTTCGCTAAAGTGATGATCTCATCATAACATGTGTCAAAATTGATTTTTTGTGTGTTAATGGAAATGCGAAAACTATCCTCGACTTAAGTCTCTAAAAAATATAAATAATTAACAAATTTCCCATATGAACACAGCTTTTATGGCGGACACTCTATAATGATCAATACAGTAAATTTCTGAATTATTCTAGACTTACCCAAGGATAAGGATAAGGTTGATCAGGATCACTAGTGTATCGAGTGGCCGATTATGTCTTGATTAATTGCAAATGGTGCAGATCAATTTTGTAGAAAATAAACGTGGTCCAGTGACCATAAATCGTTAAAATCACGGGATTTCTCCTTATAGTACGGTAGCACGCTAGGTTAGGTAGTGATAATGGTCGTATTGGTCGTACTCATGTCGTACTTCTCTCGAGACTCGTCTGGTCGTCTCATACATACCGGGGTTGATCCATTAGTAACTCATGATTACTGATGTACCAGTCGTTGATTAGGGTACATGAATAAAGGAAAGAAGCCGAGTAATATAAGATTGTAACTTTTCAAAAAAAAACGCAAACATTTGTATTTGCAAGCAGCGAAATTGAAAATACAGAACAAAGTAAGACGAAACAATTCACAATTTTTTAAAATTCAAAAATAGATTTTTAGCGTTTAGATATGAAAAACATTTCTTAGCGCAGATATATTATTCTAAAAACTGTTCACAAGCAAGTTAAATTTTGATAATGATGATGATTGTGAAGTAGGTGGATGTTCTTTAGTCATACCCCAAGTAGCACCGAATGGTTTTATTTAGTCTTTCAAGGATGCTTTAAGGCAAAAGAATAAAACTACAATAAAAACCAATTGGACTTCACTACATGGAAGCTTTAAGGTTGTTATAAACTCACTTTCAGCATGAGAGGGCGCACAGTGAAAACGGTCAATAAAACCAAAAATAAATACCTCCTTAGGGTCGTATGATCTTGAGTAACACATTTTAAAGCTACTGTGAAGATCCGTTTCAAACTCCTTTAAATACATAAGTATGCGTGGTTTTGAAGTAAACTTGAAGCGGTTACCTAAACGTACATTTTTAAGGATAATTTATTTCCGTCAATATAATCTTTTAGTCAAAATGGTTTACAAAACTTATACAGTATGTCGCAGATGACATGAATACACCCCTGTATTTTCCTTGTTCGGAGAATTCGCCGGGGTTTGAAATTTTGCACAACAGTCATACAGACGGATGAGTCACATTTTTTATGATATTCACATTCACTTAGAGCATGAATGAAGAGGGGATAATTTGGTATATTGTACTCATTAGTACAAATTTATGATAACCAGATTGAATAAGTTTAGAGCGTTCAGTTTCAATAAAGCTTCCTGATAACATTAATTTCAGTGACAAAATAATCCTGAAATAAAGCGGATATATCAACAAGTTTTATAAAAAACATTGGGAGAATTTTAAAACTAATTCAAAACTAAAAAGACATAATGAAGACCGTAATAAAACCAAGCAAAACATTAGAACTTAATACAACTACGAAGTAGCTGTAAGGCTCATTGAAACCACACTTCAAAATTACAATAAACGTTTAAGCTAATCTTGTTAGATTTTTTAAGACCAGATTTGAATGCTGAACAGTTTTTAAGAGCCGACAGTAGATTAACAAGGCCACTTCAAAACTAGTATCTTGTTATTTACCACAATAAAACCGTTTTAAGCCTTCAACAAATTCAAAGTGTTTTTATCGTGCTACTTGGGTTATCATTTGTTCTTGGCAGTACACAAGTAAACTTGCAAAATTCACATTGCAAAGCCAGCAACATGATCATCAAGGTCGGATTTGCTTTTTTCAATTTACTCAAAAACTTTTTCATAAAACTCGAACTTTTATCGAAAAACATCCGGTTTTGCCAATCAACTAATTTATTTACTGATGATGTTTTGAGACAGACGGTCAATTAAATTGAAACTTGTTGTGGCAAATTTACACAAATCGTTTTATGTAATTGATGTTTTTTCAGTGGTATTTATTTAAATAACACAGGATATCGGTAGGTAAATCCAAACCCATTGTTGATTAGATCGTTGAAAATAGCAAGTCATATTAGAAACTAGCTGAATTACTCGCTCTCTGAGCAGCACAGGCAAAACCCAGTTTTGATTCAAATCAAATTTCGAAATGAAAGTCCAACTTGTAAGAAGAAAAGAGCTGATGTGCATCTTGTGCACAAAATGTATATATCCTCATTAAAAAAAAATAAATAAATCCTTAACCAAAGTGAAACATCCTAATCCTAATGGAAACGGAACAAATCTACCTACTAATTATTATTATGGCAGGGACACAACACAATCGAAAATTCATCCAACAAATCACCGTCACCCGCTGTCGATCTGCTCTTGATTAATGTCAATTATAATTGCAATGTACTTCATTTTTTTTTCTTCAATTCTTAAAGACGATCTATTATTATTATTATCATCATTATCATAGATCCAAAAGCGAATGAGATGAGATTCGAAGTGAAACGCTAAAAAAACAGATAATCTTTTGTTACATCAAATCATTGGGAAGCTCTTTTTAGAATTATTTCATTTTAATGGGTTAGTACTCACTCCTCGAGGCTGTAGAGAAATTGGTCCAGCCGATTGACATTGTTGGTGCCCCAAAGAGACGAACACTATCACCATAATAATATAATGAAGATGTAATCATAAACAAATGAACATAACCCAGTTTTAAATGTCAAGCGAGATTCGAAAAAGCGACAATTTTTTACGCTGAGGAAAACACGCAGTCGCTGACGTGACGCTTTACAACAGCATCACGTTCAGGTAGGCTTCTTATCAAGAAGCTTAAGCTACTGGGAGTGCTGGGACTGCCTGAATGTAGTCATTGCCATTGTTACTTCGGCGATCACCATGGCCCATTGAACTCCATACTATGTACCTGGAAAGAACCCGGTCGTTTTTGACAACGAATCGAAAAGTGTGTCATTCCTGTTATGAGCTAGAAAGAGATAGGTATCCGTAACTATCGCTATCTCTCTCTACTCCATGAATATAGGTCAATGAGTTAGAAAGAGATAGGTATCCGTAACTAACGCTATCTCTACCTGCTTCACTCTCAATAATAAGCGGGTCCGTTCCAGGTAGTATGGAGTTCAATGCCATGGCCTTGGAGGCGATCACCATGGCAACGCCATGTCATCCAATCTGACCAATCAGAGATTGCGATTGCGAGAATGAAGCCTTCTCTCTCCCTCATTTAGATATTTACACTCATAATGATATCATATCTTTTTTACGGACAAACATAGCTTTCCTTTTATAAACGTATAGATGAGCAGAATACCTGATAAGCAACAAATGAATCCAAGTCTCACATTGCTTACATCCGAGTCCAAGATACAGTTCCCTTCAGGTAGTGGATAGTCGCGCTAACAAGTGTCCTTTTTAACGCGTCGAAGGCTTCCTGGCAATCTTCATTCCAGTGAAAATGTCTCTGCACCTCTGTCAGCCTATATGGAAAGGCCAAGCGATGTTGGCAAACTGCCGGTAGTATAGGTGCACGAGCCCAGGAAACTTCGTAACTCGTGATGATCCTTTGATACTGGCCACTCCTCCACTGCTTTCTCCTTTTGCTGGTAAACAGCTACTCCCTCCGTCGACGCGATATGGAGGTATTGAACCTCACTCCGGAACACTTGGTATTTCTTTGGGCTTAGCTTCAAACTACTTCCCAGTCTCCGAAATACATGTACATTATTTTTCTGATTAAACTTACCTGATACATCTTGGTTTCATATTTATTATGCTGACCTTCAAATTCTTCAAGAGATCTTCGAATATGTCATCGATGTACCCCAGGCATGTCCACCAGGATAATCCCTTGAGCACAGCCTATATTAGCCTTTCGAACGTGGAAGGTGCATTGAACTGGAAGCCATTTCCACCTTTCAATATCCACTTTTCAGGTCCAGGATTGAGAATATCCCTGATCCGGTCAAGGTGTTCAACGATTTTTCCTTCGTCACGCTGTTCAGCTGACGATAGTCCACACAGAACCGAGTTGAACCGTCCTCTTTTTCGAACACCACTGGCGATGACCACGGAACACTAGAAGGCTCGATGACATCGTCTTTCTCCATGTCCTGAATTATTCTGTCCGCCCCCTCCTTTTTTGCCAAAGGTAGCAGTATTGATGCCAGACCTTTTCGGTTTCAGTCCATATCCATTTGCCCTTGCCTCGAACTGGTGATGTTGATTGTTCCAAGACTGCTTTTGCCATTAGACTACGAACTCTGATAGTTCACTCTATCTGAGCACTCGATCGCCTCACGATTGTCATTCGCATGGTTGTTTCATGATCCATGCAGCTTGCCTTCTTACTTGCTCCATTTTTGAGTCTTCAAATCGTTTCTCAAGGTTTCCGATTTTTTTCTGCTACATGATCCTTCAGATAGGCTTTCCTCCATAGCTCTAGAAGATTCGTCGACCTTCTCTTTCAATTTCTCTTCTGAAGCGGACTAAAGGTCTTGAATGGCCGGACAATACATTATTAAGTTGTTCTATCACCTTTCAAAATTAATCTTGTTCAACCTTCAACTTATTTAGGATGGGTGTAAAATGAAAAATTCACCGACCATCCTTCATGAGAAGCGATGTATATGGACGTAATAGACCATTTTAATTTTTACGTTTACGGTACCTACCTCGAAATATTCATGATTAGGTTCGTATCCGAAGCTAGATGGGTTAGAGAGGGTTATTAACACACTTACCCTAACTAGGTAGCCGTGATTTTATTACATCGCATAGTATACAAAAATTCAAAAAAAAAATAAAGAAACATTTAAGTAGTAGAAGTAGTAGCGATGAGACAGATGAAACTACAACCTAATCAACATCAATTTTGCGAAAGCTTCCATAAAACCCGAGAATCTCGTCATTGTTCAGCTTGTAGGGTCTCAAAGATTCATCCACTCTAAATGATGTCAGCGTTTCAAATCGATCCCTATGTTTTTCATATTGTTTCTCCATTTCATCTACATTTGTATTGTATCACAAACGAAGAAAAATGTGAATTCACTCACCATTCAACTCTTCTATAGATTTCAGACGACCACCTATATCTTCTGGCATCAAATCTTTGCCGAAATTTTTCAGCAGAATGTCTGTAGTGGAACTGATTATAACCTGTAGAGAACACCAGATTTAATTAAAACGGACAAGTGAGTAGGTAGCTCTGACAAACCTTCTTTCGCGTTTTCGGCTTGAGAAGAGGCATTATCATAATATTCATAACTCTTTCAAAAAATGATGGAAAGTTAACCAGGTATATGGATGACAGATTCGTTGAAAAGACTGTCTGAAAGATTGTTGTTTATACAGAAGAATGTTTTTTTTTTAGTTAGTTCACCTACCTCAAAAATAAATACACATTTCTTTATCAACAATAGGTTTAATTTAGGAATATGTCCTGTTCTGAAATGTAGTAAGTCGAAAATCATGTGAACCCTGAAGGCGTTATCCTCCAACGCTAGCAATTCCTGAACATTCAATAAATGGTTTAATTGCTTTTCATGCTCAAAAAAAACTGGATCGCTGTATTCGGGGTTGAATCGATGATAAACAATTCTTCTGTATTGATCATCCGGTTTTGGGAGAATCACTATGTGCCTGGAAACAAAAAAATACGAACATTGATAGTATAGCTGGAACTGAAAATCCCACCAGATTGGGTGTTGACGTTGCATGACTTCTGAAAAAGGAGAAAACTCAAACAATTCTGGTGTCAATGTCCTTGCAGTGTAGTACATGTCTATTGCTTGCTTTGTGGTTTCAATACTCAGTTTGTGCAAAAGCAGGAGGAATTGTAATAGTTTATCACCTGGAAAAGTTGAGTAATTTGGATCCTTAGTTTTCATAAACATTATCTTAGTATAACAAAATAAAAATTGGCAAACCAAACTAATCATCATAATCTTAGAATATCAAACATCTCAAGCCATAATTTGCATATTTTTAGTCAATCTGGATGATTCAGAGTCTTATTATGTAGATTTTAAAATAATTTTGTTAATTCACTGACAGAACGACTATGTAGATGTAGATATACATGTATGCGTCCGTGTCTAGACGCCAATACATGCTTGAGCCCAATGATCTAATAACTATAGATGAAACATTTTATTCATAATCTGTGAAAAATTGTGTGGCCAACATCGAACATAGAAGAGACGTGAAGAGGAGTTGAGCGGGGCACTGAGTGGGGATACGTTTGCACCTCACTGGAATATGCTTGGGTTACTACACGCAAAGCTGCCAGTGGCGTAACTATTTTAGAGAATTCTCAAATTCTCATTTACTGCAAGCTTGACACTTGCTAGTCATTTCAATATACCATATAAGTAAATAATGCAGCACTACAAACTAAACCAGAATAAAAACACAATAAACATTCACAAAATCAACACCAAACCCCACTCAAAAAACAAGAGACGCCAATGAGACGAAATATGAATGAAACGTGTAGAGAAAATCCGATCGATAGGGGCGGACCCAATTCTGGTGCGTTACCGTACTTCAGCTTTTTTAATTTTCAGAAGAACATACTGGTTTTTCTAAATCCTAAATACCTAAACAAATCTTGAAGAGATGTTTCAATTCAAACAAAAAGGTTACTATCAACTTATTTGATCAAATTCGTAGTAATACTTTCAATAGAGTAGGTTTGGCAAACAATGTGATGGGAGAAACTCTGCACCCGAGTGCACCCAAATAAAATATAATACCTTGGTGTGATAATAACCTTAAGATTATGCGTGACAAGCTAGCTTTTCTTCGGGAACTAAGAAACCAGTACAACTGCATCAGTACTCAAGAATATAACCAATACAGAGCAGCATATAAAAGACAAATCAAAAAAGCCAAAATCGAATGAAATGACAATCAAATAAAATATTCTAATAATCCTACAAGAGCCATGTGGAACATTAATAACAAAAAAAAAGTGGGCGTGCACCTGATACATGCAAGGTTGTCCCCTGATGAATTCAACAAATTCTTCTGTTCAATCGCAGAAGATATAATAAAAACCATACCCAAAACAAAAACAGATTCTAGCAATCACATAAAGCCAAACTTAGTAAACTCTGATGAATTCTCTTTCAGAGCAGTAACTTTAACGAAGTCAGAGACATTATTCAGAGCTTGAAAAATAAGAACAGCAGAGATGTATATGACTTAAATGTTAAACTAGTCAAGTCCATAAAAAAAATAATTTATATACCACTCTAACACTCACGAAATTAATAAAACAATTAATAAATAATAAAATAATAAAAAAAAATTAATAATAAAAACATAAACCAATATTGCCTATAATATCAAACATTTTTGAAAAATTACATTGAGTGTAGTTGATTACTTTGAGAGTTACAACCTGTTTACAGAACACCAATTTGGATTTCGCAAAGGCAGGAGCACTGTTATGAGTATTCTAGATCTCATCTCTCAAATTACAGAAGCTTTTAACAAAAAACATTACACGGCAGCCCTGTTCTGTGACCTGAGTAAGGCCTTTCGACTGTGTTGACCATTACATCCTCTTTCAGAAACTTTATGCTTACAATTTTGATAAGGGACGTGTAGACTCAATAAAATCTCATTTAGCAAGCAGACGCAGATGGTAAAGCTAGGGGGTGACATTGGCGGAGGGAGTGATATATATAGGTTTGCCTCAAGGCTCAATACTGGGGCCAATCATATTTCTAACATACATAAATGATTTGCCTGTGAGCAACAATAACGTTCGATTTACTTTCTTCGCAGATGAAACAACTATAGCTCAATCCGAGAATACACACAGGAAATGGCAGTTTTGGGATCTAGGGATGCACACGGAGGGCTGAACTTTGGCTCTGTACAAACAGGCTGCTATTAAATGAAAATAAGCCCCTGCAGATGCTTGCAGTTCGTCCGCTGAATGAATGAGAAGGCATAACTGAGGTAGAATTTCTTGGGGTAACCTTGGATACCAAATTACAATGGGGACCTCATACAACAAAACTTAGTGCGAGAGTGTCCAAGGGTATGAATGTTCTTAGAGGCTTATCGAAGAATGTATATCGTATGGGATTCTGCGACCTGCCTATTTTGCCCTCGTTCAGGCACACTTATCCTATGGAATTTTGGCATGGGATCACTCATCCGGCACTGCAGAGAAGAGCTGTTAGGGTACTGACTGGTAGGGGTTACCGAGAGGATTGTGCATTGTCAACTTCTAATACTGCCATATATGTCTATATATTTTTGAATACCTACTATATATAAAGAAAAGCAACATGTATTTAACACATGATAATGTTCATGATCATGATACTAGAAATAAGACCAACTTCGTTCCACTTTACTGGCGTCAGCATGGGAAGGTGCTAGGATGAACCCAGATACTGGGCTATCAAGCTATTTAATGTGTTACTTATAAATAAATTTTATATACAAGTGAGGTCCATTTTAATAAGTAATTGTTTTCACTCATCAGACGAGTTCATGAAATTTAGATTTTAATATGTGTGTAACAAAAGTGTATATTTGATATTGCCTGACATATGTAAACAATTGTTTTTTTTTGTATTTTGCAGGAATAAATGAGTAAACAGTCCGATGTTGTCCTGATGTGTATTTCGCTATGTTTCATCTATAGTCTGATCTAATGTATGAGATTTTTTCAATACGATTATTTTATCGGTACTTACTGGGTTTCTCTGGAAAATGTGACTGACTCTCACTCCATTCTCTCATCATACGAATATAATCATCAAGGTCTGTTTTGGTTTTTCCAAACTCCTCTAAAACTGCCGTATAAAATCTATCTTCACTTTTTTCCAGAAACATTATCACTTGTCGACTGATTTTACTCTGGGTGGCAGAATGGGCGAAAAAAAATATCTTATTTGAAAAAATCTGATTTGATCCTATATCAGGTTCCGGCGAAGTTTATTACTGGTGTTTTTGTTCCTGTCCTCTAGTACCAGTGTATTATTACATTAATGAACTCGATGTTGTTGTTGATTAAATTTAATTTGACTCGACGTAGCCATTTAAACTGATTCAAGTACAAGTTTATACGAGAACTATAATATGTTGACAAAGCTAATGGTTAATGGAAAATTTCTTGTCTTTGAGAAAGGTCAAATCAATGTTTTCCAAAACCTCAAAGTGTTCCACTGCAATGTATTATTTTTCATTTGCGATATGTGACTATATAAAAAATACTACTTTGCAGGAGGAACGCTATAATATGTGAGTAGATAGTTTAGTTATAACTGTTTTCTTTTGTTCACTTTTGTACAAGATTCATTGATAATTTGAAGCTTGAAGCTTTCAGCGCCAACTTCTCAAATCTGTTTAGATTTTTTTTGGTAACATGGGAGCTTCTCTCGCTGCCTAATGCTGGGCATTCATGGTCCATATTCTCCGACGTCTTTAGAGGCGTAATAGTTAAAACGGATCGTCAGTGTGCTAATACGGACGTATTTGCCATAAGAATAAGTGGCCGATTTTACCGTCGGGAATACGGACCATGAATGCTCACACGGGTCGAGCGATCGTGCGTCGTTCGATGGCGTAAAAACGATATTGGGATCTTTCACTTTTACTAAAATTAAAATGCGTGATTTGAGGATAAAATCTAAAATTAAAGACTATTTCAAGTATATTTCCAAAAGGAAAGCAATCCATGAGATTTAAATAGGTTTTATACAGGCCCTTCAAAATGCATAAATCTAAAAAGAGTTAAAACGCACCACACGATGACGTACGAAAAATTCGTCCAACGAAAAATTCGTCCAATCAAAACATTGAATAGCATTTCTGCGAAAACCAACCAACTCTTCAATTTGTTTGCCGCGTACGTTGAAAAAGATGAAGGTATTTTTCTTGTCCACAATCAGTAATTTTTTGCTTTTTTTGTTGATCTCAATTCAATCCTGGAACCAGGATTTCAAAAGCCGTCGTCGGATAACCTTATTCCGGGTCATCCTGATATATTTGAAGATTTTTCTTTTGTCAAATTCCAATGGAGAATTTGCATACATTTTCAAATTACTTGAAATTTTATATACTTTTATTTTACCCAATATTTGAAAATCATCAGCAAAAAATGTTTTTCAAAATACCTAAAAATAAACCAAATCGATGAAAAAGGAAACGCAAATTTCACTATAGGTATCACCGAAAACGAGGCGGAGCTAAAACAATCCTCTCGCACTCTCTCTTTCTTATTACATTCATACACGCCAGACGGAGATAAAATTATCTATTCTGTGACATCAGCATGACTTATGGATGTTGATTGGCGGTCTTTAATCGGTGATAACTACATTATTAGAGGATGTAGGTTGATTTTTTGAACATTGATTGCATCAGTATTCACCAATCCTTATATTTTTCATATTTCCAAAAAAATTTGCAAATTGTCCATTTCTTTGGTAGGTACATAAGCTAAAAATGCTTAAAATATATAAGATAAATTAGCGTATAAGATCTATGTACTAGTAGGAAACATCGTGAATCGATATAGGCAAGTAAACCATTAGTAATCTTCGCATATCACATCGTAGAACCTTCGAATAGAATACCAAACAATCCGAACATAGAGCTTCCCACAGCTTTCTTCTTCCCGGGTCAAGTTCAGTTGATTGTAGGGTTAAGGCCGTCCGGCTGCATTTCATCATTCCGGTATAATTCTATTGGTCGATTTCCATCAAAGTCGAAATGTCGAAACCGTAACCAGAATGTTGAGTGGTCCTCAAATCCCAATAACTCCCAAATAACTTTTCAAGAGCTAGTCTGTCATTTGAATAGAAGGTATCGTCAACTGTCAACATTTTTCGACATATTTTGACATTTTTTCACAAGAATGAATTTAATCCTCTTTAATAGCTCTTGAATAGTCAAGAAAAGAATGTGCGATCCATTTTTCTCTAACTTGAATAGTTTGAGTTTTATAGCATGTCAAAGGTGCAAAAATGTCATGTTTAAGACGCGATATCTCGATCACGCTTGAACTTAGGAACATTGGTTGTATCACAATTTTTGTTCCAAATTGAAGGAAGAACTGAAATATCAATCAATATACTGGGGGTTCCATTTAAAAAAATATAACTTTGATACGTTTCGTGTTTTAGGGACACCCTGTATAGCATGAAAATATTTTAAAAATGCAGGCTCATACAGAAAAAAAAACTTCTTTAAAGTCAGATACTTTAGCCATAATGTTTCGTGTCGAATAACGTGAATAACCCTGTATATTTTGGACACCCCAAAAAGAAGAAAAATCACGTAGAATAACTAGCGTGGTGAATTTCATTAAGGAAGTCATCCAAAACTAAGTGTGATGAGAAATCTCATACATATTTTCAACATAACATAAATGATAACAGGGCGGAGAACATGACCACACCAAGTCAATTTTATTCAAATTTTTTGATCAAATCCCAAATAAAACTATATTATCATATAATTTGAACAAAATCCTCACTGTTATTTTTTTTTTAAATGTTTGATCAAAACCTTTTGAAAACATCAAAACTATGCAAACATAACCCGAGAAAAAATAACATATTTCTCGGACGTAACGTCGCCAAGTCTATTTTAAAAAAATGTTTTGATCAAATCCCAGATCCAAATAAAACCTTTTTTTTTGTTTATAGGATGGGGGAATGCGCCTTGCACATGAGGTCCGGGACCAAGTGGTGGGGGGCTCCGGATTTAACCGTATACCCACTAAACCTAACCACCCTCGCGATCGCCTTGATAGCTACGACTTTTCCGAGATAGAATCCTTCAGAAAGTCTCAGTCATCTCGGTTATTTGGTGAATACTTCAGCTCATACACCTTCGCCGTGGTTGTACTGCATCATATTCACTCCATACCTTCGCATTCAGGTATGCGGTCGTCTTCTTTGTTCCTCTAGCCTGTTAGGACCAGAGGAGCCTGGTGTGAGTGTCTGCGGATCACTCCTCAATTCCTTGACAATCTGGGCAGAAATTGCTGGAATGATCTTAGCCAGGATCTGACTAGTTTGGTCATCTATGCCAGTTGCTGCGCTAGGCTCTGCTTGGAAGTTTGTTCCTCTTGCGGAGCAGCAATAGCTCGCTCCTTGTGCTGGGGTGTTCACCACACCCTCTGTAGCTCGCAGGGTGACCCTTTTCTCCGCAATTCACTCATGTGGCATTATTTCTCGTCTTGTCACCATCAAGTGTGCACTCTCTGGATGGATGACCGCCTGCGCACCTGACAAGGGTCAAAAGGAGAAGTTGTATAGTCTCTGGGTATGTACATACTGCTGACATCGGAAACACTGCACTGGTTGCTTGGACTTGATCCTTTTTTCAAGATCGAGTGAGACGTCGTTGATTGTCTTGATCTCAAAAATGGCTGGATTGCTCGTGGTGACCATAAACATTGCAAGCGGGTTTTTGGTAGTGAAACTGGTCATCCTCTTCACTATCACGTCCTCTGCTCCATGGGTTATGAGCTTATTTTGTAGGTCTGCAATGTTGGTATTTAGGGGTAGACCCTTAATAACGGCCTGGTGTTTTCTGTCCTCGGGGAGAGTGTAGGTATAGAATGTGTATGGGGTTGCGAGCTTCACTTATTGGCTGCAGCGATCGACAAGCTCCCTTTTCTTTCAATCAGTAAGATTCAGCTCCAAAATCAAGGAATTTATTATAAAATACAATTTTGAATTTTCAGTACAACTGACTCTTTTTAACTTTTTGACAACTATTGAAAAACAAAAAGTAAAGTAACTTGGAAACACATTTGGGCAATGCCTTGTTCAGTAACCAGATCCGACATGCCGCCTCCGTTGAAAGGTCCTTACTTTCAAGATGTCTCAGCTGCATCAAAATCAGTCTCTGATGGCAAGACTGATATCTTCGTGATGGACCGCTTGAAGACTCCAGTTTTTGTACGGATGCTGACCACACGAACTAGTCCGTCTGCTCCAGGATGTAACCCAATTATTCTGCCAATTTTCCATAACAAAGGTGGCACATGTTCTTCATGCAAAAGTACCAAACTTCCAACAGCCAGAGTATTGTCGCTTCTCTGTCTCCATTTTGATCTTTGTTGCAATGAAGTTAAGTAGTCCTTTGACCAATGATCCCAAAACTGCTGCATGGCAAACTTCATGTGTTTATAGCGTGTTACAAAACTTGTCTTCTTATCACAAATAGTAACTTCAGGAAGACTTTTTGATGAGTCCCCAATCAG
The DNA here is from genome assembly GCA_958502075.1 of Orchestes rusci. Classification (NCBI taxonomy): domain Eukaryota; kingdom Metazoa; phylum Arthropoda; class Insecta; order Coleoptera; family Curculionidae; genus Orchestes; species Orchestes rusci. Next base: position 32,003,265 of record OY293307.1, read on the forward strand.
TAAATGACCAGGAGTTAGGACTTCATAATCTTCAGGTGACTCCGTAAGGGGATATAAAGGGCGAGAGTTCAGAATACATTCTACTTGTGTACAAATAGTATAAAAATCTTCATAAGTGAAATGTGTATTGAACATTACTCGTTTAAAATGATACTTGGCCATTCGTACTGCACTTTCCCATAATCCACCAAACTGTGGTGAGCGAGGTGGCGAAACATGCCAAGTAATTTTATTTTTCAACAAAAAATCCTTGAAATTGGAATTACAAGTCTGTTTAATGAAATCTCTAAGTAGATTATCAGCACCGACAAAATTGGTGCCACAATCTGAATAGATATGCGAGCAAAGACCACGTCTGGCAATAAAAACATTGGTTTTCATTTCTGGAAGCTCAGAAGTATGTTTTGATAAACTATTGAGTTTCTTTGGCCAATAACTTTGATCCAAAGATAACCATGCAGGTCCCTTGAACCAAAAGTTATTATCCACTAGATCAAGAGGATCGATTCCTCGAGATATCAAATCCGCAGGATTGTCCTTGGTTGGAACATGATTCCATTGACTCAAGTTTGATTGTCTTTGTATTTTAGAAATTCTATTGGAAACAAATGTTTTAAGAGAACTAGGTTCGCGAGCCAACCAAGCTAAAACAATCTGTGAATCTGTCCAATAAAATATATCATTGATTTCAATTTTGAGCGAAGATATAACAGTCTGACACAATTGTACCGATAATACACAACCACATAGCTCTAAACGAGGTAGAGACAATGATTTTAGCGGTGCGACCTTTGATTTTCCACAAGCTAGTCGAAAAATGCTTCCTAAGGGAGCTACGCCCCTTTAAATAGGGCACCCCGAAGACGGTTTTTCCTCAATATTTCCGAAACCTTACATACAAATCATGAAATTTGGTACATCATACAAACTTTTAATGCTGAATGAGAATTTGAGCTCAGAATTTCAAAATTTTAATCAGGGGCGTACCATACTGGCGTACCATACCATTTAAAAAATTGGATTCTTTTAACCTTTAACCCCGCCAGTATGGTACGCCCTTGATTAAAATTTTGAAATTCTGAGCTCAAATTCTCATTCAGCATTAAAAGTTTGTATGATGTACCAAATTTCATGATTTTTGTATGTAAGGTTTCGGAAATATTGAGGAAAAACCGTCTTCGGGGTGCCCTATTTAAAGGGGCGTAGCTCCCTTAGGAAGCATTTTTCGGCAAATGTTTATAGGAACTTTTTTTCATGAAAATACCCCAGGAATCACACAACGAATTTTTTACCAATCTTTAGGAAACACCCTGTATATAGCAGTTCCATAACCAACAATTGAAGCATCTGAAAAACAATGGATTTCAACTAGGATAGGTCTTTGAATAATAATACATCTGGATATCTTCACCTCATTAAGGCTAGGTAGATGAAGATAGAACTTTAACCATAATTCTAAAATAATATCAGGAACAGGAGAATCCCAATCTACTTTTTCTAGCCATAACCTTTGTATTATTATTTTAGCCTTGATAATAACAGGTCCAAGTAATCCTAAAACGTCAAATATTTGACTAATAATCGAAAGAATATTTCGTTTAGTAAAAATAATTATTTCAGGATTGAGTGTGACTGAATATCTGAATTCATCAGTAGAGCAGTTCCAAAATAGACCAAGGATTTTGTTGTTTTGATGATCTTCAATGATATATTGATCATTCGTTTCTCTATTCATTTTCTTTAGATACTCCAAAACACGTGGTTCATTTGAAACCCACTGGCGAAGATTAAAATTAGCACTTGATAAAATATCATTAGTATTTTTTATAAGCGATAAAGCATCTTCAATTGTATCAGTTCCCGATATCCAATCATCCATATAAAAATCATGAGCTATAGATTCGGATGCTTCACGAGATATGTGAGCATTTTCCAAAGATAGTTGCTTAAGAGAACGTGTAGCAAGAAAACTTGCAGGAGCAGTTCCATATGTCAATGTGCTCAGTTTATAATGTCTCAATTCTTCGGATGGATCATTTCGCCACAGAATCCTTTGAAAATCCTGATGATTCTCTGCAACCCGAATACATCTGTACATTTTTGAAATATCTGCTGTGAAAGCTATAGTATGCATACGAAATCTCAAAAGAATCCAAAACAAAGGTTCTTGAATACAAGAACCAACTTTCAAGACATCGTTGAGTGAAATTCCAGTACTAGATTTTGATGAAGCGTTGAAAACAACCCTCAACTTTGTAGTGAGAGATGATTCTTTGATCACACAGTGATGTGGTAGGTAGAAATAAGTTGCCCAAGAAATATCTGTATTCATCTCCGACATATGATTGAGATCTTCATATTCTTTCATGAATAATGAATAGTTTGTTTTAAGTTCTGGCTTTCTTAATAGCTTTCTTTCCAAAGCAAAATATCGAGATTTTGCAATTTCAAGGGAATCTCCTAACTGATCAACAGTATCTTTAAAAGGGAGTTGAACAATGAAACTTCCATCTGCACTTCTTTGAAATGTGTCAACAAATTGTTGCTCACATTCCATTTCTTCATTTGAATATGTAATATACCTTTCCCGACATTCTTCAATCCTCCAAAAGCTTCCAATTGATTATTAAGAATACCGTAATCCGTATCTTGAGATTGAACCAAATTGCAAATATAGTTCTCTGGAATGAAATATGTGCAGAAACTACCACCAACGACAAAACCTAATTTGGTAGCCTGTAAAACTGGTCTATTTTTTCCTAATTTGATTTGACTAGGTAATAACAAATCAAAGAAAATACCAGCACCAATAAGAATATCTATTGAAGCAGCACAATGAAAATGAGGATCAGCAAGAGGAATGTCATTCGGGATATTCATGTTTGTTATATCCATAGTTTGTTGACGAAGATCATCTGTGATTTTATTGATTATTAAAAAATTCAAATCAAAATTATTTTTGTTCGTTATAGCGTGAATTCTTACTTTCAATGAACAATTTATTGTAGAAGTTACAGCATTGATTCCAATTATGGGAATGCTGATTTTATTCCCTTTCAAATTGAGCTTCTTAAACAAAACCATTGTCATGAAATTTGACTGTGATGCACTATCAAGAAGAGCTCTGCATACAATGGGTTTATCATTCGAATCATAAATAACAACTTGAGCAGTACATAATAAAGTATACTTATTGCATTTACCCTGTGAGCAATTAACCGCTGACGATTCTGGATAAATATTATGTAAACAAAAAGCATTATTGGGAAATTCCTTCACACAATCATATGAACAATCAGATTGCACGTTTGATGTAGATGGTTTTGAAATTACTATTTCCTGTACCTCCCTTTGCAACTTGAAATCCTTATCATTTTCCAAATGAAGCAATGAATTATGTTTTTTACCACAGAAACGACAAGGATCTCTTTTGCATTTCAAGGTTTCATGACCTTTTCCCAAACAATTTATACATAATTGTAGTGCTTGTGCTTGCTGTAATCTTGAATTGGGATTTAGTTTCTTGAAACTGTTACAATAATAAATTCCATGATTACTTTTTTTGCAAAAAATACAATAAAATTTATTAGAGGATAAATTGACCGACCGCTTGTTATATCCATCCATATTTTTTCTGTTAGAACATGAATCAACGACGCTATGTTTTATATCGATGGACTCTAACAATATACATCTATCAGTCAAAAATTTTATAAAATATTCGACGTCAGGAGATACTATATCTTCAGTTTTTGTCTCCCATTCTTTTTTTGTTGCATTATCCAATTTAGATAATAGCAAATAAATAAGAATAGTGCCTGATGCATCGGGAGATTCTCCTAAATTCAACAAACACCTATAATGTTTCAAAAAAGTGTCCAAGAATATTCTCAATGCTGAATTAGATTCACGATGAATGGCTTGAATTTCAAATATTTGTTTAACATGACCTCTTATTGCATGTTTCTTGTTTTCAAACCTTTCTTTCAATAATTCAATAGCAACATCATAATTAGACTCATTAATTTCCAATGAATCAATTATTTTCGAAGCGTCACCTTTCAATACAGACTTGAGATAATGAAATTTCTGGATAGTAGCCAAAGAATTATTTTGATGAACGAGTGATCTATATGTATCAAAAAAGCTTGACCACTCTTCATATGAACCACTGAAACTAGGCAGGGTTATTGGTGGCAATTTATAATTCAACTGAGGTATAGCTGGGAAAGGAGTTGAACTAGAAAATTGTATAGGATCAACCGACGATTTATTTGTTTTATCGTCATGACTTTTGATAATCTGCTCTGCAGAAGAAACTGATGAGAAATATTTATTTTCAAATTCTTCTCTTTCCCTTAGATGTTCCTCTGAATCATCAATAAGTTCTATGGCGTTTTGAATTTTGTTAAAATCATCAAAGACCTTTTCTAATTTGGAGACACGTTTTGACATTTCAATACATTTATTTCGATTTTCTTCATCGCTGACAAATTTTGCGAATCGGGTTAAAGCACTTTTCAGAAGGCCTCTTTTCAAAATCAAATCCTTCTTTTGTGCTTCGACCCTTTCTTCTTCAGACATTCCGAAAACTAATTTCAAAACAATACAACTAGGTTATGAGCTGTCAGAATGTCAATCAAATCAATATCGAATGCGTTCAGTAAATTTTGCGAAATGCTATAGCTTTTTATTGCCAAATTTGCAATCAAATTTCAAGAATCTGCAGAATCCGAATAAAGTTCAGTACAAATGGCCAAGTATGCCAGCAAATTCCTGATTGTATAAATACTTTCGAAGTGAATGGACTGTATCAAATCTGTCAAATGACAGTGACATTCAAATTTCAAAAAAAAATGAGCCAAGATTGCTCTGTATCCTGAAAACTCTTACAATATCCTTACTTACGGAGGATCGACCACTTGGAGCGGTTTCTTCAAAGTCCTTGAAAAAGGGCCAAACTATCCGGTTCGTTGGACCAAAATGTATGGGGTTGCGAGCTTCACTTATTGGCTGCAGCGATCGACAAGCTCCCTTTTCTTTCAATCAGTAAGATTCAGCTCCAAAATCAAGGAATTTATTATAAAATACAATTTTGAATTTTCAGTACAACTGACTCTTTTTAACTTTTTGACAACTATTGAAAAACAAAAAGTAAAGTAACTTGGAAACACATTTGGGCTATGCCTTGTTCAGTAACCAGATCCGACATGATCTATCATCGTTGCTGAGCAGCGCTTGCAGCTTTCTGAAATCTTCAATGGTTGCAGTAAAGATCCTGATGGTACCTTTTACAACCATGGCTTTCTTGAACTTGATCTGCTTTGCTTCGAAACTTTTCCTCACACTGAGCCAGTCATCGTTTCCATCAATTGGTGGAATACTTTTTGCTAATTCAGCAAAAGTTTTCTTCTTTGCAAGCGCTTCCGTCAAAGTCTTGGTCTTTGAAGTAGACGACAGGGCTGGGAACTCCTCTGCACCTTTTTCATCTTCACTATCCTCACTATAGTGTCAACACGTTTCTTCATATTACCCAGGAATTGAGGTAACTTTTCTGCCGATGAGCTCGTCCATAGCCGTCTTCATTTCATGAATTTTCTTCCGCAACTCAGTATTTTCCCGAGTAAGTCGAGTTATAGCAGCTTCCATCTTTAAGAAAGTCGCTTTGTCATCTTTATTGCTTGGCTGACTTTGCCTCGCAATCTGTTGTTTATGACTAGCAATCATCAATCGGCCAGCTTCTCTGGCCTTTTTCTCTACACCTATCTCTCTTTGAAGATTTCTCAACTCTGCAGTCGTATCCAACAGCTAAGAGATAGAGCCGCCCCTTCTAGGGCCATCTTCCGTTTTTCGTCCCGTGGGTGGCATAATACCAGCTTCGGGAACTCAGCAAAATCACCAAATAGCGCGACTTTTCCAAAAAAAAACGCAAAAAAATCGATAACTCCCACACAGGGGACAGGAAAAAAACTTTATCTCAAAATCACAGTACACACTTGTACGAATCAATGAAGAACACAAAAAGACGTCTGCACTCAACCCATAGAGAAAATAACCATGACTCAACCTATGCCAGCAGTCTACTGGGCCCGTATTTTCGTTCTCCAAAACGCTCAGCGCTTTCAAAGCGCATGGCATTTGACAGGCATGTCACCTGACAGAACAACAAATTTTTGTTGTAATTCAGTATTTCAAGGGTGTTTTCATTTATTTTCTGAAGAGGGAGATGGCTGAAAATTCTCGATCAAATCGCTTTATCTGTATACATTTTGGAGCCATTTTTGACTATAGTTTTATACTTTTTTAGGTTAACTGTCAAGTCCTATCTCTCGGTTTAATTAAGGGAAAAAGAGACTCACCTGAGAAGGTTGTTGTAACATTCTTGGGCTATTAGGGGATAGTTAAGAACCCTTTTTCTTCTCATAGCCTGGGGCTGATGTTGGCGGCTCCTCTTCGCCTTTCTCGAGGCCTGGTGGTACGTCATCCGCTGGCTAAGGTTTTGCTATGTGAGCTGGGCCAGGGCTAGTCGAAAAGAGCCATAGAAGGGGCAATCGTTAAAACCCGTCATGACTTGGATGGAGCGGCGGGGGTTTGACCGTTTCCCTTAACTTTTCCTGGTCCATGGGATCATAGTTGCATGTCTAACACCCGGTAGCCAGAGGACCCCCAAACAACGACATAAACCTGTGACAAGGCGAGCTGCTGTTGGCCAGGTTCACCATGACGGCTTGCAGCACCACATTCGAAAACTTCAGCCCTGGACGCGCCTCGTCCTGTGACACATCTGTGAGCGTTTCGGGTTCTCCGGTATGGAACCCTTCTCTCTTGGTCTTTGGAGGCCACACTCTCTGTGGTCAGACTGGGTTTCATCCCTCTTTTGAGAGGAAAAGTGGTGGATGAGGGCTGGGCTGCCTGCAGATCCCTCTGAAACCTGACCTCTCTCTTTCTTCTCTGTCTCACAAAGACTTGGCTTTTTCGTGGGAGCCGTGCCCAGTTCTGATCTTGCTAATACCTATACCTGTTAACATTCAAGTATTCAAGGAAAGTAGCTACGTTGAAGGTTTTCATGGTTTTATAGATCCGCAGCTAGAAGAGGGTTACTGTTAGTGACACACTTACAGTGTCATTTATAGTAGCAGTGACTTTATTACATCAGAGTATAAAATAATCAAAAATATATTTAAAACAATGACAGCAAAAACGCGTTTGAAGATACGGCAGATCTGCAACATCTCAGTTGTAGACTAATCAACAACAATTTTGCGAAAGCTTCCATAAAACCCGAGAATCTCGTCATTGTTCAGCTTGTAGGGTCTCAAAGATTCATCCACTCTTAATGATGTCACGTTTTCGAAACGATCCTTATGTTTCCTATATTGTTTCTCCATTTCATCTATACAAATATAAACGGATCATAACAACGGTTAAAGAAAAATGCAAATTCACTTACCATTTAACTCTTCTATAGATTTCAGACGACCACCTATATCTTCTGGCATCAAATCTTTATCGAAATTTTGCAGCAGAATGTCTGTAGTTGAACTGATTATAACCTGTAGAGAAGATCGGATTTAATCGAAACGGACAATAAGTGAGTAGCTTTGATGAACCTTGTTTCGCATTTTCGGCTTGAGAAGAGGCATTATCATAATATTCATAACTCTTTCAAAAAATGATGGAAAGTTAACCAGGTATATAGATGACAGATTCGTTGAAAAGACTGTCTGGAAGATTGTTGTTTATATAGAAAATTTTTTTTTTAGTCAGCTTACCTCAAAAATAAACAGACATTTTTTTAGCAACGTTAGGTTTAATTTGGGAATATGTCCCGTTCTGAAATGTAGCAAGTCAAAAATCATGTGGACCCTGAAAGTGTTATCCTCCAACGCTAGCAATTCTAGAACATTCAGTAGATGGTTTAATTGCTTTTCATGCTCAAAAAAAACTGGATCGCTGTATTCGGCGTTGAATCGATAATAAACAATTCTTCTGTATTGATCATCCGGTTTTGGAAGAATGACCATATGCCTGGAAACAAAAAATTACGAAAATTGTGAAAATAATGTGAAAATCCTACCAGATTTGGTTTTGACGTTGCATGACTTCTGACAAAGGAGGGTACTCAAAGAATTCTGGTGTCAGGGTCCTTGCAGTGTAGTACATGTCTATTGCTTGTTTTGTACTCTCGATACTCAGTTTGTGCGCCAGCAGGAGAAATTGTAAGAGTTTATCACCTGGAAAATGTTAAGTAGTTTGGTTCCTTCATTTCCAGAAACATAGCTTATCTTTAAAAACAATTGTTCAATTTGAAAACTATTCATCATAAAAGATTTGACATTTCAAGTTATGATGTTTGTAGTGATATTCAGTCTAGACGATTTAAGAGTCCTATGTTAATTTTATTATAACAGTACCAACCTTTCCGATTTACAAGTATCGACATTGTTATGTATTTCAAAGTTTCCCGTATAGTTCGAGGTGGTGATCGCAATGAGTATTTGAAAAAAATAAGTTGTCTGTACTTACTTGGTTTTTCAGGAAAATGTAGTTGACTCTCAGTCCATTCTCTCATCATACGAATATAATCTTCAAGGTCTGTTCTAGTTTTTCCAAACTCCTCTAGAACGGCCTTATAAAATCTATCTTCATTTTTTTCCAAAAACATTGTCACTTACTCGTCAGATCATCAGGTATCGACTGATTTTGGTTTTGGTTGCAGAATGCGCTGCAAATGATAGTTATAAATAAACTGGATGTTTAGTTGATTTGATTCTAGAACAGGTTTCAGCGAACTTATTTTTTGTAATGATCATCGATCATGTCCTCATATAAAGGTTGATCAGAATTGCACTTTTGAATTCGATGTGGTCATTAAATTTTCATATCACCTCCAAATCATATAGCTATTAATTTAGTGCTTCATATCAATCAATATCATGTACAAACGAAAGTGTTTTCGTTCATTTTTTGACTAAAATCTCATATTGAACATGGGTCTGTAAACGCTTCGTAATCGATCTACAGGGTGTTAAGGTTTCAATATTTTTGTGTTTTTTTCACGACTCTTTTCTCCTTTTTTATCTGATAAATTAACCGCAAGAGTAAGCATCTTTTGGATTGTGTCATATTTTAACGATTAAACCTTCTGGGGTTGAATCCTTCCACTGGCACAGCTCGGGGGGTCAAGTTGCGAAGTTCAAGAAGCGCCCCTCTAGAAAAAAAATCTCTTAGAGTGCAATGAGTGCACACTTTCCGTTGGACCATATTTTGTATGAAGATTGATTTGGGTTGCCAGGATTTCGAAGGTCAGCATTATGATTGTGAACCATGCTGGTCATGCAATAACTTTTTCAAATATTGAAAGTTTTGCACGGTTGAGGATATACTGATGCAAAAAGGATTATTTTCGAAAACAACACAAGAACGTTCACCATTTAGTTTAAAATTGTCTTTGCATATCCAGTTTGTACAAAAGAAATGTTCCAAATAATAGTCAAGGTCAATAATAATCAATGCTTTCGCAAAAGTTGACTTAAGCAATTTTTATCTGCGATACTACAGGGCGTCCGAAAAATACGTGTACAACGTTTTGTAGAACAATGTCATCAAAATAGGTCGTTTGAAGCCACCTATATCCAAATTGCTTCGTCAAACCTGCAGAGGACGTCAAAGATACAAGAACATTTTTGTTTTAGCTACATTTTTCGAAAACGTGCGAATCGATTTTGGTGATTTTTGATATCAAAAAATTACGTTGTCTGTATAGGTAGCGACCGGTTTTAATTAACCGGAAGTGTTATTAAAGTGACCTCATATGTTGTTAGTTATATCTCTTGATTTTTTTGACATTGACTTTTTGATTATTCTAGTCGTACAATGTATTGGGGAGTTTTTATCTCTCTCGAAAAATTTTTCCGGGGTGGATAGTTGTCCCAAAAAAAAAAATAACAATTATTCACAAAGATATTTTTTCAGCATCCCAATAAATTTTCTCAGGAGAGGAGAAAACTTTCCTATACACCGCGTTATTAGATTAAAACATGTGAATTATAAGAAAGACAATTTCATAAAAAATCAGTGACGTCATTTATCTTTTGCTTTTTATATGTATGCTGGATAAAAATAATTCAATAATAAAATATCTGTCTGCCTAATTGAAAATATTTTTTTTCCTAAAGTTGTAGCTCTTCTCTCGCTCCATCACCTTACTGCTGCTCCAGACATCCTACCACTTGGACCTCTGGGCCTTGACACACTTACTCTCGATCACCAGGAGCTGGTCATCCTCGAAGGCCTGCACTCTTACTCTCTTGCCCGCGTGTTGCTCCATTGAAATCCCCTCACCTATCAAACCACGGTCTATCACCACTAGCAAAGCAAAGTTAAATGAGTTGGACAAATCCAGTGCCATTATTAGCACGCAGTGCATGCATGCCCTGCTCCCTCACGCGGGGCTGCACTTCCCTCAACACCTTCCCTACTGCGTCCATTGGACCTTCCTCCCTCGAATTTCTTCTGACACTGGCTGACTATTCCTTTTTAAGTTCAAACCATTTCCTGGACTGGTCCTCTCATTGAGCAACCTGTCCAGCCCTTTTCCCATTGACGGCAGCATTGAAATTGGCCTTAGACCTTCTTTAGGTTTGGGCAGCCAGAACCGGGTGGCTCTCTTCCACACTTGGGGAAACCGCTCGAGTGTTGAACAAAGAGCGCAGGTAACCGCCGCTCGCTACCTCTAGACTAGACTGTATATAGAGTAACGGATATTTTTTAGTATCTGCGTTAGTCGGCTTTCACACGAAAGTAGCCTGTGACGTGCGCCTTGCTACCTGGAAAAAGGTAGCATGCTCATTTTCAGGAAACCTAAGCGGATTTATGGATGATATCAAATTTTTTCGACGGCACTCCGTTGGTTTAAAATAATTTGCATGTCTCTTTGTTGGAAATGTCTTATTGGACCGGAACTATCCAGTGCGGTTTAACTGTAGAGCCTATCAGAGAAACGAGTCCTCAACTGAAGAAGATAGTGAAAAATATACAATGAAACGCAAGAATTTTTATTAAAAAAATATTCAACATAATGGTAATGTGGATGATAATAATATCTATTTCCCAAGAACATCAACCCTAACAGTTAACTGTCCAATCTCGTCAATTTTTTTTCCCCATGTTTCGAATCTCCCAGAAAACGGAAATCCATCCTTCAATTCCGGCGTTTCATCAATAAGAAGATATCTGAATTGCCCATCTTTTGCGGGCTTCCAACATTCATGAGGAATTCCTGTTTTAGCAAAGCTTTGTCTTCGTCTTGGACCTTCAATATATTCTGCATAATGCTGAATAGAAAAGCAGAATCTCCGCCATGTGCTACTCCCTTGATTGGTCCTGGAATTCTAAATATCACAGCTGCGATTAAAGGCGTGAACATACCTTGGGAAAACTATAAATACAATCGTGGTGCCAAAGGGCATTCGTAATTGAATAAAAATGGATATACTGTGCTTGTAGACGTCTGTAACTGCAGCCTGGCTGACTCAAAAACGCCGCATATGAAGCTTGCATCTCCGCATAACTGTCACGATTTTTTTTAATGCACTCCAACATAATCTTACCTTTTCCAATGCATCACTTGTAGCCCCATCTTTGTAATAGAACTTGCTCAGTAATTCCCCCACTTGGTTCCAGTCTTGAGATCCCTGTCTAAGACCAAGATTCCAAGGAATTCCGAATTGCTGTGGATCAAGTTTGATGTTGTTTAACTTGAGGAAAAACTCGTATAGAAAACCTTCATTCGAGCAGGTACCTGATGAAAAATTCTGTTTTGTAGATGTGAGAGCCTTGATTGTAACATACCTGTCATTGTGGGAACATGATTGAAAGTTCCAGACCTGAATATTTTTATAGGCTCGTCTATTGAAAAAGCAGATGGATTTGGTTTCTCTATAACTGGTCCAAACGGTCTTCTACGTGTATTATCCAACAAAACCTACAATATTAAATTTTTACTTACTTGTACTTACGTAGTGGGAACGTTACATCATCCAATTCCTTTGCTGCACTGTACACCAAGTCTGCAGATGCCTTCATCAGTACTTCCAAGGCCTGTTTTCTATGACTGCAACCACTCCCATTTTTTCACATATTTTGATGGCATTTTTTTAACCCCAAGACCATGGGTTCAATACTGACCCGCTTTGAACAATGCTTTTATGAAACAGGCCTTTGGTAGTTGGGGAAATACTCTGAAATCATACTGAGCTCTGATAAGGTAGATATCCAAGATCATTTACCAGAAATTGAGCTGCTGCTCCACCAGCGCTGATTCCAAAAATGGTAACATTACTGGGATCTCCACTGAAGTGTGATATGTTTTTCTTGACCCATTTCAGAGCAAGGACTTGGTCCTTTAGACCGGCATTTCCAGGGATATCAAGTGATTCGTCATCCACTCTCAAGTAACCTTAAAGCAATATTGTCAATACAATTATTGTTGATATTGTTGAAAGCAAACCAAATACTCCAAGGCGATAGTTTATGGTCACCAAGACAACATCTGCTGTTAGAAGATAGTGCCGACCGCATAAACGTTCGCATCCTGAGCCACCAGTGAAAGCACCACCATGTATGAAGAACATTACTGGTTTTGATTTGATGTCTGGACCTGGAAGCTTCAATTGTTTTTAGATAATTTTGCTTTGGGTACATGAATCCACTAACCTTCCGGGTATATACATTTAATAACAAAGCGTCTTCCACTGCAGAGACCTCCCCATCAGGCCAAAACGTTTCACCAAAACAACGGCGAGTATTTTTTGATGCATCTAGAATTCTTTTCCAAGGTTCCGCTGGCTGTGGAGCGTGATTTTTTTGTATACTTGAGTATTCTCTTAAATAGATTTCTTCTCACTTTGAATCTCTGCTCTCCGATTGGAGGTTTACCATAAGGTATGTCCAGAAACTTAGTATTTGGTTGTCATCCATGTCTTTGTCGATAACTCCTTTCAATTGTCCTTGATTTATTGTTAGTGAGGGACGTGACATTTTTCTGAATAAAATGCAAAAATAAAATGAGAATACGAGAACACCTAGTATAATCTCTATTTCTCAAGTTAGTCCAATGTAAATGAGTAATATGGAAACATTTTACACGTTCAACCCAGTTGCAATTCTCTCGATTCTTCCACACGTGCGGGATTTGCCAAACTTCAACCGTAATGTGAAAAAACACCGATCGTCGCCACAAAACACAAAAATGACATTTTCATCGCATTCCAACCTAACAAAAACAGTTATCCAAACTTGAATCTTTCCATCCACACTGAGCGCTGTTCGAGGAACTGCAAACTGGCATTCGGAGTTCGCTCACTACCGCATGTCTGGTGCCGGATTTCTATCGTTACTTCTCCATTTTTGTGGCAATAATTTACAAGAAGCAGCTTCTCTGGTCAAGATTTGGGATAATCTGCCTCAAGAGATGATGATGAGCATGACAAGACGATAAACAGCTGTCATAAGGGCTCGTGGAGGTCACAGACGTTATTAACAAATTTCATAATATTTTGTCTACGCTTAATTGTCAGAATTAACATGTCTATCAACTTTTTCTCAGAAACCCTGTAGAGTCTCTCACAATGGAGATATGGCAGTGAATAAAAAAAAAATGATCAGAAAAGATCGGTCACAGGAAGATAATCCCAATTGGCACACGTTTACTCTACAGTCTGAAAAAACATCTGAAATTCCATACTTCTTTTCGAATTCGAACCCTTTATCTGATATGGAAAAAATTGTTTCAAATCGGTAATAATTCAGTTGCTTTCGACAAAAATCAAAACAAAATCGAAGTTGAGGGTTCAAGAGAAAAGTGATGTCAAACTCAGTGAAAGTTTTGCCCGTCCCCCCAATTCTGGTGTGTATTTCATATTTCATAATATATCAACCATTTCCACAGTAAATAAATGAAAAATCTTGATGATAAATTTAATATGATAGTTTGTTCAGATGTTAAAATATTTGAATGTTTTTGATTTTCGACGGGGATGTGGAAAATCGTTGATGTTGGATAAAACGCGTGCGCCACCCCCTGTATTTTACGTGGTAGAGGGCCCACAATCCCTATCGGGTATCTTTGAAATAGTTTAGAAAGTCCAAGTGTTCGTTGTTTCCAAAATTCCGCAAATTTCGCTCTTAAATGATCTTTTGAACAAAAACACGGGTGTTGATGAAAATAAATCAAACAGTCTATTTGTCCCAAATTTTAACAATTGTCACCAACCAGTCAATAAATTAAACAAATGATATTAGAAATAATATTGGAAAATAGGTCAAAACTCTTCTGGTGGAGACTCAAGATAGCAGCTTACTTAAACGCAATTTACCATCTGTGGAATATTGGTAAAATAGAAAGGAGCGGCGTGTGAACGAAGTTTAAAGCGACGGATTTTGCACCAGCGTTTTTTTACAGAATAACAGCAAAATTTAAAAGGATATTTTCCGACGGCGTAGAGAGAAAATTATTCGGTAAAACCGACGTGATCGGGTTAGTTTGACGAAATTAGACGAGATTGAGGCACGGGAAATTTTAAGGAAAATTAGCTCGTCTATCTGATTTTTCGGCGGCGGGAGACAATAATGACAATATGTAATTTAAAGAAAACGTTGCCCGTACATGAAGCAACCCCAGAAGCGTCTCTGTACTAGTTGTACTAGTTCTCAAGAATATTGTTAAACTAAAAAACATTTTGTAAATATGAAAGCTTTAGATATTCATCTGAACTTTTCAAAAATCCTATCAAAAAAAACAAAGGACTATCGAAATGTCAATATTTTTCGAAAAGTAGCATTTTTTCCAATTGAACCCCCTGTATATTATCATATATTTATGAAAGTACGTGGTCTATTATTAAGTGATTATGTTATTTTGTAAGTTAGGACTGTTATTTATAAGAAATTGAAATATATTTAGAGGTTAACAGCTTTGTCCACAATGCATTGTATTTTGACAATAAAGCACATTATTATTATATATTATGAAAGAGCTTATTTTCTTGATTTCAAAAATATATAGTTTGATACCTTTCTGATAAGTCGTTCAGGAGATATTCAAGTTTAAACATGTCTAAAAATTAGTATTTAAATCCCGGTTGCCATGGATAAAGTTGCACCAATTTATTAATTCGTGAATATTTGGAATAACATCTAGAAGATATAGTACATTTTGTAACAAGGGCGGAAAGTAGATGATTTTGACGAGGGTATAAAGTAGCAGCACGAGCGAAGCGAGGGCAGATATAAGCAGAGTCAAAATCAACTTTCGTCCGTGGTGCAAACAGTTCTTTTTGTACAACCAGTTTGTAATCATTTAAAAAAGAATAATTATGAAAATCAAAAATAAATAATCGATACACTGCACTACACTAGACGACACAAAAATTAACACGTCGCTTCCCTTTAGGCATGCGCATAAATGATATTTTGGTCATTTCGGTGTTTCGCTCCTGCCCATATGGCTGGCTTCTGCCCGAGTAAAAAGGTACGCTCCTGCCCAGCGTAGCCGGTGGATGTTCTCTTAAATATCGTTCAAAACGTAACGCTCCTGCTCATAGCTTTAAATTTTCAAAATGGCCCTCTTCGCGACCTTCACGACAGCGGCGTGTTCATTTTTGTGTCGTCTCACTACACTGCCGACAAGTCAGACAACTGTCAATCATGGTTACAATATAGGTGTGTTCCCATATTCTTTTGTGGTGCCATGCACCGAGATTGTCACGTGATTAGTTCCTTCTAGTATGCTAGACTGTCAAGTGGTTATTATATTCAGAGGCGTTGGGATCCAAGGAACCGTTGCTAAGCTACCTACTTTTGCGCCCGCGGGCGCGAAAGTAGGTACTTTTAGGCCCGGCTGCCAAAATTCGCGACTTTCCGCCTGCTTTGCATGCATTGAAAAGTAAACGTTACGAGTAGGTTGTACAAAATAGTACATTTTGTATCAAGGGCGGAAAGTAGATGATTTTGACGAGGGTATAAGTAGCAGCACGAGCGAAGCGAGTGCAGATATTAGCCGAGTCAAAATCATCTTTCGTCCGTGGTACAAACAGTGCTTTTTGTATAACCAGTTTGTAATAATTTGAAAAAGAATAATTATTATGAAAATCAAAAATAAATAATCGATACACTGCACTACATTGCTGACAAGTCAGACAACTGACAAGTTTAATGACAACTGTCAATCATGGTTACAAGTTACAATAGGTGTGTTCCCGTATTCTTTTGTGGTGCAGATTCATTGTCACCGAGATTGTCACGTGATTGGTTCCTTCTTGTATGCTAGGCTGTCAAGGGGCTATAAGATTCAGAGGCGTTGGGATCCAAGGAACCGTTGCTAAGCGACCAACTTTTGCGCCCGCGGGCGCGAAAGTACTTTTAGGCCCGGCTGCCAAAATTAACTAGTTTTGAGCTCCATTTCTATTGTTTCAATCTATATTATCACGATTCTGTCATTTTTTCCATAGCAACAGGCATGTGAATATTCATTTTTAAACATATTATTTAAACCTGAATATCTCCTGAACGACTCATCAGAAAGGTATCAAACTATATATTTTTGAAATCAAGAAAATGAGCTCTTTCATAATATATGATAATATATGAAATATTGAAAAAAATGCTACTTTTGGAAAAATATTGACATTTCGATAGTCATTTGTTTATTTTGACAGGATTATTGTAAATTTCAGATGAATCCAAAACTTTCAAATTTACAGAATTTTCATATCTCCATAAATAACCGCTAGCCTATGGGTCAATATATACGGAATGACCCTGTACAATGAGACATGATTGTTGTTGGTTATCGTGGTTTCAAGTTTATCTGCGAGATTACCTATCATTATCACTACAAATTTGTGTTACCTATTTGAAAATATAATTTATTTGTCTTAACAGGCTAATATTTGGATAATAGTGTTGATGTCCACTTACAATGAGATCTGATATGATGGCACTTCACTACAATATATAATGTATTCAGTATACACGAATAAATTATCAATTGCATAGGAAACGCGTTCTTACACTGACCACTCAAATCTGCAATCTAACTGCACAGAAATAAATTAACGGATGTAAAGTGGAATGTCGTGTGAGGTTAGACACAAACCCTTTTGGTGAATTTAATCTATTGAATAGGTATATATTAGCAGCGGCGGCTGTATAAGTGCTATTCAAGTGCCGCGAAGCTGCGGAACACACTTAATTTCGACAATTTATTTTTTTTCTTATTTTTTTTGTATAATTAATAAATTTGATATCAATCAATCCCCGAAATCCTTTATATAGCAAATGTCAAAGAACTTTCGATCTACGTCATGATTGCCACCAAGCACGTTGTTATGAAATTTGCTGGTGGCCAAATTTGGTCACTTGCAAATCACATAATAACTCGCTTGGTAGCAGTTATGACGTGAATCAAAAGCTGTTTGGCACATTGAAATGCATACTATCGTACCTGGAAGGGAGCTGGAAGGGAGCTGGAAGGGATCTGGAAGGGACTCGTCAATTGTTGACACGATACAGAAGTGAGGCAAATTAGATTGATGAATAACAGCGCAGGTTGCATAACCAGGTGGGGTATTCCTTCATCTCGAATAAGCAATAACTGGTTGCATAAGTTTTCACAATAGTTACTGTGATCATTTTGATTTATATTTAAGCATTGAAATGGATACTATTGCATAGTATCGTAGCTGGAAGGGACTCGTCAATTGCCAAATTACTGTAAATTTGAGGCAAGTGCGACAGAAAGAGATGTAAGGGGAGTTCCTTTTTCCTTTCTATGTTTTCTGTTTCATCTTCTGTCAAAGGGCACTTTCGGAAACACTGATCCGAAATCCCCTATCATCATGCAGTTGTCATATTTGGTTTCTTTTTATTAACGTAATTGGATCACTATTTCCTTGTGTCAAATGAATATTATTAAATGGCGGATTCTGTTTTGAACATAATAGGTGTGTTTGTTATGCTCCACTAGTGCACCCCACTTATGCAACCCGCGCTGTTATTTATCAATCTAATTTGCCTCACTTTTGTATCGTGTCAAGGCCATTCCAGGTCGTATTCATTTCAATGGTTTGGCATTGCTGTATATCATTTTATTGTATTGTTTCTCCAACGGCAACTGGACACAAAATTTGAATTATAATAAAAATGACAAAAGAACCGGAATCAGAGAAATATAACAAAACACAAAACTAATCAGAGTGAATATTTTGTTCATTTTGCCTAAGTTGCCTACCTAAACACTGATTTCAAAAGTTCCACTGCGTTTTCTATTTTCTGAAACGCAGAGAACACTATTTTCAAAGATTTTTTTGAGAAGATGGCAGTGAGCAAAATTATTATTTGAGTGGAGGTGATTATCAGTAACATTGTTTCCATGGTAGTCATGGCCAACTTTTCGAAAAGTCGTTAGTTTCAGAAGAGCGATTATTGTGGCAGCGGTGGAAATTAAAAACCAATTATCTCGAAAACGGCTGATCGAAATGTCAGCAGATGTTATTTATCTGATTTCAAATGTACCATATTTGAAATCAGAAAAATAACATCTTTCATTGTAGCTACAAATAATAATTAGACCTTTCCATTAGATGGAATACTTTTTATCGCTTCCCCGTATAGCTTTGAATCCACACAAAATAACAAGTTTTTCATTTTGCTGTTCGATAAAAAAAATATAAGGGGATGTCACCGCGTACGCAATGCTCTAGCTGAGTGGACAGCGAACGATTTCCAAATAAGTCTGATTGGTCGAGCACTGTTTATGATAGATTTGGTGCTGCAAGGTGGCAGAACCCAAGTAAGTAAGTAGTAAATAATTCCTTTATTTAGCATAATAGCTACAATGTTTCATACATAATAATAATAACCTAAGTATAATATAAAAATAAACATTGAATAAAAATGAAGAACAACTGTTTGAAAAATACAAATTTAAAAAAAGATACAAAAAATAGGTGTATATGAACGTTACAATATCTAAAAATGAAGTATAATATGGTCTTTTAGTAAATTCTTAAATCTAGACAGGTTATCACAGTTTTTCAAAACAGTAGGTGATTATTCTGTTTTTTGTAATAACTGCACGACCGTGTAATGCTGTATGGTACTATTTTTCGTTCTTAGTGATGTAATAAATGAATTCGATCGAGTATTCTCAAAATCATAGTTATAACTCCCTGGAGTTCGAATATAAAATTAAGACTTGTTATTAAAGAGCAATAAATGTTATTAATGAGCAGAAAAATTCTTTAGTGGAATATTATGCGTGAATTCATGTAAGATTAGTTAACAGCAAAGCTATAAATCAATCAACTTCTTCAGAACGTTCGCCTGAAGCTGTACTTCCATTGCTCTAGTTGTTGTCTTAGACTATGTTTGTGAAGCCAATACTGCGTTGTACTAATGCATTCCATCATTTGGATTTTTGGATGAGTGTTTCATCATTATTTTGTATATACGTACGGAATATGATTTGGCAGTATTTATCGAGAAAGTCATACCATTAATGACTACTTCCACACACTTACCTATGTTATGGGTTATCGACACTGAGATATATAAGCAGCAGAGGTCTTGAAGAGAAAACTAAGAGAAATCGAGAACGGTACCGGGCGTCCCAATATCTTCGCCTATGTATCATATTTGATAATAAACAAGTGAAAACTATTTCACGAGAAAAAGAGTAACAGAGACTAACAGCAATTTATAACCATACAAAATGGCTCGAGCGTGAAAATCGTACTGTTGTAAAAATGGCAATAGGTTACACACCGACTCCAACCCAGAAGTCCAATTTTCCCAATCATTATAAGCAGAACAGGAACAGGAAAGTTACAGTCAAGGGTGTATCGCCTTATGAGTTATGGAATGAATGAGTAAAAAACCAATAACATTTAATCATCTCAAAATACGTTCAACCTGCTATGCACGCATGTACCTGTGCAGAAGAAGAGTGGATAGAAAAGCCATGAAGGAATACTTGACTGGTCATGGAGAGGAAAGAGAATTTAGAACAAGGAGGAAAATTCTGAAATGAAGTACTTACCTATCTCATGAACCTGAACCTTTCTTGAAAGTGAAGAAATTGTGGATGTTAAAAATGATAATGAAGAATCATATTACGATGCGGAGGATGTGGGGAAGAGGATGAAACAACACTTTACATAAGATGTGACTGTGAAGCATACAAAGACTATCAAGAGAAACACCCGCAAGAGTTTAAACTCAGATTAGAGCTAGTAAAATCACTGGCCTATAGAAGCGACGGAGCTGAATCTCTGCAGGTAGAACAAATTAAGAGTACAATATTAATTATCAATTTTGGTGGGTATACATTGGCAAGATAGGAGTCTCTAACTACACCAAGGGTCCCTTGAGAAAGCTCGGTGTTCATAATTGAATTTTCTCTGCTGAAAAAGAAATATGTCTAAAATGTTTCTTTGCCATGTTAGTCAGAGCGTTAGGGGCAGTGTTGCCATTTTTTTCAAGGAACTTGATTTCCTACACTGGATTTCTACTTCCCATGAACCTCAACTGCAGGATCTCGAACCCCTTCTCTGCAGCTGAAGATAAATATTTTCTGTGGGGTAAATACAATTTCAACGAACTTCTCAGGAAGTGAGGCCTTTGCAAGTATGACAGACATACGGATTTTGTCTTCGATTCGGAGCTTTGCTGTTTTGTGCAACATGTAATTGAAAAGCAGGTTATCCATCCAAAACTGCCAAATGAAATTCTTCTCTACCTCATCCAATACCTTTGTTGCTTTGTATAACTTCTTTGCAGATGCTTGTTAATACATTTTCGAAACTAATATCTTTGAATAAAAACTCTTTGGCCAAGAAAAAGGGAATTATTTATTGCGATATTTGAAAATTAGCCAACCCAGCTCTGGAAAACATGCAACTAATGGTAAGTTGAAAAAGATGATAAACTTGGTAGGTGGTCATAAAATCACTTTTTTATGGGTATGGTTCCTATTAATATGATGTGATGTTTAGAAAACATATAGGACTTGATCAGAGCTTGGACGCCGACTGTGTAGATTCTTGATCGTATCCATGGATATCAATACTGAATTTGAGCGGTCCAAACTCATTTATAATCCGTTCCCAAAATGCGAATCTCTCTGGATACGGAAATCCTTCTCGAAGTTCTGGCTTTTCATCAATAAGGAAATATCGGAATTGCCCATCTTCAGCGGGTTTCCAACAACTATGTGGAACTCCTGTCTTGGCGAAGTCGGTCCACATTTTAACAATCATACAAATAGCTTCTTTGTCTTTTGCTTGGATCTCTGGTGCCTGCGTCAAGCTGAATAGGAAGCTAGTGTCACCGCCATGTGGTACTCCTTGAATTGGTCCTGAAATTACAAATTATTGGTTTTAAGTATACCTTTCCAGATCATAACTACCTGGGAGAAGCTTTGAGAACATACATTTACACAAAGGGCTCTGATGGTCGAATAAGTAAGGATAAACTGCCCTCTTAGTTGTTTTCAGCTGAAGCCTCACTGATTGCAAGATGCCGTATATAAAACTTGAGTCTGCGGACAACTGCGAAAAAATTATTAATGTTTTGAGAGCTTCAATGAAAAAACGGTGCAACTCCAAGAGACTCTTTGGAACAGAATTTTCGAACTCTGGATGAAAAACTTTGACAACAAAAAAGCGCTTCTGAAGATTCGTGGAAATTCATCCCACCCTGTTAGTATTTGGTTCTCCTTAATTTAACGTAAGGAAATGGAGCACAAAAACCCCTGAACTGGAAGAAATTATTTCCGGAAAAATCCCCAAAAACCACTCCCTTTTTTAGAGTGTCGTTCAACTACCTTGACGAGGAGCAATCTCAGGAATAATCTAAGATCAGAAAAATAATTAATGGGTATTCTCCCCTCTCCGCTGCTACTTTGATAGTACCTACGGGGTGTCCGCGGTAAGTATATAGCATAGTTTCAGGAGTGTATGTATAGGGGAAGTCAAAATAGCCCCAGTTTGTCATATTGTCACAATAAGGGCTTGTGGCTTGTGGGGTTTTCAACTGTACCCTACCCTTATTGCGCGCTAGTGACGTAGCACTCAGACAGAAGGGAAACTCGTATCACTTCTCATCTCTATTTTCTTCAAATACCAACCGTGGGATGAGCGTGGGCCGCTGGCTGGAAAGGGAGAATAGGAATACTTGCCAAGCTAGAAACTTGACTGACACTACTTTTTGCTCTCCCGAACCCCGAACCATCGTTCCGTGGCTGAATTTATGTCCAAAAACTGTCGTGTCTGCATTGTAGGTCATGCGTCATAATATTATCGTAACATAAATTAGTGGATTTATTCAGCGTACTTTCCACCCCATTATTACGATGATAATATTTATGATTTTCTAGGGTGCCTCCTAACGGAGATACAGAGCCCTACTATAATTAAAAACTATTGGTACATTTTGTTCAATACATTTGAATTGTAGTAATGTGAGTAATTGACCTTACTTTGATACAAATTAGAAAACGAATTTTTCATACAAAACACCATATCAGATTTTAGTGATTGTGCCATGCATCAAAATGGCTTTTATTTCCTTAAACGCAAACCGTTCGTCGTATGAAAAAATATCAAGAGAAAATATCTGGACTGGTAGGAAAGTGATGATGAAAAAGACGTTTTTGTCTTGAAATTTTAACACCCTGTATTTCGGAAACGAAGCATTTTCGAACATAATTTTATTTGAAAAACTTTCTCATTTTCCTGAATTCTATACACTGTTAAAAGGAATCTAACATCTTAAAGATCACCCCGTATAATTGGTGTTGGTAACTAGGGTCTAGGATATTACTGCACGAGAGTGAAATTTACAAACAAAGCCGGTGAAGAAAGGTTTGTGATCTCTGGAGGACGGTAGTACCAATCACCATATGAACTATATACGGTACAGTACAGTACAGTATCCGTCCCGGCTTTGCTATCGAATAACGTTGAAAGCTACACTCATAAATTTGGAAAACGACAAAACGCGTAATTTATTTTTATTAATTTTATCAAAGATCATCATAATGAAATTTCAAGTCGATGTGGCCAAAAATACATTTTTTCCATTGATTTATGATTTTTCACACCCCCGTTTGCCACTTCAAGGGTTGAATTTTGAAAAACGACGAAACACGTGTTTAATTGATTTCATACAAGATTATTAATTTGGAGTTTGGAGTCGATGTGACCAAAAATACAATTTTTTATTGATTTATGATTTTCCACCTCCCCACCCCTTCCGCACCAATAAGGATGTGACCAAAAATACGTTATTTTACCTTGCCCTTGAATTGTTCTGAAATACGAGGTCAACAAATATTGTTTACCACCCCATGCATCTTCTTTGACTTTGTCCCCCCTAGGGGTTGAATTTTGAAAAACAACAAAACATGTGTTTGACCAATTTCATTCAAGTTTATTCATATGAGGTTTCCAGTTGATATGACAAAAAATACATAATGGACAATTTGCAGAATTTTTGGAAATGAAAAAAAGCATCAAGATTAGGGTGTAATAATGCCATCAACGCTAAAAAAATTAATCTGTGGACTTTAATAATGTAGTAATTGATTATTGAAAATTGCGCCTGGCCCCGCCCCCAAATACCCAAACATCCTGTCGAAATGGACGTGACGTCACAGTATTACTCGAATATTTTTTCACCCGTCAAGTCGGTCGCTTGTCGCTTCTATCTCCTTATTCTTTACTGGTCACGCCCGGCGGCGCCACTCGCACCATGTATAACCTACAAATTTTGTTGAGGTTTTGATTGTGTCGTGTTTATCATTTTATTACTTGATTCAGCAGGAAAAGCTCCAATAAGAAAACAATATCAAACTTATTACACAAGTTTGATATTGTTTTCTAATTGGAGGGGGGGTGCAAAACTCTCACCTTTTCACGAGAAATAAAATCTTTTTCTTGTTTCTAAAAAGTCCTGAAATGAGAAGAAGGTGGTTTCAAGCATTGAGGGCATCACTTCTAATTGATGCCCCATTGTCTGTTAGATGTGCTGTTTGTGAAGATCATTTCAATGTAAGTATAGGTTCATCGTAAAGAAAGAACCAAGTTTTCAATTAAATTGATATTTTTATCAATGACTCGGTGGCCCCTAAAATGAAAATGTCGGTCACTGAAAGTATTTTTTTTATAATAATGTCACTGTGTCAAACGACTAAATGAGGAGCGGTCGACAAAGGTATTAGACATAAAAGGATAGACCTGTAAACCATCGACCAATGACTGTTGACTCAATCGCGAAGATGAGGACGTCACGGGTCACGGGAAGTAATATGGTCACACCCCTTTTTCGTTTATTTTGTTAAGTTTGCATTTTTGTTTATCTAGTATATTTTTGAGTATTTTCAAAAAATATTTTGCTGATGACTTTCAAATATTGGGCAGAATACGTATATAAAATTTCAAGTCATTTGAAAATGTAGATATGCAAATTGTCCACTCTTCATCAATATACATCAATATAACCGGGAAAATATTGGAGATCTCTCGGATACAGGTAGAACATGAGAAAAGATGATGATAAGTTCCTATAATTCTTTTCCCTAGAGGAGACGCCCCTCTGATAGGCGCCGGCGCCGGTGGAATTTTCTTTGCAAATAATTTTTAAAGTACTCAATATAATTAGATGGAAATTCAATATGATAGACACTACCAAAGACCTCTTGAAATAGTGTTCTTAAAACACATTTATCTTATTCAGTTAACCAGGGGCGGACTATAGGTTGTACATTTCAATGCTTAAATTTTCGAACCCTGTATGATAGAGACTTGAAAAAAACAAATTTAGATAGCCTGAACCTTTGGCTACAAAGAAGGTACTCCTGTTCATTATCGATAAATATTTTTTTCAAAAAAAACCTCGAAAAAAGCCATGACGAAGTGGTGCCCTTGACGAAATGATTTTAAAAAATGTGAACCTAAGTTTTTTCGAATTTTGCATTGTTTTTTCTGATTAATTTTCATGAAAATTTCAAGGAAAATATTGGTTCAAATTTTTTCAAAACATTTCGTCAAGCCTAGCACTGCATTGCTATTCTCGATGGTTTTTCCAATAAAAATATGTTTTTTTCCCGTACACGGTTCATTTTATCGATAATCAACAAGAGTATCTTTTTTGGAGCTTAAGATTCAAGC
The DNA here is from genome assembly GCA_958502075.1 of Orchestes rusci. Classification (NCBI taxonomy): domain Eukaryota; kingdom Metazoa; phylum Arthropoda; class Insecta; order Coleoptera; family Curculionidae; genus Orchestes; species Orchestes rusci. The sequence continues at coordinate 32,028,497 of OY293307.1, forward strand.
TTTCCAAATTTATTATTTTCAAGTCTTTATCATACAGGGTGTTGAAAATTTGAGCAATAGAATGAACAACCTATTCCACCCCTGGTAAACGGAATTAGATAAAAGTGTTTTAACAACACTATTTTAAGAGGTCTTCAATAGAAATTCTATTGAGTTATTGAGTACTTGAAAAGTTATTTTTGCGAAAGAGAATTTCACCGGGACTGACGCCTTTCAGAGGGCCATATCTCCGTAGGCAGGGCCTCTAGGGAAAAGAATTATAGGAACTTATCATCATATTTTCTCATGTTCTACCTGTATCCGAGAGATCTCCCACATTTTTCCGGACACCCTGTATATGATTTTTCCTACCCGAACCCTTTTCAGCCCCTTCGGGATAAAATTTCGCAATAGTAGTTCGGCCAGCAATCAAGTGCGGAAAAGGAAAAGTCACTTTACGCGCGTGCGGGTACACTATTTTTTTCTACAAGCATGCGGAAAATACCACTTTTCCGCACGCATTTTATTTGAAAGAGTCACTTTTCCGCGCTCAGTGCGGAAAAAAAAATCCCACCCACAACTACGAAAATCCGCCAAAGAAAATCAAACGACCCATAACTGCACTGCACTGCAACTGACTAAGACAAAAATATGGAAAATACCACCTGGAAATTGATCGAATCACTATAGACCAACACAGCCAACTTCTGAAAGACGAATTGCATTAATGGAGAATGAAAAAGTGGGACCAAAAAATCAGCGAAATGTCAACTCAGAAAGGATCAGCCTGGCAAGTTCCAAAGAAAATCAAGGCAAAAAAGAAGATCGATTCCCCCTCTCCAAGGCCAAAATGGTTTTTGCTTTTATCGTGAACACCATTCACGATAAAAGCAAAGCAAACCTACTGGCACGAACCCAACGCAGACTCAATATACACCCCAACAAAGATGAAGAATTCATTAACGAAGTCAACGAAAGTTACCAAAAATTAAAATAGCTTCCATATTCAGGAGTGGTCCAAACACCAGCAACATTGGAAGGAATTTCTACAATTATCAAAACACCGAACAAAAGAAAGTCACCAGGCAAAGATGGGATTTACTTTACAATAAGGCGTTAGCACTTTTCCCTCGTTGGATGCTGATGAAATTAATGAACATCACTAGTGCAGTATTGCGTCTGCAATACTACCCGAGGAGATGGATAAAAGCTATCAACTGCCATGGAATTGTATCCACTCATTGGCGGATACAATAAAATGAATTCAAGGTGCAAAATTACCATCATTTTGTGTGTCATAAGAGCGCAAATGATATATGGGTCTACATCCTGCGGAAATGCAACAAAATCTAACATCCAGAGGCTACAATCATTGGGAAATAAGACAATATGAAACGCCCTAAACATCCCTTGGTTTGTCCAACGGAGAAAAGTCTACGAGGACCTCAAGCTTTCAACTATAATGGATGCCATAAAGAAGAGAGCAACGAACCTGTTCAGAACGGCAGAAACTCATCCCAGCGAAGAACTAAGGGTCAACTGCACCTCTGAAGGGGAGATGGCGTTTTACCAAAAGTACCAGGGAAGGCCAAGGGACCTTCTCATGGAGTACAACGATGAAGATAACCCCATACCTGCAAGCAAAGATATGGGGCGATATGAAACATTACACCTCCGGCGACGGTATATGAGCAGAAATATCCTCAATAACCGAGATGATTAAAACTTGTAAAGAATCTTATAGTTGTAATTATCAAGGCGATCCGCGAGGGTGGTTAGGTTTAGTGGGTACACGGAGGTACATCCAAAAAAAAAAACCTATACCACCATTGCAACTCTGGTTGCCATATGGTTGGAGAGGTTTTAATGTAAGTAGCATGTTTGCAACCAGTCACACGTTACATGCTACTTTGGTCTGAAAAGCCCCCTGATGAAGGTTGAAAGTTCTGCATTTCCTCGAAATCCGGCTGCATTTTACTTTTTTGTCACTACGCATGAAAAAGAAGAACTATAGAAGGAACTGCTATGACGAATACTGCGAAAACCCAAAATATTGTTGCGGCAGCAACCAAGACGATACATGCCGACAATAAGTAACGTATTGATCGTATAATCGTGTCTGAAGGGGTGGCAAATTATAAGGAAAAACCCTGTACGGGGTGATTTGCAAAAATAATGAAAAGTTGTCTATTGTTTAAAAGCAGATCTGGACATTTTGGTAGTTGATTAACAAAGTAGCGGTATCAAATGAAAACACGTGAAAAGAAAAGCGGAAAATTGTGGAAGCTCGTTACAAAACAATGTCTTAATTGTTAACAAATATTATACTGGGTGAGTTTTTTTATGTTTAGTTGAGGGATCTCGAAAACTGTAGCAGGTACGGGAAAGTTTGAATGGGCAAATATTTGCAGTGATGTTGAGTCAAAACTTTTTTGGTTTTTCCAAATTTGACAGCTGTCAACAGAAATAAAAAAAACTGATTTTCAGTTATTCATCAAAACGCTTCTAACTCCGCAGATATCAATTGTAGGGAGAAATGTCAAATACAAAAGTTCTAGGACATTTTATTCTATAGTGCATGTCATTTTATGCAGAATCAAATTTCCTGAAACTTCAATATTCCACATTATCCCCTGCAATTATCATTTCCGGAGCTAACAGCATTTAAAAAATCGCCAAAAAATATTTTTTTTATATCCATTGACAGCTCTAAATTTTTATACCTTTGATATTGCGTCTTCCGTAACACCATTTTTAAAGTAAAAGTTGCTTATCAAGTCATCCAACTTCTTCCACTCTTGCGAAGACCTCTTTATGCCAAGATTCCATGAAATTCCAAATTCATGGGGATCGGGAGTCTTGGAATTATTCATCATGGGCAAAACCTTGTAGACAGACCCTTCATTTGAACATGCCCCTGTGAAACAAAATAATTTAGCAGTCAGTCCAAAAATCATCAAATACATAGTCATTTAAATCTTTTCTTACCAACCTATCATTGTAGGTACATGGTTGAAGTCTCCCGATCTGAATATCTCCAGAGGTTCATTTGTCAAAAATGCAGATTGACTAGGATGTTCAATAACTAGCCCAAATGGTCTTCTGTATGAATTATTCACCAGTTCCTACAAGATCACAGATTTAAGTCTTGAACATAAAAATCGGGCTTATCACATCGTGTATCTTCAATGATGCTTCGTACACCTCTTCTGCAGGTGCTTTCAGAAGAACGTCCAAGGCTTCTTTTTCGGTATTTACCGAGAGTCCCAGTTTTTCACATAGAATGATGATATTTTTCTGACCCCATGGCCATGGATTCAAAACTGAGCCGCTTTGAATAATGCTTTTGTGAAATAGATCCTTGGCAGTTGGGGAGATGTTCTTCAGAATTGATCATGGAAATGTTGATAACAAGTTAATATTTACCAAAAAGTGTACAGAAGCTGCACCAGCACTTATTCCGAAAATGGTTACATTACCAGGATCTCCATTGAAGTGAGATATATTCTCTTTGACCCATTTCAACGCAAGAACTTGGTCTTTTAGTCCTGCGTTTCCAGGGATGTCAAGTGATTCGTCATCTACACTTAAGAAACCTGGAAACTAAACGATTACTATGAAGTAATTTCAAAATGTGTTCACAACCGAATACCCCAAGTCGATAGTTTATGGTTACGAGTACCACATCTTGTGTTAGCAGATAATGGGGTCCAAAATGGGACTCTGCACCTGACCCCATAGTAAAAGCTCCACCATGTATGAAGAACATTACTGGTTTGAGTTTAGTGTTTGGTTCTGGAAGCTTAAATACAAAAGTTCTGGTGATCAGTACAGTGATCATTACTTACCTCTCGAGTGTAAATATTTAGTAACAACGCATCCTCCACTGGGGGGACATCATTGAATCCAAACGCCCTTCCAAAACAACGACGATGGTTTTTTGTGGCATCCAGAATTCCTTTCCAAGGGTCTGCTGGTTGTGGGGCCTAAACTTTGTTGTTGGAAAACTTTGTAACATCGATCAACTCACTTTGAATCTCAGATTTTCTATTGGTGGCTTGGCATAGGGAATATCCAAAAACTTTAATATTTGGTTGCCATCCAAGTCTTTATCTCTGACTCCTCTCAGTTGCCCTTGTTTTATAGTAATCAAAGGATCCGCCATTTTTCTGGATAATAAGAAATATTACGTTACTATTACAATCAAGCAAAAACTACATAGGTACACTTAACTGGACTTAACAAATCAAGTGAAATCATTTTGATGAATATCTACTGTAAACGAGCATGGTTCGAATACACTATTTTACGTTACGTATACTAATCAATTGTTAACTAATTACGAAGTCATACAAACAAAATAGTAGGGGAGGAGTTACCTGAGATGGGACAATTAAGTTAAAAAACCAATATTGTAATAGTCAATCAAAATAAGACAGCTTTTTGCAAATGAATGAAACATTCAAGTATTATACAGAAACTGTTTATAAATTGTATCATTTTTGTGCATAGACTTAGTCAAGGACTTGGTCTATGTTTTCATGGATTCAAGATTCCATAAAATAATGGGTCCTTAACCATACTAACCCGTGAACAGGACGCGAGTTGAGCCGTGGATAACGAAAACAAAAGGTGCGCTCCGTGGTCACGTGGCATCATCAACCCTCCGATTGTCACGTGATTTTGACATCATTTATGATGTCAAAAGCAAGAAAATATGCGTTTTTTATTTGTATTGATTAAATTCATTCATATCCATTGGAATACATTACAATATGTGGTTCTACCTACATCAGTTATACAATGAGTAACTTCAACCTCCCCAGTTTTTTCTTGAATAGATCATCACAATGGCACTTTTCAAGAATATATATCAGTCATGAAACCCCACTTCCATGATTTTTAATATAGGTTTTTCTAGACACTGTAAAGCACTAATAATGTCGAAACAAAGACAAATAACTATTAAAACGAAGAAAAATTTCTATATTTCACCATTCATAATCGTTTAGCTTAATCTCTAGACACGCGGGTCCCAATGGAATCTAATGCAGAACTTCATTGAGCCGTTTACGCTGAAAAACCGCCGTTTACGGACGGTGTCAGTTCGGCAACGAATGCGAATGAGTACGGAGTACGGGGGGGATTTTGATAAAAATCGATACTATTTGTCATACGGGTTTTATCGGTCAAGAAAAGCGATGATAAAATATTTATATTTTATCTCGCTAAAAACTTTTGAATATCAGTACTCAACTCTTGATAGAAAAAATAATTTTTCAAATTTATGAAGACCCTGTATGAAATTATTTCAAACTTTTTTTATCGACAATCGTATTTTTCTAGCAAGCATTTCACCTATTGGATAGCCCATCGCCTTACATACTGTATATTTTTCCTTGGGATCGTGGTAGAATTTATTGCTTGTGATCAGTTTTTTTAGTTTTCGAATAATTATTGTTTTAGTTCCTGTCCTCTAAACCCAGTGTATCATTGTATTAATGAGCTCGATGTTGTTGATAATTAAACTTAATTTGACTCGACGTAGCCATTTTAAGTGATTCAAGTACAAGTTTCTACTAGAACTATGATATATTGACAAAGTTAATGGTTAATTGAAAATTCCTCTGCAATGTAGTATTTTTCATTTGCGACATGTGACTACATAGATGAAAAATACTATTTTACAGGAGGAACGCTATACATGGTAACCCTGAAATTGTACGTTTAACCCCAAATTCGTTAACAAAAAATAAGGCGATCTAGGCAAACTTACCTATATCCAAAAATGCCTCGTCAAGTCTAAAGAGGGCATCAGATAAAAAAAAATAGTTTTTCCTACATTTTTCAAAAACGTGCAAATCGATTTTGATAATTTTTGGTACCTAGTCTTGGACCATGAAATTACGTTTTTTGTTTCTCTAGCGACCGGTTTTAATTAACCGGAAGTGTTATGAATCAAATCAAATCAAATCAAATATGCTTTATTGCCACAGAAAGTGACGTCACATGTAGTTTTTTGTTTTGATTTTTTTTGGAACTGACTTTTTGATGGTTCAGATGCTTTTGTCCAATAGTTAAATGTACTGGGGAGTTTTTCTCTCTCTTTAATAATTTTCTGGGATAAGTGGTTGTGCCAGAAAAACAATATTTCCAATTAGGTACACAGATATTTCACTATTGAATGATTTTTTTTAGCATAACCACTCATCCTAGCAAAGTTTTTCAAGAGAGGAAAAAGCTTTCCTTTACACTGCGTTATTAGATAAAAACTTCTGAATTATCTGAAAGTCAAATCCATAAAAAAATCGAAAGATATAGCTGCATCTCAGTCATATGACTTCACTGATTTTTTATGGAATTGACTTTCTGATAATTCAGATGTTTCTATCTGATAATGCAGTGTGTAAGAAAGTTTTCTCCTCTCATGAAAAATTTTGCTGGGATAAGCAGTTAAGCTAGAAAAAGATAAATCAATAATAAAATATCTGTGCAGCTAATTGAAAAAAAAAAATTCTGGCACAACCACTTATCAACATTTTTCAAGAGAGAGCAAAGCTCCCCAATACATTAAACTTTTAGATAAAACCATCCAAATTACCAAAAAGCCAATGCCAAAAAATATTAAAAGAAATAACTACATATTATTATGACGTTACCTTTACAACACTTCCGGTTTATTACAACCGGTCGCTATAGAAACAAAAAATGTAATTTCATGGTCCAATCCTCACGCTCTCTCCGGCTTATTACAGTCATACACGCCGGACGGAGATAAAATTATCTATTCTGACGTCAGCATGAGTAATGGATGTTGATTGGCGGTCTTTAATCGGTGATTAATATCATAGACTTAAAATAACAAGACACGTAACGCCTATACCTTTAGCATGTTCTGGTCCCAACACAATGATGATAGGCCAGTTTTGTTTTTGTTCACTTACCGGTGAAACGCCCGATTTTCGCCTGTTTTTTTTCTCTGGTCACACACTACACACTTTTTAGGCACTGTTTATCAATTATACACTGAATCCCTCAATTTAGAACAGACAGTTGAAAAAAATTAAAAATTCGCACTTGAGCAATCTTTGATTCTATCAAAACAAATAAAAATGACATAAAACTAAAAATTTGTAACTTCTACCAAACCACCATCAACTTCAATGCATTTATCATTTCTTTTGATAGAATCAAAGATTGTTAAAGTGCCAATTTTTAATTTTTTTCAACTTGATATTTTCGGTTGAAAATTTGTATAGACCCGTTTTAAAGGATGCTGAATCCAGTGGCGCACACAGATTTTTTCAAAAAAAATCGCTAATATGGTTTCCTGAAATTTTGCTCTTAAAAACTAACATAGTAGGCCTTGAAGTCAAAATGGCGAAGGTCACTTTTTGCCAAGAATATACAATTTTTCGAGCTCTACAATCAAAAAAAAAACGAACCAAATCGGTTAAGAAATAAAATTTTTATCAGGGTGTTCCCAAAACAAATGGTTCGGTCTATTTTTCCCACAGCTTTCTTCTTTCTGGGTCAACTTCAGTTGATGGTAGGGTTAAAAAGATGGTCCGGCCGTCCGGTTGCATTTTAACATTCCGGTATAGCATTCGGCAGCAGCTCAAATTCTATTGATCGATTTCAAAGTCGAAATGTCGAAACTGTAACGAGAATGTTCAGCGGTGCTCAAATCCAGGTCGGAATGTTGATGTGTAGTGTGCATAGCCATAGATACATATTATACTGATGAGAATGAATTCAATTGGTAAAATTCTGTGATAATTCTGAAATAATTATAATTGTTTGTTAGATATCAATTATTATAATTTCTAACTAATTTCTCTTTCAAAATGCAGAGCTATAGTGTATAAATTTGCTGGAAAGGACCCCACGCTTCTATCACGATGACAATATTTTTTTTGTTCTGGAATTATTGTATTGCCATCGGTTCTTGAGTTGCGTGTGTCTTCAAAGTTTCGCATCATTCTAGGCCTTTGAAGTGGGTAAAAATCGAGTTCCAATTGTTTTTCGGTATAAAGCTCTATGTGTCATTCTCACTACGTTATATCTTGTTCCATCTCACTCCCCATTATCGACCAAATATCAGAACGCTGCAAAAGAAGTTTCACTTCAATAACAATGGAAGGTTTGCTTGTCAGCTTTCAGAAAAAAAAGAATTGATGTAACCACTCTGTTCCGAACGCTATGCGATGACGAGTCTTTCATCAGGTATCCCCGAATTTCTTGTTCATTAAGGGAATTCATCCGGTCTGACATTTTACTCAATGCAAGCATTTTTTCTGAAATGTGCCATTTTTTATTACAGCACCATTTGGATCAATCCTAGTTTTATTAAGTAGGTAAGATATCAAACTAGGCAACCCAATATCTATTTTTGAAAAAAAAAACGTTAACAGAAACGGTATCTTATTTGGTCAAAAGATACGAAAAATCTACATATTCCGCTCTCTTGTGAGAGACGTATAATCCGTTAAATCAAAAAAATCGATAGTGTATTAACTAAATTGAACCTTTCTGAGATCATTTTTCTGACAATCTCCGTTTGATATAATTAAACAGAAATCAGTAATACCTTCCACAAAGTCTCATGTAATTCACAATAAATTGCCACCGTCTTCGAACAAAATCTATACCCATCTATTTTGAGGCGTGATGTTCACTTAGTTTGGTTGCCGGCGTGATGAAACCCTATTTTGCTAGCAGTGCTTTTTACAGCGGATGAATCCCCTCAACTTTTAAACTATGTCAGACTTTATAGTTTTAGTCATGTGACTCAATTTGCGTGCGATGATATCAAAAACATTTGTGTTTGACCGTTCATTAAATAGCACCTACAATAATGATGTTCAATGGGACATGATTGTTGTTGTTTATCGCGGTTTCAAGGTTATCTGCTAGATAACCCATCATTACTTAGAACATAGAACCCACTAGAACTAGCGTACCTACACCCTAGATTCCGGGCAAATTGTTTGTCACTAAGTATAATAAACATGTTATTATTTACATCTCGTCCGTTGAATTCGTTCAACGTTCGTTCAACGTTGCCTTGTTGCAAATAGAAAGCACTCATCAGAATTTTCACTTTTTATCAAAAGGGAGTAATCAGTTTATTAACGAGGATATTATGTTTTAATGTTTTATTTTTGTTTCAATATCGTTGCTGTTATAGGACAGTTATAATTTATTGGTAAGTTTTGTTTACATAAATCAGCTGTTCGGCCTTCAAAAATACTGAATTTTGGACAAGCCGACAACAGTGTTCCAAGGGAGCTTCAGGCTATGATTGGTTAAAATGATTATCAGCTGTGATTGGTTGATCTCAAATAGGCATTTGTGTCGTGTTGCCAGATGTATTTCGTTGCATCGTGTCTACATAAGTAACTAAGGTTCATGGAAAAATATGAGTCTTATTGATAATGTTTTATTATCACTATAGTGATCTAAAATTGTACATATTATATTATAATTGGTAACTACCGGAGATGCACACATAGAGTATAGAGTATTTTTAATTAGAATAAAAATACCTTGAATACAAGGTAGCTACTTATTTAATTTGCAGTTTGGCAAACTCGCAAGAATTCCTCTCTCCCCTCAATGTATAAACATGTGACACACAAACAGACGTCGGGCTATATCTAGTTGTTGGAAAATCATTGCATCATTATCACTACAGATTTGTGTTACCTGTTTGAAAATATAATAATTTATTTGTCTTATTAGGCTAATATTTGGTTAATGTTGGATAGTGGTGATGTTCACTTACAATGAGATATGGTATGATGGCACTTGACTACAATAAATTTATTCAGTAGTTACACAAATAAACCATCAATTTCGAAATGCGTACTCACACTCATAGGAAATAGAATATTTAATTCTCTTTTCTATGCTCACACTGACCACTCAAAGCTGCAATCTAACTGCACAGAAATAAATATTAACGGATGTTAAGTGAAATGTCCTGTGAGGTTAGACACAGACCCTTTTGGTGAATTTAATCTATTGGATAGGTATATTAGCAGCGGCGGCTGTATAAGTGCTGTGTAAGTGCTGCTAAGCATCAGCAGAACACACCTATATAATTTCGACAATTTGATTGTTTTTTGTTTTTTTTAGAATTCATAAATTTGATAAAAAATTAATCACTTCCTGAAATCCTTTATATGTCATTTTATTGTATTCTTTCTCCAACGGCAACTACACCGCAAGTAACATGGCCTAAAAATATGCATCGCTCTATGACAACTAACTACTTTTTATAAAGTTGGCCATGGTTATCGTAGAAACAAAACAAAACATATTATTACTTTATCCCGGAATTTTCATGAAACAAAATTCAAATTATAAAAAGAATGACAAAAAACACGAACCAGAGAAATATAAGAAAACACAAAACTTATCAGAGTGAAGGCTGCCCCCAGGGTGGAGTCTTGTCCCCTCTCCTCTGGAACCTAGTCGCAGATGAACTACTGGTAGAGTTAAACAGCAAAGGTTTCTACGCCCAAGGCTATGCCGATGACGTAGCAATACTTATCACTGGCAAACACACCAAGACAATATCAGAACTGATGCAGAGAGCTCTGACAATCGTAGAAGATTGGTGCAGGAGGGTGAACCTGAAGTCAATCCTGAGAAAACCTCCCTGGTCAGCTTTACGAGAAAGAGGAAGACAGCGGAATTATTCAAACCCATGTTCTTTGGACAAGAACTGCCGGTGGTAAGAGAAGTCAAATACCTAGGCATCATCCTGGATGACAAACTCACATGGAATTCACACCTACAGAAAATAGTGAATCGAGGTAAAGCCACAATAATGGCAACAAAAAGAGCGATAGGAAAGAATTGGGGCATAAATCCGCGCATGGTACACTGGCTCTACTGTACCGTGGTAAGACCCACCCTTGCTTATAGCTCTGTTGTCTGGTGGCCGAAAATCGAGCAGCGACAAGCAGCCACGGAACTTGCAAAAGTTCAGAGGCTAGCATGTCTCTGTGAAACGGGAGCCATGAAAACCACTCCAACACTTGCCATGGAGGCCAAGCTTAACCTACCTCCTTTAGATATCTATATCAATATGGAAGCAAGAATGGGAGCATATAGACTTAGCAACACCGGGAACTGGAGCCACTCAAACTCCCAAGGACACACTAAGATAACCAGCACAGTCACGAACCACTTAGTAACAATGAGGAGTGATGTTGAAAAATATCAACTTTAGCACGTCTCTCAAGACCAAGCTAATATGGGAAGAGGAAACGGTGAAACAACTCCGGATGACTAATGGGGCAATATGGTACACAGACGGCTCCAAAACAAGCCGGGGAACTGGTGCCGGAATCGTAGGTGAAAATCCAAAGTGGGAAACATGTGAACCACTCGGAATGTACGGTACAGTTTTCCAGGCAGAAGTACATGCAATAAACGTATGCGTGCATCCTTAGTGACAGCCAAGCTGCAATCAAAACCATCTCCTGTCGGGAAACCAAATCCAAACAAGTCATGGACTGTCAGCAAAACCTTGTCACACTGGGAGTATCTAACGATGTCACTCTTGGATGGATACCAGGACACACAGGGATAGCTGGGAACTTGCGGGCGGATCTACTAGCACGCAAAGCTGCAAACACACCATTTCGGGGTCCAGAACCTGCTATTGGTATTACAAAATCTTCTGTGAGAGGTTGGCTGAACTGTTGGTCCAAAAAACAACAGAAAGCTAGATGGTGCCAATCACCATGTCTGAAACACAGTAAATTAATGATGGCAGACGAGATCGAATCATCATTTTCTGGAAGCCTACTGAAACTCAGCAGGAATCAGCTTAGGAAAGTAACAGGTATATTAACTGGACACTGCACTCTAAGGAAACACATGCATATCATGGGTCTTTTCAACGAGGAACCCATATGTAGGCTGTGCAACGAGGAGGAGGAAACAGCCTCCCACATTGTATTCGAATGTGAAGCGCTGGCGTACTGGAGAAGAGATAATGGGGAATTCACAACCACTCCTCAAAGGACGGACAGGGAAACAGTAGAACGAGTCATAAACCTTATTCGGGCAATGGAGCTCTTCGACTGAGAGACAGGCACAGAGAACTGAGAAGATACAATAAGCCCAACAAGAGGCTGCGGTGTCGGGGCCAACAGCTCGAAATTCGTAGCGCCTGTACTTCAGTTATCAGTAATCAGTATCAGAGTGAATGTTTTCTCCATTTTGCCTTATGAACTCTCACTGATTTCAAAAGTTCCACTGCGTTTTCTATTCTCTGCCACAGAGAACACCATTTTCAAAGATTTTTTTGTGGAGATGAGAATGAGCAAAATTATTATTTGAGTGGAGGTGATTATCAGTAACATTATTTCCATGGTGATCATGGCCAACTTTTCGAAAAGTCGTTTCAAAAGAGCGATTATTGTGGCAGCAAGAATTTGGTGGTAGTTCACAACCAATTATCTCGAAAAATGCTGATCGAAATGTCAGCTAATATAGTATATTTGAAATCAGAGAAATAAGATCTTTCATTGTAGCTACAAATAATAATTAGGCCTTTCCATTTAAAAAAAAATCTTTCATTTTATACTGTACCGTGAAGTATCATCTACCGGACCCAAAACCCATCCTGTAAATGACACTTTATATCATCAGAGACTATAAAAAAAATTACTTGACTACTTCAAAAATGACATTTTGCATCATCAAAGACTGTGAAATTGCATTGGTAGCATGGTTTGGCTGACGCCATCTCATGATTTTAATTAATAAGTTGACATAGAATGTTGGTAACAAATAATCAACCTATCTATTACCCAAGTGTTGACATGGTTTGGCTGGCGCCATCTCATGGTAAGGATGTGAGGCGGACTGCCACTCTATGTGTATGGTTTGACAAGAAAGCACTTTAAACCGATTAAAAAAAATTATTACAGTATGGAACAAAACAATGTACGATACACAGCCGTTAAATGTCATTAAACTACTCTTCTAGAAATTCCAGACTCGTCTCCTTCGTCGCCTCGTCCATAAACATCTCGACTTGTAATTTAAAAAGTCATTTACCGCCTTAGTAACGTGAATTACTATTTGTCGCTCCCCCGAATAGCTTTGATTGAACTGCAAAAAATGTCCTCTTCAAGCCCCTTTTTTTTCATTTTGCTGTCCGATAAAAAAAATAAGGGGGTGTCACCGCGTACGCAATGCTCTAGCTGAGTGGACAGCGAACGATTTCCAAATATAATAAGTCTGATTGGTCGAGCACTGTACATGGCTTAATACTTCGATTTATGGTAGTTTTGGTGCTGCAAGCCGGCAGAACCCAACAGGTGATTATTCTGTTTTTTTTTCATAACTGCACAGCCGTGTAATGCTGTATATTATATTTTTCGTTCTTAGTGATGTATAAAATGAATTTGATCGAGTATTCTCAAAATCATAGTCATAGCTCTCTGGCATTCGAATATAAAATTAAGTCTTGTTATTAAAAAGCCATAAATGTTATTGATTAGCAGAAAAATTCTTTAGTGGAATATTATGCGTGAATTCAAGTAAGATTAGTTAACAGCAAAGCTATAAATCAATCAACTTCTTCAGAACGTTCGCCTGAAGCTGTACTTCCATTGCTTTAGTTGGTGTCTTAGACTATGTTGGTGAAGCCTATACTGTTATACTGATGCATTCCATCATTTAGACTTTTGGTGTTTCATCATTTTGTACGTACGGAATATGATTTGACAGTATTTATCGAGAAACTCATACCCTTATTGACTACTTCCACCCACTTACCTATGTTATGGGTTATGGAACACTGAGATATATATATAAACAGCAAAGAGGTCTTGAAGAGAAAACTAAGAGAAATTGAAAACGGTACCGGGCGTCCCAATATGTCTTCGCCTATATATCATATTAGATAATAAAGAAGTAAAAACTATTTTACGAGAAAAAGACAAACAGAGACTAACAGCAACTTATAACCATACAAAATGGTTCGAGCGTGAAAATCGTACTGTTGTAAAAATGGCAATAGGTTACACATTCCGACTCCAACCCAGAAGTCCAATTTTCCCAATCATTATAAGCAGAACAGGAACAGGAAAGTTACAGTCAAGGGTGTATCGCCATATGAGTTATGGAATGAATGAGTAAGAAACCAAGAACATTAAATCATCTCAAAATAAGTTCAACCTGCTATGCACGCATGTACCTGTGCAGAAGAAGAGTGGATAGAAAAGCCATGAAGGAATACTTGACTGGTCAAGGAGAGGAAAGATAGAGAATTTAGAACAAGGAGGAAAATTCTAAAATAAAATACTTACCTATCTTATAAACCTGAACATAAAAATAATAAAGAAGGTGAAGAGATTGTAGCTGTTAAAAATGATAATGAAGAATCAGATTACGATGCGGAGGATGTGGGGAAGAGGATGAGACAACTCATTACATAAGACAAGACAAGAGAAACATCCGGGAGAGAGTGTAAACTCCGATCAGAGCTAGTAAAATCACTGGCACATCTTCAAAGCCTATAGAAGCGACGGAGCTGAATCTCTGCAGGTAGAACAAATTAAGATTACGATATTAATTACTAATTTTAGTGGGTATACATTGGCAAGATGGTATTCCCTAACTGCACCTAGGATCCCTTGAGGCAGCTGGGTGTTCAAAATTGAATTTTTCTGCTGAAAAAGAAATATGTCTAGAATGTTTCTTTGCCATGTTAGTCAGAGCGTTAGGGGCAGTGTTGCCAGTTTTTCAAGGAACTTAATTTCCTTTACTGTATTTCCAGTTCCCATGAACCTCAACTGCAGGATCTCGAACCCCTTCTCTGCAGCTGAAGATGAATGTTTTCTGTGGGGTCCATACAGTTTCAACGAACATCTCAGGAAGTGAGGTCTTAGCAAGTATGACAGACATACGGATTTTGTCTTCGATTCGGAGCTTTGCTGTTTTTGCAACATGTTGAATAATTGAAAAGCAGATTATCCATTCAAAACTGCTAAATCAAATTCTTCTCTTCCTCATCCAATACCTTTGTTGCTTTGTATACCTTCTTTGCAGATGCTACATTTTCAAAACTAATATCTTTGAATAAAAACTCTTTGGCCAAGACAAATGGAATTATTTATTGCGATATTTGAAAATTAGCCAACACCAGCCCTGGAAAACATGCAACTTCCTATACATTATTGTTTTCAATATTAATTCTAAGTAGAAAAATCGAAGGTTTCTTGTTTTCCTAAGTAACAAATGATTAACTTGGTAGATAGTCATATAGAATCATTTTTTTTTATGGGTATGGTACCTATAAATATGATGTGATGTTTAGAAAACATAGGACTTCATACTTGATCAGAGCTTGGACGCCGACTGTGAACATTTCTGATCGTATCCATGGACATCAATACTGAATCTGAGCGGTCCAAACTCATTTATAATCCGTTCCCAAAATGCGAATCTCTCTGGGTACGGAAAGCCTTCTCGAAGCTCTGGCTTTTCATCAATAACGAAATATCGGAATTGTCCATCTTTGGCGGGTTTCCAACAACTATGTGGAACTCCTGTCTTGGCGAAATCAGTCCACATTTTAACAATCAGACGAATAGCTTCTTTGTCTTTTTCTTGGATTTCTGGCGCCTGCGTCATGCTGAATAGGAAGCCAGTGTCACCACCATGTGGTACTCCTTGAATTGGTTCTGCAATTACAAATTATTGGTTTCAAGTATCCCTTTCCAAATGATAAAATACCTGGGAAAAGCATTGAGAACATACATTTACTCAAAGAGCTCTGATGATCGAATAAGTAAGGATATATTGCACACTTAGTTGTCTTCATCTGTAGCCTCACTGATTGAATGATGCCGTATATAAAACTTGAGTCTGCGGACAACTGCGAAAAAATTATCAGAAAAAAAAATCGAGCGGAGTTGGTTTACGAAGTAAGGCCTACAACCTTTCAGTTTTGTAGGACTAATAAAAGAAATTGGGTTTATCCTGTTCGTTTTACTGAAGTTTTTCAGACATGTTCAAGATGATGTCCTCCAGAAACACTTATGTAGGCGATTTCTGAAGTTTTCAGCTGCGTTCTGGAACATCGATCAAAATGTCGGCGATTTTATTTGTACAGCAACGAGTTTTTTGAGAAATTTTAAGATCCCTCATGTTTTTGTTCTATTGTTTTAAAAACCATGAGTGTTACGTTACAAGTTGAGTTAAACGTTCAATAAATATCAAAACACTTTATAATATTTCATAATATTGTACAAGATATTTCGGTTACATCATCTTTGAAAATGTAGTCCTGATTCCTGATTACTTCAAGTATCATAAGAATGTTGAATACATTCAAAAATGTATAAGTACCTAGATACTGCTCAGATTCAAATTTCGAGAATGAAATTTAATATTAATTTCCTTTTTTTTTAAATGAATAGGTACAGCTATTCTCTACGGCTGTTGTTTTACCGAAAAACAATCTATCCACATAAAACATTGGAATATCGCATTGCAAATAGTATTACCATTTCATAATATAGTCTTATTATAAAATGGTATTAAGTACTAAGAATAAACAGCCAAATGGAATAAATTCGATAACTATAATTAACGAATAGGGACATTTTCGAAAAAATGCTCGAATATGTCGATTGATATTTTAAATTGTGCTTTTTTTTCAGCAGAAGCATTTTATACAGGGTGTGTGATGTAACAGTGGCTGAATACTTTCTTATTTTAAATACAAAACTCAGTATATTATTCGCTTTCTGGTACATATCTTTCTGTTTTGGAAATATCACGTGTTTCCAGATTTATTGCAAAAAGTAAATTATTTCATCAGGGAAACTCGCTAGAACACACTCAAAAAGTACCAAGTAGTAAATTTCAAATAAAAAAAACAAGTCTACTATTATTGTAATGCATAGTCAAACAATCTACTTTTATTTCCATATCAGTAGAAACAAACGCTGTAATGGTTTTCTTATCAAGACCTTAACGGAAAATAAGTAGGTATTGATATTGACGGTTTTCTGGCGAATTTAGCTTTTTTCAAATTTTTGCAATAAATCTGAAAATACTGAATATTTCCGAAACTGTTGAAGATAGGTATGAAACATTGTACATGAAATATGTCTAAAATATGCCAATACAATCCAAAAATTGGATAATATACAGGTTGTTGTATTTAAAAAAAGAAAGTTGTTATTAGCCACTGTTACATGACACACCCTGCATAAAATGTTTTTCTTTTTTCAAATATGCGCAACTGAAACCAATCGACGTGTCCGAATGTTTTTCTGGATTGAATCCCATTAATTTGTAATCAAATTTATTTCATTTGGCTGATACATACTGGAAATTCAAGCTTCAACCAAATTCATCTCGAAAAAACCATACGTAATTCTAGAACTATACAAGGTTTTTTTTCATTCCTCTTACTGTGAAGCGCTTTTTTCGGTGATTTTCAATAGGGGATTGGGAAATTATTATTCCCAAAAACTCGAGCGCCACCCCCTGGATTTATGTGGTAGGAGGCCCATAAGCTCCTATATCGGGTAGTGGACTTTGGCCTTACAGGCCAATTAAACACTGGTGAACAGAAAAAAAAAACAATCTTTTTCTCGTTATTTATATTTTCGTGTATGTTTTGACCAAGGAATCTACCGCAAACCAACCACATACGGTGGTAAAAAAATAAATAAAATCAAAACACAAAATAATACTTTTGAACGGTTTAACGGTGAAAAGAAGTTGTGCGAGGGTGTGTGTGTATGTTTTTTTTTTTTAAAGGAAAAAAGTGAAGATGTGCAGCCGTATACCAGAAGTGGTAAAAGAATGTTATTTGAAAGCGATATACAGGGTGTTTCCCAATTGCGTACATTCAATTCAAGGGCGTATTTCTGAGCTAATTTCATGAAAAGAAGTCAATATAAACATGAGTCCAAAAATGTATTGTTTTTAAGATACAGGGTGTTGACCAGTGCCGTCCTGAGGGGCATTTTACCGAATATTTTTGTTAAATGTACGCCACAGACTCTGTTTTGATTTTTATTTATTCTCTAATTCACCTACCAAAAATAAAACTTTTTTGTCCTCTACATTTTTCCGTATCTGGCTTCGTTTTCGAGAAAAAAAAATCATTCATACCTCGCAATATATTTTTATTCATTTCTTGAACGGGTAAAGTATTTTAAAACAAGAGAAATGAGGTCAGATACGAGAACAGTCTCATAGTCAAGTTGTCTTTTTCGTTGCTCCATTTAAGAAAAAAGTAAAAATCACAAAGAAGTCAGTGGCGTACATTTTATTTTTTTAAGTTAAACACTTCCGGACCCATATTTATATGGATTTTTTTTCCTGAGATTAGCTCAGGAATACGCCCTTCAATTTTATGAACGTAAGTGGGAAACACCCTGTATAAAGTAAAAGTAGGCAGGAAAAGACGGTTTGAAAAAAAAACGAGAAAAGGACGAACACGGCGCGGTGTTTTGAACAAAAATGTTGCAACTGCAGACTCTTTATTTGGACTCTTTGGCACAGAATCTCACCCTGCAAATGTTCGGTTTCCCTGAATTTACGACAAGGAAATAAGGCACAGAAATGCTTGAAATGGAAGAAATGATTTTCAAAAAAATCACAAAAAATCAGTTCCTTTTTCACAGCGTCATTCAACTACCGTGACAAACACTAATTTCGGAAACAGTCCGAGAATGTTGGTGAAGAAACAAGGATTATCCCCTTGATTCAGCCCCTTCTTCAGAGAGTCATTCAACTACCGTGACGAGGACCAATCTTAGGAATAATCTGAGATCAGAAAAATACAAAATCGATATTTCACTCTCCCCGGTTGCTCTAATTTCACAGGGTGGAATAGAGTGAATTTCGGATCCAAAACTGGTGAGGAGTCTTACTCCGTACTCGTTAGTGAAAAAAAGTCGGACAAAAAGGAACGGTCCCCTCCCCTTGAGTGGGGTTGGTAATCTGTGTTGATACCTCAGTCTGGCGTATTAAAAAAAAAATTAGTAGTATTTTTAATTTTTTCCAATACGGAATTTTCGGAAAATGTTTAAACACGTGTTTAGATGCGGAAAATGATAAAACGGTGTTTAGAAGAAAAACTGGACATTTCGGTAGTTGCATGATCAATTAAGTAAAGGAATTGAATGGGAACACGTCAAAAAAAATATCTGAAGTTAATAGTAAACATGTGTTATATAATATATTTGATTCGGGGTTTGATACCTTTGATATTGCGTCTTCCGTAACTCCATCTTTAAAGTAAAAGTTGCTTATCGAATCATCCAACTTCTTCCACTCTTGCGAAGACCTCTTGATCCCAAGATTCCATAAAATTCCAAATTCATGAGGATCGGGATGTTTGGAATCATTTATCATGGGCAAAAGCTTGTAGATAAACCCTTCATTTGAACATGCCCCTGTAAAAAATAAAATAATTCAGCATTCAGCCTCAAAATCAAAAAAATTCTTTACCAACCCATCATTGTAGGTACATGGTTGAAGTCTCCCGATCTGAATATCTCCAGAGGTTTATTTATCAAAAAGGCAGATTGATTAGGATATTCAATAACTGGCCCAAATGGTCTTCTATATGAATTATCCACCAATTCCTGCAAGGTTACAGATTTATGTCTTGAACATAAGAATGGGGCTTATCACATCATGTATCTTCAATGATGCTTCGTACACCTCTTCTGCAGGTGCTTTCAGAAGAACGTCCAATGCTTCCTTTTCGGTATTTACCGAAACTCCCAGTTTTTCACATAGAATGATGATATTTTTCTGGCCCCATGGCCATGGATTCAAAACTGAGCCGCTTTGAATAATGCTTTTGTGAAATAGATCCTTGGCAGTTGGGGAGATGTTCTTTAAAATTGATCATGGAAATGTTGATAACAAGTTAATATTTACCAAAAAGTGTACGGAAGCTGCACCAGCACTTATTCCGAAAATGGTTACATTACCAGGATCTCCATTGAAGTGAGATATATTCTCTTTTACCCATTTCAACGCAAGAACTTGGTCTTTTAGTCCTGCGTTTCCAGGGATGTCAAGTGATTCGTCATCTACACTCAAGAAACCTGGAAACTAAACGATTACTATGAACTTATTTCGAATGTTTTTACAACCGAATACTCCAAGTCGATAGTTTATTGTCACGAGAACCACATCTTGTGTTAGCAGATAATGGGGTCCAAAATGAGACTCTGCACCTGACCCCATAGTGAAAGCTCCACCGTGTATGAAGAACATTACTGGTTTGAGTTTAGTGTTTGATCCTGGAAGCTTAAATACAAAAGTTCTGGTGATCAGTACAGTGATCATTACTTACCTCTCGAGTGTAAATATTTAGTAACAACGCATCCTCCACTGGGGGGACCTCATTGAATCCAAACGCCCTTCCAAAACAACGACGATGGTTTTTTGTGGCATCCAGAATTCCTTTCCAAGGGTCTGCTGGTTGTGGGGCCTAGAATTTGTTGTTGGACAACTTTGTAACATCGATCAACTCACTTTGAATCTCAGATTTCCTATTGGGGGCTTGGCATAAGGAATATCCAGAAACTTCAATATTTGGTTGCCATCCAAGTCTTTATCTCTGCCTCCTCTCAATTGCCCTTGTTTTATTGTAATCAAAGGATCCGCCATTTCTCTGGATAATAAGAAATATTTTGTCACTATCACAATCAAGCAAAACTACATAGGTACTTATCAACTTATCAGTGAAATCATTTTGATGAATATCTATCTACTGTACACGAGATGTTTCGAATACATTATTTCACGTATGCTAATGGACAATTGGCATACATTTTCAAATGACATGAAATATGAATACGTATTCAACTCAACTCTTGAAAGAAAAAATATTTTTTCAAATTTCAAAGACCCTGTATATAATTTCAAACTTTTGTTATCGACAATCGTATTTTTCCAGCAAGCAAAACTTTTGGCCAAGAATCACATTCCCGAAAAATGAAATTTTTGGTTCATTTCACCTATTGGATAGCCCATCGCCGAACATACTGTATATTGCTTGTGATCAGTTTTTTTAGTTTTTAAATAATTATTGGTTACCGCAAGAAGATTATAAATAAGTTGATAGTAATTTTTGATTAATGCACAAAATAATAAGTACCAAACGGCGGATATATTGGGGGTATGATTGAACGTTCACGTTAACTTCATGTCCATTTCACCATGGTAACGCTTTCAGCATGATACCACCTGGGTATATAATATTAGTCTATGGATACCACAGAAGAAACCAAGTTGGTTTCTTCTGTGATGATACTACGACAAACAAGATATGCTCACTAGCCGAACGAGTTTCGAACTGAACTGCGCATCAAGCTATCCGGTGACCCAATTGGATAAAATAGCATTGGAAAGCATGGCTTATATCGCGATTTTGTTGAATTCTGATGATTATAGTTGGTTATTTACCCCAAAATGGATAATATTTATTTAGTTGGTTATCTATCTATCCAAAATTGACAATATAATCTACGCAAATCCCACCAGATTGGTTAAATAGTATTTAAAAAAAGATCATAATATTTTCAATTTTGCCGTTACATTGAAAAAACATTTTTCTCAGTTGGTTTTCGACGTTAGAAAGGATGTTTGAGGTGAAACTTTTTTATGTGCGGTGGGAGTGGAATTTCAAGGTCGCGACACACTTGGTTCTTTGTGGTTTGGTGTGGTTTCTTGTGATTCTATGTTCTTTTCTTCCTTCTTTTGTGGTTTTATGTGTTTCTTTGAGAATCTATGTGGTTCTTTGTGATTTTATGTGGCTCCATGCATGTGGTTATTTTTTGGTTCAATGTGGTTTTTGTTGTACTATGTGGCTTCTTGTGGTTCCATGTGGTTTTGTGGTACTAAGAGGCTTTTTGCTATTCTATGTGGTTCCAAGAGGTTTTGGCATGGGGTTTCTATGGTTTTTTGTGTTTCTACATGGTTCCATGTGGTTTTTGAGGTTCCATGTGGTTCTATGTGTTTTTTTGTGTTTCTATGTGTTTTTTGTGGTTCTATGTGTTTTTTAGTAGTTCCATGTGGTTTCTATGGTTTTTTTGTGTTTCTACAAGGTTCCATGTGGTTTTTGGGGTTCCATGTGGTTCTATGTGTTTTTTTGTGTTTCTATCTGTTTTTTGTGGTTCTATGTGTTTTTTAGTAGTTCCATGTGGTTTCTATGGTTTTTTGTGTTTCTACATGGTTCCATGTGGTTTTTGTGGTTCCATGTGGTTCTATGTGTTTTTTTGTGTTTCTATGTGTTTTTTGTGGTTCTATGTGTTTTTTAGTAGTTCCATGTGGTTTCTATGGTTCTATATGTGGTTCTTTGTGGTTTTGAGAGATTTTTTGTTATTCTATGTGGTTCCATGTAGATTTTCTGGTTCTTTGTGTTTCTATGTGGTTCTGTATGTTTTTTTTGTGGTTCCATTGCGGTTTTTCTGGTTCTATGTGGTTCCTTGTGGTTTTTTGTTTTTCTACATGATTCGATGTGGTTTTTGTGGTTTTGGGCAATTGCAAATGTCTCTCTTTGTCACAAAAGTCGTCTTCAGAAAAATGGTTCGAACAAATTCTAGCATATTCAACATGAAAACTGTCCTTTTGATAACACTTCTGTATAAATATCTTGCGAATATACTTGGATGTTGGGAACCGAAATAAACGGTATTTACACGGACGGTTTTCTTTATTTTTCTTATTGCTGCTTTTGCAGAACATCACGGCACAGTACACCATCATCAAATTATGCGAAATTCACGAAATAATAAGATATTATATCTCACAAATATCAGAACAATACAGGGTGTCCGGAAATTACGCGTCAGGATTTTGGTGGGCGATTCTACATGAAAAATTAATGCAACAAACTTCTTTACAATTTTTTCAAAAACTCAAAATTAAGGAAGATACAGGGTGTTAAAAAATATTTTTTTTTTCTTATTTTTTTAATAACTTTTTTTCTAGTGTAATGATTTTCGCCAAATTTTGCATGCATGTCACTAGTGTTTCTTTGTATTCACCATATTAATTTGACGCTAGTCGTCAATGACAAAAGGCTGAAGCTGTCCTTCACCTTAGGAAAATTACTTAGAACTTTTTTGTTTTAATCTTTTTATAAATTTGGATGTCAAATTAGTAAAGAGCATCAAAATATTTTTTAAAAAGGTGCTCGTGTTGCATCATCGTAGAATTAACGGTTTCCGAGAAAAACGACTTTAAACATCAACCGTACCTTAAATAATTAAAAATTCGTACTTTGAAAAAATTTTTGAAGTTTTTGAAAAAATTGTATAGAAGTTTGTTGCATTAATTTTTCAAGTAGAATCGCCCACCAAAATCCTGACGCGTAATTTCCGGACACCCTGTATTTACATTGCAAACTGACAGAAGCTTGACAACATAACCTCACAAAGGTCACCCGACAAGATGCGCGTGAGCTTATCTGTTTGTCGTAGGTCGTAGTATCATGTTCTGTGATGATACTACGACAAACACGTAGTATCATGCGCTGTTAGCAAATGGAACATTTGCATTCGTGAACAATCTCAACGTATACGTTAACTCAACGTGATTGTTCAATCATAGGGCTCATTGTTTGATAAACAAATATGTTTTGAGGACACCCTTTACTAAATAGTTTTGACCAGTTGAAGTTATTATTTTTTAAATCTAAGTGAATTTTATTTACCTATTATTCCTGAAGACAACAACTATATAGTACCTATATTTTAAAGAAACTTAGTCGTAAACTAATGTAGACCACTGATAGCATTGAAAAATATTGTCGTTTTGAATTATTGGTCCAAATTATTCTACCAACATTACTGATAAGATATGTTTGATTTATTTCTACTTAATTTGATGTCCAAAGTTCAACCGACATGAATCTATCAATAGATTTTCCACCTGAATATTGCATACTGTATTCTACGTAAATATATTTTTTTCCTAATTAAGGGCCGATATTTCAATGTCCATTAAAGATTAAGGTACACACATGAAGATTATATTGGACCTTGATTTTGACTGCCGTAAGTGCCGTGTCTCAATTGCGATACTCACATTAGATCCTTAGCTAAATGAAAGGAGTGACGCAATTGAAAAACGGCACTTTCGGTGGCAAATTTCAAAATTCACATCAACTTTAAGTATACCTTAGTTAAAATGTCGCTTAACGTAACATTGAAATATCGCCCCTAAATCAAAAAATACCTGTTTTCCGCCTGATACACCGTTCAATGAAACTGCATGTGCTTCAATACCCATGAATCTAATGTGCAATGATGCTTGTCATTCTATTCATTGCATTATAATTATAATAAGATAATGTTTATCGGGAGAGGTCGAGTAATTCCGAACGGCAGTCTAGACAGAAAATAATAACGTTCGTGGCAATACATACCGATTATTTTATTAGGCAAGGAGCATTCAACAGAATTTAAAAAAATCCGGACTATCGAAGTTGATGAAGAATTCTATTTTCAATTCAGGTTTTATGATTCAATTTCGAAAAACTGCACAATGAAGAGAGTTGGAATTCTCAGTATGGTCATTCGCTTCCCTGTTTCACGCTTTGCTTTGAAAGCATCTTCAATTTTTTTATTCGGGACTTAAAATTTATTACAGTAGCGGAGGGTAATATCGTTGATTGAGAGTGGATGTTGTAAAAAAGTGTCAAATAGGACTATTTGTTGACGACACTATGCTATACATTATCGGCATGCACTGATTTAGAAAAAATGATAGGTGATGTAAACAAAGGTTTACATAATCTTTTCAACTGGCTCTGTGATACTGTGATGATAGATAGATAAGTCTCAATAGTGATAAGTCAAAATTTTGTGTGTTTGGTGAAATGTCAAAAATGTCCGGGATAGACTTTACCAATATAAATTGTATCCTCAATGATACAAAAGGGAAATAAAATACTTGGGAGTCATTCTAGACCAACATTTTAACTTTGAGGCACATTCCACTTATATTTTGAAAAAATACGCAAGAAAAGTTGGATTTTTGACAAGAGGAGGCAAATCATTATCGGCAGAGACCATTGACTATAAAAAAAAAAATAGACCGAGCATAAGCAGCCGGTTCATCCATAAATTCCTATGTTTTGCGATCCAAAACACATTTAAAAGAGCTCACGGGTGGGACAAGGACCTTATTCCATCTCTTTTTATATACATGGTCAAAGCAACAGCGCGAGGATAGAATAGGTGGAACCAGGCGAATCGATAAAGAATGTTCATGGGCGGAGGTTGGGGAGTTTGATATGTTCCAAATGATTTGATTTGATTTGAAAAAACATTGAAAGAAAATTTGTGTTGATGCTTTCTTTCAATTATAAAATTTGGATTTTCGGTGGACTAATAATGATTCTGTTGAATATTCCATCTCTTGTGAATTCTGATTAATCTGTCCATAATTTTTTTTTCAGAAAATGCGGATTCTCCTGGATTTGGATCAACATCTCGCACAGGTCTATTCTCTGTTGGAAATCAGCAGACATCAATTCGTGTAGGGTTTTTGCTTTGTAATTGTGCATGGAGTGTCTCGAAAGAAGTCTCTGTATTGACATGGTGGAAGGTCTGGATATTTCTGATTGGATTGGAGACTCGACAGATCCTCGCAAAAACTCCCTGGCACTCGCCAAAAACTATACAAATAGATCATAAATCTGTTGAAAACTGTAGTTATTATCATTTAATTCAGCCATTGCTAATAATAATTTTATAATAATAAACGGAAATAGTTGTTTTAAATTCTTGATCAATATTAAGCTTATTTTTCTCGTATCGGTTGATTTCAACCTTTTGTGACATCTATTGGAGGAGACCTTATGAAAAATATCTCGTGAATTGTTTTTTTGAGCTTGTTTCACGAGTCACCAGGTGATTCCTATCAAATGCGAGATTTAGTGATCGATCTAAAAAGAAGTATAGTACCTACCTATTCACGATTCGTATTTAATTGAAACAATAGCGTTGCATTTGCCTAGTCTGCTAGATTGCTGTTTTGTTAAAGGCAAGATAAATGGCATTTATCAACTATGAAATCCTCAATATTTCAAAAATGGCTATAAGACAATATTAACATTTTTTATCCAAAATTGAATGCTAGGTTCATTGCAAACATTAAATACAGGGTGTTTAATCAAAAAATAATCGAGTTTTCGTCATTTCCATTAGCGAAAATGTGATCGATTTTTCTTGCACAATCTGCGTGACATTTTCAAAATATTTGGAAGAGTCTATGTGTACTTTGAGATTTGAAGAAAATGCAGTCAAATTTCCACGCCTCAGTTCTTTGCTGTTGCTGAGAAATGTTATTTTAAAAATCAATGACATTTGTAATTTTTTTTAAAAAATGACAAATATTCACGCAACTATTGATAGACATATAACATGTTCCATTGGAGTGATTCAGAATTTTATACAGAATTCAAAAATCAAATAATATACAGAGTGTCCTATTTGAAATAAGAAAGTTACCAGGAAAAACTAGTAGATCCGGCAACGCCGCAATCAACAAAATATTTTTTCTACAAGAGTGCGGAAAATTTCACTTTTCCGCACGCATTTTAGTTTTGAAAGTGTTCCGCACTGAGTGCGGAAAAGTGACACAAAACTAAAATGCGTGCGAAAAAGTGGTATTTTCCGCACGCTTGTAGAAAATAGCTATTTACCTAACAAGAGCGGAAAATTAGTTTTTCCGCACAAGTCTGCCGTTCACCGAACGACGCGTAGCGGAGTTCGGTGAAGCAGCCGAGGGCGGAAATAGTTATTTTCCTAACAAGTTCGCAAAGTGATGCTTCCCCGCACGCAAAAGCAGTTAGACGAACGACGCGAAGCGGAGTTCGGATATGCTTTAAGGGCGGGAAAGACACTTTGCGAACGTTTTAGGAACAATATTTTTTCTACGAGCGTTCACAGATTAGACACGAAAAACTTTAGATAATATATTATTTGAACGCACTTAAAAACATAGAACTTGAGAATAATGATTATTTATGCTTAACAATATATTTATATTGAAAGAACAGTTTGTGGCGGCAGCTGGAAATTGGATAATATGGGTATAATCAAAATCATAATTGATTTATTTTATATTTGAAATGCAAGGGCATGTCCGATTACTGTTCATAAAATTTCCTCTTTTGCCGCCTTATTCCCTGCTATTGGCAACACTGTTTTGATTTGACATGACACTCTAGACAGCTGCGTCAGTCAGTCTTCGTTTAATCGTTTATACTTTTATACGTTTGTTTGTATACATGATCAGGTTTTTTTGATGCCAGTATTCAGCTCAAATCTTTCGAAGATTTCCGATAAACACAGTAGTTTGCACCGAAATCAAGCAAGAACAACTCACAAATGCCGATTGAAAGTCATCATTATCAATGTTTGTTTACGTTACTGGCGAATGCGTTTTTAACGCAAAAAAAGAACTGTGTGTTTCATTTTGATTTTGACCGAAAGTTGAAAAGTAACAAGAACATTATTTTGTGCATTACAAAGTGCATTATCTACAGTTTGGTTGGTATGGAAACGAAGTTCAAAACAACAAATTGGTAGGTAGTTATTTGAGTTGACATTTGAGTGCGGGAAAAGGCTACTTTGCACACGCAAATGAGTGTGCGAAGTGGTTACTTTGCGCACGCTCGTAGAAAAAACA
This sequence comes from Orchestes rusci, assembly GCA_958502075.1. Taxonomy (NCBI): domain Eukaryota; kingdom Metazoa; phylum Arthropoda; class Insecta; order Coleoptera; family Curculionidae; genus Orchestes; species Orchestes rusci. The sequence goes on from OY293307.1 coordinate 32,056,196, forward strand.
TTTTCCGCAAGTGTTAGGTACAATAGTTTTTCTAGAGACGTGCGGAAATAAGGATATAAATCGTAATTTAACCTGGAAACCTGGTTGCTGTTTGCTTATGATATTGTTAATTTTGACATATCCGTGCGGAAAAAAATTTCCGCACTGGTGCGGAAAATCTGATTTTCCACACGGATATCTGTGCGGAAAATTCATTTTTCCGCACGGCTGTTGGAAAAGTATTGTACCTAACACACGCGTAAAGTGACTTTGCCGCACTTGATTGTTGCTGCTGGCCATCTGCAATCGCGATCGAGAAAGTGGCACTTTCCGCACGCACTTAATAGGTAAATCACTATTTAAAAGATGCATTACACTTTCATATAGACTCATACCAAATTTCAAAAGATTTGGAAAAGCCGTTCTCGAAATACCTGTAGCAGACGTCCTACGTGAACCACCCTGTATATATTATCAAAATACCCATAATGTACCATTTGAAATGATGTAGGCAATTAACCTTGCCTAGTACCTATGAATTGGTTTATAAATGTTTGTGATTTGATGGAACAAGTGCCTTGCAACAAGCAATAAGCAAACCTGGTAGATAATTCTTAAAACCTCAAATAATGCATTTCAAAATCACTCCGGGTGGCTTTTAGAACATTGAACATTAGAGTATGGTAAAAATATAAAAGTAGTCTAGTATAATAGATAATACATGTGAGTACCAACCAGAAGACTTGCAGATAGTGACGTGCTATGCTTGTCGATATTACGTGTGTAAGAGTGTAAGTATCTGAAAAAAATCTCAAGCTCAGAATTGTGACAGAAAAAAGGATAATGGGTCTGGGGACCTTTTAAACTATTTGGTGTACAATTTGACAGGCGACCATATGGTTTCATATCGACGATGTTAACGCTTGTCAAATTGTACACCAACAAGTGTAAAAGGTTTAGCGCCTACCTACTTTATAGGACAACATAAAAGTCTTCTTCAACACCGCCACCGTTGTTTTCAGTGGTTTCAAATAAATTACTGCAAGATTGTCCTTGACAATGTCCATTTATACCATCCTTCCTACAACTACAGACTTTTCCATAATCTGATTAACTGTTGCAGAAAAGATGAATTCCAGTACGATTGGTTTATTAGTTGTACCTAGTTGGTAATAGAAATTCTCCGTGCTTCCTCTACCCCCAAGAGTTAGGTTCCAACTCATGCATTTTCCAACCACTCCTGAATTTGGTGATACATTGGCAACGTTGAAGCGGAGGTTAAATAACGTCTCATAAACAAATGGTACATAAAAAGTGAGGTTACAATTCGGTGTTTCGACATTGAACTCGATAGTAGTATCGAGTTCAATTCGATCGTGTCAAATACTGTCAATCTCAATCCTCGAAATAAACAGTTGAGACTAGGGATTCAATTTTTAAGCCACTTGAGTTTCGATCCGGATCGAGCTGTCAAGTCAATCCCAATCCACGAAATAAACGCTTAATCCATTTTCTATCCGGATCCAACTTTTGCGTCTAGCCTTACTCCACAGTGTTTGATACTGGCGGCTGGATGTAGCTCCCGTCATTGATTTTTAAATCAATAATGGCTCCCATGATGCACTAACCACCGTGTTGCCGTATCTCTGTCTGTAAAAGTTGAAAGTTGGGTTGGGAGCTGGGAATGTTGGGTTTGTTAGGGAGAGTGCGGAGGCTGTATGTTTATGTTATGTAAGTTCGCATCTTCATCAGTTATTTATTTGTAAATATCTAGCCATCTTTCGCGATATTGTTTTGATCATAGATAGATCTATAATGGAAAATACTAAAGCATCCTCAAGTGAGTATTGTGACTCCTTCACCACAAGACTGGCAATAAAAAAGACATTTCAGGATATGATGGGGCACTATTCAAATGTCTTGAAGGCTGTCAAGTCTCCTTCAAAAACAACAAAGCCCTGAGGCATCATCTTTTAATAGAACATGACTATAGTGTCACAGAAAACCAAATGGAATTTGCTAGATTTGGAGGTATAATACCTATTATTGAAAATGCATCTTATTTATGATGCATGTATAACAATAATTATTATTATCTAGATTCTCTATGTAGACAGTGCATTGAACACTGGTATCGAGAATGGACAATTTGCATATACATTTTCAAATGACTTGAAATTTTATACACGTATTCTACCTACACAATATTTGAAAGTCATCAGCGTTTTTTTTTTCCAAAATACCCAAAAATGAAAAAGAGAACGCAAATTTCACTGTATGATCGAAATCGGGGCGGAGTATATTATAGACAATACGCCAGACGGAGAGAGATAATGTATTCATTCTGTGACGTCGCGTCGTGAATGTTGATTAGCGTTCTTTAATCGGTGATTACCTACCACACAAATAGAGGTCGTATGTTGATTTTTTAAACATTAATGGCATCAATACTTAGTAATCCTTATATTTTTTATATTTCCAAGAAATTTGCAAATTGTCCATTATTTAAAATACAATTGACAATGCGTCCATGCAAGTACAAGTTAGTTTTCTTAATATTTTCTGCGAAGTTCATAGAACACTTATTATCCGGAAGTGTATCATAAAACTAGAAGCTCGGTATATCGGATTATATAATCGCTTAATAGTCCTTAATGAATGATGAAGTTGGTTTGGTTATAAATATAGTAAGCATTTTATGATAAAGACATTATAAAATCGTAGTAGGTCGATGTTGGAAAAAAAATTGCAATTGATTCTAATTTTTGTCATTTTGGCAAACCGTTACAAATTGTAGGTAGTATAACTTTTTAATCAAATTGTTACAATTGATGAACTTTCAGATTTTGAGAAATGGCTGGAAGATTTGGAAAAAAATGAAAATGTAAGATATTTCAAACCACGTGGTACTAAAAGAACAGCGAATGGGAAATGTTCGTCATTCCTTTTGATGTGTTCCAGATCGGGTAAGATAAGGCATTTATATAAAATCTACCCATATTAAACAAATATTATGAATAAACTTTTATGTACTTGCATTTGTAGGCAAAAATAGGGACATTCCTGAGGAATCCCGTAAACGACATTACAAAGCTCAAGGAACATCTAAACTCAACTTTGGATGTACTAGTCAACTATCAATCAGAAGAGAATTGTCTTCTGACAAATGTAGTGTAGTATACATTTCTACCCATTATGGACATGATGAAAAATTAGAACACCTTCGTGTATCCAAACACCGCAAAAAAGAAGTTGTAAAAAAACTCTTGATGGGAGTTTCTGCTACTTGGTAAATTTTCAACTCATTTTTGGTGAATCGGATGGAGAAATTTTCAGTGGCAATATATATTTTATGAGAGGTATTATACGTACCTCACATTCTATTGATAATGAGCTCACTTAAAATCCGATAATGCCAATGAATTTATCATTTTAAGAATAAAAATTATTTATTTTACAGTTTCTCATTCCATTTGATCTAAATGAATCAAATGGAATGAGACGAGAATTGAAGGTTTTTTTTTATACTTTGATTTATTTTTGATATTTAGACAATGCATGGGGAACTTGCATGAAAAATTAAACCGATTTTTTGAAATTGCAAACTGTAGAAAACCACAAAAAAATCAATACGTATTTTTTTATTTTGTTCAAATATGATTTTACCAAAAGTTATTAAGTTTTGAGTTCGATATGTAAATAGATATACTGAGCATGATATAACTGAAGTGTGACGTCATAACTCAGTGGTTTTAGCACATTTCAAAGCGTCATATCTCCGTCGATGTTCGCTAGCAAGTAAAAGAAAAAAAGAAAAATACGTGTCTACTTATTTTTCATGGACATTCGAATCCAGCAATAAAAAAAATGATGCAAGTTCCCTATTAAGTAATGGCATGCATTTTGAAATAGTGGCTTCAGCAGTGGTAGATTGAGTGGTAGTTAGACTTTTCTTTTATCAAGCTTTGCGTATTTTTTTTTTAGGTGACCATAGCTTCATTTGAATGGTTCGCTAAATTAATTTTGTTAATATAGGATTTTTTTCACAGTGTGTTGGATTCTGTTCGTGATGATATAACAGAGCAGCTTCATCGAGATGATATTTTAACCAGAAAAGACATTCACAACATCAAGACATCATTCAAAATCAATATTACTGAAGGTTGTCGGCACCATGATGATGCGACAAGTGTTAATCTCTGGGTACAAGAATGCCAAAGAAGCAACAATAATCCTGTACTCTTTTTTAAAAAACAAGGAGAAGTTGTTCCAGACTGGAATTTAAAGTCTGAAGATTTTTGCCTGATTTTGATGAATAGCTGTCAAGTTGAAATATTTAAAAAATTTGGCAGAAACATCATCTGTGTTGACGGTACACACGGGTTAAATTCTTACGATTTTGATATGACCATTATATTAGTAGTTGATGAGTTTGGTGAAGGATTTCCCGTGGCATTCATGTTTTCCAATCGCAAAGATAGTTACATATATGAAATATTCTTCACCTATTTCAAAAATGCAGTTCTGTTAGATGATTCATTTCGTTGCAACGTATTCATGACTGACTTAGCAAATGTCTATTTTATTGCTTGGTCAACCATCATAGGTCCCCCTTTGAAACAATTGTTTTTCTCTTGGCATGTGGACAGAGCCTGGCAACAAAACCTCTCCAAAGTTGCAGATCCTGAAAAACGAAAATGGGTTTATAAAACACTTAAATACCTCCAGACTTGTTTGGATGAGGACGTTTTCGAGAAGGAATATGTATTATTCTTATCATCATTAAAAGATCAGGGTTTGACGAATATGTATACATATTTGATCACATTCTATTATGAAAACCGATTCAAATGGGCATATTGTTACAGAAAAGGATGTGGAATAAACACAAATATGCATTTGGAGAGTATGCACGGGGTAATTAAACACATTTATCTAGAAGGTAGAAAAATTAAAAGGTTAGATAAATCCTTATTTGCTCTCCAAAAATACCTCAGAGATAAAGTCATTGAAAGAGTTATCAAATTAACGAAAGGGAAGTGTACGAAACACTTGATTGACATCAAGAAGCGACACAGAGCTGCTATGACTATATCTCTGAATGTTGCAGTAGGGGAAAATGAAACGTTTTTAATAAGTGATGATGGTGATAATGTTGAGTATGTTGTTTCTAAACTCAAATCAAATAATTGCTGTGCTCTGGTTTGTACTTATTGTAACATATGTGTCCACGTGTTCCATTGCACATGTTTGGACTATTCAATAAGGGCAACAATATGCAAGCACATCCACTATATCGTCATCAATACGATAGAAGGAAATAATTCTGTGATTGAAAGAGACAATCAAGTTGAAATAATGGAGATGGTGAAAACAATTTCCTTCAAAAATGAGAAGTTTTTGGAGGGATCTTCAAATAGTTTAAAAGCACTTAAAATCCAAGTTGAAACGGAAATTTCACAACTTCAAAACAACCTGCAGAATGTATCATACACAAAAGAAGAGTTAGAGCATATTCAGAGAATTTTGAAAATATCTAACAGTTTAGGTTCAACATCCTCACCAGATTTACCCCAGAACCAGACCAGTTCCACTGCCGTAGGTGAAAATGCATATCCTCAAAATAAAAAAATCGAAAAACAGTCAAGGTTCTTTTCCACTAAAAAGAAGCGTCTGCCAAAGAAACGATACAAAACACCAAATGCATCTGAAGTTAAAGTCATAAAAGAAACATTATCTTCAGAACTACTTGTATCAACAGATCCACGAAATGATCATTTATATACCTAGTATAGCAGGTAACTGGACAGTTTTTGTATGATTTTTGCCATTTGCCTGTATCAAATTAAAAGTATTATAGGTACAGCGTTTTTCCTTATAATTTGCCACTCCTTCAGAAATACAGTGTGACCCATTTGTTTTGGGAACACCCTGATAAAAAGTTTATTTCTTAACCGATTTGGTTCGTTTTTTTTTTGGATTGTAGAGCTCGAAAAATTGTATATTCTTGGCAAAAAGTGACCTTCGCCATTTTGACTTCAAGGCCTACTATGTTAGTTTTTAAAAGCAAAATTTCAGGAAACCATATTAGCGATTTTTTTAGAAAAAATCTGTGTGCGCCACTGGATTCAGCATCCTTTAAAACGGGTCTATACAAATTTTCAACGGAAAATATCAAGTTGAAAAAAATTAAAAATTCACACTTTAACAATCTTTGATTCTATCAAAACAAATAAAAATGACATAAAACTAAAAATTTGTAACTTCTACCAAACCACCATCAACTTCAATGCATTTATTATTTCTTTTGATAGAATCAAAGATTGTTAAAGTGCGAATTTTTAATTTTTTTCAACTTGATATTTTCGGTTGAAAATTTGTATAGACCCGTTTTAAAGGATGCTGAATCCAGTGGCGCACACAGATTTTTTCTAAAAAAATCGCTAATATGGTTTCCTGAAATTTTGCTCTTAAAAACTAACATAGTAGGCCTTGAAGTCAAAATGGCGAAGGTCACTTTTTGCCAAGAATATACAATTTTTCGAGCTCTACAATCCAAAAAAAAAACGAACCAAATCGGTTAAGAAATAAACTTTTTATCAGGGTGTTACCAAGACAAATGGGTCACACTGTATAATATATAAAGAAATACAAAAAAAAATGTTCAAATAAAAGTTTTATGATTTTTTTTTTTTGAAGATTTCATGAGAGCGAATGGACAAATATCCCTGTTGGAAATCAGGAAAATTTGGGAAAGTTTCATTTTTTGCATGGATACCCTATATTTAATTACAGATTTAAGCTCTCCTCATTTTTAGCTTTTCAAAAATAAAAAAGTAGTTTGCCTATGTTTGGACTAGCCGTTTTCGAGTTATTTGACTTTAAATAACTAATCATAAAAAAGTAATATAAGTAAGATATACTTATTATACCTATTCACTTTTCTATGATCAGAACAACCATGGAAAACAAATTGAATCACAATATTTGATATTTTATGACAGGAAAATCACAATTTTTGTTTTCCTTGGAGATCCATGGCAGCTGTGATAAAATATCTCATTATTCGTACGAGTTACAACTTTACATGTTCACCAAGTTACTAAAATTGGAATAACTCAATACGGTTAAACCAAACATAGGCAAACTATACAGTGACCGGCTAAAATATGGAACAAATTATTCATTTCAAATTCAGGGTTTTGATTTTTTGGGAAACGCTGGGATACACCGATTTATATTTTTGAATGCGGTTTTTTCTATGGCTAATTCATGCATACAGGGTGTACCAAAAATATGTTACGGTCATTAACTTCTTTTTTTTTCAAATGGAAACACCAATTTTTTTTTATTTATTTATTATTTAATTTTTGAATTGTGTGTGAAATTCGAGGTATATTTCATATTATGCACCCCATAACCATGATACTAAAACACACAAGATAAGCTCACTAGCTGGACGAAATTGAAACCGATTCGCGCATGGTGACCGTTTGAGTCACCATGCATAGGAAACATGTGGTAAAAACATGACCTAGCAATGGGCACCGAACATCCTATGCATTTTGAATATGCGGTCACCGGGAAAGATGCGCGTGAGCTCATCTTGTTTGTTGTAGTATCATGCCCTATCCCTATACCAAAGAGTAGAAATATCTTTGCCTATACCCCACCGTTTTCGAGAAAATGGCTATAAATCCGTAACATTTTTATTTAAAAAACAGGTTAATATTCTTATTGGTTCAATAATTGAATTGAGTGTCAAATCAGTAGTAACTGAGTAACTCAAAAAAACAGAGTCGCGTAGTTGTCTATCTTTATATTCACAGCCAAGAGCCAGTTATATAAACAATAGGTAAAACTATGCCATTATGTTTTTTTTTTAGGTTGATTAACACTTATTTACGTTGCTGAATGAACATCTATTTTAATTTTTCAACTAATTGAAACACTAACCAGATTTTAAATAATAATTATTATGGATTTGAAATGCCATTTTCTCGAAAATGGTTGGATATAGATATGTGGTATGCTGCATGAAATATACTCAGAATTTCACGTAGAATTTAAAAATAACATAGAAAAAACATGTTTTCATTTGAAATCAAGAAGTTGATAGCCGTAACTTATTTTTGGTTCACCCTGTATTCATGCATGAATTTGTCTTTAAAAAAAAACATCCACAAATAAAAATCGACGTGTCCGAGCGTTTTCCAAAAAATCAAAACTCTGAATTTGTTCCTTATTTATTAGGGCATTCCATTTTGAAAAATAAAACTTGTCCACATTATCCCGATTTCCAATAGTGATTTGTTCTCTCTAAGTTAATATAAAATCTTCAGGAAAAGAATCTTTCGTTTGATTTTTTTTTTGTATCTCTTTAAATAGGGTTTCTAAGGGGGGTTGCAAATTATAAGGAGTATATAAATTTGAATGAATTTTCAAGATAATCATATTAATTTTCTTGATTTAATAAGTAACATATTATTATAAAGGGTGTAGCTTTGGGTATATTTGGTACATATACAGGGTGAGTCGAGAGGAATGGGCCTAACTCTAAGGATGTAATCCATGCATCAAAATAATAAGAAAAAACTCAAATGTTGTTATCCAATGTTCATTTGTTTTCAAATTATAAGAAGAGACCGGAACGCTTCCAAGCTCTAATAATGTAACATCCGAACGAGCCATTCGACAGTAGAGTTTATTTTTGATTTAAAGTTACAGTGACATATCAAAATTGTAGGTTAAATGTTGGCAACCATTTTCTATTACGATAGTCATAAATTGAACTGTGATTCGTTTTATTTTGCTATGTTCAAAATGTGTTTGATTTGATAGAAAAAACGTCCGAGAATAGACAGTGATGATAATTTTGGAATTGATTAGCAAAACCCTTCTTTAATCGAGAAAATGAAGTCTATAATCAAATATTTTATCACTTCAATTAGCGACCACTTTAGGGCCTTTAATTTTTTTTTGCCAACATTCAACCTCCAAATTTGATCTGTCACTGTAACTTTAAACAAAAAATTAACTGTATTTAGAAGAAATAGAGAATATTCTTGCTTTCGTAAAGGTAAAAGAAGTGACGACGAGCTCATTCACGGATTCCCCAGAAAAAAGTGGTCAATACGCGTCACGAGCGAAGCTTATACAAATGAATAAGGGATAAGAACATTTGAGTTTTTTCTTATTATTTTGATGCATAGATTACATCCTTAGAGTTTGGCCCATTCCTCCCGACTCACCCTGTATGATACTTTGAAAGCAATCTTTTTGTTTGTATAGTAGTGCTAGTAACGGTGATATGTATGTACCTATAGTAGGTATTCAATTTTCGTATACTTAAGTAAATACATAATACATTGTTGACTGAGTTTACTTTTATTGAATATAGACTTTACTCATACTGTATGACTGTTCTTATTTTTCACTCTATGATCAAATTTATTAAATAACAAGAGTTCTACCAGAATAAGGAGAAGGAAGATATCACATGGCATTTTTACGTTACTTTCTGCTTTTTTTCTATATGGTGAATTGAACTTCGAGCGAATTTCACTTTGTCCTCAGTTATCTCTAAAATTGGAACGCCGATATCTTGAAAACTTTTGAGTTAAGGCATAACATATACTGTATAGTTAATAAAATAGTCCCAAATAGAATGGATGATCAAAATAAGTAATCATTAAAAAACTTCAACTTTGTGACTGACTCTGTGTATACAGTGTCTTCATTTATGGCCCGGTTTCTTAATTCCTGTTCAACGTTGAACTGCGTTCAAAGATGCACAGTCCAATCAATCTAGTTGAACCAGGTTCAACGCTGAACCATCCTTGAGAATCCGCGCGGGTCTAAAGGGTGCAACATATGGGATTTTTTTGTTAATTGCAGATCCAAAATTCAAATATCATCAAAATTTGGTGCATGTTTCATTAACTTATTAGTTGCATTTAGAATGGTTGCAAGTCGAACATCATACACGGGGTGGGTCAAAAAATATAGAAATTGATGTACAAGAGTAAATAAGTACCCATATATATTTCAAAAAATTCATAAATTGATCAAAATCAAATCAGCTTCGCATAACTTTTTCCAAATTCAAGCATTTTTGTGAAATTCACTTGAATTTTTATTTTTTTAGGGAATCATATAGTTCATATTCGTTGCAACGATATTGAACAAGACTTTAAATTTTCGCCAAAGATCTTTTTAACATGGTAAACTATCAATAATCATAATGTATACTAATAAACTCTTATACAAAGTGCAATTTTTGTATTTGATACCATTTATACCTACCTGAGTTTATTATTTAATACAGACAAAAACAATCTAGGGCACTTTGTTTTTGGTATTAAGGCAAAACTTTAGATTCTGAACAACTTTTCATAACGTTTTGCTGAATTTTTTTAAATAAGGGTATACTCTTGTACAATTTTTATATTTTTTGACCCACCCCGTGTATGATGTTTGACTTGCAACTAGTAAGTTAATAGAACATAATATAGCACATGCACCAACTTTTGATGATATTTAAATTTTGGATCTGCAATTAATAGAAAAAGTCCCATATGTTTCACACAAAAGAATAGGTATCCTGAAATGTCTTTTTTATTGCCTTATGGTAGTAGTGACCAATAATCGCCTGAGGATGCTTTAGTATTTTCGTCTTTAGATGATTTTTGCAATGTCGGTTCAGGTTTTCATTGGTTGAAAATGTTTTTTCACAAACAGCACAATTATATTTTGAATAGTTTGATTTTTATAGCATGTCAAAGGTGCAAAAATGCCATTTTTATGACAGGATATCTCGATAACGGTTGAATTTAGGAAAAATAGTTGTATCACAATTTTTGTTCAAAATTGAAAGAAGAATTGAAATATCAATTAATATACAGGGGGTCCCATTTAAAAAAGTACTACTTTGATGCGTTTCGTGTTTTGGGGACTCCCTGTATACCGTGAAAATATTTTTAAAACGTAGCCTTAAAGGGTCCCTATCCAACCAGAAAAAAAACTTTTTTAAAATCAGCTACTTCAGCCATAATGTTTCGTGTCGAATAACGTGAATAACCCTGTATATTTTTTTGTTCTCTACGATTGTAATACTTTCATGCGAGTTCGGTATTCTACCCTATTTCTCGAATGTGGATTTCCTTTGAAAATGTATCTTGTGAGTCAACGGCAGGTTCAAAAGCTTTGATATAGAGAAAAATCTTGAGAAAAATTGATACGAAAGTGAGAAGTTTAATTCAGTACCTCAGAGCAAAAATGTATCAAGTCCAAAATTTCAGGTTTTCGTTTTTTCGGTGCTTCTGGATATAAATTTTGTGCTCTATCGACTTATCTACTTTATAATATGCATAATGACGTCACTTTTTGGTGATATTTGGTCGAAGACGTCATGTTTCCTAAAAATGACGTCATAAACACGTCACTTTGACGACGTCACATTAACTATCCCATATGTCGTCAAAATAACGTTATTTTTTGGACGAAATATAGGTGGTTATTGATTGAGTACTTTTCAGTAGCTTCTGCTATTAAGAAATGGAAAAGACAATTTTCATCTTTTTCAAAAAACATGTTTAAAAAAAAATTGTACTGAAAACAACGGGGACAGCAAAAAAATGTTTTATCTCCAAGACTATTAGAGATTATATACTTTGATGTCAGATAAACAAGTAGTCTTCATTAATTCCGACAGTTTTTCAACTTCTCATTTATTTTAGAAATATAACGTCCCATGGTTGACATTTTTGGTTCAAATGGTAATAGATCAGCCCATTTTTAAATGTTTCTGTAATAGACTAGAGGTTGCAATACTTATTCCCCCGTTTTTATCAATTGCAACAATTCTTTTACAGCGGGAAACACACACGTTTGCAAATGTATTCAAAATCCTCGCCACAAACGGCGCCGCGCGCTTTCCTAGCTGTAAAAATTTGAATTACAATGAATGAGTAGCCAATGAGCAGGCTAGAAAGAATTCCTATGCGTGCGTGGACCATTACCCATAATGCCTCGTTATTCGCGACCGTCCCCCACCATCATTCAATTCAGCATTCAGTGACAGTGAGCTGAGTGTCAAAGAGCTGAAGTCTTAATAGTGATAATTGCGTTTGCATTTTGTGATCGTGATTTCAATTTTTGGGTTAAGGACATCAGAATAGTTTTCGGTAAGTTCTTTTCACAGTAAATCAATTTTAAAGTTATTTATTTACGTGAAATGGCAATGATTTGCTTTGGGGCTTTGGGAGAATGGCGGGATAGTATAGGTACCTATAGCTTTGGAATCTAACAATGAAAAGAGATTCAGAGTTCTAGAGAATAATTGTATTCTCTAGAACTTTGAATCTCCTTTCACAGTCTCAAAATGTATCAAACTCTGCTAATCGAATATGTCCAAGTCAAATTTTGCTGTTATAGCTCGGGTTTAGGTTAGAATCCACCTTTGGTTTTTGTGCTTGATCGTTATTTTTGTTGACGGGAATTTGTATAAGGTTATATTAATATACGTTATAGCTCTATTCGTATAGCAATTACAAATCAGATAGTGATTTGACTGTTCTTTATTACATAACTAGTATTTATTATAGAATACTATTAATTTCAGATGATTTGGAAAAGGCCTTGAAAAAGTGCAAAGAAGCAGAAGATACCTCAAATTTAGATTCAGATATGGAGAGCATTTTTTTCATTAAAAGTTGTCATAAATAATTTACCTACGTATTTTTATTTCGACCCGAATATACAAAAGCGCCTGTATTAGGCTGCAAACTGACGTCAGAATGACGTCATATGTTCTGCACATGATGCCGTCGAATCTCAGAAACTCGGAAATACACGAGATATAGCAATGAAACGATTATTTGTCAATCTAGAACGAAAACTTTTGAAAAATGACAAATTGCGAACGTTCATTTTTTACAGGAATATGAGCGATTGGGTCACATGACTGAAATACAAGAAGATTCAGAGAACGTACAACCAGAGTATTTTTTACCTCACCACGGGGTGTTTAAGGAAACAAGTACAACAACCAAACTTCGCGTAGTATTTAACGCATCAGCTTTATCTACAACGGGTTTATCTTTGAATTGCCTTCAGATGACTGGTCCGACCATTCAATCTGACTTATTATCAATTCTTCTACGATTCAGAATTCGAGCCGTTGTAATATCTGCAGACATCAAAATGATGTACAGACAAGTGTTGATAAACCCTAACCAACGAAATTTACAGAAAATATTTTGGCGACCAAATCCTAACGAATCGGTTAAAACATATCAGCTTAACACGGTGACTTATGGTACTACAGCCGGGTCATTCCTTGCCATACGTTCATTAGATCAAGTCGCCATTGAATGCGAGGACGAACACCCAGAAGTCGCAAAAATTATTAAACAAGACATGTATGTGGACGATTTACTTACAAGTGTAGATTCTCCAGAGGAAGCGGAACATATTGCGAAAACGATTTACGAAGTGCTATCCAAACGCGGATTTGAATTGCGCAAATGGCAATCAAACGAAATCAGTTTTCATAATACTGATGAAAATTCACATACGGTTGAATTTACAGCCAATAAGGAACAAGATACAAAGGTACTAGGCCTCTTATGGGTAAGCAAAAAGGATATACTTACCTTTAAAATTTCTCCAGCGAAAGAATTAAATGGATCCTAAGAAGATTACGAAACGAATCATTTTATCCAGGATTGCTACAATTTTTGACCCGTTAGGTTTAACTAGTCCCTGCATAATCATAGCCAAGGTTTTATTACAAAAACTATGGGCGGAGAATCTAACGTGGGATCAACCTTTACCATCCAACATTCTATCTTCATGGATTCGGTTTTCTTCTGAGATAGAAGCGTTAAACGAAGTTATAATCAACAGGCAGGCTACTTGTAAAAATACGAATTTCATTGCTTTACATGGATTCTCTGATGCGTCAGAAACTAGTTATGGAGCATGTATTTATGTATTATCAAGAAATTCATACGGTCATGCAGAATGTAATTTGTTGTGTGCTAAGTCCAAAGTGGCACCTCTTAAGGCTTTAACGATGCCAAGATTGGAATTATGCGCAGCTCTTACGTTAGCTCAGCTTCTTGATAAGGTCTTGGAGGCTATTGACGTAAATATTGATCAGGTCTTTTGCTGGTCAGATTCCACTATTGTTTTGGGATGGCTGAAGACATCTCCAAATCTGCTTAAACAATTCGTTGATAATCGAGTTGCAGAAATACAAAGATTGACCAAAGAGTTTGTTTGGAATCACATACCAACTCATGAGAATCCAGCTGATCTGGTTTCTCGAGGATTAAGACCTAATCAATTGATAAATTCAGACATTTGGTGGCACGGGCCCAAATGGTTAACTTTAAACGAAAATCAATGGCCAATCATATTTGATAATATTGGTATCTACAATTTACCTGAAATGCGTACTTGCGTACTAGTAACAAAAAAGGTTATACAATTATTTCCATTTGAACGATTTTCAAATTTGATGAGAATAAAACGCACTGCCGCTTACATTTTTAGATTTATCAGTAATGCTAGAACATCTAAACAAAAACGGATATATTCGTCTTTAACATTGAACGAAATAAACGACGCTTTCAATAAATTGATAAAATTATTCCAATTGGAATCTTTTCCGGAAGAAATATTAATTTTATCTTCTAAGAGTGAACTTCCAAAATCTAGTAATTTGCTTAGTTTACATCCTTTTATGGATAACCAAGGACTCATGAGAGTTGGAGGGCGACTATCCAATTCGGAATATTCATATTCAAAGAAATATCCCATATTATTATCTCCAAATCATGTCTTAAGCAAATTAATTATGCGATATGAGCACGAGCCTTTATTACATGCAGCTCCACAATTATTATTGTCACATGTACGAGATACTTTTTGGCCCATTGCAGGGCGTAATCTTGCACGTAAAATAGTCCGTTGTTGCGTAAAATGCTGCAGGTATAATGCTCAATCCGTTCAACCGATTATGGGTGATTTACCGGCAGCTAGAATCCAACAGGCATTGCCCTTCATCAAGATAGGGGTTGATTATGCGGGTCCCTTTCAAGTAAAGGATCGACGTGGTCGCGGTTGGGTCATAAAATGTTGGGTAGCTGTATTCGTATGTTTGAGTACGCGCGCTATTCACTTAGAATTGGTTTTGTCGTTAAGCTCTGAGGATTTTTTGCAATCCTTCATCCGATTTATTAGTAAACGTGGACGACCATTGGAAGTATTTTCGGACAATGGAACAAACTTTGTTAGGGCTGACAAGGATCTTCAGGCCATGCATAATTTTTTAAAGGACATTAATGAATCAATTTCGGAATCACCCAATTCTCCACATTTTGGTGGTATTTGGGAAGCCGGAGTCAAAAGCTTCAAATATCATATTAAAAGAATAGTGGGTTCATATATATTGTTTTTATTCGATCTACTAACTTTACTCGCACGTATCGAAGCAGTGTTAAACACACGGCCCATTTGTCCTCTAAGTTCCGATCCGGACGATTTTTCCTCTCTCACACCCGCACATTTTCTCATCGGGAGATCTACAATGGCATTAGTACAACCTTCAATGATGGAAGTACCAGAAAATCGTCTCTCTCAGTATCAGTTGGTGCAAAAAGTTCAGGGGCAGTTCTGGAACCGGTGGCACAGGGAATATCTAAACGAGTTGCAACGAAGACCCAAATGGAAAACTAGCAGTGGTAACCTCCAGTTGGGACAACTGGTCTTAATCAAAGAAGGTTGCTGAGTCCTTGAACATGTCTGATTTCGGTTGTGTACTGGGAAATGAATGATAACTGGCGTGTCTGGCGGAGACTTGTGCATGATTTGTGGTTTGTGATCGGTGTAGCAGATGAAATGTAGTCCTTCCAACATGTTTGAACTGTTTAATGGTAGAATACAAAACAAGTAGTTCACGATCGTATGTCGAGTATCTTCTTTCGGTAGCTGACAATTCTGTAGTAAAAAATGCGAGGGGCTTCCACTCTGAATTTTCCAGTTGTTGTATGACTCCACCAATAGACAAATCAGAGGCGTCAGTGTGGATGGATAATTTGGCATTCATTTTAGGGTGTGAAAGAGCTGTTGCTTTACTTATATCTTCTTTTGTTCTACTGAAAGCTTCATTCATTTCCTTTGTCCATATAATATGATCTTTACCTTTGAGGCCGCCGAATGCATGGAGAAATATGTTTGGCTTTGTGCACGATGAGGTATAACCTGCTATAAAAATTCAGCATTCCTAGATATCTTCTTTAATGTTAATTCAGCAGCATTTGTTGGCTTTGGAAAGTCAATAATAGATTGAATTCTTGATTGAGGAGGCCGGATTCCATCTTCATCAATTTCATTTTCAAGAAAAGTGACTGTTTTTTTTTGAAAGTTGCATTTTGCTTGATTGATTTTTATTCCATATTTTGTTAAATATGTTCATCTTCTGATTTTGAGGCTACCAAAATATCAATGATGTATGCAAAACAAAAAATCCAGACCTTTACAAACCTTGTTGATGAATCGCTGAAAGGTTTGCCCAGCATTACGAAGGCCGTAAGGCATAAAAGGAAACTCATATAGACCAAATGGTGTGTTAATTGCTGTCTTTTGAATATGAATAGGTCTGTAATCACCACAAGGCCTCCAATCTCCTGTTTTCTTTGGAACCATATGCAAAGGACTTGCCCAAGGACTGTTAGATGGTCTGCATAAACCTTCTTTCTCCATTAAATCGAATACTTGTTTTGCTACAGATAGCTTTTCCATACATAGACGTCTTGGTTTGACGTAAACAGGTGGTCCGGTTGTTTCGATAAAATCTTTGGTACTATGTTACATTCGTTTGTTTTATTGATTTTTGAAAAATATTTTGCAAGAAGAATTCCAATTTTTGTTTGAGGATTCACTGAGTTGACTGTGAAGTATTGTTTTTTATTGCATTCGGATTGAGTGTGAGCCAACAATCCTTGTTTATTAGACAAAGTTTCACTGTCTTTCAATTGTCGTTTCGGAAGATCTACCAGCAAATAAAAATGTCTAAGAAAGTCTGATCCGATAATTGGATATTGTACGTTTGCAATCAAAAAAATATGTTTGTATTTTCTGTATAATCCAAAGTCAATCGTCATTGACTTTTCTCCATAAACAGTTATTGGAGAATCATTGGCTGCATAAGATTTTTTCTGAGTGATATTTTCACGATCAGTTCCTCTTGGTGGGATAATGGATACATCTGCTCCAGTGTCAATGATAAATTTTAATTTCGAGTTTCTGTCAGTGAGAAATAAGAGAATTTCTATACTTTAAAGAATGATTGCATTTTCTTTCGTTATCACTATTATATCTTGATGAAAATTTGTTTGAATTTTGTCTAAATGCGGAGATCTTTCGCCCGAATTTTTTATTATCAAGGGAATATATGACGCAGAAATCCAAAATCCACCGCCACAATCGCGGCGAGTTGGGCAATTTCACGTTTCACGTCACCCGACGGCCGCTTCGACCAAATTCATGTGGACTACTGTCTCGGTGGTTCGAGAATTGCCTTTACTGCAATCGATCGCTTCACCCGTTGGCCTATTACTGTTGTGGACACAACGGCACCCACAATCGCACGCGCCTTGTTCGACAGGTTGACCTGTTCGGCACTCCGCTAACAATCACCTCGGACCAGGGCTGTCAATTCGAGGTGGACCTCTTCGCCCAGCTCAGTAACCTCGTCAGGGCCAAGCACATCCACACAACTCCGTACTATCCGCAGGCCAATGGTATGGTTGAGCGCATGCATCGCACCTTGAAAGCAGCGCTCAAATGTTCCCCCTAGACTTCTTGGACTCAGGCACTTCCAGCAGTCGCATAACCTTCAAGGAGGACCTGCAAGCTTCACCTGCCAAGATGGTTTTTGGAAAGTCCCTCCGGATCTCTGGTGAGACTCTCCACAGGTCTCCCCAGCAGCAGCCCGACAGATTTTATCTCGAACCTTCGGTTTTTGTTCCACGCCATCCTGCTAGTTCGTGCAGCCAGACACGTCGACCAACACCCGTTCGTCTTCAAGGACTTTCAGACGTGCAGAGCCGTAACTAGGGCGTGGCGAAGGTGGCATTTGCCACGGGCGCAACAGCTGAGGGGGCGCTTAACGCCCAAAGTTTTTATTTTCAATATATCGATGTTTCAAATCTATCGATGTATTTTTACCCTCCGTTGACATAACGTATTTGAGTGTATCGATCATGTCTCTGTGAATATTGTAGCGATTTAAGCTATAGAAACCATATACTTAAATTTAGTATACAGTATAAAGTTCTAAGTAATTTTCCTAAGGTGAAGGACAGCTTCAGCCTTTTGTCATTGACGACTAGCGTCAAATTAATAGGGTGAATACAAAGAAACACTAGTGACATGCATGCAAAATTTGGCGAAAATCATCACACTAGAAAAAAAGTTATTAAAAAAAATAAGAAAAAAAAAATATTTTTTAACACCCTGTATCTTCCTTAATTTTGAGTTTTTGAAAAAATTGTATAGAAGTTTGTTGCATTAATTTTTCATGTAGAATCGCCCACCAAAATCCTGACGCGTAATTTCCGGACACCCTGTATGATAGAAACCAGTCATCCAGTTCTATAACTAATCTATTTACAGTCACTATTTATGTACACTCACTATAAGACTTGTCTTATTCATGTAACCGCTCGTTCACAATAATTAATGAAACACGACTTATTCACTGACTGAACTGTACTTAAAATAGCTGACTAAGGTGCGGTTCAGAAAGGTCCCCCCTAACGTTTAAACCGTTTTATGAACAACTCAGCAGAAGTGACAGCTGAAAATGTGAAAACAACAATTCGGCGCTATCCAACACCTTCAAAACGGGGTTAAGTCAACCCAAGTAACCATTTTTTTTTCGAAAATTCGCCCAGCCGACATATTGAGTATGTCAGTAACATCAAAAAATAGTTATTTCGATAGAAATTGAAATATTCTAAATTTTGAAACGACTCACGATAGATGAGGAAAGTTCCGTTATTTTCGCTCCGTTTCTAGAAGGATCTGGTTCGGAAACAGTGGGTACAATTCCCGCGCTGCAGGGACAAAAACATGCAACTTCGGGTCGCGTTCGTGGCTGGTGGTGTGCAAATCTTATTCCAGCTGGCAGAAGAGACATCCCGAGTTAAAGACCTTCACATTCATTGAAGTTTGTTCTCTTTCTGACCGGTAACTAAGCCCATTTTCAGCCGTGGCAATGGATTGCATCACGGCTTCGCCATTCGCACGTTTTTTGAAAGCGGTCGTTCTTTCATCATCACTAAACGGATCTTTCGACGGCACTAAGGATAATTTTGGATACAGATTTATTCTTCCATCCTTAAAAGATTATGGCGTGGAGTAGAAGCCTCCAGAGTTTCAAAACCACGAGCCCGATTAATTTTAGTTCGAAATTTCCATTAGTAGTCGGTCAATAACCCACCACAAGAGACCTCTTCATTCCACCATTGCCATTTCAAAATTTGAAGTTATTAGACTGTAGTTTTTGGGGGAAGATATGCGCAGAACTGGAACGGTTGGCTAAAGAACAAGACCTTGGAGATATTTTGTTCCAACAAGACCATAAGAAAAAGAATCAATCAACAGCGCAGATTTCAATGACAAAACTGCGGCAGATGATCCCTCCACGCCTCGTCTCTCTGAGGGGCGACATAGAGTGGCCGGCGAGACCACCCTGATTTAAGCATTTACGATTTTACCTGTAAATCTATCTCAAGATAAAAGTCCTGACAATTTGAAAGAATTGCGGACCCGTATTACGAAGGAAATCCTCTACATATCATGGCATCGCTATTGCAGGACATTATTTGCTGATGTGATCTAAAAAATGGAACTGAATCAAGCATACAAAACTATTTTTCGTGTCGTGCCAATTTTTTTCAAATGTCCTTCAAAACTTCACTATTTGTTCATGCCGCACTCTGTCGAAAGTCACACAAATAACATTCACTAATGGTACACTCTCCAACTCCCTTCCGTCCGATATATATTATGATGTAGATATGGATGACTGGATTTTTATTTCTATTCCTTCAAAACCGCATTACATTGCACTTGGGGATATTGAGGTTTAAAAAGTTGTTCTGGCACCATTCACCCAGACTGTCCACATGCGATTGTAGCGAACGATTAGTATTAACGGTAGAGTAGAATTTCAGGTTATCGGCATACAAGAGATACTCCGAGGTATTAAAGCAAAATGATACGTTGTTGATGAACAGAAGGAACAGAACCGGTCCAATATGGGAACCCTGGGGCATACAGCTTAAATCATGTATACTAGTGTACTATATATGTTCTAAGGGTTACAGTTACTTCTTGAGAGTCCCAAACCCAATCCATTTCCTCAAAGAATGCATTATCGACAATTCTTAAAGTTGTACATTACAACAGCGATCTCAGGTCAGAGAGGAGAGAAGGCGGATTAACTTCTTCAAAGGTACTCGTCAGTGGAGTATAGAAGAAGTCGACAGACACAAGAGGATCGTCAGCCTGATATACTTCGAAGCGGCATAATCCGCCATCAGCAAACCCCAGATCCAGGATTCCTCCAGTTCTGTATCGGAAACCATTCACCTGATTGAGGTTTGGATGGTGCATTGATGGCAACAGCGTTAGTCTGCAGAGGTTCCAGAGTTTCATCTTCCTGCTGAGTCTTGATGGTAAGTTGAAATAGCAATATATCAGGAACTTTGCTTGATCGTATGTATTCCTCAATTCTTGGCAGACATCACAGTGTTCGGATGGTAGATGTCCAGGCAGGAAATTGCTGTTTCTTCTTACATTGAGGAGGTTCAATTCGTCCACAAAAACCAATATGATTCGGTAGCGACCTGACCTTCTCGAGTTTTTTCATTGGAAAAAGTGATGGTCGTGAAGTTTGGGAAGATAGTTTAGTTGAGAATTTCGTTGGAAACTCGTGAATCATTTGCTTCATGTTATTTGCTTGTCAACGAATTTGGTACTCAGAATCTCAGAGTGTTGTTTCTATATTTTGTTTTATAGGTATTCTAGCCTGTCCGCGAGTGTATACAAAAATGAGGAGTTCGATTGATTGTCTGATGCGTGATCGGAAATATGATATGGCCCATTGGACGGCAGCGCGGTGCAGGCGGTAAGGAGACAAGGCGAGGCGCCACGGTATTAAAGCTCCACAAAAGATGACGGTGCGGTGCGAAACTGGCGGATCTTTTCAAGTTCTCCCAGGTTCCCATGCGGGATGTCCGGTCATTCACCCTGTTTTCAGTGGTGGTGATGGTTTGGAGCAAAGAGCGATACCTTCACCGTTCACTCGTTTTTCGAAAGTAGCCAGTTGATCACTGAACTGAAGATCCGAAGCCTACATCGGTGCATCTTGCTGATGTGATCTTGAAAGTCAAGTGAAAAAATGGGTGTAGTCCAACTCAAGCCGTATAAACCACTTATTCGTAAGTTGTGCCATTTTTGTTAATAGTCCTTCAAAAATGCACTGTTTATTTTGCCCCACCCTTCAGAACATATAAGGATGTTTGGCAGGTAAGTTATCAGACATTCAAAAATCCCAATAAAACTGATCAACACAAAAAGGAACACAACCAGTCAAAAACAAGACTAAATGCGCATAGTTAACGGAAACTACTTTTAGTCCAGGCAGGAACGTGAATAAATAATGATATTCGAAATTCCATGGCTGGTTACATTCATATTCACTTCGAAGTGGAAGTGACAGATTTCTGCTTGCCAAATGGGAATCATATGATACCATCTACATTGAATTAGGCATAAGCGTGACTGAACACAAATTCAATGTGCAGGGTAACTGTCAAAGTTCCGCTTGACAAACGGGAATCATATGATACGATACACATTGAATTTGTCCTCAGTCACGCTTAAGCCAAATTCAATGTAGATACTAGCATATTTTCCACGTTTGGCAAGCGGAAATTTGACACTTTCACTTCGAAGTGAAATTGAACGTAAACCTTACATTAATTGCGGGGGATCTGATCCACCAGAGAGTATATCATTCAAAAGACACAGTTGAATAATTGTTGATAATGATTTATTAAGCATAATAGTTACAATAATAATTTTCACAAAAACCCTGAACTAGATCTAAAAAATTCAAACCAAAGTTAATAAGAATTTCCCGTTATATACACTGATGTTAGAATGGAAAATAAGGTGAGAAAACGTGTTATGGTAGAAATATAATATATTATAGGAAAAAACAGTCTGTTGAATTCATCAGGCTAAGGAAAAATAAAGGCTTCGTCTATGACAGCTTTTTCGCTTTTTGATACAAAGTATCCACCACTTTACTCATGCTGTGGATCGTTTCGAGAGCCATTTCGTAGGTTTTGTTCACTTTCGATTCTTCAAAGACAACCAAAACTCCTGAAAACCAGAAATTATAAACGCCCTTTGCAAAAACCCAAAAACTTACCATCCCCTTGATCCAAAATCCCATGAAACTTCTGATCCAAAATCATCTGCGATAACTTCTTTTCTACTTGTGGCATGGGTAATTTGATACTCTTTGCAATATAATCGACTTGAACTCTGCTGTATGGCTCAATAATGCGGCACAAGTTCTGTTCTAACATGTTATCGTACAAAGTTCCCAAATGAGCCCTGACAATCACATCATCTTCCAATTCTCTTTTGTAAAGTTTCACTGCCTGCTGAAAGTCGGCAAGACTTCTTTTATGCGATGCTTGCGCAACTGCTTTCATTGCGTCAATATTTTTGCCTGCATATTTTATTGCCAGTTTTCCTGACACTATTTGATGGACGTCTTCGGGGTTGTTGAGCATTATTTTTGACAGAAGCATGTATTTGAGAGCGGTTAATGCTTTTGGGCTCTCAACACTGTCGAAGCCTTCGAAAGCTTCATAGAAATAAGAGTAGGCGGTTTTAAAATCTTTTTCATCGGCTGCATGGAGGATTCCTGGAGAAAAGCAGAAAACGACTGTTGTTTCAAATCACCCAAGGCATGTTTATGAATAAATTGTTTATGAAGATTGTTTGTAGACTAATAATTAAAGAAATATATAAAATAAGATGTTCATAAGACATGATATTAAAACACACAAGGTAAGCTCACAAACTGGACGAAATCAAAACCGACTCGCGCATGGTGTCACGATGCATAAGATATGGGAAAAATAGGTATTAAAAACATAACCTAGTCACCGAACATCCTATATAAGGTTTGTTCCAACCCACACAATTGGTACGGTTTCAGAACGGTTATTGGAACTGTTAAAATTGAATTATAGCGCATGATCTAGATTTTCATCATTTCCATCACGCCTAAATCCGTTCCAACTGCTTCGATTTGAGGAATCTGTCTTCAAACCTTCTTCATCACTCATTATAATGAAATATATACAATCGAAAATGGAAAAAACAAACATTTTATCTGAACTATCAAACACATATAGTACTCCATAGCAAATACCAAGCCAAAACATACTTAGTCAAAAATGGCGGTGCTAGGTATTGGGCTGAATTTGTCTATGTCTATTTTATTTTGACTTCAACATCATTGATCGATTACGGCTTATTAGCATGGACCTGTGAAGTCAGAAAACCCCACAAGAAAAAGTACAGCGAATTCTGGCTATTTTCTGGCTAACATAGTCATTCTCAAAAAAATGTGCCTCGTCACTAGAGATAATTTTCCAGCAAAAGTTGGGATCCTCTTTCAATCGCTCGGAAGCCTAGTCTGCGAACCAATGGCTTTGCTGTTAGGTCAGTTGTGACTGAACTACTGAACTGGGGTGCGTTCTGATGATTCGTCGGGTAGAGGATAAACGGTCCGGAATCCGGGGAGAACGCACTCGACTTTCAAACGGTAACCGAAAACATCTGAACGATCCAGGCGATCTTATGTCAAATGAAAGTGATAACACTGATAAATATGTTAATTTTATATACCTAATGTACCTAAAGGATTAGTAAAATACAAATGGCGTGAAGGGTGAAAACAAAATAATGTAATGTCCAAATAAGTAGGTGTAAGTGTAACTTGTCCTGAATAATCCATGCCAGTTGGTGGGATTGCGAAGAAATATTTTCTCTCAATAAGAATAAAAATTTTTGTAGAACTGCGAAATCTATTTGATCAACCACTTGTCAAAATAACCTAAATAAGCAGTATACGCATGCGGGACAAATTTCATCGCTCTTACGACTACGATAAATGGTTGGACGCCCGGTAACTTTTATTTCATGCATCTGAACGGAACAACCAGTTGCCTCTTGGGTCATCTGAACGAGCAAAACGCGTCACCCGGCGAATCATCTGAACGCACCTCTGTACTTCGACCTCTCTCAATTAAAAAACCCTTTACCTTCGACGTTAAATAAGTTCCCAGTAATTATTCCGCTAACGTTCGCTTATACTGTAAGAACCGTCATAACATTCAAATAGCGTTACGGTAAAGCCGCATTCGCCGAGCTTCGTTCTGTTACTGGCTACAGATTTTCATAAGTCAAAAGCAAATTTTCCCTATCATGCCATTCTTTTGTTGGAAATTTTCATCTTCACCGTGTGCCACTGGTGTGTTTGTTAACTAATTTGGACATACCTGTTGAATGTTGTACTTTTTGAATATTTGAGACTCTGTTAGATATGTTTTGTAGTTTTGTTGACTGGAAAAATGAATCCACAACCTCAAAATTTCAAAAGCTAATCAAAGTGGCTATAACTCATTCCTCTGGCACCAAATCCAGGGTAAAATTATCTACCCAAGAGTTTACGAAAATCCAAAGAGGTTGGTTTGATTTCTTTCATTTTCATTTAATACATAAACTCATATATCATATACAGGGTGGTGCAATCAAGATGGGGTGGATGATTGTGGGAAAATGCTGAGGAATTTGGATATTTTTTTTGTACATTATAGTTAGTCAAAAAGGCTATGTTTTAAAAATATAAACATAGTACAGGGTATCCCAAAAAGTTTGTGTCAAACTAAACTTGTATTTTTTTTAATGGGACACCCTGTAAGTATGTAAGAATCCTAATCATTTCTCGCATCTCGTACGATCATTTTGATACAAGATTTGTTGGGTCTGAAGCTTATAATAAGGGAATGGGAGGCTATCGAAGTTGAAAAAGGACTCATAGTTTAAGCGAAATGGAAGAATGGTTCGAAAAACCAACTGATCCATAAAACATCACTTATCCTTGAACACAATAATCACATACACTTTGAATAAAATTATTCGTTATTATACGCAGGGTGGTGAAGTTTTGCAAACACGACATGTACACAATTTTTTCAAATGGAACACCCTGTATATTATAATCTCATCTTAAAGATAACATCATTAGCTTTCCAAAAAAAAACATACATCATACCTTTCTGATCAATAGTTTTTTCGGAAATCACTCACGAATACAACGTTTCCTCATTGTACTACAAGTTATTACCCAGTTTATAAAACTATAGGTGACCATGCATGAAGCCATGACAACATCAGGAATTAGTTGATTAATCAGCAATTTATCAATTAATTAATTGATTAGCAAGTAGATATCCAAAAGTTTTCATTTCAATTGAAAGTATTGTGGCACCGAACAAATAACAATAAGAAAGCTCACTCTTCACTCTATTGTGTAGCAGCATCAAGAAACAGCCCGAGGAGCCATTCGGGAGCACATAGTTTTCGTAGCACAGAACATACGTGCCCGATATTTCAAAATCACGAGTTAATAGCGCTTCTAATAATAAACTAATAACGTCGGTCGTTGAACAGACTGGCATTCCCCGATCGGGGAATGTACCTTTAAAAAAATTAATTTTTGTCCGATAACTTTTTGACCTGACCCTGTATAAGTTATATAAGAAACTGTTTTTACATTTTCTATAACTTATCTGATAGTTTAGATACGAGGGGTACCTTAAAATGCAACATTTTCAGTTTTGAAAACTAAAAGGGCTATGAAACTTTTGTTAACGGCATCTTTAGTTTCACGCAAAAGTAGCACACTGTCGCGAAAACCGCAACTTTCTATCTATAAGAATAACGGAGATACCCCGCAAAAGTACCCAAAATGGGACACCCGGTACTGCATTATAGACTACGATTCAACTAAGAACTTCACACCGACAATGTGGGGACACAGCCTGAGAGAGAGGGATACATCGGCGGTGTATAATAGTTGTTAGTTGAATCGTACTCTAAACGTTTCGCATAATCTGTTGTACAGGGTGTCCCATAACCGAGCCCATAACTTATCCGTCAAAGAGCAGGAGGTGATAATATAAATGAAAATAAGATTTGTCTATTAAATGTCGTGACAGATTCTAGTCGTTAAAAGATACAGGGCGTTGAAGTGAAACTTTAATTTAAAAAAATGTCAATTATTTTTAAATGTATAAACAGGTACTGAGGGAAATGGCGGACACTTTTCAACATCTATAAAAGTGAATATAAAAATGTTTCAAGATGCATAGTTGGAATAAATTGAGTTCTTCTTTTGACAACTCGATGTTTATTTTTTTTTTCGGTATTCTTACTTTCCAAGTCGAATATCTCGCAATCGACTAGAGATATCGATATTCATCAAGAGTACATTTTCTATGTAAAAGAATGACACTTTACAAGTATGAAGTCAAAACAGTCTCACCTTAACAGATTGAAAAATTATAAAAACATTGATTCATCATCAAGTACGTAGAAAACGTCCTCTAGAGATTAGGTTCAAACAAATACCAATTTGGATTTCTCACATTCGAAAACGCTAGTACATATACCAATTTTGAATCTGTAATCTTCATCCGTTTAAAATATATTGGAATTTTTGGAAAATAAAGTTTCCCTTTCAACATCCTGTATCTTTCCAGAGGCTAGCATTTTGCAACCACATTTATCAGATAAATCTTCTTTTTTTCATTTATATTATCACCTGCTGCTCTATGGCGGATAAGTTATGGGACACCCTGTATGTATGTATGGGCATTTGAAAGAGAAATCACCAATTACTTGCACCTTGAATTTACTCGCAGTTTGTATTTTGAAACATTTGTCATGTTATTATTGACGTTAATCCTCCTTATTTCACGCGTGCGTCATGGAACTTAATCTCGAGATGTCGCTATTTTTTGTTTTCATGTCAATTAAGTTCATTGTAAATTGAATCCAGCGTTGTCAGTTGGAACCAAATATGTAAACACAAAAACAAAGCCAATCTTAAAATAGAAATTAAATAAGCCAAATTCAGCACACATGAAAGAAAGGCTCATTTAACATAACACTAAACTTTGTTGTCCAAATGTAGATCGTATCAGTTTTGTTTTAATTTTAAATCAAAGAGAATGAAACACCCTGTATATACAGTTTTACAATGGTAATGATAATATGCAAATCAGGAGTTTTTTAGCAATTAGGTAGTAGACTTATATTTGCTAGTATTATTTTTTTTTCATGAGTGCAAGGAATTACGGAGTTACATTCAATTTTACTTGGAAGAGCAACTCTCAAATTTCCACTTGATAAACGTGAATCATATGCTAACATCTACATTGAATTCGTGTTCAAAGACACGCTTACGCCAAATTCAATGGTAGCAAATGATTCCTGTTTGCCAAGCGGAAGTTTGACGGTTCCACTTCGAAATGAAATTGAATGTGACTCAGGCGTCATTCTCCCTTATGGTAATAAAAGAGGTGCAAGGTATGATATTTTTTAGTTTTTTTTTAAGCAAAACATAGACATTATACTTAATACTATACATTATGGGAAAATCGGGGAAAAAAATGAAAACAAAAACTTATTTGCCTGCTTATTTGTAAAGATATTAGGATACATTAAGAGTCAAAAACGTAAACAAGAACACGCGATCATATAGCGAAATGTGTTGATTTGTCTCACGTGACCTTTTAATCGTTTCCCTTCGTTTGATCACGTGCAGTTTGTTTACTGATGACTTTTGGTTTGGAATAGGGTGTAGCACTTAGCTCAATTATGATGATGATGGTAGTAAAATTGTATAACCATAACATAACATAAACCATGAAAGTTGTACCGTATAGCTTTGTCCCCTCGTTTGGCCCTGTTGAGTAACTTTCGCATCTACGTTTTTTTTTATTTTTTAAGGTTTTCTCTTATCTCCTCAAGAAAATTGAAAAAAAACCTCTAAAAATTACAAATTGGCATACTTAGTGCTGAAGTAACGTGGCTTTAAGTTAAAGCGTTTTCAAACTGTTATAAGTTTCTCGATTTTTCAAATAAACTCTGTATGTAGGAAATTGGCATTTTTTCTGTAATTCAATGAATCAACTTTGTCACGATGTATAAAAATCAAGAAACAACCGTACGAGAAAAAATAATTTTTGCGACACCATTGGATAGAAAATTCGAAATGTGGGCCTTTTAACAAATAGGTATCATAAAGCAAAAGCTTGAGAAAAAGTAAATTAACCTTTTTCAAAAGATGTAAACCCGGACAAAGAAAAATGATGAGTCATGCTACGTTTTGAATCGGTTTGTTGACATTATTGTTATTTTGATTCTCCATGCCAAAAATAGAGTAGAATTTATTGCTTCCTTCAATAAAACGTAGGATACAGAGAGACACGTAAATGCTACAAAAAAACTCACCAGATTGCAAATCCAACGCAGCCTGCACTTTCGGGGGGCAATAAATCGCATTGGCCGTAGTTCTAGCCGAAGTCAACGCAGCCCTGGCTTTGGGCAAATTACTCAAAGCATGATACGTCTTACTTTCCAACAATTGAACTTCGACGAGCAAGTTTTTATCATCCAACTTCTTCAGTTCCTTTAGCAGAGTACTTCCCAACTGTAGGGCTTCGGCAAACATTCCTGTATCGAAATACAGGGCCACCAAACGAGCCTCGAGGCTCTGTCTCAAAAACGTTCTTTTCTCCTGTTTGGCCCATTCTATGCACTCTTTACAAAGCTGCACTTCGATTCCGATTCCCGCTTCCAAATCCAGAAAGAAATCCACAAGACTTCTTACCAGTTTTGCCGCTTTTGCTTTGCTGATTTCACTCAGGAAGGGCCTAGTTTGTTTGATCAAATCCGCCAGTTCTTTGGCTTTTCCCTCTTTTTTGTATTTTTCGCCCAGGTTGAGGATGTCTTGTTCTTTGTTTTGGACATCTTTTTCGTCGTCTTGGGGTGGTTTTAGTAGCTTTTCTTGATGCGATTGGGAACGTTCAAACAACATTGCACCCGCCATATTTTAGTAAACTGATGGATGAGGATGAAAATGAAAAAGCACTGTCATGATGGTATGAAGATTTTGGTGGTGGCTACGAGACAAGCTCTCGGCTAATCTGTCAACTATGTACACGATCATTGAATTTCAAATGTCACTTGAATAGCATTAAAAAAAACAGGGCTGGACCCGCGTTTAAACATCAACATAATATTCTCGGGTTGGACTGGACAGGTCGGCAGGTTGCGTGCACGCACAGGGGGGCCTAATTGGAAAAATCTGGAGTAACAATTGCTTATACGGTTCTCTGCTATTTTCGATGATTTTCAAATTTTCTTGTATGGTCACATTCTAGTGTCTTCAGGGATTGCAAATAATTCACTTGCGTAGGGAAAAAATTATGATATTTGATATTTATTATAAATAACGTATTGAGAATGCCACTCACGCGGCATCCATTTATGCCAGAAAAAACTAACTCAAACTAACCAAATCTAACCCAACCTAACCAAAACTAATCCAAACTAACCTGACCTAACCTAAAAAAAAACTTCTCTCCGCCAGTGAATTTGCTATCCTTGAAGACTCTAGTATATACAGTGCGTTTTTTTTTAGACGGAATATAGGGATTCCCAAGTTAAATTTTCAGTCACGTGTTAGCAGTACTTCTATTCAAAGTACAGGGCTAAAACTTGGCGTAGATAAACTTTGAGATTATGTTTTTTCATCAATCAACACAGAATAAATTGAAAACAGATTTTAAAAAAATGCTTTTATCGATTGGAAAGTAATACTTTTGCACTAGCCTGGCGTGTGCCACTGTCAACCAATAACTTCATTGTCAAATTGTAATTTCATTTATTTCTAACAGTATAGTACGATAATAAAAATCAAACATTATTTTTCAGATAAACTGTTCAAAATGTCCCATATTAACAGCCAAGCAGTATCCTTGATGGTCATAAAAATAAAAAACAAATTTTTTGGTTAAACAAATTGACAATGAAGTAAGTCAACGTCAGAAAATTGGTTGTCACTGTCATATACAAGGCATGTTAAAAGTATAATCTTCTGATAAATTAAAGCATTTTTATTTGAGTCTTTTTCGAAGTTATTCTGCATGGCGTAATTGATGAACTTACTCAATCTCGAAGCACCAAAGTTCATCTACGGCAAGTTTCAGCTGTGTACTACGAATAGAAGTACTGCTAACATGGGATTGAGAATTTATCATGTGAATCCCTATGGTCCGTCTTGAAAAAAAAAACGCACTGTATAAGAAAAGTTTGAAAAAATCGAAAAATTGCTGAGAAGCGTATATGCAATAATTACCAAATATGGCCATTGCCTCCTTGGTCTTTGGGATATTAACAAACATTTTTAAATAATAAATTTTGAGTTTGCTAATTGCAAATTTGATATTGATAATGATTTAAATAGATGGAGGCACTAATCAATGTGAAATTAGAGCTAAATAATCATCATATCAAGTTTATTGAAATTAGAATAGCATGTTGTTTGTGTTACTCAATGATAGCCGTTATTCAAAATACGCATCACTTCTGAACCAAGTTTTGTTGCCGATTTTGTTGAATTTTGGCAATTTTCACTGTGACAAGACCCCATTCTAGGTGGTAAATCTGAGCTCCAGTGGCGTCCCGAGGGGCAGTTTCACGATAAATATTGACAAAAATGCATGTATGCGTCACTGCCTTTTTCTGAAAATGTTATGGACGTTTTATTATATTATGTTTTATAAAACTTTAAATCATTTATAAATCTTGACAAATAAGTTCTTTCGCAGGAAGTTTTAGATACTTTTTTTTATAAGAAGTGCACGAAACAAGTCAAAAACATTTTTGTACGTAGCGCGTCTACGAATCTATCTTTGGAAGAGAATTAAAGATATATAACAATTAAATAATTAGAAACTTCTATATTTATATTATTTATTTGTCAACCTCATTGAAAAAGAAATTTCTTACCATTTTAATACAAATAAAACATATTTAAATTTATATGTGTTATAAGTCCTCATGAACACTGAAATATTGAAAAACGCAATTTGGAGCAGTTTCATTTTCCATCATTCAAAAGACAATAAAGGAGGCTTGAGCCCTAAATTAAATAGTGACTTTTGGTTGTGAAAAGAGTGTAGGTACTGTTTTTTTCATAATATCACTAAAATGTCCTGATTTTTCTCCTCTCACATGGCCGGAAAATCCGAGAAAGTCCCGGAATTAACGTACTGGTCTAGTAATTAGACATAAGTAGTTACAACATTAGTTTTTTTATGACACAATACCGCACATGCGTACTTTTTTTTTCCTAGTACTTCTGATCGCGAAACTCATCATGGATGTCCATGGACTTAATGACATCTGAACCGCAAATCTCAGAAATAATGAACATTTTGCAAGGTAGCGACTAAGAAACACTCATAAAAGTGGCAAAATCCAGCGAAGTATATCATTTTGAAAGATTTATTTCGTTTATACAAATATATATTATTGTACACACAAACATGACTATTAACTAATATAGATTGCTATACTAACTTTTGGAGTAGTATAGTAATAGGTGTATCTGTTATCTGTTTTGTAAGTACCTGCCATGTGCCAAATTTAACATCAATGGTTGGAATGTCATGTAAACTAATGCATGGACTCAATTAGTGCGAGACGTCACTACAAAGGTTGGTATCCCTGAAAGACCGCGGCTGGCGGCTGTCACCCAAGGTTAATTGATATGTATAATTAACCTTGGTTGTCACCAAACAAACTATTTCCAATGCGTTTTTTAATAGGGGTGTTGTTTGTCCAGAATCTATATTGGATTATGGTTAAAGGTGATCATTTTTTGGTTTATTATGGTATGTGTTTTGCTCGAGACTCGTAAATATTACATTGCAGAAAAAATGCTCTTTCTTCAGATTCCGAAAATACCCCGTTTTATACAAGGAATGGATCACACTTTTGTTTAAGATTTGTTACTTTTAATGATATCATAGAAAGTGAATCATGTTTAACAAATAATATATTTTGAATCTCTCCTTTTATGAAATTGTGTAGACGAGATTATGGGATTCCGACAGCCAGTTTCACTTTCCTTCCTTCAAAATATGATGGCCACATTCTGAGACTCCACCCACAGTATTTCTGTTGAGCAACATTAATTTTTCATCATGCTTGAAAAAGTTTATGATACTTATCTCTAACTTCATGATGTGCTTGAACCTCATCATTCACGTAAAATCTATTAAATCAATGGAGAAAGAAAATTACCCCGCTAAACAACCATTTCAAAGTGAAAGGACATTATTTGGATATCTATACCAAAAATCATAATTAATTCACAAAACATGGATATCATAGTTCATCGCTCACCACCTTTAGAGTATTTTACCCCCATATGCACCGTAGAAATCTAATCCGGATGAAGTCTTTATCGCGATTATCTTCCATACCACCTAATGGAAAATAATCTCGATGAAGTCTTCATCCGGATTAGATTTCTGGGGGTTAGACTTCCAAACAAAATGACTAGTCACCATAATTCAAGTTCATTTCCACAGCTACCTGAAAAACTCGAATACTGGACAAGATCCCTCAACATGTCTCCAATATTTTAAAAAGGTTGTTTTTAAAGAATACTATGTAGCTTTGCAACGGCGATTAGTTTATTCGGAAACAGGCATTGTTATTAGTGTCATTTCTGACTTCAATTCAGTACTACCAACATAGGTATGACGTCACGTCTATTTGAGTCTATACGCGACGTTTTTGAAAACGTCACAGGCACCATATGATTGGTCGTGGCCGAATTTGGTATCCAAACAAGCTTTTGTGACTTGTGTGAGTTTGAAATCCGTGTTTGTGTTTAATTTGGACTTCTTTGGACTATATTTTTATGTGTATTACATATATCTTGTGTCCCGTTAGTGCGTATTTGATTAGCCGAGTGGAAAGTCAGCTTTTGAGGTGATAAAAAATTGTTTGTTTGGATATTTCCGTCTGACAGCTGACGTCATGACGTCACAGAAACCTAGCGTATTACGAATTATCAACAGTTCAAGGATAAGATTTTGATGGGTTCCGATATTTCAAAGCTCTCATTTTTGGCAAGCTTGTTCTTTTTCTCCCGGTATATTTTCGACCTTCCTCAAAAAAAACAATGATTATATCTAGGATGAAACAAACACTCATCTAGAGGAATCTATGATTGGTGAATTGGAGATTATTTGGCGTCTATGAATATTTGAAATAAATAGAATATACCTATAACTGATTTAATTATTCCATACATACCTGGAATTCCTCATAAACTGAAACGTTAACGTCAGACATATAATATTCGGACCATTTTCAAAACTAATAATACGTGTACATTTCGCTCTAATTCAACAAATACTAGACCTGATAATATTAATGAGGCCACTTAAAATGTAATTTATAAAATTGCTTGTGAATGTAATAAATTCTATATTGGAGAGACCTCACTACCTTTAAAAAAGAGAATCGAAGAACATAAATCATACATGAAAAAAAGGGAATTTCATAAATCGGAAATTTGTCAACATGCATTTGATAATATTCATAGAATAAATTGGTATAATTCAAAAATCTTAGCAAGGAGCCATGTTCTAAAAAACGTAAACTTAAAGAAAGGGCATATATTATGTTAGATTCTAATGAATGTGTAGCATGTTCATATTTTGATTGTTATTTGAAAAGGTGTGGCGAAATACCCAAAAAAATCAAGTAAAAAAATAGTAGAATGTTTACAAATGATCACAGATTAGATGGCAAATAATTCACAATTTTTTTTTTTTGTATGAATAGATTTTACCTATGAGACCGTCCCTGGAGTGGGCGTTAAAACTTAAAACTTTACGTTCACGGCAAACCGTCCTTCCTGTCATCAAAATGTCATCGCTGACTGACATCTGACAGTGACAAAGACAGACTGTTTTGTTATTATTCATAAAATAATAAATCATAAACTTTTAAACATGGTGAGTGTGAGTGCTAAAGAAGAAAACCAGGGTTTTAAACCAATTTCCGTAACTTTTGGAAAAACCTCAACTACTCCACATACTCTCTTCATAAAGGAGCACTCGTTGAAACATCACGATGTCAGTAAACCACCGGGAAGAACCCTATTTGTCCTAAACATACCCCCTTTCATCAGTGATAAAGACGTGAAAGCATTGTTCTCAAACTCCGGCAAGGTTCTATCTGTGGATTTACCCACCAAAAACGGCTTTAAAAACGGACACATAGTATTTTCCAAGAGAGAATCACTTTTGTCAGCCCTAAAAAAGGATTCACTAACCTTGGAACTACATTCAGAAACCGGCATTGAAAAGTGGACGAACATGTATAACTCCTCAATCCTCAACGTTGACCGTCTTCAGGAAGAAATCAACAACTTTATGTTGAAATACGACAAAAATAGCGAAAAAATGAAGAATAAAGTGCAAGACGACGATCAAGGCTGGACAGTGGTTACGAAGAATAGTCGCAATCCGGGATTAGCCTTTAAAGAAAGTGTAGGTGTTAAATTGACGGAGAAAATCAATCAGGGTATGAAGAAGAAGGAGTTGACGAACTTCTATACTTTCCAATTGAAAGAGAGCAAGCGTAAAAATTTGGAAGTGTTACGGAAGAATTTTAATGAGTCTAAGAAGAGAGTGGAGCAAATGAAGAGTTTGAGGAAGTTCAAGCCTTATTGACAGATTTTTATAGTTTTGTATAGATTTCATATAATTATAAAACATTAGAGTAATTACAAAAATTAGTTTACTTTTCTCGTTGCCTTAAAAAACCTATTTTTTTTTTTAAAGCGAGAAAAAACGTGTCTGATTTTTTTTGGGAAGTTATTATGTAGGTACCCAGTAATACACACACCTCCAAAAGTCTTGAACCCCCATGTTTTTTCCCCATTTCTAGAGATACTAAAAATCTGGTCACATAAATAAGTACTCTATTCTTTTTCCCAGTCTAGATGCTCAGACTTTTTCTTTGTTGAAAAGTCATTGTGCCTTTTTTGACCTCTGATCACCAGCAAATCACATAACAACGCGCTTGGTGGCATCGATGGCGTAAAAAAATCAAAGTTGTTAAGCGTTTTCCATATAGTAAGTTTGGGAAAATTAATCGCCAACATTTTTCGATTTTGTTTTGAAACAAAAATAATATAGTTCACCTCCGAAAGGTCCTTCGAAACATTTTTGAAAGAGGTTCTTTCAATCTGAATGGGAGGTAAACATACCAGTTTCCAGTTTCCCATTTCACCTTATCCCGTTGAGTTTCCAGGAGATTTATTCTGTTTCACGGTGGCGGATGTCTTCACGAAATAAGAGCTGTCTACTGCAAAATTCTCTCCTTATTTTCCCATAACGCTCTGTTAGTTTTCCTTGGATCTGTATTGTTTGTATAAGGCAGGGCTCGGTTTTTTTTGGGAGATTCTCGCCTGGACCCACCCGATTTCAGCAATATAGCCTAGTTTACACCGACAACTTGGTCCGCGGACCAAGTACTTAATTCGAACTATATCAGGACAAAATATTTGGTTCTAATGGTGTAAACAGTTGCGAACTAAGCTGGTCCGCTCTTGGTTCGGTACTTGCCAGCAGGTGTTCCGAACTAAATTTGGTTCGATCTGGATCAAAATTATGAGGTTATGTTGATTGTTATTATTTTGAATTGTGTTGGTTCAGAGTTTCTCAAGGCAATCTGAGCGTACTCTTCTATGTTTTTTTTGATT
This sequence comes from Orchestes rusci, assembly GCA_958502075.1. NCBI lineage: Eukaryota > Metazoa > Arthropoda > Insecta > Coleoptera > Curculionidae > Orchestes > Orchestes rusci. The sequence continues at coordinate 32,092,206 of OY293307.1, forward strand.
GCGAATTGTGTTGATAAATAATTTCGACTTGTTTTTGACGTTTGACGAATAGCGCGCGTACTCATTTAGTTCACGCGTTGCAAGGCGGTGTAAACGGACGAGAAGCAAGCATTGGTCCTACCGTACTATCCCCACCCACTTGGTCCTATCGGACCGAACTAAACGAGCTTTCGGTGTAAACTGGGCTAATGTTTCCAGAGGCCTGTTCTGATTTTTCGGTGGTGGATGTCGTTGGTGAGAGCAGTCTTATCGCCTTATTGAAATTTTGCTGATTACTTTTCTTGTGAACTTCGTAAAATCAGGGGAAGTATATAAGAACTTTGATTCGAGAGATGACTTCATTCATTACACTCCAATCTAGAGAAAGTTTCAAAAGTATAGGTATATCAAAGAGTCTTATGGAGTTCTATCATACAAATGTTCGTAACATCATTTATATTTTATATCGCTTCGTTTATTCCGGGTTCTCGCTGTTTTTTTCTAAATTTCCGTTTCGTTGTATCACCGTCATTTCATGTTTCCATATAACCGTTTCAACCGAATATACAGAGGGTGTCCCTATCAAATAACGGTAGGTATACACAGTAAAACTAAAGATTCTCTAATGTGAAATATCTGGACTTGACCACATTTACCTCAGTCAAAAAGTTGATAATGACCAAGATATACAGGGTGTCAAAGTAGAAATTATCTTTTCTTTTTTTTATGTGACGTCACGACATGTAAAAACGAAATTGATATAAGGTACTCGACCCGAATTCCACCACCTACCCTAATTCCGCCAATGTTCACTATTATTCCAATATATTAAGCAAACTATAACTTCCATTGGGACTAAATTCCTTTAAATCAAGTTGGGATACATTTGGAAACAATAGCCTAGTTAACACCGAAAGCTCGTTTAGTTCGGTCCGATAGGACCAAGTGGGTGGGGATAGTACGGTAGGACCAATGCCTGCTTCTCGTCCGTTTACACCGCCTTGCAACGCGTGAACTAAATGAGTACGCGCGCAATTCGTCAAACGTCAAAAACAAGTCGAAATTATTTATCAACTCAATTCGTAATCAAAAAAAACATAAGTAAGTACGCTCAGATTGCCTTAGAAACTCAGAACCAACACAATTCACAACAATAACAATCAACATAACCTCATAATTTTGGTTCAGATCGAACCAAATCTAGTTCGGTACACCTGCTGGCGAATACCGAACCAAGAGTGGACCAGCTTAGTCCGCAACTGTTTACACCATTCGAACCAAATATATGGTTCTGATATAGTTCGAATAAAGTACTTGGTCCGCGGACCAAGTTGTCGGTGTAAACTAGGCTAATGTACCCAAACGTCAACAATATCGATTGAGAACCAATGCCGCGAAATACGATACTTTAGTTGTGCTCCGCTAGTCGTAGTGAAAAGGTGCGTTTCCTTATAAGATAAGCCACTTGTACGTTCACTCTCAATGCATGATTTAGGTAATCTATAGGTTACTACAAAGCAATATTTTGGTATAATCGACTTTGTTAATGTTCAGCGATAAGCGTACAGCCGATATTTGTTGTATTTTACCATATTTTATTGAAAAAAACAGGGTTGGCGGAATTTGGATTGTCAAAATGCATGGATCCGGAACTCCGCCAGGGTTGGCGGAATTATAGTCAAATACGGAGTTCCTTTAATCCAGTTTTTTCATACTTCCTCTTATAAAAAGAAAAACAAATTTGGTGACAAAATATTTGTTATTTACAAATTTGTTCTATTTTTAAATTCCGTCATAGGCTTTTGTGATTTTTTCTTTAAATATTAATATACTAAAGTTGGTGGTCGGAATTCAGGTTTTTGCTATGGCGGCATTCGGGTTGCCTTGGTGGCGGGACTGCAATCAAAGATATATTCGTTTAAAGATAGTCTTTTTATTCATACTTCTAAGTGATCAATAATTGATGGATACAAAGTTCCCAATGGATCATATTTTTGAATGTTCAGATTCCGTCATAAACATTTTACCCTAGTTTTTTTAAATAATGTATGATAAAGTTTTATATGGCGGAATTCAGGTCATGTATATGATGGCTTTGTGGTTGCGTTAATATAATGTATTTTTGAAGAACAGATCAAGACGAGTTTAGAAAACTAACTTTAAAGTAAAAATTATTATAAGAAAAAGAAAATATCAAGCAGCTCATGAAAACTTAATTTGGCAGCGCAACTGACCATATAGGCTATATTAATAATTTATAACGTCTTTTCAGGGTTCTTTGGGACCACAGAACTCCTCAGGACCCCTGAGTTTTACACCTATTTTTCTTCTAGACAACTTTCAGTTCCTGTATTTAACTTAAAATCATTTCAGCAAGTATTCGCAAGTATTTGCAAAACATTTAAATATTTTTCAGATAGACAAATGGAGCACAAAAAGAACAAAAAGTACTCCAAAGAAGCAAATAGAAAAGGAAATTAAAAAAAAAAACAAAGAAACACCAAAAAGAAGACCACCGAAATAAGACCTTACTTGGATATAGCAGAAGACCCAGGAAGGAAATTGGAGGAAGAAATTAGAAAAGACTAAGAAACACCTGAGAAGACCACCGAAACGAGACATAACCCTGATGTACCGGAGAACGCAGGAAGGAAATCGGATAAGGAAATCAAAAAAGGCGAATACACACCAACACCGTTTAAAAGATATCTATTTTGGGAACCCCCAAAAACTGAAAACATTCAAAGGCAAAAAATTGAAGAAAAGATTCTAGCAGAGGTGTCATCGGAGGACTGGCAAAAATATCGACAAAAAAGGAAGAAAAGATACTTGGAAATCTAGAGTTAAAAGAATATCGGAAGCAGAAAAAGTTGGAAAAATCAAATGAAAAAGAATATAAAACAGAAAATAAAAAGTATAAAAAAGGCACCAACAAGGCCTGAAAAAGACTAAAAACCAAAGAATGTACTCTACTGATTTTATAGAGTACTTAATTACATGTATCATTTTAACTTGAAATTTGTTTTTGTGTTGTTTTGATAATTAGTAACTGGATATTCATTTTATGTTAAATATGGATATTTTGCAATGATCAAGTCTCGCAGTTCAATAAAACATCTATTGAGTTCATTTGAGTAGCTTTTTAATAGTATGCTGCTAGGTATGGCGGAATTAGGGTTAAAAGTAGGTCGGAATTTGGATTTTCATATGGCGGAATTAGGAACGTGGGGTTTTATTTCTTTTTTTAATAACGACGTTTAAATAATTGTATTTAGAATTGAATTAAATTTTTGAATCGTATTACCTAAAATGATCAATAAATAAAAATATACCAACAAATGTTCATAAAAAGCTCTAAAGCATGGAAATATCGTGCCCTTAATATACACTGAAGATCTCTAACGCCTTAAGGTGGCGGAATTCGGGTCGAGTACCTTAACCTCTGAATCTCCAATTTGGTGCAATTATTCATATTTACTCATAGGTAACTTATTGAGAAAAAACGAAAATCAAATTTCAATTGCTTGGACACCTGTAGGTATCTTGGCTTGGTTGTATATTGCATATCAACTTTTAGACATATGTTTTCGCTGTGAACCATTTATAAGAAGACACCTTTGTATAAGATTTTTCACGCTTATCATCCCATTAATTGCATTTTGCATCAATTTTACTACCGTTCCAAGTTTTCCCTAAACTATTTTGCTGGAAATTTCTCTGATTTTACGTAGCAATTAATAAAACTCTATTTCACTTTCAATCGTTTCGACAAATCCAGCCTAGCACCATTCGAAAGAGTGATAAAAATCACGTACCTACACTCTATTCAACCTTGTTTTACGCCGTGTCAAAACAAACTGCCAGCTCCCCCGAATTCTTGAGCAGCCTTCTGCTTGGTCGAACGACCCATAAATCATGTGTCCCGGCACACAACACATTTATCAGAGTTGTACTCAGATTTCGCGGATAAGTTTAAGCCGTCTAGACCTGTTCCTATCCCAAAAAGTGGCAGTAAGGTGTAAGGTCTGATAGACTAGTCTTATATTTCGTACATTATAATCCAATCTTAATAAAAACACGAATTTATGGAATTAATTTATTTGAGACAGAATAAAGTAGAATACGACCCTGGGAAGCCACCGCGTGCTTCTGTTTACATCGGCATAGCTCAAGATTGAATGGACTGTACTTCCTGAAAATGTTACAATAAATTGAACAAATAATAAGGATAGTCTAGCTGTGAAATTTTAAACTTGTCAATGAAAGTAACTAGTTTTTCATGATTTCTTCAAACATGGGCAGTCATTTTTGCCAGGTATGCCCCAGACGACACACAAATATCCATTAGATCTCCACAGGATGTCTCCCGTGGATATCCAGTATATCCAACGGATATAGTCTTATGTCCTATAGACTTCGCATGGATATCCAAATGTCCGCCTATATCCAGGATATAGAGGTTATCCAATGGATATACAAGAAGAATATCCAGTGTATGTCCTACAGATAACTGATCGGTATCTTATCTACATCTCATGATATCTATTAGATATATATTCTGACTTCCAGTGAACATCTAATGGGTGTACATTTAAATAAAGTAAAATTTGTCAGCCTTGAGCCGACGTTTATTGGATTTTTTTTCTGGCGTTTCTTTAGCGCGAGTGTATCTGAGGTCTAACGAATAGTTGATTGTGACAGTCGGAGACTGTCAATCTTCTGAAGCTATTTTATAATCACTTGCGCTAGAGAAACCTCAGGAAAAAATTCTAATACACGATGGCCCTTAAGCTTAAGAGATCCTACTTAACACGTTGACAGCAAAAATCAACTACTACAATTGAAACTTTTCATGATAAATTCAAAAATTATATTTATATCTCATAAGTCACTGCGCAAGATGTAAAAAAATAAAGTATAGTAGTATAACTAACTAACTTAATCACATGTTTGATTAGATAACACAACAAGCATGAAAATTCTTATTGACTCGGCTCGCGATCTTTATCCGGTTGGTTCTTATTCTTATCTCTGTATAGAAAAAAAAACAAACTAATATTTATTCATAACTGAATCAAAAAAAGACACTCACTGAATTTTGTTTTTATTGTTGAGTCGGGCTGTGGCATGCCGCAACCAGTTTCTTATCGAACTTATAATCTCTTGTTCAGTTGCCTTCGTATTTGGGTTCCTCGCTGCTGCTTCTGTAACAAATAACTAATAAACTAAGCCAATGTTACCGAAACGAACCCAGTCAAAGTATCCAAATCAATAAATCTACCAAGACTTAACAAAATCAAGAACAGAAAACAAGTTGGTGCGTGAAAATAATATTTTTTTCATTTTATACAAAGATGTGGATAGTTAGTAAACTTAGGCTTTCAGGTACCCCAGCAACATCTGGTACATCAACCGATATTCCTCCGCGCTAACGGGGTAGGTGGTAGAGGTATCATTTGTTCGCATGCAAAAAATTACACCAACTTAATTAAATATCATACCAATTAAAAATCTGAAATTATCCTCACTTTATTCTAAAAAAAAATATATTTTCAAAGCAAATAATAATATGATGATATGTTTAAAGAAAATCCGCTATTTTCAGTTGCCAATGTTGCCAAAAAGTGATTTGTAATCCAGGGTCCCAGGGGGCTCCTTTCATTTTTTTATCATCTTTATCAATTTAGAAGATCGTGAATTCGCGAACATGGAACTATAAAAACCGTCACTACACTACCCTTGTCACACCATACCGCCACAAGTTTTCTTTTCTACTGCCACAAACCACAAACAGAAATAAGTAAAATCATGTCCACATACCTGCTTCTTGCTTATAAACCAATAAAACCGAGAGAAACTACAGACACCGATCCAAAATACCAGCCAAGCAGCCAAGCCGAAATCCCAAAATCCAAAATGGTGGTCAGGTCGTTGGTCGTTGAAGTGATCTTGTTCCATTAGTTCCTCTTTCTGCTTCCGCGGCTGCCACTGCGCTGCTTGGCGCCTCCCCACTACCTCTATTGTATCGCGCCGCACGCATCGTGGTCGTGGTCATACGGTCATACAATGGATATCTAATGGATATCTCTCTATATGTCATAATATGTCATCGATATTTTCCGTTTTTAGTATATCCACAGATATCTATGGGATGTCTATTTGGCATTGAGATTTTAGAATTCATTAAAGTGATTGTCTGTAGTACAAAGTTGCAAGATATGCGTGTACTTTGTTTTTTTTAATTTTGCGTAAAATTACGAACTGATATTTCGTTTATCTAATATCCGTCAGAGATATTCTAAGTATATCTAATGGATATATGCCTTGTATATGGATATGCCGTGGATATAGGGCTATCCAGTAGATATCTAAGGGATATTGTGTGTCGTCTGAGTGGTAGACATTCAAATCAACGGCTGCACCAGTGCAGTGCCGCTGTGAGTCTGTGAGCTCTCTACCACAATATCTCCCGAGCGTGACTTGTTACGGAAATAGTTATTCACCTAACAAGTGCGGAAAATGGGTACTTTTCCGCACGCGAGGGCATCAGTTGCACAAACGACGCGGAACGGATGAGTTCGGGCAAGCCGTTAAGGACGGAAAAGACATTCTCCGCATGTGTTAGATACAATTTTTTTCCTACGAGCACGTGTATAATGTTTTTGTCCATCTTATCTTATTTAACAAAAAAATGTTTATTTCACAAAGATTTTATAATGATGATAAAAAATGACACATAAGATTATTGAATAGTAGCATAACTTATGTCCGATTAGTCCTAACTATATGTTTATTTTTAACAATACAAAAATGGTGCGGAAAATTACAACATTCAAAACAAAAAAAAATCGCTCGAAGAGAAACCTAGTTTTTCTACTACCTTTTACTAGAAAATGTAATTTTCAACCCCCAACTGCGGGAGGAAAATATAGTTCTTTTCCTCAATAGTTCTTTTCCTCCCCGGGAGTAAAAATCAGCTGGAGGGTAGAGGAAATTTCCTCCCCGGAAGGAAAAATGTGGAGAAACGTTAATACCCAGTACAAGTGGAGGTGCATATTATGGTAGTGGAAAAAAATTATACATACATTCCGCTAGACGACGCTGGAGTAAAGTGCTTTTTCCTCTCTTGGATTTTTAATCAAATAATCCGCGGGAGGAAAAGTCATCTGAAAGTTTCCTCCCTGGAAGGAAAAATGAGGAGAAATGTTTGCCGGAAAAGTACTCAGTACAAGTGGAGGTGCATGGTAGTCGAGAAAACTATATACATACATTCCGCTGGACGGCGCTGGAGTAAAGTGATTTTTCCCCTCTTAGATTTTTAATCAAATAATCCCCTGGAGGAAAAATCGTCTGGAGGAGAAAGGAAATTTCCTCCCCTGAAGGAAAAATGAGGAGAAATGTTTGCCGAAAAAGTACTCAGTAAAAGTGGAGGTACATGGTAGCAGAAAAAAAACTATGGTAAACGCCAAACAACTTTGAATCTACGTCATCGATGGCACCAAGCGCGTTGTTATGTGATTTGCTGGTGACCAAATGTGGAAACCAGCAAACTTCATGACAACGCGCAGGGTGGCAATAACGAAGACGTAGATTCAAAAGTTGTTTGGCGTTTACTATACATACATTCCGCTGGACGGCGCTGGAGTAAAGTGCTTTTTTTTATGACCGTTCAATAATAGATGTATCATACATCCACTTTCTATTGGTTAATGTAACTCGTTACTCATACCAGTGACTTTTTTTTCATTACTCAATTGTTTTTAACCAATGAAAATGATCTAATCTTATTACTCCACTGAACGACACGCCAATCAGAACATTCGACAAAATGTCAACCTTCAAATACCTAGTAGGTACCAGAGATATCGCAATCTAACAGTCAATATTTTCATGATACACTTGTAGATAGTTTTATACTTAGAACATAGAATCCACAAATCATTGGTTTCATATTATGGTAGGGTGAATGTGCCAGTTCTCGACCAATTAGCGGATATTATGACTGAATAGTAACATTGCAGCTTCTCAAGTTCATTTGTTCCAAATCTGATGGGTTCCTACCTGATCAGCTAATATTTAAAAATTGGAAATTTTCATTCACTTTATAATGGTGTATTTCTTAAATTTGCAATAAAGTAAAACATTGGAAAATGTCATTTTGCCTAGATCTCGATCAGACATGGCCCGGTTTTCGTCCGGGTGGTCGAAAAATAGCCTATCGCTCTACTATCGACCAAGTTATGTGAGAAGTGGGTGTTATATACGGTCTAACACGGTTTATTAATTTATTAAAAAAATATATAGGTACTCAGGTATGTACAGTCTGTTCATGGCTTTCCTGCGGTCACGTCACAGTATTTGACGTTTGGCAGTATGTAGTAGATTGATCGCTCCACATGTGACATTTGTCAAATTGAACCGAAAGAGCCTCGTCCAGACGTACGTGATTTTTTTTTCAATGTGTAAGAGAGAGACGGAGAAGTATGACGTAACCGCAGGAAAGCCACGAACAAAGTATATACCTTTCATCAAAAATATTCCTCAGATTTATTTGATAAATATGCTAGGAAACCTGGGACGAATTAAATGAATCGCTAAACGGTGTGCTTAAAACCTAATAATCGAAGGAACAAATTCTTTGGTAAACGAAACTTTAGACACTAAAAACCCCGCTAAAAACTAAAAAAAAACATACTAATTCTTTGGTAGACAAAAAATTTTGAATGGCATTGTGAACTAATAAAAACTTAAAAAACATACAACTTAAAACTAAAGGAACAGTTTCAGGTACACTTGTATCAAAGGTAATCCTTTGCCGATGCTTCTGCATAGGACATTCCATAAAATTCCAGTACATCTCATGTGTAACCACCCTGGGCAGTTATCGCAACCAATTTTTTCTCATCGTCTTCTTCGACATCACTGATTAGTTCTTCATCACAAACATCACATTTCAGATTGTCATATCTTTTTGGCGATAATGGTTGTCTCGTTTGTTCCTGTTCCTGTTGTCTACTTTGTTTTTGGTTTTTCTTTTGGGATTTTTCCGCTTCCGTATTTTCTTTGGCTGTCTTCCTTTCCTGTCTTTTCTCTTCAATTGCTTCCAATTTCTTCTTTTTGTCTTCATTTTTTTTTGTAATAGTGTATCCATTGACCTGAGGAAAAGAAAAAGAAAAAATGTCCAGTGCCATGGACATTTTTTCTTTTTGATTTTTTGCAGCTTTTTGTAGGGGCGCTGGGTACATCAAAGGAAGAACTTGACGAAGACACATTTTCTTGTTTATCTTGATCTGCTTCTTTTATTGAGATATTTGCTAATTCTTGTTTTTTATGCTGGGACTGTTGGGTGCTCGGTTGAATGTCTTGGTCTTTATTTTCAAGTTTGGCACTTTCAGTCTTTTTATTATTCCCATTTTCAAAGACAGTCTTTGTTTTATTTTATTGTTTTTTTTTTCTTTATTAGGGCCATATTGTTTGCCTATGAAAAATAAAATTTTTGGAGATGTTACATACATAACGTATAATAAATACCTACCTATATTTCTATAGGTGGGTATACTTATGTTTGAAATTTTATTATTGATATATAATTTAAATGTGATTTTTTTTTAGATTGGTTAGGTTCCAGATTTTCAGAAATACAGTAAAATTTCATATAAAATATCAATAAAATGAATGGTAGGTCTGTTTCTCGACCCCCAGATTTGAGCTTCATTCATGACAATTTTATATGGAAACCAAGATAGTAACTCCCGGTCGAGAAGTGGACACTATATAATTGAGCCAATGAATCCTAAATAATAAGGAAGTGAGAGACAAACCTATACTGTTTCAAATTTTAATGACAGAGAAAAAAAGATTAACTGTCATTTGCCCAGTTCTCGACCGTTCGGTCGAGAAAGGGATTCGCGGTTTTTTTATATGGTGCAGATCTCGACCACTCACTTTTTTAGCAAAAATAATAAAATAGATCATTCAAATAATTTTTCTCAAGTATAAAAATGTGCGATTCAAGTGTTAAACATAAGATCAATAAAGTATATTAGCAAAGTCGCTACTCACTTGCTATTTTGTAAAGCGCCGCGAACTAGCACTTTTGTACAAAATGGCGTTCTTTTGACTGAGCACATAAACGGCTGAAGTTTGAATTGCACTGGTCGAGTGTGCGCATAAGTATTTCTAACCGGCTACATGAGATGAGTGGGGGAGCAAATTATACAGAAAAGGAAGGATACACCAGAATTGGCAAAATATAGATAGTGTTTATCTATTTTATGCAAAATTAGCCCTACGTGGTCGAGAACCGAGAACCGGTACCGGTCGGTCGAGGAACCGGAACCGGCACATTCACCCTATGTGTGTGTCTGCCTTTCGGAGAATACTGGATGAGAAAAATACATATTCAAACAGGAAAACTTGATCAAATAATATGCCTCATCCTGGATTTCTCAAACATATAAGCCCCAGCTTCTATGCCATGCGGAAAAACCAGAATAATTGAGTTTGGTTTTGTTCACTTTGGAAAAACAATATAGCGACGTACCTAGCCTAGATAGTGCTTTCTGGTTAATCCATAATATACTTATAAGCATTGAACTCCATACTACGTACCTGGAAAGGACCCGGTCGTTGTTGACAACGAATCGAAAAGTGTGTCATTCCTGTTATGAGTTAGAAAGAGATAGGTATCCGTAACTATAGCTATCTCTCTCTACTCAATGAATATAGGTCAATGAGTTAGAAAGAGATAGGTATCCGTAACTAACGCTATCTCTACCTGCTTCAATCTCAATAATAAGCGGGTCCGTTCCAGGTAGTATGGAGTTCAATGCTTATAAGTATATGCAGAGCCGTCTATATGTATCACAATATAGACGGCTCTGGTATATGGTTTACTGTAAGTAATACTGTAAATGTAAGGTTTACATTAAATTTGACTTCGAAGCGGAACTGTCAAATTTCCGCTTGACAAGCAAGAATCATAAGCTACCCTACATTCAATTTGTGTTGAAAGTCACGTTTATGCCAACTTCGATGTAGATGGTATCATATGTTTCTCATTGAGCAAAGAGAACTGTTACTTCCACTTTGAATTGTAGTTCAATGTAAACCAGGCAATCCAGGCATAAAACTCGAAAATGTTGGCCTACTTGCCTACTAACACAACTGTCTATAGATGTCGTCATCATCTGCCCCGTACCCGATGCGCCCGCCGGCGTGATTTCTAAACATCATGGACTTGTGAATGGGGTTGACGCTATTGGCCCAAGAAGGGTCACGTGTGCAACGTGTTTACTTGATCAGCTGTTAGGCTCCGGCGTATATTCAATATTCATCTATGGTATTTTGATTATTTTGGATTTTGTATAACAACTTTACCTATCTATTTGCGTTTTGAGTTGAATTCAATCTGTGTGATTTCATTTTGCAAGTTTCGCAGAAGATTATTTGTGTTGTGTCTTTCAACTATACCTATATGTTTTGTGTGATTTTTAGTTTATATCTCTTTAAAGTTGTCGTCGGCTTATAGGTATAGGGACTGCATCCTGCCTGAGCATCCCATTAAAAAATCTGACTCGAAGTCCTGGTACGTTTTGCGCTGAAGAGGTAGTTTTCTAAACATTTCTTTAAAGCAAAATGACCTGAATAAAAGTTATAGAGGATCAATAACTAAACATGTTTGCCTCATAATTTTTTTGACAGCTGTAACATTTGATGAATTACAGCGCAACAATAATGACAACAAATTCCACTGCATGGCAACAGGGATATATGGTTTCAAAAACATTTTTCTAGGGATCATGAAAAAAGTTATGAAGAAAAGTTGTTCAGCCTTTGCTTGTCTGAAACTTGCATCCAGGATTTATTGGCAAAAAAATGTTTTTAAAACCACTCCTCAGCTTATTTTTGTCATTTGATGCGCTGTTACTCGTTTGGTATTAGAGCTATCATAAAATGTTATGGGGCAAAGTTGTTTAAATCTTGGTCCTCTATAACTTTTATTTAGGTCATTTTGCTCTAAGAAAATGTGGATATTTTTCTCATCAAGAATACCTAGTTGTATTTTTCATTGAAGCAAATATGTATTTTTATAAAGAATTACTTTTTGCCAAAAAATTATATTCTGGTACATTTGCTCTCTTGGGATAGTCCATCGCTAGACATACCTATTTTATTATAAGGCTGCGCCGAAAAAAAGGGGAAAGCAACTCTCATTGAAATAAATTGCCTATGTTCAAACTATTTATAACAGACTAAGAGCTGCAATAGTGTTTTTTTTGCGCAACTATGAAAGCACAGAATATAATTAATTTAGTAGGTAAGATAAACAAATAGGTATATTGAAATACCTTCTGGACAAATTTCTGAACAAATATGTGATACATCATTATCTTTTTCATTTGGAATACAAGCATTTTGTTCAATTTTTTTTCATCAGTAAGGTGTTGATACTATGAAAACAACGTATAGGTATCCCTTGCAGAGCACTTGGTGGTTGAACCTCGGTTGAACTTATGAATTTAGTTTCTAGAAAAAATGTAATTTTTCTCAAAAGCTTCTGAACTAACCTACATAATATTCTCCCCACGTCATTTCAAGAATCTTTTTTCTCCAATGTCGGATCGTTTATTCTTTAATTTTTGTATTGAGAGTTGAATTCAAATTTTGTATTGATCAAATCATGGAAAGCGGTCTCCATGGAATTAACTGATCAAAAACCGACATGATATCTTTAAATTTAGAACAGTGTACCTATGTCAAAAATAAGCGGACCTAAATTCTACATCAAGAATCTACACCTTTAAGGATCAGCATCTTATTCTAAAACACTCTGCTAATGATATATTTCGTCATTTTCGTAATACAAAATTAAGAATGGCTTTATTGAAATGTTTCCAGTTTCAAATAACGCGGTTATTTTCCAAAGGCGGAGTCATGCCATGTTGCAGCCAATTGGCGGCCTCTCATTCACAAGTCCATGATGTTTAGAAATCACGCCGCCCGCCGATGCCCGATAGTCCCGATACTCGATTACTCGATACAGTTTACAGTGTTGATAAAACGTCTGCGAAGGATAGCTTGTTTTAATACATGATTTTTCGTTTTTTTCATTTTTTTTCGATTAACATGGGATTGAAGTGTCACGTTTGTGGTAAACACGATTATGCATATCCAGAATTAAGTTTTCACAGGTATGTGGGGTTATGTTTTCTATTTCTTTTTATTCGGTTTTGAAGACAGTGGTGTAGGTGTAGCATATACGTATTATTAAAGAGTATATGAGGTGTCGCCGCATGAGCTTCGAATGATACGGTATACGGTGAAAAAAATGTATTTCTTTAATTAAGTGTGTTTGTTATCCTTTACAAGTGCACACGAATTCACACTTTTCTACACTGCGGCGTTTGTTACGCGGTTAGTGCAAACAGTGTAGCGTGTTTGTTAAATATTAGTGTAGGATGCACATCACTAGGTCTTCTTTGTTACACCCTTTATACTTTTCATACTTTTTGGTGTAAAATTTGACAGGCGAACACAAATATGGTCCATATCATGATACTAAAGCTTTTCAACTTCAAATTGGGACCAAACAACTTCACGTTGGGAATTAACAAAATCAAATTGGGAATAATCGAGGGAATAATCATATTCAATTTGGAACTAATCAATTTCAAATTGAATATGATTATTCCCAATTTGATTTTGTAAATTCCCAACTTGAAGTTGTTTAGTCCCAATTTGAAGTTGGAAAGGTATAGAACACACAACATAAACTCACTAGCTGGATGAAATTGAAACCGATTCGCGCATGTTGACCATTTGGGTTAGTTTGCATTTTGGTGTCATTGAACTCGATACTACGTAACTGGAAGGGCCCCTGTCGTGTCGACAACTGAGGCAATTTTAGTCGTATTTTTTTGGCGCATAGGTATATTTTGGTTGGACTAAAAAGGTGTTGCTATCTTTGTCACACTCATTGCCCTTATGCGAAGTCGGAGGTTTTCAAATAGTTTGAAGATAAATTGAAAAAGCGGTTGATTTGCTTGGAAAAAATGACTACAATTCTGTGCATACTTACTAGTCTTAATTATCATGATATAATGGATCTATATTTCAAAAAACTATTTGGAAAAATGCTAAATAAGAAACAAATTGGTAAATAATGAAGTATACTTAGATGATCCGTAATTCGATTAAATAGTTAAGAAAATACAGGGTGGGTAGTAGGTGCAGGGTGATTTATATGTTTAACCTGTGTATTGATTAAAGTAAAGGTATAAAATTGGAAAACGATTATAGCTTAAAATAAAAATACTTTTATTTTTGAGGTCACATTAAAACTAATAAATATGGTGTTTTTTGATAGGGGGTTTGAGGAATGTCCAAATAGAACTTTTGCATTTCTTGGAGTGTTTACCATCGTCAATTCCTAAAGGGCCCTACTCACACGCCTGCAGCAGGGGCAATCTAGGAGGCAGGGCGATTGGGGCAATTTCCTAGATCGCCTTCTAAGCAGGCCCCTTCATACCTTCCTAGCATTATTTCAAGCAAGATATGAAAAAACAAACTTTGGAAATGATGTTAGTAGTACCAACGAACTCGAACAGGATGTGAAATTGTCACATTTTCAGAACAAAACGTACTTTACAAGGAAGTTTCTCCTGCGGCAGGCCTAGATTGCCCCTGCTGCAGGAGTGTAAGTAGGGCCCTTAACTAGGACAATTTCGTGTAGGTATACTTAAGGTGCATGCCCTTGTCCTTAATAATTGGAGTTATATCACTTAGCCAAAAAATGAAATCTGCTTTTCTGGAGTGTATTTATTACCACACCCAAATGCACTGCAGAAATTAACCATTTTGTTTGGCACCCAAACTATAGAAAGCTACATATTGATTGAACATAATGTTAGCTGCAACACTCAGTGTGGCTTTCTTCGTGAAATGTTTGTCTGGTTTTTAGGATAGAATATCTTTACTAAACGTACTAAGATTCTATCCTAAGAAACAGACAATCATTGGTGCATAACAAGCATAACAAACACAGCTAATATATTATGTCAACAGATAAGACAAAGATAGACACCCCTTTCTGTCTCTATCTCTTTCTAGTCGAAAATTTGTCTTCAGTCAAGACGATGTAAACAGCACGGATGGGTCCCTTCCAGGTACGGTAGTATCAAAAGTTCAATGTTTGGTGTTAAAAACATAACCTAGCAATGGGGAGCGAACACCCTATATGCACTTTAAATGGGCGTACACCGGGAAATATGCGCGTGAGCTTATCTTGTTGTAGTAATAATAGCCTAGATTATACCGACAACTTGGTCCGCGGACCAAGTACCAAATTCGGACTATATCCGAACCAAATATTTGGTTCGAATGGTGTAAACAGTTGCGGACTAAGCTGGTCCGCTCTTGGTTCGGTACTCGCCAGCAAGTGTACCGAACTAAATTTGGTTCGATCTGGATCAAAATTTTGAGGTTATTTTGATTGTTATTATTGTGAATTGTGTTGGTTCTGAGTTTCTAAGGCAATCTGAGCGTACTTACTCATGTTTTTTTTGGTACGAATTTTGTTGATGAATAATTTCGACTTGTTTTTTACATTTGACGAATTGCGGGCGTACACATTTAGTTCACGCGTTGCAAGACGGTGTAAACGGGCAGGAAGCAAGCATTGGTCCTACCGTACTATCCCCACCAGCTTGGCCCTATCGGACCGAACTAAACGAGTTATCGATGTAAACTAGGCTAATTTGTTCATATGGTTTCATATGGACGAAATTGACGTCTGTCAAATTTTACACCGAGGGTGTAAAAGGTGTAAAAAGTATAACATTAAAAAAACACCTACTGTACTCAAGGTTAATGATAGTAGTAAGGTTGCGTCGTTATACGTTCGGGTTTCGGACGAATCAGAACTCAGACAAAAATGACGTCACTCGGCTCCAACCCGGTTCTGAAATTCAAATACACATTTAAAAAAAAGATAGAATATGGTTCACACTTGATAATGAGAAGATATTTCCTGTATACCAAAAGCTGTATGATAACTTACCCTCAAACAAGTTTAACAACGGCCGACACTCGGTAAAAAAAGTTTTAAGACCCTGAAATACGGACATGTTATGACATCAAGATGACACACCGATGACAGGAATGTCAATAATGGAGCTCGGATTCCCTAGTTACGGCGCAACCTCTACATATCAATTAACCTTGTACTGTACTAGTTACACCAGGTTTAGAGGAAGTGTAACAAGTGTAGTGTAGTGTAGAATACGGTGAGAAGCCTATATAAAAAAAAGTATCTATTATTCACCCACTATTTGGATATTTGGGTTTCCGAGCAAAAATATAAGGTCTGTTCGTAGAACAATCACAAATCGATCAGCGCTTCATCGATTGGTCAAAATAATCAGAATAGTTTGCAAACTGCAAATGCTAAATGCTGATTGGCTCTGACTGGTTTGTGATTGTTCGACGAACAGACCTATAATAATCATCATACCTACCGAGATACCTACTATGCTTACTGTTTTTCAAAAATTTCAGCAAGTAACGGACTAACGGACATTTTCAGTTTTGGGAACGTTTGGGTGACATTAGGTTCTCTTGTCGCGAAGAAAAAACTCAAGAACTCAAGAGACGAGACTTGTTTCATTGAAAATTGTATGACTTTTGAAAAACAATAATCACTTCTGTCTAAAGACAGTGTCTTACCATTTTTTTCCAAAATACATGATCGGTGCATATACCTAAATTTATTTTTAGGTATATGGATCGGTGTCACATCTCAAAACTAACCTCTCTAGGGTAAGCTATGGTTCTTTAACTTACCCCCAGTTTCTGAACAACAAGATCTAGTCTATTGATATTGATCAGATCACAAAACAATAAACCCTTAATTTTTTGTGGATCAGATAAACAATCATTCCGGTTTCTCAAAGATATTGATCGGATCCATAAATTAAATCAACATCTGGAGAAAAATTCACAGACATGTGTTCGGTAAATATAACAGAGTAAATAAGCTATTTCCTGACATTCTGTCATGAACCTGATAATCAAGCCAAATATCAGTGGCTTAGATTAGATTAGATTAAGAGTATTAAGACGATATCTTCAGAGATACAGTGACTATGACTATACAGGGTGTAACAGAGTAAGTGTTACAACATGAAACTGTAGATTCGTTATCAAAAAATAAAAAGATTTTTCCTCAACCAAAATTTTCCGCGGGCTTTCGTTTTCGATATACAGGGTGTCAAAGTTATGAAAAAAAAAAGATTTTTCTTTAATTACGTTGTAACACTTACTCTGTTACACCCTGTATACAAGACAGTGACGACAATGGAGTTCTTATTTTTGATTGGCTAGCGACGGATCCGCCATGCATGTTGCAGCAAGCATTCATTGTTTATATTAAATTTGTCATGTGTGCGTCGTTCGTGTTGTGTGAGTGTTTTTGTATCAATCGATTTCAATGCCTTACAATAAAAAAAGTGCAAAAAAAACTGAAAAAAGTACGGTGACTTTATAGAAAAAAGCATGCCCGAGCTGGGATTCGAATCCAAGACCTTCTGCACGTTAAGCAAACATCAGACCGCTGAGCCAACGAGGCCGGAAATATCCACAATTCTCAGTACAGTTGCAGCTAACCTGAGCTCAATAATTAATTGTCGTCACTGTCTTGTATATAGTCACTGTATTCAGAGAGTGCTCGCATTGCCATCTGGTTTGATCCCATTGAACTAACAATAGTTATCGGCTGAAAGGGCTCAATTATTTTAAGTTTTGGGATAATTGATTGCTATTGAATGGATATAGTGTCAAATGTTGAGAAACTGGATATTAATATATTCTCGAAGTTTTGACCAGTTGAACGGGAACATCCTGTATACTGTATGAATCAACTCAAAAACGTTTATTTTCACATGAACATGGACAACAAATGACCATGCATGAACACTTACGATATGACAAAAAATATCAAACTCGGTTGATCATTTTTCTAGATGATGATATTTTTCAAGAAATCATTAAGTTAAAGTTTGAAATTTTATAGCTAGACTATAGACTATTGTTTGTTCAATTATAATGAGATTTGTAGAAAGTGCATAGATTTTGCCCTACTTTCGAATAGTACAAAAAATTTTAATAAAAAACGGAAAAAAGTTTTCTCGGCACTTTTTTGAATGTGACAAAATGGCATCTATCAACAATTTTTTTTTTAAATCGCCAGGACACTTGAACTGGCAAATATGGATTGAAGTTTTTGAATGCACCATTACTTTTGTGATAACTGATGCAGAATCCTGGTTTAATCCATTTTAGGCTGTTTCTCTAGTTTTGCTCAGTAATGTACCTAGATATTTAGTGAAATTCTTCAAAAATTCTAGATTTCCAGCAAATCCTGAGAAAAGAAACATCTGGTGTTCTATTGTTGGATTTACGGAAGGAAAAAAGTTTCCTAAACGCCCATTCATTTGTTCAGACCATTTTGATCCCGGGGATTTATTTACCAGACGAAATGGAAAAAGAATGCTCGATACATCTGCTTTGCCTCAGATCCGTACTTCTGTTTTTGTGGATACATCATCATCTAGGTGAGCTTTTATAAAACCTATGATTTCACAATATTCAATCCCGTTTTCCTAATTTCTGGTTTCTACTCGGCGGTATTCTTATTTCAGCTCTGACTCAGATGATAGCTGGGGTTTACCTTCTCCTTCTTCAAAAAAGTTAAGGTGAGTGACTTGAGATTATATAGTATATAGTTTTCCTTAGGTACATATTTTAGTATTTGTTTAATTTGCTCACTGTCACATTTAAAATTACATTTTCTTTTTTTTAATCTCGGTAGTAGCTGCTCTGAGAATGCTACGATCCCTGACAAGATTCCGGAGAATGTTATTCCATGTCCTTGTCAAGTTCAACAGTAAGTTCCTGTGTGCGTTTGATATTCAATTGTCGTTTTCATGGAGTATGCATGGTATCATTAGACCATTCCAGTTGGGCCTGGCATTAACGTCACTTGCAGCTCGCCGATTGGCTGAAAGTGACGTTGATAATAGACCAAACTGCTCTCATGATACCATACTCCATGAAAACGCTTAACACGTGTTAGTCCAGTAATCCAAGGTTAAGAAACGGCGTTTCCAGGATCAAATTGAAGAAGTTTTTCTGCTGAATCCAAATATGAGGTTTGCTACCTCGCCAGGTACCGGCTTCACAACGTAAATTGCAGAAAACCTCAAAATGTTGGCACTTTTTTCAGTTTTCGAAGACAACTCGGAAAAAGCGTTTTTTTGATGAAAACTATGGAATACCAAGTCAAAGTAGACAAAATTCCCCACAAATACGTATAATTACGTTGAACTCTGGACATTCCATGACGTAGATAGATCGGGTAGAAAAATGGCATCTCTTGACTTTCCGTCAAAGAGTTGATAACATTATTTTGAGTTTGCGCTATATACACCTCCAAGATCAATTATGTCATGACGACCTGGTATGTTCTGGTAACTTCTAGGGAGTGGGCATACATAAGTAAGGTCCATATACAGGTTGCTCCAATAGTGCCGTGGACGGGATATTGTCAACTTATAGAATGAAATGAAATAATGGATTTTGGAGGTGTATAGAGCGCGTACTCGAAATGATGTTATCAACTTCTTGATAGAAAGTCAAGAGATGCCACTTTTTCTACCCGATCTATCGACGTCATGAATTGTCCTGTGTTTAAAGTAATTATACGTATATGCAGGAAGTTTTGTCTAGTTCGATCTAGTATTAGTAATTATCAAAAAATGTTTAGTTTTTTAGTTATACCTACTTGGAAAACTGAAAAAAGTGCCGAAATATTGTGGTTTTCTGAAATATTCGTTGTGAAGCCGACATCTGGCGAGGTAGCAAACCTCAGGTTGGGATTCAGCAGACCAAAACACATATTGAGCCAGTGAGAAAAAAATGATACTTTTTTGTCCTGTTGCTTACTGGAGTACACAGAACACATATACAAAGTTTAGAAGTCAAACTGACGTATAAAATTTTACGGAACAATGCGCCACGGAATGAAGTGGATGCGAATCGAACTATCAGACTTGGATAATGTATTATTGAAGATTTCTGTAATATAATTATACAGTTCCCTTCACATAAAATCACTGACATTGACTTTGACGTTGAAAATGTCTTTATTTATTAAATAAAGACAAAAACTTTGAATAAATGTAGTTTTTTCTTGAATGTCCAGAACCATCTGGGGATGGGGTCAGTGTGGGCTTTCTATCTGCGGAAGCTCTGCGGGGCGCTGACCCTGTGTGATGGTGACTATGAGAAAATGCCACTTACTTCGGAGGTCTCGGGAAGCGGTACATGGCTCCATGTGGTGTATGACGGCTGGGACGTACGAAACTCGTCGAGGAACACTTCTTCTGTTTCTTCCCCTTTGTTCGACCTTTTCAGGATGGTGTCACTTAGCCTCACTGTTTGATTTGTTGTAGAATACACTGGACGAAACCCCATTTGTTCTTCTGGCAGAAAGTTTTTTGCCATCGTGACTCGTTATTTTGTAGAGGATGTATTTCTCCGGAACTTTTCCGATGGCGGCTGGAACATTGATGAGCCTCTAGTATTCCGGGTTGTATTCTGCGTTCGTAAAGGTTTTTTGATGAGGATTACCAAGGCATTTTTTCACTTAGAGAGGAATCAAAGCATGAAAAGGTGAGTTCGAGTATTCGCTCTGAACACTCGGAGCGTCAAAAATTGTACGCGCTTGAATGGACAATTTCGCGCTCGGAGCGTTCAGACCGAATACTCGAACTCACCTAAAGACAACATGAAGATGAAGGGTGACGATCAAATGACTTCATCTATATCTATCATCATGACAAGCTAATAAGCTGTCATGTGGCATTCCACATACCGCCATCTTCTCGAGATCTAATGAACTTCAGGCACATCAGCGTTTCTCCGTGGATGCGAATCAAAGCTTTCACTTAGGCCCCGCCCTCCATTTACGTTTTTCTTCTGAACTTTGTATATGTGTTCTGTGCTGGAGTATGTTAATCTATTGATTTACCTATTATTGCATGTAGGTTGGAGACCTCCAAGCAAGAGATCAAGTGCAATAAAGCTGGGACAACTGAACAGCTGGGGAATGTTCCAGTCCCATCTGGACTTCAACAGTAAGTTAATGTTCCATTTAGGATAAAAGTGATTGGTGTTGTTCACCAGTTGTTCTTTGCTTTGTATTTTTTTTATAGAGCAAGAACTGTCCTTGCAAGTATGCCTTGTTCAACAACACAGACAGTTACCGAAGAAAAAACAGAGCAGTCTACATTTGTCGATACATCATTGTCTAGTTTCGAAAAAAGGTGACTTTTCAGCTTTATTGTTTTTTTTTTTCGGTTTTCTAGTAATAGTAATGACTAGAAAATCAATTACATCTAAACAAAAATCACTTTATGGTTGAGCCAATCTCTTCTAGGGAGCGCTATGTAGGCCACCTAACAACAAGTGATTTTTCTACACCCGAAAACAGAATTGAACATTGGAAAACCGTGAAACATATAGTGATTGATCAACGAAAAATAATTCATCGCCTCCAAACGATAATTCGGCGCCAGAAACTGAAAATTGCATCACTCGAAGGTGATCTCAGAAAGTATGGTCTCTGAGTCTTTAGAGTGAGTTTATGTTCTTTACTTGTTTCTGGGTTGTGTTTTTATTTTGGTAATATGAGTATACAGGGTGGAACGAACTATTAAAACATAAATGTTACTTTCTATGCAGTAACGATTATACAAAATGATTTTCTTGATTGCAGGCTTCACTTCCTGATGGTTCCCAAGAGATTTTTGAAAGAATGCTCAGAGGGCCGACCACACAGAAATACTCGTCAGATCTAAGGAAATCTGCTTTAACTTTGTCATTTTATTCCCCAATTTTATCCCTCATCAGGATTTATCCAAGTGGTATAGAGACGTCCAGGTTTCACTAATGAAGCATTGCAATAATGTAACCCGTAATAATCCTACGGCTAGAATCTTTGAGGACGCCAAATTAAAGCACCAACTATACTGGCAACGATGTTGATTTACAGAAGATCACAATATGGAGTTGTCAACAAATTCCTCTGACAGAAGATGGAGTGAATGCAGAAGAAAGTGAAGAGTATAAAAGCCTTGTCCGAGAAGTACAAAATATTATTGAAAGTTCCTTGATCGGCTCCAGTGCTTGTATGTCCACAGAGGATATAGTAGGATTTATAGCAGGATTCGAGGCTCAGAATTCTCCGTTACAACTCCTGAAGAGAGGAAATGATACGATAGACTGTTACTTGCGGGTCTAGGTGTCGTCGAAACGTGTGAGACAGCAACGCGACTCAACAAAAACATTCATAATTTGTCGAATCTTCTGATCAAACCAAACAATGGATAATTTACCATCAAATTTACTTGATTATTTTGGAGACCATCTTTTTGATGTGGACACCAATTTGGAATTATTACATTAATTCTAAAGAGTTATTTCAAGTTAAGGATTCATCACGAGACAATGAAACGTTTAGATTTACAACAGGTCTCGAAGTATTAACAGAAAAGCAATATTAGGCGGATTTTGGCGTTAACCAGGTAACGATTTGTCGTTACCAGGTTTAGTAAGTGATTGGTTACTGTATCGATACCAGCTTGGGATCAAACCCCAAAACGTTCTGGTTACTAAAATTATTACTTATGATATAACGTGACTACTTAATTAGGTACCTCCGAAGAGATTTGCCCCTAGTACGAAGATAAGTTAGGTTAGAAAATTCGTAACCTGGTTAACGCCAAAATCCGCCTATTGTTTCGTGGTGAATAAATAAATTCTGTTTATCATTTGTGTTTAGTTCTTTTATTTATTCGTTTTGAAGAAAATGTGTTATTAGCCTAGTTAACACCGACAACTTGGTCCGCGGACCAAGTCGTACTAAATTCGAACTATATCAGAACTAAATATTTGGTTCGAATGGTGTAAACAGTTGCGCACTAAGCTGGTCCGCTCTTGGTTCGGTATTCGCCAGCAGGTGTACCGAACTAAATTTGGTCCGGATTTGGTGCGATCTCAATCAAAATTATGAGGTTATGTTGATGTGTTGTGATTTTGATGGTTCTATTTCTAAGGCAATATGAGCGTACTTACGTATGTTTTTTTTTGTTTACGAATTGTGCTGATAGATAGTTTCGACTTGTTTTTGACATTTGACGAATTGTTCACGTACTCATTTAGTTCACGCGTTGCAAGACGGTGTAAACAGGCGAGAAGCAAGCATTGGTCCCACCGTACTATCCTCACCCACTTGGTCCTAGCGGACCGAACTGAACGAGTTATCGGTGTAAACTATGCTATGAAAACTTAGATAAAAGGTCAATATGCTCTTCAAAAATTGAACAACTAGAATCAGCATAACATCCCGAACGTAGGCGATTTGTTTGAGTCAATAACATTTTTACAGGTTTAACAATTTCTATCTATCATGGTTACATGCAGAAATTTTTCAGTTCGACTTTCAAATCTGAATTTAAATTTTCTATGTAAAGAAAATACCTTTGGCAACGTAGTCACTTCAAGACTAACAATCACTTCGACCATATACGCTTGAGCGTGTATGGTCGAAGAACAATCATTATTCCTTGCGGTAGCAGCGTTGTTGTTATTTCAACTTATTTGTGTTAAGATCTATACAATCTAACCTTCAATAAAAAACCTTCACACACAGCACTTTTTTGGCATGTTTGGATCACAAAATCGTCAGCTCCATAACAAACAAAATTATTTTCAACTGGAAAATGATAACTGTCACTGTGACGGCAATGCATCTCAAATCTTGCGATTCATCGATCCTAGTTATCGTTGCGATAAAAATTCCTTCCATCAACTTCTTAGGGTACAAAAAAATTAACGAGAAGTTAGTAATAGCGATATAAAGGCTTCAATCTCGTTGAATATTGAAGAAAAAAAAAATCGATGATGGTGAACTTCAAGTCATTGTTATTGAAAATTGGTTACAAAAAAATCTGGTGAAAGGAATTTATTCGTTCAATTTGTCAATTCAATTCAATTTTCGTACTGATTCCATTGATGTTTAAAAAATCAACCTACGAGCTCTATCAATGTAGTAATCACTAATCAAAGAGCGCCAATCAACATCGATTACTCATGCTGACTGAATGTATTATTTATTTATATCCGTCTGGTGTGTATGACTGTGATGAGAAAGAGAGAGGATTGTTTTAGCTCTTCCCTGATTTCGGTGATATAGTGAAATTTGCGTTTTCTTTTTTATTTATTTAGTATATTTTGAAAACATTTTTTCGCTGATGACTTTCAAACATTGGGTCGAATACGTATATAAAATTTCAAGTTATTTGAAAATGTATGCAAATTGTCCATTGTTCACGTTTGCAAACACTTTTTTTCTGTGTTAATTTTGATACAAATGGGTAGTAGTACCATACCAAAAATGAAACAAAAGATAACCACATCATTTTCTATTTTATTTCATCAATCATAATAATGGCTTTCAACCATACTGATGATTTAATTCGACAAAAGGTAAAGTTGTGACGCCACTGATTTCCTTCTACGAGACGCTCTCGCTAGCCCAGAATAGTTCGAGAGCATAATTGACCATGTCTTTATTCAAAGCCATGTAGTGTTCTGAGCCGCTTTCCAGCTGCCCGTTTTGTGCACGCAATCGAGCTTTTGAGCGCGCAAAAACACTAAACGCGTGTTCCAGCTGTATTGCGTTTGGTGCTCCGCGTTACCTTCCCCTTTCCCCTGAAGCACCACCCGGAAAATGTGGGCTTCAAGCGCAAAACTAGCTAAACGTCAAATCAGTCAAATTCTGTCATATTTAAAATCAAAACATTGGCAAGTTTGATCTGTTTTGACTGGATCCATGCTTGAACATACCAAATACAGCTGAGAGTCGCTCATAAACAATATTTTGACTAATTTTCACAATAATCACAATGTCGAGATGCCTTGGCTCAAACGTAAACAAATACTCCATCGATAGTTTTGACGTTTGTGTATGTGAGTACCTCAAAACGTGTTCCAGGATCACTTTTGCGTTCCAAACACGGTGTTAATCGGCGCTTGAGCTTGAAGCACTAGCTGGAAAGCGGCTCTCTGGGCTACTCCGCGGTGTGGAAGTATGGCAGTAAAAAGGTTGCCAAAATCTGGCCTTGCTTCTACGTGTGACGTCACTTGTGTGCAGATCACAGCGCCAGACGATTTCATCATGAAAAAAAGTGTCATCAATCTAATGATACGATGCAGACCGTAACACACCGATGACGTGATATGTCCCCCAGCCGTCTCTTACCTAAGGCGAAGTGAAGCAACCTTATACTAAAAAAGTGGCCTCACTTCGCCCGAGTTAAGAGTTGGCGGGGGGGAAATATTACGTCATCGGTCTGCATCGTGTCGTGCGATTGATGGGACTTCATGTTTAACTCTTCAAGCGTGGTGCTTGTTTGTCATTTTAATCAAGATAAGACTATTTTAGTAGTGTAAAATGATCATTTAGTTCATTATTATCAAATATTTTGGTCAAAGGAAGCGAGAATACTGTTCCAAAAGTATTTGCAATATATTCAAAATAAAACATGTTGGTTTACAAAATCAGCTCAGAGTTATAATTACTTATCATTTTTGTTGAAACTTTGGTTGAAACCAAAGGATTGATTGAATCCACCAAGAAACCTTGTATTTTGTATTGCACTATAATAGCCTAATTTAGGTAAAATACACATAAACTAAACAGTTGAACCTATGTCTATTATTATGCTTTAAAGACAGACCTACCTTCAGAACACTTCATTGGATGGACAAATACACATGGATAATTCCATGAAAGAAAATGACACAGTCAAAAATATCTCGACTACCACGAGAAAAAATCCAATGCCACAGATTCGAGTGCATGCATGGGAATCTCAGTTATTATAAGAGATACAGGGTCGGTTAAATGGATGCAAAGTTGCGCATTTCTATGCTCAACAAAATGTCATTTATAGTTTATCTGAGAAGATATTTTAAAATGAATTGCACTTTCTCTCCTCTACAATATGGCGGTATCAAATAAAAAATCTGACGTTTCGTCTTTGTGCGGCCAACATCAGGTTCATTTTATGAAATACGGACCTGGATTCTGTATTTTAATTCAAGTTATCTTTTGAAAAAAATACTCATCTAAAAAATAATAATAGAGAAAATTAGTTAGACAACCCTTTTGTCTCCCTAACACATGGTTTGGTTCATAAATCCATCTTTATTCGACATGTTAATCTTATGAGAAAACCTGCACTACTAAACAAAACTAATTGACTGAACAAAATCGTAATAACATCCAATAACTATACATTTAATGAAATTAAATTAAATCCACAAATGACATGAAAAATAGAAAAAATAAATATAAAAAACTGAATAAATTTCTGCGAAAGTATTCAAAAATATTACCATTTGGAGAAAATATTTAAAATAACAATAATAGGTGAATAATAGTAAATAAAATTGAAAATATTGAGGTTGCTAAGGCAACCCATTACTCTACACCCTTATCTAACACCTCAATGCCTCCAGGACGTCAAAAGATAACTAAAAATAATATAAAAAACCAGGTCCGTATTTAAAAAAGTGAAGTTGATGATGACAGCTCAAAGACAAAACGTCAGATTTTCGATACCACCATCTTGTAGAGGAGAAAAAGTGGCAATGACAAATTGTAATTTATTTAAAAATGTCTTTTCAATCAAACGCAGGAAATAATAAAAACGTTTTTGCGAAATTTCTTCTTTTTTCGAATGTCTTCGGACGTAGTCGGAATTTTTCAAATTTGAAAATGGCATTTTCTTGAGCATAAAAATGCGCAACTTTGCATCCATTTTACCGACCCTTTATCTCTTATGATAACAGAATCTGTGGTACCCTGTATAGTGATAGTTATGATTCTATGATGAAATGGTTCGTGAATTGACGGCACTGGCGCTGCAATCTGCACACGAAAGACGTCACACAGCCGTGGCCGTAGAATATACAGATCGTGGGCATCTTCCAGTGTTGCCATTTTTCATCACCGGTATTTCTCCCCACGTTCCCACACACGCAACCGTCTAGGCGGCAGAATAATATTAGATCACTTCTGCGGGCAATTTATGAATGAGTGCCGTGTTCATTTTGTTTTATAGTCGATGGTTGAAAACCTCTTGCTTTTTCACTCACTCTGTATATAAGCTGTGTTGTGGAGAATATTTCAACAAACCGGCAATGATAAATCCAAACAAATCTCGAATAACTATTTATTACATTACGAACTTACAACACATAATCCAACTCGTACCTAATATACTGATTTTTCGGATCATTCTGAATTCTCGGATAACCCGCCACCAGCGCATCCTGCCCACCAATATACAAACTATTATAAATCTTCCAATAAACATCCCGCACTTTCCTTGCCGGGTGAAACAAGCCTTGCAATGAATACTGCAACACTGATATCGGCCCCAAAGCCACCCGCATGCCCTCTATGGCGTCCATGAAAGCTTGCACCAAGTGCGGAGACGTTTCGAAGATATTCGGCCACACATAATTAAGCAGATGCACCAACGCGTCCTCACAACCAAACCCATAAACACCCAGCGCCATGTGTTTGATGGCGGCACAGGCGGTTTGACGATGAACTAAGTCCCGGTCCATTAGTGCGTCTTCGAGTAACGGAGCTACGGCGTATATGTAGTCTTTGCCCATTTCTCCTATGTACTCAAACAGGAAGCTCAGGGACTTGAGAACGCCATTTTGTACATTGAGCTCCGGTACTCTGTACTCGTTCATCAGTGCTGGTAGGACTGTAAAGGGCGAGCATGTTTCCGCCACTATGGCTATGGCAACAGTGGTGCACACTCTGTTTTGTCTTTCCTGTACTTTCAAGTTGTTCAACAATGTTGCCAGTACATCATGAGGCCCAATGGCCTTGGCGATGTAACCAAACGTGTTGACTGTAGCACGCCTTATGGCCTTTTTATGGGCCTTCAACAGCTCAAGAAGTTCAAAACAAATGCGCATCCACTCACGCGCAGACACATACTCTGGGCCCCTGTCGGCAATACGTCCAACCAAGTCGATACAATTCTCTTGCACTTTTTCGTGTCGGTTTTTCAATATAGGGGTCAGCCTCGGCAGCAGGTCTTTAATCGGTGGCGTCATCTTGGTCATCCCTATTACATTAACAATAGCCTTGAGGGCGCCCAAAATCGAACCCAACACCTCCGGGTATTCTTCGCCAAGGTATTCGTATAGAACAACACCCAAATGGCCCATGAGTTTCTCCTCTTGACAGGTTTTCATCACAACTGCGATGCGCGAAATCAGATCGGCTGCTTGTTGACGTACTTTGGCGCTTTTGTTGTTGAGGCGCCACAGAATGGTACCGCATATTTGAGGGAGATATGGTTTGACGCGTTTGCCTAGTTGGTTGACGATGGTTCCAAAACCACTGAGCATTACTACATCTTCTGTGGTTTGTTCTTGGAAGGCATAGAGGATACCATCAATTAACTGTTCTTCCAATCTAGAATCTATGTCAGCTGCTCCCAGATTGCCCATGGTTTTTTCAATACTCTCCATCACCATTTTCCGGTAAGCTTCGTTTTCGTCTTTCAAATCATCTACGATTCTATTGATGATTTCAGAGGCTCCGACTTTATTGGCGATTTCCACTGTTGTGTCCACCAGTTGTCTGTAGTTTCTTCTATCCAAAGCCATTCGATGATTCCAGAAGTTTTTGAAAAATTGCGGTAAAATTTCTTCCTTGATATACTGCGGCTCCACACCATCAGTGCTGCAACACTGCTTTACCACTTTCAATACGATTTTTTTCATTTCTTCGTCGGGAGATTGAAATTCGCGAATCAAAATCAACATCACTTCTCTGGTGTAGTAGTTTGCGTATTCGGCGTCCATGAGGGGGATGAGGTAACCAATTGCTTTTAAAAATGCAGCCAAACCTGAGAACAAATGAAAAATCATCTGTTAAATTTCTCAAGAATATCAAGCACTGTTGTTGGAAAATGACGCAGTTCAAGAAAGGAAAATGGTTTAACAGTTGCCACAAAAACTAATAAAACCACCAGATTATTGGAGATACAAATTTCTGTGTCAGCATACTCAAAAGATATGAATTTTACTAGAAAGCAGTTTCCAATTAAAAAAAAAACCTGAGAACAATCAGCACTATCAAAGCTACAATCTCAGAGTATTATTCGCCGAAAAAAGTATATAAAAATATAAACTAAAAAAGAAGAATGTCTGAAATGTTTTTTGCGTGTAGTAGCTTTCTCTTTCTCTGTCACTCAAGTTTGATGGTATGTGCAGTTTCTCCTATTCCTCTCTTTTGTTAATAATTATTACGATCAACGATGTTTTAGGTGTGCGAAGTGGATTTGTCTACATATAATGGATCTGATATGACAGATATTTTTCTGTTGGAGCATTATGCTCTTTCTCCTTGCTAAACTTTGATTCTGACAGATGGGATATGGTACAGGGTGTTACAAATTCGAGTATATAGCATTGGTAGCTCGTTAACCATGAAAGATACAACGTCGGTTGAATGGAGGCAAAGTTGCGCAATTTGAATCTCAAAAAATTGCCGCTTCGAAACGAGAAAAATTCCACTTCCGGAGTATTCTGGCAATTACCGTTTTTTTCGGAAACCTTTTTTATTCTCTCCTGGATTTATTTAAGGAGATGATTGAAAACGGAGGCCACATTTTCATGGCCACTTTTTCTGCTTTTTGAAATAGCATGGTCGAAACTGATATTCGACGTTTCGAATTCTTGCAACCATCATCAACTTTTTTTTTCAAATACGGACCCAACTTTTCAAGAGCATAAAAAGTGGCCATGAAAATGTGTCATTCGTTTTCAAATATTTCATCAAATAAATTCGGAACCAAATAAAAAAAGTTTCTGAAAAAAACGGTTTTTGCTAGATATCTCCTGTGGTCTTCGGAATTTTCCAACTTTCGCAGCGGCATTTTT
This sequence comes from Orchestes rusci, assembly GCA_958502075.1. NCBI lineage: Eukaryota > Metazoa > Arthropoda > Insecta > Coleoptera > Curculionidae > Orchestes > Orchestes rusci. The sequence continues at coordinate 32,122,287 of OY293307.1, forward strand.
TTGATATTCAAATTGCGCATCTTTGCCTCCATTTAACCCACGTTGTATCTCTTATGGTAAACGAGTTACCAATGCTATACAGGGTGTTCCACAATGAACTTCACAGGCCATAACTCGTCTATTTTTGAAGAAAAAAATGTAGCTAAAAACTGTTTGAAACTGATACTCGAATTTGTAACACCCTGTATATTTCGCGTGTTTAACCTATTACGTTAGATAGGAACTTTTAATATGAAATTATATCGACAAATTCCTCGTAACAGTTTATCCAAACACCTATACGCTCGTTTTAACGTTGATCTTGCCTTTTCATGTTCCATCTTTTTTTCCAAGAATTTTCGACCTTGGAGAACTGAAAAAACATCAACTAACTATTAAAGGTGACGTTTAACAGTCGTGCGCAGTTGAAAATAACAACTTTATTATAAAAATAAGAAAATGCAGGGTTCGCCAATGTAAGTGGCCTAGTAAGAATATCTCGGGATATTTTCAAAGATGCTCTCTTCAAACGGAATACTAGCGATGTATACACACTAACATTTATTTTCAATGCTTAATAAGTTGAAATGATAAAATTTTGGGATTTCCATCAGTAAATTTTGATTTTTGGCAACAAAATTGAAATTAAATTTTTGTAATTTATGTATACAGGGTGGGCTAAGAGTGTATTGACGGGATATTGCCGATTTATAGACACACATTTTTAAAATTCGTTGCCGAGGCATGATAGGCAGACCTCAAGACTACAAATCTAAAATTATTTTACTTGATTCTCACCGCGTGCATATTATATTCATATCAAAGCTAAATTTTTTTCGAAGCCCCTGTATTTTATTGCATACTAGCTGACCCGGCAAATTCCATACTGCTTCATAATCAATAATTAATGTTGTGCTAAATGAATTTGTTTCACAATTTTCTTTTTTTTTTGTTTTTCAGATGTTTCAATAATTATTCTGTTATGCGGGGCGCAGACATAACAATCATATAAAAAAATGATAAGAATCCTCCTAGTGATTTTCCAGTTAGGATGATATGTTAAATATCTGACAACATGTCTAGCGTTGCTACAAAATCCTTTGAAAAATAACAGAATTAAGCAAACATAACCTCACATTTTTGAAACAACAATTGTAATTCATGACAAAAATTGATCAAATCCCAAATAGCGACTCTTTAATCTTATTTGAACAAAATCCTTTGGAACATTACAAAATCATGCAAATATAACCTCACTTGGACGATTTTTGGTAAATTTCTAAAATCAAACCCCAAATTAAAACCTTCATATCTTATTTGAACAGAATCCTTAGGAAAATAACAAAATTTTTCGAACATAACCTCACTATGACATTTTTATAAAGATGTTTTCATCAAATCTCAAAAAGAACCTATACGATATATTATCTAATTTGAACAAAATCCTTTGGAAAATAACAAAATTAGGCAAACATGACCTCACTTGGTCAATGTTTGTTAAATTTCTTGACCAATCCCCAAATTAGAGCCTACATGATTATTTGAACAAAAGCTTTTGGCAAATTACAAAACTATGCAAACATAGCCTCACTATGTGTGTGATGTTTCAAAAAAAGTTTTGATCAAATCCCAAATAGAACTTGCATATCTGATTTGAAAAAAATCGTTTGGAAAATAACAAAACTATATGCAAAAATAACCTCACCATGTCATTTTTTTTAAATGTTTTGATCAAATCCCAAATTATAACCTACGATATTATTATCTGATTTGAACAAAATCTTTTGGAAAATAACAAAATTAAGCAAACATAACCGCACTTGGTCAATTTTTGATCAAACACCAAATTAGAACCTACATAATTATTTGAACAGAATCCATTGGCCAATAATAAAACCATGCGAACATAACCTCACTTTGTCAAAGAAAGGAAAGTTGGGTTTTCGGGTTCTTAAAGGAAATTTTCCAATTTTTCTTTTCATAACATCACTCCTCATATTTCAAGGAACATTAAAAAAAATCACCTAAATTGCTTCAGCCGTTCTCAAGTGATGGAGTATCAAGAAAAACGGGATTCAGTGCTGACCTATGATTCTGTTTTAGTTATAATTTTTGTATGGACGTAGAATAAACTCTGAAATTGAATCTTTCTGTAACTCACATTAACGGGTAGATATTCTAACAGACGCACACAAGATCCCTTTATGGGAAAAAATAGAAATACTCTTCTCTCATAATGTCATTTTTGTCTTGATATTGAAAATGGCCGCCACTGCTATCCTGTAGAGTTTAGAGTCTCTTTCATTTCTCAGGTCTATGATTTGAATTGACAGCAATATCATTAGGTGAGTTCGAGTTTACGCTCTTCGTGCTCAGAGTGTTTGGAGCGGAAACTTGAACGCGCCAATTGAATTTACTCATTGACATTGACATTAGTTTGTTTTTTCACAGAAAGGTGACATGTGACATCCCGAGCGAAAAGTTGTATTTTCAGGTTTTTTCGGGGGATTTTCCAGCTTCTCTCGCCATAAAAACAATCCCAAGACTTTGAGGAACAATTGGAAAAAAAATGACTCAAATTGCCCCAGCCGTTCTCAAGTTATGGCTCTTCCAGAAGAAATCGGGACTCATTTTTATATATTATATAAGATTTGAGTTCCTCGGTCAATTTTAGTTTGACTTTATCTACCACACATGGTATTTTAAATGAACCGTTAATTCGCAAATCGTTATTTTTCGAGAAAGTTGATGTTTAAAAAAATAATTGAATATCGCAATGATCCTAGGAGTTAGAAAATTGTGATTTTCTGGTATTGCTAACCATGAAATGTCCTACTGTAGGCCTTACGTACTAGTTTGAATTCCTCTTGAGCTGAGAGACATTGTTATGCCAAATTAAAAAAAAACCATCAAGGACAACTTTATTTTTTTTAATGGAAGTAACTACTTTGTTATGCTATCGAATGTAGAATTTCATTAGCTTTCTGAAGATAAAGGGTTGTTGGCATTTATCGGAAAACTATACAGCCAGAAAGCTAAAAAAATTCTACGTTTGATAGCAGAAAAAAGAGGTAAGTTCCATTAATTTGAAAAAATCAAGTTATCCTTGATTGAAATTGGCATAACAATTTCTCATAACTCAAGAAGAATTCAAGCTTGTACGTACGGCCTACATTAGGACATTTTATCTATAGCAATATCAAAAGATCACAATTCTCTAACTCTCAGGATCAATACGATATTCATTTTTCTTTTAAAGATCAACTTTATCAAAATATAGCTTTTTTGCAGATGAACGGTTCGTCTAAGATGTCGTGTCATTGTGTAGTACATAAAGTCAATCTGAAATTGACTGAGGAGCCCAAATATGTAATAATATACAGGGGGTTCCATTTGAAAAATTTTACTTTGATATGAATCACCCTGTATACGCGGTGTGAATGAAGTGAAACTATTTTAAGTTTGTAGCCTCAAGGTCTGTCTATCATGCCTAAGCGACGAATTTTGAAAATGTGGGTCTATAAAACGACAAACGTGGTTCGGCCGAATCGCAGCTATATTGTTTTACTTTCCGCGTTTTTTAACATGTCTCAACCCTCATTTTACTTTTAATTCTGAGGGTTAAGGGGATTCATCCGGTCCGAAATTTCACTCAATGCAAGCATCTTTTTCTGGAATGCGCCATTTTTTTACTACATCACTTTTTGGAACAATAATCAAAGTTTTATTAGGTAGGTGAGATATCAAACTAGGCAACCCAATATCTATTTTTGAAAAAAAAAAACAGTAACAAAAACGGTGTCTCAATGGTCAAAAAATACGAAAAATCTACATATTCCACCCTCTTCTGAGAGACGTATGATCCGTTAAATCAAAAAAATCGATAGTGTATTAACTAGATTGAACCTTTCTGAGATCATTACTGACAATCTCCGTTTGATATTAAACAGAAATCAGTAATACCTTCCGCAAAATCTCATGCCATTCACAATAAATTGCCACCGTCTTCGAACAAAATCTATATCTATCTCTTTTGGGGCGTTATGTTTGCTTAGTTTGGTTGCCGGCGCGATGAAAAATTATTTTGCTAGCAGTGATTTTTGGAGCGGATGAATCCTCTCAAGATCATTCAGAAGTTCTAGATGACAATAGCCCTCAGTGCAGCTTGAACCACAAAGCGTGTTTTCTGATGATTAACGTCATAAGCCACAATTTGATATACCGTAAGCCACCATTTTGTAATCAACAGAATGTTACTACATGTCGTAATCCTCATTTTCTTCGTCAAATATATAAAAATATAGTATTTTCATGATAAATTCGCCTACTAAATATTTCGTGAACATTTATTAAAAAAATAACATACGAATAAGGTGAGATATGAAGTTTTTTGTTGTTACGATGCATCAGCGTTAGGCCATCGATATTCTATCTCGAACCATTTATCCATCTGTAGCAGGCTATATCAATATCCCATGATTGCCCCGATAGAGGTAGAATTCTACAAGTTCAAGAATTGGACCGCGGTTAGCGATATATTACTAGACACTTAAAGCCAAGACGAAAATCCAACCGTAGATATCCGTAACGGTACCGATCTGCGCATGCGCAAACTTCATACGGTGACAGATGTGTTACGGATTACGTATCCGAAACGATTCTCGCAAATCTCAAAAATATTTACGTGAAAAAGTTTTACTTCCTATTTTTTTAACCGAAGTTCAGAGTTTTGAATGTATCCTGAATACCGAATCTAGTAACAAGTAATTCGTTGCGATAGGTATACGTTAACAGCTACGTGTAAAAATGCACGATTGGCTTCAAGTATCTTTTATGATCTACCTACTCGCTCCACGATAAAAACGATACATTTCTAGATTGGAAGATTTTTCAAAAAGAAATGATTTCTGAATGGTCACATTTTTGAGATAAGTTCAAAAAAACAATACAAACTATAAGAAATTGAATAGACCACACATGCAACTCCACTGAACACTATTATAAAAATGAAAAATGAGAAACCAAGAATCCAGCCGTTTGCCGCTTCTTCAATTTCCGGCCAATGAGAACTTGGCTTTAGATAGCGATCGATCTGGACGAGACCACGCCTTCACGAGTGGTTGTCCCAATGTCCCATTCTTAAGCTTGTAGGTTGTAGGACTCTACAATTCAAGTTCAGTTTCGTGTATGGGCCATAATCATAAAAAGTGAACCACACTAAAATAGAGCATCATACAGTTTTTCAAAATGGCCAAGTTTGGGTATGATAATAGTTTATTAGGATGTCCTGTATTTCTTCAAAACCGTCCACCATGGCGACCATGGCCTGTTACAAGTTTAGTATAATGAAGTAGTTGAATTCACGTGACAATTTGAAATAACACAACCCTCTGACGCATATACATAAAATTACGGTCATAATAAACATGATGATGACACAATTTCCACTTACCTTTTCCTCTATGTGTTCTTATACCCTTCCAAAGAGGCTTCAGTACCGAATCGAAACTCTCGATACCATACGGTGTGGCGGCTTCGGCCAAAGCAGCGATACCCAAAGCGGTGATTGTTCGCACTTTTTGCTGCTCATCCACCAGACCATGCTCGATGATCTCTACGAGCGACTTCAAATGGGGCAGAATGGCACAACCCATCAAAATGGCGATTTGTTGCACGATTTTGATACCGGTGTGACGAGCCTGCCAGGATTTTTTTGAACGACAGACCGCTTTTAAGAAGGGTAGAAGTGAGGGAATGCCTGCAATAAAGTGATGATTAACAATAATGGGGTCGTTGCACTAGATTTAAATTAAAGCTGATTTTTTATGATACAGGGTGTCTGTGAAAGGTCGTTACAGTATTATGCCGCTTATTCCTGAGGTCAAAATAAGTCGCCTTAAAGCTACTTACCTTATTCCGAAATTGCTTCGTTTTCAAGATACAGTGATAAAGTTAAAAATCGATTTTTTCGAATTGTGTGAACATTATTATTTAACGTATTGCTCTTAAAATTGATACCCGGGGGTTTTTTGAAATGCAAAACCTAAATATGGACACCTTTTCATTGTGGCCTTTAGAGGGCGCTGCAAACTTCTCTTCTGATGGTTTAAATTGAACATAACTTTTTTCTTTTTTACTCTTGTTATAATCCGCTAGAGTGAGCAGTTTCCGAGATATTTTGGTTTCTAGTATTCGATGCCGCACTAGAATATTCAAATTACTTACCTTTAGGTCAGTGAAGTAGTGGTATTTTGATTTTGTAGGTTGCCATAGCTTTATGGACCAAGAAAACCATATCAAAATTAGGATTATTATCAATCCAATTAATATCGGTCAACGTCCATGCCGTGGACCGATATACAGTGGTGGACAAAAGTATGGAAAGATTTCATTTTTGTTAAATTTCGTAAGCTACCTCGTAGTAAAATATTTGTTCATATCATGCAAGGAAGATAAACACATGTCTCACATTTTTTGTTATTAGTGAGATATTCACAGTGTTGTTTATGTATGTTATCGATTTTTGTTTGTTTATACGCTGGACAAAAGTATGGAAATATTTTTTTCTTCTTCTGTATCTTCAACACCAAGTTCTATTCAGATATCAAACTGTCAGAGAGAACAGATCATTGTCGACGGATGATGGGGAAAAATAAATATTTCACGGAAGACTTGCGCAGTAGAGTGGTGAAGTTTCGGGACGAAGGCTTGAAGCAATGTGCGATTGCAAAAGCCCTACGCATTAGTGAAGGTGCAGTTTCTAAAATACTCAAAAAATTCACATTATTGGGAAGTGTTGGAACATCAGTGAAGACAGGACGACCTAGAAAATCCGACGTTCACGTCGACAAACACATCAAAAGAATATCAACTGCCCACCCAGAAAAATCTTCGCGGAAAATAAAAGAAGAAATATCCCGTGGTTATGGCGTGGAACTAGCCGATCGCACCGTAAGACGTCGACTTTGTGAAGCTGGTCTTCTGGGAAGGGTCGCTGTGAAAAAGCCTCTTGTTTCAAAAAAAAATAGAAAGGCTCGACTTCGTTTTGCTCACCAACATTTAAATTGGAGAGAAGAAAAATGGAATACCGTCTTGTGGAGTGACGAGAGTAAGTTCAACATCTTTGGATCAGACGGCAGATCGTATGTTAGAAGACCAGTTGGTAAAAGGTATGACATAAAGTACCAAAAATTCACTGTAAAGCATGGCGGGGGTAGTGTGATGGTCTGGGGATGCTTTTCCCGATCTGGTACAGGTCCAATAGTGAAAATTGATGGGCGTATGGATCGTTTCATGTATAGGGATATCTTGAATGACACAATGTTGCCTTATGCTGAAGAAGATATGCCTCTTATCTGGAGATTTCAACAGGACAACGACCCCAAACACGCATCTCGGTTACTAAAAAATTGGTTTACTGACAAAAATGTTGAAGTGTTGGAATGGCCCTCACAATCACCGGACTTAAATCCTGTAGAACATCTTTGGGAACATCTGGACCGACAAATAAGGAAGAGAGAAATTAAAAACCAGCATGATTTATGGGTAGCTTTACAAGAAGAATGGAGCAGAATTCCCGTGACAGTCTGTCAAAATCTAGTTGATTCAATGCCTCGGAGGTGCCAAGAAGTGATAAAAGCTGAAGGTTACGCCACAAGATATTAGAAAATATACTGTATTTAGTTATTTTTCAAAGTTGCTTAAAGTTTTTTTTTTCTTTCCATACTTTTGTCCAGGATAATATTTTTGTCAATTATGTTCTACCTAAACTATGTTATGCTTTTGGAAACAATACAAAAATATTGTCAAATCACGTGTATTGATTATTATTTCCTGAATAAAAAACATGTGCTTCGATCTTCGATAAATAAAAAAAATATTTTGAATTTCAAAATCTTTCCATACTTTTGTCCACCACTGTAAATCTTGATTTTTTCTATGACTATTCAATAATAGATGTATTATACATCCACTTTCTATTCGCTAATGTAGCTCGTTACTGATACCAGTGATTTTTTTTCATTACTCGATTGTTTTCAACCAATGGAATGATCTGATGTCATTACTCCACTGTTTTAGAGCCAATCAGAACATTCGACAAAATGTCAACCTTCAAATCCATCATTTTGAAACAGCCCATCTGACCGTCCATACTTGTTTTATAGTCATTGTCACATCATGTTAACAACATAACCTCACTTTAAGTAAACTAGTTGTCAAAAAGTGCGGCCCAAAAATTCAAATACTACTGATTCACTGGCCAAATTTCAGCCTTGAGGGTAACATTTTATTTTTTTCAAGTCAAAGTGATTTGAATATTCCGGTGCGGCATCGAAAACTAAAAATCAAAAAATCTCTTAAACGTCTCACTTTAGCGGGTTATAATAAGAGCACATTATCTGCCTAAAAATAAGTGAGGAATAAGTTCTTTGACAAAAAAAAATAAAAGCTACACTGGTGAAAAGTTATGGCCGTTTTAAACCATAAGAAGTGCAGTGTGCAGCGCCCTTCCACAGCTATAACGAAAAGGTGTCCATATTCAGGTTTTGCATCCCAAAAAAAACCCTGGGTACCAATTTTTATAGCAATACGTTAAATAATGTTCACACAATTCGAAAAATTCGATTTTCATTTTTTAACTTCACCACTCTGTATCTAGAAAACGGAGTAATTTCGGGATGAAATTAAATCGAGTTATTTTGACCTTAGAAATATGTGGTAAGATTTTGTAAAGACCTTTTGAATAAATCCTGTATGACCGTGGGTTTGTTATTAGAATGGGTCACATGAATTGGCCAAAAATAATGCCAAAAATTTAAACTAAGCGTCTTTGAAATTAATGGCTCCATTAGCCAGGCCGCATTTAACCATTCTTTACAGTCACTGGACGATTAGGCAAAATAAAGCAATTTCATTGGTTCATTAAAGGGAGGCGGGGACAATTCGGTAGTGATAATTATTTTGACCACAGGGAATAAATTTGAATAATAGGAAGATTTGTTTTATTTTTATAATTGTCACAGAAGCTGTACTCAACAAAAAATATAATATCCTTTTCAAAGTTACAATTTACAATAATTGAGGAGCACAAGTTCAAAAAACATTATTTTGGAAAATCGAAAAGAAGGTATTTTCTTTGAAGATATAGATAGTTTGTGCCATCAGCATTTAAAACAGATTTTTTTGTGGAATAATAATTGAAGTAATAATCTCTATAATATAATTCGAAAATAAAATTGAATTTGAGTGGACTAGTCGCTTTTGAAAAAGTTGAGATAATATGCCCTTTATGCAAAGTGTAAAACTCATTTGATTTGGAAAATGATAATTCTCATTAAACTATGATTAATAGTCCAGTAAATCCGTGCTTTTCCTGAGAATTTTTGGAAATACGCAAAAAAAAAACTCAATAGCTTAGAGTTTTCGGGAATATCGAAGGTAAGCTTACCACGCCATCTTGAAAAATAAGGGCACGTGTGTTTTCTTCGTTCCTATTAGACTTACGATAAAATCATACAACCAAAGTTGTTCAGAATTACATTCTCAAAAACTTTCATGTCAAACTTTTACAAAATCTACAGAGTGATTCATTGATATGGAATGTGAAAAAAAATCGTACTAAAAAGACGAAAGTAGTGCAGAATTACATTCCCAGCAACTTTTTTCCATTTATTTCAATGGTTACTTTTTTTCTGCTCAACTTTCGTCCTGTGCGATTTCTTTCCACCATCAGATTTTTTATTACTGATTTCAGAAAAAAAAAGTTAATTGAAAAAGTTATTGAGAATATAAATTCAAACAAAATTGTTTTAAATACTGATCTGTATTTTTTACTTTATTTTTAGTTATCTTTTGACTACCCTAAAGCATTGGGGTGATAAGATGAAGAGGAAGGTGTAGAGCAATGGGTTGCCTTAACAACCTCAATTTAGTCAATTATTATTAACCTATCATTGTTATTTTTTTACTCGATTTTATTAAATTTATCGTGAATGGATTTTTCTTTCTATTTTGATTCAGTCAATAGGTTTTGTTTAGTTGTACAAGTTTCCGCATAAGTGTAACGTGTCGAATAAAGATGGGTTACTGACTATGCCGAAAAAACCACAAAAAAATATTAAAATTTCGGAAAATGCGGAGGTAATGTGAGGATCAATTCGGATAATCCGATTCATAGGTCGAGATGCAGTAACAATCTTACTGGTCACCGACAAGCAACTCGGAAACGTTGCGGTCTCTCCACTTATCGATCTATGAATGAACCCTGCCAATCGTTCTTCGAATGCAAACGGCGCACCGACGATTCGTAATCATTTGAAGGGTTTAAAAGGCCGCATGACGAATCTCGACGCTAGTTTTTGCACTTGAAAATCGATAAAAAAATGGTCAAATATTTTTTCATATATTTTCAGACTAAGCAATAAATGAATCCCTGCGAGGTTATGACATATGACTCACCCAAAGCAGAAGCCACAACGGCAAACGCCCTAGCCGTAGTATTCCTCACATATTCATCAATGTTGTCAATATCCGGCCTCATTGTGGAGATCATGGTTGCCAACCCTGCCGCTTTGGCCAAATTGGAAATAATCTCCCTGCCCTCCACTCTAGCGTAGTAGTCTTCATCGATCAACAACGGCTCAATCACGACAAGAATTTTATGCACATACGGCCGCACCAAGTCGTCCAGTTTGTACAAAATCCGATCGATAACTTTGACTAGAAGATGGCGCTCCTGGTCTTCTAGGGTGGGACTCATCAGAAGGGGAAGGATCTGATTGAACAGAGGCCCCGCCCCAAACTCCCTAGCCTTATCGGTGATCTGTCGCAAAGCAGCTTTCCGCATGGGAGGCGTGCCGTTTTTGATTTTCAACAACAGTTTCATAATTTTCCTCTCCTTCGCCTCCTCAGGGTTCAAGGCTTCCTCGTCAACATCCACGAGCAACTTATCAAAGTATTGTGCATCCTCTGGCTTCATAAAAGGTAGATTTTGACCTTTGGGTTGATTGTCCATATATTTTGCACTTTTGTCTTCTTGTTGTATAAAAAACCCAGCTGGCGTTTGCCCTACTAGAGGCGTGGGTGTGGCTGTTAACTTCCTGGCCGGAGTACGAATGGGAATGTAGCCGGCAGGTGGCGCCAGCACCTTGTAACCAGGTGGAAACATTGCGTCCAACTCATCGTCCGAGTATGGCCGATTGCGCTCGTCAATCTCCCGCTCCCATCTGAAGGCTTGTAATTGTTCGGGAGTCATCGACGCCAAGTGCCCAGGAGTGGGCGTGGCCATCCCCATTGCCTTAGTACCCACAGGAGTACTGCCTCCGGGCGTCAACATGGGCGTGGCATGACCGGGCGTTCCATGCGGAGTCTGCGGCGTCATTGGCGCCTGCGAGGGCGTAGCACTTGGAGTCTCATCCCATCTGCTTCTCCGTTTTGACGCTCCAGGAGTGGGCGTTTCTTGAATAAGATCCGCCCCCGTACGGTCAGTACGAGGTGTCTCCGCCCACCCACTATTATGTCCCGGGGTTTCACGTTCTGTCTTGGGAGTTTCGTCCCATCTGTTACGCCTCGACGAGGCAGAAACTTTGTCGTGGGATGGAGTTTCACGTCCAGGAGTTGCAGCACCGGGCGTGGCGTCCCACATGCGCGTCGATTGTCCGGGCGTGGCTCCAGGAGTTTCGCTGCCTTTGTGACCGGGTGTTTCGTCCCAACGAATGTCCGCTGGAGTTTTCTGCAACATAATTTGTAGTTTCACTCACACTTAGTGGGAATAGTTACATCTCCTTCCCAAACAGGTGTCGCTGCACTACTGGGCGTGGCCACACTGAGTGTCTTCTTTTTGGCTGGTACAAAACTCTCGTCTACAGTCTGATCCCAACGGCCTCGCTTTTTCGGAGCTGGTTTGTCGCCATTTTGGACTTTTAACGTTCCGTCCTTGGCGCGTTCTATAATTTTTCTTCTGACCTGTAGGTACACAGTGAAACTTGTTCTGATAATGTACAGGGTCTTCGCGTACATTTTTGCACCCTTCTATAGAGTTTATTTGAAAAGATATTAAAATATGGTGAATACAAGAGTTTCATGTTTTTTATGAACACTGAGAATTTGTAGGCTAAAATGTCAAAAAATGTTGGTAACTGTCAAATATTGATATGTTGATGATTTTTTCAAATGGAACAGCCTATACAGGGTATCCCACAGTGGATGGTACCTTGGACGTTTGAGAAAAACGGATCCCAGAATCATTCATAAACTCTGGTCATTTACGTAAGCAGTGATGCTCTTTCGATCTAAAATATCGATGCGACGTTGTCGCTTCTATTAGAGAGTAGCAGCAACATTTTTAAATTCTTCAGGTTTTCCATTTTAACAAGACTCCAAATTAGCACCAACTAGATTGTAACTATGAGTTCCAGAGTCGTCCCGAACGGCAGATTCACGTATAATATTTACAAAAAATGTGCGCCACTGACTTTTTCTGAGAATTTTATACTTTTTTTTTCAGATGAAGCAGATGAAAATACAACTTTTTCATCATGTGATATCTTTTCGTATCTTTCTTTGTTTTCGAGGAGAAAAACTTTTTTAGATGCTCTATCTAAAAAAATATAAATTTTTCCGATTTTTTCTGGTTTTCGACATACATGGTGTTCCAGAAATCAGATATATTGAAAATATCTCAAACTTCCTTTTTATTGAATTTTGGTATAGTTTTTCATTGTAACAAGACGCTCGATTAGCACTAAAAGATGGTGATGACGTCTGGAAGGACCGTTTCACGAATAAAATTAACAGAAAAAATGTTTGCCACTGGCTTTTGGTGAACATTTTTAATTTTTTTCAGATTGAGCAGCTAAAAATACAACTTTTCAGTGTTCACATATTTTTTTGTAGCTTTCTTCGTTTTCAAAAAAAAAATAAAAACCACTTTATTTCAACAATTTTTCGACATGCAATAAACCGGTTTTGATTTGTTTCCTCGAAAACCTAAGAAAGATACAAACCAACAACGAGAGACAAAAAAGTTGTATTTTTAGGTGCTCTATATGGAAAAAAAAAGAAAATTTTCCAAAAAAGCCTGTGGTGCAGATTTTTTTGTCAATTTTATTCGTGACTCAGAACGCCACTGGAACTAATAATTATTGTTAAAATATTTTTCAAAAAATACATCATGGAACTCAACCTGTAAAAGGATTTTTATGAAAAAGGCGTTCATTTCGAAAACGGGTACATTTACAGTTTGTATATGGATATGAAGTGTCATTCAAAAGAGATTCTGATTGGCTTTTAAAATAATTGATGATATGAAGGACGTTTCATTTAAAAAAAAAACTTTTAGCTTTTTTTATGACAAGTGAAAACACAGGAACAATACAGAAAGTCTTCCCAATTTACTCTCAAAATTTTAAATCTCGATGAACTGGGGCTATACAGTGTGTCCAAGATAAGGATGCACAGCATGGGGTTCTAGGAAACTATAAGAGATAAAGTGTCGGTTAAATTAGACAAAAATTGCGCATTTTGATACCCAACAAGATCCCGTTCTACAAATTTGAAAATTCCAAGCCGTTCTGGAAATATCCGATAAAAACCGAAATATTGCGATTTTGTTTTTATTTTTTTTTTAAAGCTATTTTGCTATTTGTTGTTCTGAAGAATCTGAAAATGCAATAGTATACATAGTGTTCCATTCAAAATAACAAAATTGTTGACACTTTCTAATAAAAGCGGCAACGTCGCATCATTAAAAATATTAATTTGGATCGATAGAGCATCACGGCTTTCGTAAATGGCCGAATTTTCAGAACAATCCTGAAGACCCGTTTTCCGTTAACATCCAAGGTACAAGATCAAAAATTAAAAAAAGAAAACTATCACAAAATCATTTTTTTCAAATAGAAACTCCCAATTTTTCCAATTTTATCTCTTAATCATTGAAAATGAAGGTGAGTTCATATTATATTGTCCATTTCAAAAAATTGAAACAAAATAAAATGAAAATAAGAATTTTTAGAATGGACAATTTTTTACAAACTCACCTTTATTGTCAATGCTTAATGAGAGAAAATTATAAAAATTGGTGGTTTCCATTTGAAAAAAATGATTTTTGGCAGTTTTCTTGATTTAATTTTTGATCATATTTTTGGGCCTTCTTGTGACAATAGTTATCAAATTATTGAGAGCATCTTTGAAAGTATGTCCCTTCCAACAAGAAACCCATTACAAATTAAAGAATAAAGGCTTTCTTATACGAAAAATTAACATTTAAATAGGAGCCTACAAGCATCATTTTTGAAATAAAAACTCAAACGCTTATATTTAGAAATATGACATCATGATACATCAAATCTGTCTAGCATTTTACGTAGAATCCAAAAATGTAATAATATATTGGGTGTTTATATTTGTCAATATTTGATAGTTACCAACATTTTTTGACATTTTAGCCTACATACAATTATTCTCAAAGTTCATAAAAAAATAAACTTTTTTAAACTCTCGAGGTGAGGCGCAAAAATATTCGGAAAGCACCTGTGAAAAGGGACTTACTTCGTTTTCTTCCCCCTTCAAAAGGGTTTCTTTCATAATTTGCGTATACCCTCTAGCGCCAACTTCCGGTGTTTTTCCGCCTGAAATCGACCGAAAAACAGAACAAATTAGCCACAAACGAAGCACTTCGTTGTCCAAATCACACCCTAACGGCGTGATCGTACCACAGAAAAAAAGTTAAAGTGGCACGAAGAAAAATTACACAATACGTACGTGCATCACTCGGTTCCTGCAGAGAGGCAAATCAGCAGGCCAATTTTAGGAACCTAGAAATATTCTGGGGTAAATTAATAATTTTCTTTTAGAGACACACAAACAGTCACTCGATTTGCGGCGTTTTACCCGTTGTTTTTAATCCAGAGCAAGGGTCACGTGATCGGATGATTACCTACAGCTCCGTTGAGAATAAAATCACCAAATTAGTCGAGGTTTGTCAAACAAAACAATCAATCATTCATATACAGTCATACTTCAAGTCGCAACCATTACCCCAAAAATTTCGAAAAATGCCCTTTATTTCCAATGATTGTAGAAAATCAAAGACATTTTTTTTTCTATGAAGAAAAAAGAGCACAAACATAATAATGTGAAAAGTAATTACGTTACATACCGTCAGCGAACGGATCAACCCGTTCGGGAGAAATGATCATCCGACGCCTTTTTTGACGGTATTCATCTTCTCGATCAGCAATTGTGGGTCTTCTACGATCAGCAAATGGATCATAGTCCTTTTCACTCTGTAATAAAGC
The DNA here is from genome assembly GCA_958502075.1 of Orchestes rusci. Lineage (NCBI taxonomy): Eukaryota > Metazoa > Arthropoda > Insecta > Coleoptera > Curculionidae > Orchestes > Orchestes rusci. Next base: position 32,137,565 of record OY293307.1, read on the forward strand.
TTGTATGTTAAGAATATTGAAAAACTAGAACCTGGGATTGATGATATTGTTTGAGTTCAACATCTACACACAGGAGAGGGGTCATGTTCACGGTATCCTCGGAATCTGAAAATTTAATCACATTTCCATGAGAAGCAGTGACGTGTGTTCGAGACAAGAAAAAGAATCAGCGAGAAACTCTAGAGAGACAGGCGGCCTGCCTTCCCAACGACATCCGCCACCAATAAAACAAAACAGATCCCAGGTAATCAAGTATTTAAAGAGAAGAGCTGGGGAATATGAGCTTGTGTTGAAACCTGAGTTTGTTGCGCTCAGGTGAGATAATACGATTGAGGTGCTGGAAAATTGATCAAGACAGTGCTGAAAAATAGTTGCATTGAAGAATTTTCCGATTTGGTTATTCGGTTGGTAACTCGGTAATTTTCAGTCAGTTATTCCCATAATTTATCTGAAGCATCGTTTCCCCCGCGCCGCGTCTTACTCAACCATCTAATCATTGTCTATGTAACGATTCCGTGAAATAATCGTTCAATTATCATATCAAACCCGTCGCAAAATTGCACCTTTTACTCCCTCTTTGATGCACTGAGAGCCTAGTTTAGATGAGAGTTGAAAGTGAAGATGAATCGAGCCGCTTTTCCGTGCAGCTGCGCCTGAAAACCTGTTCCGTCTACGCGATAGACTCCTTTTCATTAGTCCAAACTTCAACTGCAATACCACCAGGTATGAGTACTTATTCGTAATTCTCAAAATTCTCTCGAGTGAGCCGCGTATCAAACTGATCGGAATGGGTAGGTAACGTGTTTGGTCTAATTTTCCGGTATTTTTGTGGACTTTTCTGGGCTCCGGTCTTATTTTCGAGAGCAATTCTGGAGTAGTGAGATTTTCCGAGACTTACCCCCAGTTTCTGAACAACAAGATATGTATTCGATAAGTTTATTGATTGGATAAACCCAACCTCAATTATGTACTCTTATCGGATCCATAAGTTGACATTCATGCCATATTGATATTGAGAAACTGGGCATTATTCAGTTTCTGTAAATGGGTACGATCTGAAGATAACGGAGAATAAGTTACTGGGAAACTGTATTTCTCATTGTTCAGGGGTATCTATATTATTGTTCGCTGTAAAATTCAGGGATTTCAGTTCGTCAAGGAAAGGTTTATTGCAACAAAGTCGGTCAAAACCGCGTCTCTTTTCATGAAAATTCGACTGTTTCTCTATTTTAAGGCTTGCGATAATTCTAGTAAATCTCCAATAGAAACGTTCTGGCGCCGTTCGTAAAAAAGTCAAGTCACGTTCCAATTTCACGCACTGTCGTATCAACTGTTTTTCTTTGTTTTCCGTGAAACTCGCGCGTCGCTTTTTCTATCTCCGTTTCTACCGTGGCCCGTACCACATTTCCACGCAGTGTTTTGCGCCCGTTTTCTACTGTGGCCTATACCACATGCACCCCTACGTCGCGTCGTCAGACACATTTTTCTTTAATCTCTGCTGTTTTCCGCAGTAAAAACTTCGTTCACACACACACCACTAACTCCGTTCACACACGCCGCCTTTTCACGAACCTTTCTAAACGTAGAATCTGCTGTTAATTATGATTTCTTTATTTTCTGCTGATCTCTCTATTTCCATTTCAAGAGATTGTTTTGTCTCATTTCTTCTTTCTTTGATGGCTTTGCTCCTAGGCAATTGCCAGCCTGGGACGGCACTTTTTGACAACTAGCTTACTTAAAGTAAGGTTAGGTTGTCAACACAATGCATTGAACTCGATACTACGTAACTGGAAGGGCCCCTGTCGTGTCGACAACTGAGGCAATTTTATATTTTGGTTGGACTCAAAAGGTGTTGCTATCTTTGTCACACTCATTGCCCTTATGCGAAGTCGGAGGTTTTCAAATAGTTTGAAGATAAATTGAAAAAGCGGTTGATTTGCTTGGAAAAAATGACTACAATTCTGTGCATACTTACTAGTCTTAATTATCATGATATAATGGATCTATATATTTCAAATAACTATCTGGAAAAATGCAAAATAAGAAACAAATTAGTAAATAATGAAGTATACTTAGATGATCCGTAATTCGATTAAATAGTTGAGAAAATACAGGGTAGGTAGTAGGTGCAGGGTGATTTATATGTTCAACCTGTGTATTAGTAAAGTAAAGTAAAGTAAAGGTATTTAGGTATAAACTTGGAAAACTATAATAGCTTAAAATAAAAATGAAAATACTTTTATTTTTGAGGTCACATTAAAACTAATAAATATGGATTTTTTTGATAGGGGGCTTGAGGAATGTCCGAATAGAACTTTTGCATTTCTTGGAGTGTTTACCATCGTCAATTCCTAAAGGGCCCTACTCACACGCCTGCAGCAGAAGCAATCTAGGAGGCAGGGCGATTGGGGCAATTTCCTAGATCGCCTTCTAAGCAGGGCGGTAAGGGCCCCTTCATACCTTCCTAGCATTATTTCAAGCAAGATATGAGAAAACAAACTTTGGAAATGATGTTAGTAGTACCAACGAACTCGAACAGGATGTGAAATTGTCACATTCTCAAAACAAAACGTACTTTACAAGAAAGTTTCTCCTGCGGCAGGCCTAGATTGCCCCTGCTGCAGGAGTGTGAGTAGGGCCCTTTTAACTAGGACAATTTTGTGTAGGTATACTTAAGGTGCATGCCCTTGTCCTTAATAATTGGAATTATATCACTTAGCCAAAAAATGAAATCTGCTTTTCTGGAGTGTATTCATTACCACACCCAAATGCACTGCAGAAATTAACCATTTTGTTTGGCACCCTAACTATTGAAAGCTACATATTGATTGAACATAATAGTAGCTGCAACACTCAGTGTGGCTTTCTTCGAGAAATGTTTGTCTGGTTTTTAGGAAAGAATATCTTTACTAAACGTACTAAGATTCTATCCTAAAAAACAGACAAACATTTCACAAACAAAGAACCACTGAGTGTTGCAGTGTGAAAAAGTGTGCACTAGTGGTGCATAACAAACACAGCTAATATATTATGTCAAGAGATATGACAAAGATAGACACCCCTTTCTGTCTCTATCTCTTTCTAGTCGAAAATTTGTCTTCAGTCAACTCGATGTAAACAGCACGGATGGGTCCCTTCCAGGTACGGTAGTATCGAGTTCAATGACACAATGTGATAATGACTATAAAACAAGTATGGACGGTCAAATGGGCTGTTTCAAAATGATGTACATATTTGAAGGTTGACATTTTACTTAAAAACATTGACCAGAGCGAGGCAGATTCTCCACCACATGCACTTGTTTTTGATAAAGTCGATTCACCATAAATAAGCCTGCTTCAACATTTAACATGGATTCGGCACAGAAATTCTATCAACAATGCAAAATTCTTATTTGAGATGAGCAGACAAGATCGAGCAACTAAATTACAGATGGCGCTCAAACTGCGCGTCATTATAGAGGGCAGTTGCGGCAACTTGGAGAAAAAATTAATATTGACAATTATTTCAGAATGGCATTTTAAATAGCCAATTTCAGGTAATTTAATGAGAGAACCATAATAGCAGCTACATTCAAATCTTTTTTGTGGCCTACCGGACCTGTTGTTTGTGAAGTACCTACATGGCGGAGAATTAACTACTTCATCCGGAAACTTAAAATGTTTATCAAGCAATAGTTAATTTGATCAAACAACTTCGCGATAATGTTTTCACGAATATGTCTAAACAAAAAATAAATACCGATAACACTGTGTGAATTTGGAGTTTTTTTATATTATATTCTACGATGTTTGTTACTATAAGTGAGGTATCTAAGTGTCATGGCCATCAACAAACTTACATGAAGACAGGTCGTTGAGGTTGCCATATTGTGTCAAATTTCTTTGGTATTTGTGAAACCGTAGGATTCAATAACATATTATAGAACAAGTCATCATGTATGTTGAAAAAACCCTTTGAAATTTGTGATCAGAAAAATGGTCACTTTCTTAACAACAATTGCGCAGAGTGATGTTTTCCCGCAAGCCAAACAGGTTAAGTCACCGCTTTAAGGGCGGGAAAAGTACTTTGCGCCTGTTTTGGAGAAAAAAAATTCCACGAGCATTCACAAATAAGAAACGAAAGACTCTCAATATTTTTTAACCCAAATAACAAAAACCTCGTAGAAAAACTTGGCAACGTTGTGCACAGTTGAAGCAAGAATTAATCTGTCATACTCATAGTTTTCCAGAGCCAGTCTGCATTAAGTCGTTGTTTCTGCGATCACGAATACGCGGAAAGTCTATTTTATCGCAAAACAGAATCATGTCTTGACTTTTGACTGGAAAGTGAGCGGTGGTAAATACATTTGTGCATTATTTACAACTTGGTTGGTATGGAAACAAAGTTTAAAACAACAAAATGATAGGTGTTTGTGTTGACATTTGAATGCGGGAAAAGGTTACACTGCGCACGCAAATGAGTGTTCAAAGTGATTACTTTGCGTACGCTTGTAGAAAAATATCTTTCTACAACTGAAAAAGATTACCGGGACATTTAAACATTTTTCCATGAAACATTGGTCGACAGATGTTGAACTCAAACAACACTCCTTGATATTACTTACAAAATTATGATTATGAGTTGAAAGATGTACTTACTTGGGCAATATCATTAAGCAAAGCAACAGGAGCACCTATACCCGTTCTTTTAGCAGGAGCATACCCCAAATCTTCTTCGTCATCGTCTGCTTCATCGTTTGCAGCAATCGAAGTTAAGTAACCCTCATATTTCTTGTCTTTTCCTTCGTAAAGTTCACTGTCGAAGTAGCCACTTTCTGTGAGTCCCACGCCTTTGTCGGTTTCGACCGGGATTTCTTTTCGCTTGCTTTGGAGGTCCTTGATTTGAGCCTCAATGTCTGAAACAGTGACGTAGTGTTAAATTCGCGAAAAATACACAGATGGCGAGCGTAGCCCAACGTCTAAGCCAATTGGAAAATTGAATCATGTCTGGGGGTCAAGAGCCACACTTAAATTTGGCTTATATCGCCGCCAACAATCCTGTCGACATAACGGATACGCGAAGTAACAGATGCGCTAATTGCGCAGCGCATCACGTATATTAACGATATCTTTTTGTGAGGTTAGTTTGAAATAGTTTGCTTATAGTAGAATGATAATTTTATTATTGGTAAGATTGGTTTTTTTCAACTGATTTCAAGTTATAAACTGTCGAGTCGACACATAACCAAATTGCCCGTATTTTTTAATATGAATGAATAGAACGGAACATTCCCTACTAGAAATGAGGGGAAATAATGGTCATTTTTCAGTCTACAAACTATTCGATTATAGGCTTAAAATGACTTCTTACTGATTCTCAAGAATATCCAGAATACGATTTATGTGTACATAAATGCTGCGCAAATGTTCATAAACATCAAAAATCATTTTTTTTTAATTTTTGACACTTCTTTGTTGTCGCCATGCGCCATTAAATTTATAAAATGTGGTCAACTACTATTTGCTATCTTCTATTTTTCAAATGTGTTTTTACTTGCCCTCAAATTTCTATTCCAGTTTTCCGCCAATGGACAATTTGCACATTTTTTGAAAATATGAAAAATATAAGGATTAGTAAGTACTGATGCCATTGATGTTTAAAAAATCAAGCTACGACCTCTAATAATGTAGTAATCACCGATTAAAGAGCGCCAATCAGCATCCACTACGTCACAGAATACACTATCTATCGCCGTCTGACGTATTAACTGAGACAACTCTCTCTCTCTCTCGGGAGGGTGATATGGCCCCACCTCTTTTGCGATCATGCAGTGAAATTCGCGTTTTCTTTTTCATTTATTTAGTATATTTTTGGGTATTTCGGAGAAATCTTTTCGCTAGTGACTTTCAAATAATGTCTAGAATACGTATATAAAATTTCAACTCATTTGAAAATGTATGCAAATTGTCCATTGTCTGGAAAGCTTTGTACCATGATTTTATAGTCACATTTGATTACGTTTCTGCTTGAATTGTACATAATTATTTTAAGAATGTTTTTCAATATTATCCTTTATTTAGACCCTTTTAGAAGGGTGTTTGTGACCATTGAAATGTTGTGCAAATGTGTGGTCATCTGGCATTTTTACCATTGATACAGGACTGGGAGCTAATAGGAGTAATGGGATGGTAATCAAATGCACAAAAGTCGTGAAAAACTTGCTATGTCATAATAAATTAATCAAAAATTGTCGTTTTGATTATGACTTTTGCGCCTTTCTTTACCCATCCAGCACCTCTATTCGCTCACAGTCCCGTAAGATTATCACATAACCACAATTCACGCAACGTGTCAATTGATGCAAAAACTTATAGAAGGGTCTAAATAAAAGTAAATGAAAAAAAATAAAAATTGCAATAGTTTTTCAACTGAAAAATTACCGAAATCATTTATAAAGGAGGGTAAATCTCACCAAAAAAAAATTGAAAAACCCTTGGTTTAGTTATGGTGAAAGTCAGACTTTAGTTAGCAAAATGCTGAAACACTTGAAAAGCCAATGTTGAGGTGTATTTATTTACACGATTCAAGTAGCTGGAAAGACGGTAACTAAAATATTTTGGTTTTTGTTCAAGTTTAACTAAAATACGGTTCAATTTACGAAGTTTTGTATTCATACGGTCTCTATTACTTCAAGGGCTTTCCAGAAACGGTCTTTGGCGCCTCCGGTACGCACCCGGAAGGACTCACACTCGATTTTGATCGTTCCTGTCATCGGGGCGTGAGACACCAATCTTACCTTCCCCTTTCCACTGGAGTACAGTGACTATATACAAGACAGTGGCGACAATGACAAGATAAATGAATCGGTCATTTGAGAAACCCCTTTAGTCAATATTTCAGCGAAAATGACATTTGACCGTTTTTTGATTTTTCGACTATAGACGCATCGATTCACAGAGAAACACCATTTGTTCTCATACACTTAATGGGTCAAACAAATATCCGGATCGGCTTCATTTGAGAAACCCCATAAGTCCAGTGGTTTTAAGATGTTTCTCAAATGAACGGACGATATTAGGTACTTTCACCTGGAGGCATCTCTGTTACAAGTCAGAAGTAGTTTCATTATGAAATTGTTGCAAGTATATACACAAGCTGGAGTGTGTATATTGTATACAGGGTGCCACAGATTCGAGTGCATGCATGGGGATCTCAGTTATTATAAGAGATACAGGGTCTGTTAAATTGTTGCAAAGTTGCGCATTTTCATGCTCAACAAAATGCCGTTTTGAAATTTGAAAAATTCCGACTACTTCCGAAGATATTCGGAAAAAACCGAATTTCACAAAAACGTTATTAATATTTCCTGAGTTAATTTGAGAAGAAATTGTGAAATGAATAACACTTTCTCATTGCCACTTTTTCTCCTCTAAAAGATGGCGGTATATACGCAACTTTGCCTCCATTTAACCGACCTTGTATCTCTTACGTTTTCCAAGATCCCCAAGATAGACATCCTTATCTTGGACACACTGTATATCTCAAAACTGAGTAGAATAAATGAGTTCGACTGAATAACAAAAAAGTTTATAAATAACATGTACTTTAGCATGCGCGTAATTTCAAAGTCCCTGCAATCGATTAATATTTTCGATGCGTCGCGACGCTTTACTCTTGGTAGGCGTCGAATTTTTTTAACTGTGAAAAACCATACATTGTCTACTTTTTACAGAAATCAAATATTCCTATTCGTTTCCGAGATATTGACGTGCGGAGTTTTAAGTGAAAAACCCTGTATATACCGAGATATATACAAAACTTTAAACTCGAATAACTATTGGAAAAATCATATTTTCACGAGATAAAAAATACGTATCGATTTTTTTGCGATTTTCTTCAGTTTGCAATAGAAAAAATCGATTAAATTTTTCATGCAAGTTCCCCATTTACACCAAAAAGAAGATAGGATAAGTGAAAGTTCTACTCATAAAAATAATTGACACTGTCAACTTGACTTAAAGTCCCACTGACGCCCTTTGCGTTCCAGTAAACATGACGGCTTGAAGACTCGGTGTGTCACGCACTTGAGCTGTTCCAGGGCGACTCACTCGTTTCTGGAAAGCAACTTATAGTTGATTCGAACACAAACTGCCGACGAATTAAATAAACTATACGCATCTCTGCTATACGTGAACAAACAAAGCAGAGCTATTGAACAGGTCACGTGGGTTTGTTTAGTTCACGTGACACATTCAATCGTTCCGCAGCAAACACCTTTCGGTTATTTAGAGTTTAGACAGACAAGGGGCAACTTACATCTTTTTTAAATAAGATCAGATAATCATACTTTCAACTTTTTTGGAACATATAGGTAAAATAGGAAAGTTAAAGAGGGACGACATCATAATTGTTGATCGCTCTGTGAAATTTATTTAGTTGTCGTCGATAAATTACTTAAATTTGAACCCAATATCAGAAGCATCAAGAAATTATTCAACTCATGGGGAAAAATGTCATGTTTTAAACAATTATTAGCTAAGGTGACAAAAATCGTGTCCCGTATCGCCCCGTATTTCTCAGTTTGGTCTCATATTATTGTCCCGTTTTAAACATTAACAAAATCATTAGAATAGTATGTCTTTTATCCACATTGGCAGCTGTGCTTTCAGAACGCGCAACACGTCCGCGGGGTTATGCACAACATTTTTGATTGGCAAACGAGAATCATATGCTACCCCTATACATTGAATTTTGTGTTCAAAGTGACGCTTACACCAAATTAAATGTGGATGGTAGCATATGATTCCTGTTTGACAAGGGGAAATCCAATGATCTAATAACTATAGATGAAACATAGCGAGATAAACATGAGGACAACATCGAACTGTGCACTCGGGTGCAGAGTTTCTCCCGCCACGTTGTCTGCCAAACTTACTCTATTAAAAGTATTACTACGCAGCAAAAAGATTAAGACATTGTTTGGAATCATTTTTGAAACCATTTTGTGTATGAATTTAATCAAATACAGGGTGTAACAGAGTAAGTGTTACAACGTGAAACTGTAGATTCGTTATCAAAAAAGAAAAAGATTTTTCCTTAACGAAAATTTTCCGCGGGCTTTCGTTTTCGATATAAAGTTATGAAAAAAAAAAGATTTTTCTTTAATTACTTCTAAACCACTTAGAATGTTTTTATCAGATTTGGTACAGTATCAAAACTCACTAGTTAGGATTATTTTATTAAAAAATCGATAAAAAAAATAACCAGTGGCGTAGTATAATACACCCTGTATATCGAAAGTCCGCGGAAAATTTTTTCTAAGGAAAAATATTTTTCTTTTTTGATAAAGAATCTACAGTCTCACGTTGTAACACTTACTCTGTTACACCCTGTTGATGGTAACCTTTTTGTTAAAATTGAAACATCTCTTCAAGATTTGTTTAGGTATTTAGGATTTAGAAAAACCAGTATTCTCTTCTGAGAATTAAAAAAGCCACGAAAAAAGCTGAAGTACGGCAACAGACCAAAATTTGGTCCGCCTCTATCGATCGGATTTTGTCCACACGTTTCATTCACATTTCGTCTCATTGGCGTCTCTTGTTTTTTGAGTGGGGTTTGGTGTTGATTTTGTGAATGTTTATTGTGTTTTTATTCTGGTTTAGTTTGTAGTGCTTCATTATTTACTTATATTGAAGTGATTCGCAAGTGTCAAGCTTGCAGTAAATAAGAACTTGAGAATTCTGTGAAATAGTTACGCCACTGGCAGCCTCGCGTGTAGTAACCGAAGCACATTCTAGTGAGGTGCAAACGTATCCCCACTCAGTGCCCCTCTCAACTCCTCCTCACGTCTCGTCTATGTTCGATGTTGGTCACACAATTTTTCACAGTCTATGAATGAAATGTTTCATCTATAGTTATTAGATCATTAGGAAAATCTGTCACTTCAACTTTGAAGTAAAATTTAATATAACTCGGGCATTGATAGAAATTCGTAGTTTGGTAGCGGTAGGACAAGTATTTGAATCACTATTTGTTTGAACACCGTCTATTTTATTTTACTTACTATCTGAAATGCTATTCTAGTATCTGTAATTTCAACAGCGCTCTCTCGACTATCTTTATCAGTAAAGTAAAACGTTAAAACGTAACCTGACTAACCCAAAATTGTACCTTCATTTTACATTACTGGAAAGAAACCGAAAAAAATTGTAAATCATGAAAAATGGCCACTTTGGCTAAGTCCCGTATTCGGTTTTCAAAAGGGGGTCACCTTATATTAGCTCGATTATTTAGGTATTAACTTCGTTACTATTTCATACTTAACTGTACTACTAATAAATAGGTCGGAATACAATAACCCCAATTTTCAGTATCAAAAACTGAAAAAGCCCGTTTATAGATAGGTAATAATATAAGAACATGTAGTATTATTCAAATTCAGGATGTTTTCACCAAAAATTACGGGTAAATTCACCTAATAACATAAATCAATGACGCACATAGGGACATAGGCACATAGCCTATACATTCAATATCGAATTTCACTTGAAATATTTGCAATACTAGACATATTTTTACCTTCGTGAGTGCGTGCGATCTCCATGATGGGATTTTATATACTTTCAATACTGGAAACCATGAAAATCAACTTTTTCAGTGAAAATCAATCAGCAAGAATCATAAACGAGAAAATCTATATTTGTTTGACAATTTCGACAATGACAACTGACAATCGACAGTAGCAGTGACGCAGTGACATTTCTTTGACTTTGACATATTAGCCTAGTTTACACCGAAAGCACGGTTACAGACGATCAATTTAAAGATTGTGGGAAATGGAAGTGATGAGGTTAGGTAAACAAGTCCGAATCGTTCTTGTATTCCACCTTGCTCTGATCCGTCGGATGTCACGTGACCAAAATCTGCTTGGATCTGAGACGACAATGCCGAACTTGCTTATTGTATTATGGCCACGGACCTATATAAAAACTGGACTGCTAATGCATATGGCCGACCTTGCCAAAAATCACTGAGGCATGGGCGCCGCCATGATGGGACAATTTGTGGTGGTATCTCTAATTTTTTTTACGTGCCACTTATGGCTGCGTTCCGAGAACTAGCGCTATATTTGAGCGGTCCAACTGGAATGACATGATTTCCTGTGCTGCAGCACAGTGGCCTAGCGGAAAAAAAGTATATTTCTTTCGCTTGATCGCTGGAACTGTGATGTTGTGGTGGAAATTATCATTTATGTCATTTCAGTGAGTTCGCTCGAAAAAAGCTATTAAGCGCTGCAATTCCTTTAATGCGGCCATTGGAAAAAGCAGAAAGACAGCTAATTATTATTTTGTTTATGAGGTTATGTCATATTATTAGTCATATCACCTATTCCCATTATTTCGATTCGGATTTTGGATTTTAAGAAAATACCTATAGGTACTCAAAACTCGATATTCACATTCACATTGTAATTTTGTGCAGGGATTTTAAAATCATTTTAGATACTTATAAAACTATGAAACGTTTTGTGTTGGATTATTATTAACATAAAAATGAGCCTTCATTCTTCATTCAACTCAGTTCTTCAAAAATATCATTACCTATTTAATTATGTCCTTTCAACAGCATTAGACCATACCTAAGTAGCGAATAGCACTTGATCTATTGTACCTTACCTACCTACTATTTCGTAACGAGTTCAACTTGGACCCTGGAAATTGGTATAGGTAGTAGGTACAGGGTGTCCCAACGATAGAGTAAAGTAGGTTTTATCATATAGGATATGAAAAATATTGATATCAATATGCGTCACAGGTTAGGGGTGTAAAAAGCGCACATTCTGAAAATATTTGGAAACATACAGGGTGCGTCACAAAAGTATGGCACGAAAAAGTATGATTTTTTTAAATGGAACCCCCTGTATATTAATTGATATTTCAATTCTTTCTTCAATTTGGAACAAAAATTGTGATACAACCAATGTTCCTAAATTCAACCGTTATCGAGATATCGCGTTTTAAAAATGGCATTTTTGCAACTATGACATGCTATAAAACTCAAACTATTCAAGTTAGAGAAAAATGGATTGCACATTCCTATCTTGACTTTTCAAGAGCTATTCAAGGAGATTAAATCCATTATTGTGAAAAAATGTTAAAATGTGCCGAAAAAAGTTGACAGTTGACGTTACCTTCTATCCAATTGACAGAAGAGCTCTTGAAAAGTTAAGATAGGAAAGTGCAAACCATTTTCCTCTAACTTGAATAGTTTGAGTTTTATAAAATGTCAAAGTTGCAAAAATGCCATTTTTAAAACGCGATATCTCGATAACGGTTGAATTTAGGAACATTAGTTGTATCACAATTTTTGTTCCAAATTGAAGAAAAAATTGAAATATCGATTAATATACAGGGGGTTCCATTTAAAAAAATCATACTTTTTCGTGCCATACTTTTGTGACGCACCCTGTATGTTTCCAAATATTTTCAGAATGTGCGCTATTTACACCCTTAACCTGTGACGCATATTGATATTGATATTTTTCATATCCTATATGATAAAACCTACTTCACTCTATCGTTGGGACACCCTGTACTTGAGATAGTCGATGTTTCATGATTTATGCATTCTGCGGTTTTGGAATTGATATAATAATATTCTCTTCAATATGCACAAAAACTACGGGAACGCGAAGTCACAGACACTTGAAGGAAAAAAAAGAAATATTCACCAATATCCTTCGTCCTTTATCTTATTATATTGATAACAATTAATTACCTCGAAATCGAAATCAGACGGTAGGTGTATGTATGCAAGGTTTACATTCAATTTGTTTTCGAATTGGAACTCAATGTAAATCAGACATTACAGATTTCTGCATTTTTCAACGATGGAACCACTGAAAATCAGAAGCACCAACTTAAATTGTCCCATCATGGCAGCGCCCATGCTCCAGTGATTTTCTTCTCATTGCAATCATTGCATTAGCAGTCCATTTTTATTTACTAAGTCCGTGATTATGGCGTGAGTTTATCTTGTTTTTTTTAGTATCATGGTAACCCAGTTACCTAGGTAACATATGAATTTTGAGGTTTGGGCACAGAAGAAACCTTTGGTTTCTTCTGTGGTTTGGGCACGGACTTAGTAAATAAAAATAGGTCCGTGGGTTTGGGCCATATATCTATTAACTCTATATGGGAACGGTCCCATTTGAACAGCGAGCGACGCTTGATGCCAGGATGAGATAGAAGATCCCGCTGTACTGTATAGTTTTTGCTTGGTTTTCGCATAAGTCTATCCTTTTCTTTCGTGAGGGGACCAAATTGACCTGATCTAAGATGCAAATAGAAAGCAGCTTATGACGTCAGCAAAACCTGCGCGTGATCATATCTTGTTTGTTTTATTAGATAGTTGAAGTACTTTCATTCACGTAGACGTAAACGTGGTGATTGACATCTGGGCAAGCGCACTTCGTTTTTTCTCACGTTTGCGTTTACCGACATACGTAACCTTGCGTGTCTTCACGTATTGCACCCGTTATCCCTCATACGTAGTCCGAGGTTTGCCGATAGAGTCTACGATCTTGGATAATCTGCCAACGAATCAATTTTGAACATTATACGTCATATTTTTATTTGGCCTCAGCATTCAATAACCAAATTATCACCAACATCACTTTTTTTCTACTTTTACAGGTCGAAAAACTATATGTAAACACAACCAATTAGGTTAAGTCAGCTCGCTACGTTTCACCGTTGTTTGGGTATAGTCACGTACGTCAAATGCCACACTTCAACTAAAGTTCATTTTTTATTTAAAGTTACAGTGACGAGTGACAGATCAAAATTGTAGGTTAAAGGTTGGCAAACATGTTTTAGTACGATAGTCATGGGTTGAAATGTGATTCGATTTATTTTGCGATGTTCAAAATGTATTTGATTTGACAGAAAAAAACGTTCGAGAATAGAGAGTGATGATAATTTAGGAATTGATGATCAAAATCCTTCTTTAATCAAGAAAATTATGTCTATTATCAAATATTTTATCTTTTCATTTCAATAAGCGAGCACTTTATGTCATTTAATTTTTTTTTGCCAACCTTCAACCTCCAATTTTGATCTGTCACTGTAACTTTAAGTAAAAAATGAACTGTAGCTTTTGGATCATTAGCCTGGCTTGTATACTGATCTTGGTTTACACCGACAACTTGGTCCGCGGACCAAGTACTAAATTCGAACTATATCAGAATGTTGATTGTTATTATTGTGAATTGTGTTGGTTCTGAGTTGCTAAGGCAATCTGAGATTTCTTACTTATGTGTTTTTTTGTTACGAATTGTGTTGATAAATAATTTCGACTTGTTTTGGACATTTGACGAATTGCGCGCGTACTCATTTAGTTCACGCGTTGCAAGACGGTGTAAACGGGCGAGAAGCAAGCATTGGTCCTACCGTACTATCCCCACCCACTTGGTCCTATCGGACCGAACTAAACGAGTAATCGGTGTAAACTAGGCTATTACGTAGACGTGAACTTTATGCGTTAACGTATAACGTTAACGTCCACGTCTTGGCTCAACTTCAACTGTCTAGTATCATGGGATTTCGCGGTTTTGGGTGCATCTCGTGACAATGAAATTTGACAATTCCAATTCGTATCAAACTAAATGTAAGCCTTACATTACATTGAACTTCACTTCGAAGTGGTACTGTCAAATTTCCGTTTGTCAAACGTGAGTCATATAATACCATCTACATTGTATTTGGCATAAGCGTGACTTTGAACACTAATTCATTGTGCTACTGAAATATGATTCTTGTTTGCCAAGGGGAAATTTGACAGTTCCACTTCGAAGTGAAATTCAATGTAAGTAAACCAACCTTACAAAAAATTTAAATTTGACAAATTGTCTTGTGTACATTTTTTTGCTTATAAAAAAATGTAATGAAAATATCTAAAAATGATAAGGTTGCAAAGATCTCGTAAGATTACCTTGAAATCCACTTTTCCCTGGATAGAGCCTGTGGTGAATTGACCTCATAATCCACTAAATCAAATCCGTAACCTCATTTTTCAGAAACTAGACATTCCCGACTGCCCTGAAGAGTTTTACAAAACAATCCAGAACATCGTTAACATTCCCCAAATAGATTTACGTCTGTTTCTGGAAGACGGAACAAAAATAAACCATCCAGACTATGTGAGAAATAAAGACGTTCTCATTTATACTAACGGCGAAGATTACCAGGGACCACCGAGCCCCATTTTGGAAACGCGCCTGAACGAATGGGTAACCCTCAATGTGGGCGGCCAGTGTTTCACCACAACTTTGCGAACATTAACAACAAACGAACCTGAAAGCATGCTGGCAAGAATGTTTTGTGAAAACAGCTCGTTATGTCCGTCAAATCGAGACAAAAATGGGGCTTATTTGATCGACAGAAGCCCCAAGTACTTTGAGCCTATTCTAAATTATTTGCGTTGTGGACAGTTGGTTTACGATAAACACATTAATCCCGAGGGAATACTCGCTGAGGCCAAGTTTTTCGGTATAGAGTCGATTATTCCTCTTTTGGAAACTTTGTTGAACGCGGAAAGATATGAAATAAGCGAGCAGCCTTTGACAAGAAAGGAAGTTATTGATGCGTTGATAAGAAGCTCGAATAGCACGGAATTGCGTTTTCAGGGGGTGAATCTTCGTGGTGCTGATTTGAGTAAACTTGACTTGAGGTATATCAACTTTAAGTATGCAAATATGCAAAGGTGTAATTTAACTGGGGCCAACTTGAGTTGGTGTTGTTTGGAGCGTGCCGATTTATCTCATGCTATTTTGGATAATGCACAGATTCTTGGTAAGTGAGCATTTATTTTATATTCTTGCAAATATTTCCATTTTTAATTAATCTTGGCGGATGTGAACCATCGGATCTTGTACGAATTTTTGGTTATTATTATCGAGAAAACTCTCTTATGTGAATAATTGTCTGGAGGGAAAGCGACTCGACAAAAATACATGATACGCCACTGAAGTAAGAAGGTAGGAGGTACTAGAATCTATTTCAAAATCAAGATGGCAGTATATTCACTGATGAAAGTCCTGGTTTTCATGGTCCAATTTACCACAAACAAATAGTCTAAAAATCACACACAAACATGGCAAATCGAGCACTTGAGGCCTGTGACACATGAGGATACTGAATCTGAGATACAGTATGCGAGATACGGTATTTCATAATCAAAATACCGGCAACTGTAGACACTTTAAGCAAACCCAACATTTTTTTACGTATCCGCATCCGGATCCGTAAATGAATCGACATACGTTAATCACATAAAAACCCGCTTAAGCAGCGATTGGTTCTACGTATACGAAACGGATTGGTGATACGTCAAAGTTGTCAAACTTCGTGTTCTGTAACCTAGATATTGATTTTTGTTTATATTTTTGGTTTGGTTGGGATGTTTGTGTATTTTTCGTTTATCGGTTTTGAAGAGCTTTTGTTATAATACTTCGATTAGTTGAGATGCGTTCTCAGATACGGGTACGATGAAAGGCCCGCAACGTCACGTGCAACGGAACGAATCGGAAACCCCGCATCTATTCTGAGCATGCGCAGATTGATGCGGATACGGATACGTTTGAAATTTAGGACATGCTTAAAGTGTCTCGTATCTCATACTCCCAGGCAGCTGGAGGTGAAAGACGCAGATTTTCTGTATCCGGATACTGTATCTGACGCTCAGCCGCGTGTGAACAGTTCCATATAAGTATATGTATGATCTGAATCCGAAATTCGCGTATCTCAGATTCAGTATCCACGTGTGTCATTGGCCTAACACAGACAATGGGCCCTATGATTGAATGTTTACGTTAACTTAACGTGTCTGTTAGGATTGTTTTCTAATGCGAATGTTCCATTTGCTAACAGCGTTACCATGGTGAAATAGACATGTTAAGTTAACGTAAACGTTCAATCATAGGACCCAATGCACGGACCTATATTATTTACTAAGTCCGTGACCCAATGTGAAAGCAACATCGCATTATCTCGTCATAACCACTACCAACATGAATGAATAATTTTACGCTTGAACGTCGAATCGATACGTAGTATAAGCGAGTGGTAGATCGCAGGAACAAGAAACCTGATCTTTTTGCCACATTTTCGAGGCATTTTTGAAGATGATAAGTTTTGTTAAATAGATCGTGCCTGAATGAAAAATACATATTTGGATGCCAATAATAATATCGTTCTTGTTAACGACTTTTAACTGATGAGATTAGATGAGAGTTTATTTTATCTTGATTCTATCATGTTTTAACTGATGATAAATATAGATAGTAAAATGGAGTACCTTGTCAAAATCGGACACTTGGCAATGATGCTGGTGCAAAATATCGAGGGGCAGAGCTTTGTTGAATAAAGTGTGGTAGGGGTATAGAAAGAAATAGGTATATTTGTTTTCTTGAAGCCAATGTATGATCGCTCTCAGAAAAGACAAGATAGGTCTATCTTTTTTTTATAGTCAATGATCTAAACTAATGTCGATCTTTTGATGAACATTACTATTCAGAACGAAGCTTTCGAGAGTCGAGAAACCGGATATGTTGGGTGATTTCATTCTCTCTGAAGACACTAAATTTCTAGGACTATACATTAATGAATATCTCAGTTGGCGTACTCATATTTTGCATCTTATGAAAAAAACTAAACAAGGTCTGCTATGCAATAAGGATAAATAAAAAATATGTAGACGTAAATACATCGAGAATAATTATCTATTTAGCTAATTTCGAGGGTACAATGAGGTATGGCATCATATTCTGGGGGAGTGATAGTTATATCCAAAAAGTGTTTGTAGCCCAAAAAAGAGTTCTGAGAGTCATGAGAAATATGAAGCCGAGAGATTCTTGCAGAACTATTTTCAAGAAAATGAAAATTTTGACTGTGTATGGTCTGTACATCTATGGACGTCTTATGTTTTTCTTTCAACATCAATACTTATTCCAAGGCACGACACATGAACATAATACAAGATTAACAAACAGCAGAATATATATCCAAGACATCGCCTAGCTTTAACAAAGAAAGCTCCTCACTATATGTGTGTAAAGCTGCACAACAAGCTGCCAGATGCCATCAAAAAACTAGGAAGCAAACGTCTATTCAAAAAGGAGATTGAAAATCTACTAATTGATCTGGAGCCATACAGTATGGATGATTTTTGAGATGGAAGCAATGATTTCCCTTATGACGTATTTTCATTTCATGGTTGTAATGTATACGGTATAATATGATTTGAGAATAAAGCATTCATTATTATTATTATTATTATTATTATTAGTGTTTGTCATGCGAAATTCGAATTTGATCTTAGTATAGCTCTAACTGATAGAGGGCGCTACCTACATTTATTTTTATTATTATTAACAGCCGTAATTTTTTTGAGCGTACTTGTATTATATTTTTAAATAGAGAAACATGTTTTCCCGACATTTTTACGCAGAAGAAGTGGACGTAGTTATGCAAAGAAAAACCAAGCAAGAAATTACGAAAATTGAGTTTTTTGCGTCAGATGATAGATAACGGTCAATTTAGTGTTTTGCAGAAGAGAACCACATCAATTTTCAAGTCTATCTCTTTGATTTTTGAGTGGAGAACCAAAGCGAATCACAAAGTTCTTTGAAATAATTTTGCAAGATAGAACCAAGCGTTATGGTCCTATTAATTATTATGAAATTGGACGACCCAAGCAATTTGCAGAATGGATCCAAAAGCGACAAATGGCTCCTTTTTGCGAATTCAGTTTATGCAGCATGTGGTACAGTGTCGATGTTGCGGTTGCGGAATTTCGAAACAGGAATTGTGCATCTAACCTGAAAGGGGTTGTTTGTTTTTGTGAAATATTTTTCGAAAAAACTGATAAAAATTCGCATAAAAAGATTTTTTATACAACCTACACGTAAAGTCCACTTTTCAATGCATGCAAAGCAGGCGGAAAGTCGCTAATTTTGGCAGCCGTGCCTAAAAGTACTTTCGCGCCCGCGGGCGCAGAAGTAGGTCGCTTAGCAACGGTTCCTTGGATCCCAACGCCTCTGAATCCTATAACCACGTGACAGTCTAGCATACTAAAAGGAACTTATCACGTGACAATCTTGGTGACAATGAATCCGCACCACAAAAGAATATGGTAACACACCTATTGTAACCATGATTGAACAGTTGTCACTTGTCAGTTGTCTGACTTGTCAGCAGTGTAGTGCAGTGTATCGATTGTTTATTTTTGATTTTCATAATAGTTATTCTTTTGCAAATGATTACAAACTGGTTGTACAAAAAGCACTGTTTGCACCACGGACGAAAGATGATTTTGACTCGGCTAATATCTGCCCTCGCTTCGCTCGTGCTGCTACTTATACCCTCGTCAAGATCATCTACTTTCCGCCCTTGATACAAAATGTACTATTAGAACGTGTTGTAAAAATGGTAAGGATGTTTTGAGTGGTTTATGTTTTTAGTTTCAAGTACTATACAGGGTGGCAAACTAAGAATGCGAGGTACTGTATCTCGGAAACTATACGTCGTAGAGGCTTGCGGCAAAACATTTTATTACTAAAACGGCTAAGAGAAAAACCTGGAAAATATTTTCAAGTTTACTGAAATGGTCGCTAGGGGGCGTAACAACCAACACCAAGTAGAAAAATATGATTTTTATGGAATTTTGTCCAATAAAAATATATCGATGAGCTCATTTTCGGATTTACTGACTATTTACCCACACTTTTTGTCAAAAACGTTTTTTTCTATCTATCATAATAAAGTGGTGGGGGAAGTTCAATTGTTTTATTAAACAAACGGTGATTTCTCCCGTTTCGCTTGACGGATTTCAACGAACTTGGGCTCATATGAAAGAGAATAGTCTGCGCTATAAAATGCTCATTTGCTTTTTAATTTGTAACATTCGCCGTCGCCGCTAGATGGCGTTAACTGAAATGGTAGCATACTTTTGAGTTTTTTCCGAAAAAATCAAACGTAATGGTGTATTCATTTTCATATATTTTAAAAGGGGACACATTTTCCTTTAAAAAAAATTAAAAAAAAAACAAAAAAAAATATTAATTTGTATGTGTATGTATCCCCTTTTAAAATATATAAAAATGAATATACCATTACATTTGATTTTTTTGGAAAAAACTCAAAAACATGATACCATTTCAGTTAACGCCATCTAGTCGCGACGGCGAAGGTCAAAAATTCAATACCAAAAAAGTTTTTTGAAGTGCAGATCATGCTCTTTCATATGAGCCCAAGCTCGTTTAAATCGGTCAAGCGAAACGGAAGAAATCTCCGTTTGTTTAAAAAAACAATTGAGCTTCCCCCACCACTTTATTATGATAGATAGAAAAAAACGTTTTCGACAAAAAGTGTACGTAAATAGTCAGTTAATCCGAAAATGAGCTCATCGATATATTTTCATTGGACAAAATTCCATAAAAATCATATTTTTCTACTTGGTGTTGGTTGTTACGCCCCCCCCGGTACAGGGTGTCCGGGAAAATGTGGAAAATCTTTCGGATATAATGAGTAGAACATGAAAAAATAAGGTAATACGTTTCTATAATGTTTTCGATAGATGCCCTCCCTCCGAAGATATGGCCCCCTAAAGGACGCTACTGGAGATCGATTTCCTTGATTAACTTTCAAAGTACTCAATATAATTCTATGAAAATTTTATGTTATGAGAACTACTAAAGATCTCTTAAAATGGTGTCCTTAAATCACATTTACCTCATTTAGTAAACCAGGGGCGGATTAGATTGTACATTTTATTGCTTAAAACACCCTTTTTGATAGACTAGCAAAAAAAAAACTGAAATAGCTTGAACCTCAAACCACAAAAAAGTTCATTTTGTCGATAATGAATTAGAGCATTATCGATAAAATGAACCGTTGTGGAGAAGAAAAAATATGTTTATTGAAAACCTCGAAAAAGCCATGGTGAAGTGGTGTCCCTGTCACTTGATGAAATTATTTAAAAAATAAATACACAATCGAAATTTCCATATTTTTTTTCCGGTTAATTTTTATAAACATTTCAAAGAAAACATAGGTTTAAATTTTTTCAAATAATTTCGTCAAGAACACCACTGCATGGATCTTTTCGAGGTTTTTTTAATAGAAATATGTTTTTTTCCCATAACGGTTTATTTTATCGATAATGAAGAAGGGTAGGTTAGGTTCAAGCTATCCAAATTAATTTTTTTCAAGCCTCGATCATACAGGTAGTTGAAAATTTGAGCCATAGAATGTACAACCCAGTCCGCCTCTGGTAAACTAAATGAGGTAAATTTGTTTTGAGGACACTATTTTACGAGGTCCTTAGTAGTGTCCATCATATAAAATTTATATGAAATGATATTGAGTACTTCAAAAGTTATTTGGGAAAACCGATTTCCAGCAGCGTCCTTTAGGGGGCCATATCACCGGAGGGAAGGCCTCTAGGAAAAAAAATATTAACTCATTATCTTAGTTTTTCATGTTCTACCTGTATCCGAGAGATTTCCCATCACCTTTTGTTCATCTTTCTTATAAATATACAGGGTGTATGGTATGTCATAATTTTAAGGCGGAGTTCCTGAATACATTTTTAGTCGAAAAGGTCATATAAACTTGAGTGAGTATAGAAAAAAAATAAATAAAATAAAATGAAATAAAATCAAATAAAATAAAAATAAAAACATTTAAAAAGTGTGTTCCTATACCATAATATCCTGTTGCAAAATTCAGTTAAAAATCTCAAACCGTCTTTGGAAAATGTATTAAAAACTGAAAATAAAATAGATCTTTAACACCCTGTATCTTAAAAACCAAGCATTTTAGGACTCAAGTTTATATGACCTTTTCGACTTAAAATTTATCCAGAAACTCCCCCTTAAAATTATGACATACCATTAAGTAACATCCTGTATATTTTGCAGAAAGGAACCAAACGATTAACCCAAACTAACCCAAACGATCGACATTAGTCTAAATAGTATTTAGAAAAAACAAAAATAAAATCAAAACTTCAACACCCTGTATCTTTTTAACGACTTGCATTTGCCACCACATTTGCTCTACAACGGTTAAGTTATGGGAGGGACACCCTGATAGGGAACCTAAGGCCGGAAGTGCCCCGTTTCCTATACACAGGTTGTTTTGTCATTCGAGAAAACAAAAATTACACGCCACAGTTTTTTGGACAAAATTTTATTTTCTTTCAAAAAAATCAAGTCTACTGAGTTTTTTCTCGCCGACGAGTAGAACTGTAGGATTTCCTACTTTTACCAAAACTGAAAATTTTCGCTTATCGCTTGAAGGACATTAGTATGGTTTTTATTTTTTTACTCGAAAACGGTGCGTCGGAGAGATAAAAGTCAAGAAAGCCAATTTGTTGGAAATTGAACGAAGTTTAAGAAGAAAGTAATTGTTCTGAAAGAATTATGTTATACCATTTTTTTGTTTTTGAAAAATAGTGCACATGCTCTCCAATTCCGGCCCTGGACCAGGTTTTTTTTTTAAATACTCAGAAAAATGCAATACCATTTGGTATCTAAGCCCTGATAATTTCATCAAAATCAAAAAACCCTGTATCTAGAGAACACGGGGCACTTCCGGCCATGGGTTCCCCATCTCAAACTTCTTATTCATGGTTCTTCTATTCGCCGTATAAGTAGTGACCAGTTAATCTGGGACACCCTGTATAATTATTTTTTTGGAATCCTTGACTGATTTGAATCACCTTTGCTCGATATACTCCTATAATAACTAAAACATTTTGTAACACTATTTCTGAAACACCCTGTATAACTAGAGCGAAATGAAGCTTTAATCATCATATCATCATAGACCCAAGAACTATCACCACTTCAGTGAACTTTTTTTTTTTGAAGGAGTAAGAGGACTTCGGGCAAACATGGAAGGAGCATCAATGAAAAATTGCAATTTCAAAGATCCTGCCGGTCAACGAGCCAATCTAGAGGGTGTTAATCTCAAAGGGGCGTGTCTGGAAGATTCCGATATGGGCGGAGTCAATCTGCGCATAGCCAACTGCAAAAATGCCAATTTGAAAAACTGTGACTTGCGGGCGGCAGTTTTGGCGGGAGCCGATTTAGAGGTGGCAAGGTATGGTTGTGGTTCGGTTTTAGAATTTTGTTTTGTAGAATTGTGATCTGAGTGGAAGTGACTTACACGAGGCTAATTTGAGAGGAGCGAATTTGAAGGATGCTGCTTTTGAGTTGATGTTGACTCCGTTGCATATGAGTCAGACTATACGGTAGATGTGAATACCGTGACTTATTTATTGGAGCTCTGATGAATCTTGCCTTCAAGATGTGATTTTTCTTACAGTATTAATGAGTAGTTGATTAATATATTATCGATTATATTTATAAGGGTTTTATTCTGAATATTTTTACAAAAATCAATCTAAAGTAGTACGGGCTCTATTTTTTGTGTGGCCCAAGAGGCAATATATTGAATATGTATATCATTCACAATGAAGAAACACGTCCTAAAAAGCGAAAAAAAAACACGTTTTTGATGACACATGGTAGAGAAAGTTGAGTCAGAAGAGACAAAATCCCGACAAAAATCCCCTAGAGAAAAAATTGTCGGACAATATTTCGAATAGATTTTTGGTATAACTAGCACACGTCCGCGGTCTCTAAATTTTTATTTTTCGAGTTCAACAATCATATTGTTTTCAGTGATTAAGATTAATATTGCGTGCGTACTTTAAAAGGATGTTAACTCCTTCAAGGAGAGAACTCGTAACGAGGACAAATGTATAGTAGAGAGATAAATTCAAAGATGTATCAGCCACGAGCACGAGCGTCATACCAAACAAAGACCTAATAATGTGTCTGGTAAATTGGGGTTACTTTGCACAAAATTTTGAGCTTTTCTTGAATATATATTGTAACTTTATAAAAATTGGATCCTTTGGCTACAAAGCTTCAAACATAGAAAGCATGAGATCAATGAGAACAACATTTTTTTTAAAAAATTCAAAACGATGGCAAAGCTACCTCGGCTTTAACCCTAAAGCCGAGGTAACTTCGCCAACCCAACTAGCATTTATGGTGGCAGATACGTAACTGCTACTATCAAAGCCACTACAAAATGGACGTTGACCATCGGCGGCTACGTCGTATATTCGTAACTGCGACGAAAATGGGGACAGATTTTGAGTATCCGGGTAGTTTTTCCTACTAAAAGAGTAACTATGATGTGTTACTATAAAGTATCCTACTGGTGACTGCGACCCATCTGTTACGAAGCTGCCTATAATTGCGGGTTCGTGGCAGCCAAGTGTTTTCTGCTGACATGTGGAACTTTCCTTAAACTGTTAAACTTTATTCGCAGCGACCTCTTCATGCTATTTCAAACTTCATAAAAATAAATGTCATGATGAAAAATAATTATAGAAGACATAATGATTTTTGTGTTATTTACCATGCGATTTTACTCAAAACATTTTAAACTATTTTATATTAAATGATAATTTGCTTGAAACTGGCGTGAAACTTTAAAATATCAGTCCACCTTCCGAAATATCAAAATAACTAAGGAAAAATGCTTTAGTCTAAGTATATTTAGCTTGAAAACACAAAATGTTTGAGCCATTTGGCTGTTCGTATGAAAAAAATATGATCGTTTAATTCGAAACACAATTTAAAGTTCCATATACTTCCACAAGGTATCGAAAGCAATAATATATTAGGCCAACCCTATCCGTTTGGAACTTTCAACATATTCGGATTGATGAAGTGACAATTGTAACTACCCAGAGGCAACTTTATAAAAACAATAACTTTTTGGATTTAGATGATAAACCTGATGATAAACGATTCTTTAGTTCCAAAGAAAGTTATTTTTTTCAAAAAATTTCCCTGCGCCACTTAATTGGAGCGTATGCTACACCGATCGCGGCGGTGCGGCGGTGGCGACTATAAATTCCATTGGTGCCACTACTATAGAGTTCCGCCTTGTCCTTTGAAGTTCCCGTTTGGTGACGCGAGGATCAGCGCGAATATGCCAATTTAATACAGACAGAATAAAGCTACGCATGAGGTATAGAGGGGTATTTTAACGCCCACTCTGTTAGCTTTTGTTTTATATTGCTGTTGGTTCTCAAAGTAGTTCTCTGAAATTCAGTTTCATATGCACTATAACACTACACTCATCTACAGAAACAGCTTCAAAAATGTCACAGTCATCACTACCTAATTTATGATATTCATCAGGAAAAGATGTAGTTTTTGTTTTTGATTTTGATGCAATCTGGGGCAATTACATTTATTAGGGTATATTAAGTTATGCTAACTATAAAGTAGCCATTTTTGATCCCCGCGATTCTTTCGTGGCTATGGCTAAGCGACAGGTACTTTATAGTGACCTAGGAAAGTAGCCGTAACCATTCTGCTACTTTCAATACTACTACAGATTAGAAGTAACTAGGTGTCGTGACTACCTCGTAACTTAAATTGTTTCTATAAAGAAACAAAAACTTAACGGAACCATTATAGTTACACTTGTTAGTGACCGCTACTTTAAAAAGTTACATTTTTTGGTCTTTTATGGTGACATATTCGTAGATTCGTGTAGTTCCAGCAACTTTTTCCAATCACACGTTAGCAACTTGCAATCGTGGTGTTTATTTTTCATTTTTATGGTAAGTAGGCACTAACCGGTCACACTTGAAATATACTGCAAAGTGACTATTCCTTATAGAGTAACATTTCAAGAGGCAGGGTGGGTTCAGGAACTTTACTTTGATGGCAGTGACTTTTTAAAAAGGACTGGGGAACTATATTTGCTATTTGGGAAGTGACTTATCCACGCTTATTTACACGTTTTAGAAGCGTTCAAGCCAAGTTAAGAGTCCCGAGAGTTAACTTTGCCCCTGTTCAGTTTGTCTTAAAAATATTTTGACAATCATGAAATAATTGATGAGGTTTTGGATGCCTCGGGTGAAACTCATAAATTTGATGGCTTTGATAACAAGAAGAGCTCTCTCAAACTGGTTTTCAAAAAAATCCTTATAACTCCGTGAACTCAGTTGTCTCTTATACCTAGACGACACAAAAATGAACACGCCGCTTTCGTGAAGGTCGCGAAGTGGGCCATTTCAAAAATTCAAAGCTATGGGCAGGAGCGTTACTTTTTGAACGATATTTAAGAGAACATCCACCGGCTACGCTGGGCAGGAGCGTACCTTTTTACTCGGGCTGGAGCCAGCCATATGCGGGCAGGAGCGAAACACCGAAATGACCAAAATATAATTTATGCGCATGCCTAAAGGGAAGCGACGTGTTCATTTTTGTGTCGTCTCTTATACCTACGTTAGATCCATTTTTTGAAAAAAAAATCTATTGTAATACGAGCCTTTGCCAACTGCAAAACCTACATGAAATTGAGCATCCAGGAAGATTTCAATACCATCAGTAGAACTGACATATGGACAGGTATTGCACATGATGTTATAGAAAAAATAAAACTTTTGATTATATGATTTTCATATAGTACAGGGTGTGAAATTGAAAACTTTCCATCCTGAATAACGGCCCGCGGGCGCAAAAGTAGGTCGCTTAGCAACGGTTCCTTGGATCCCAACGCCTCTGAATCTAATAACCACGTGACAGTCTAGCATACTGAAAGGAACTTATCACGTGACAATCTCGTTGACAATGAATGCGCACCACAAAAGAATACAGGAACACAACTATTGTAACCATGAATACCATGATTGACAGTTGTCACTCGTCAGTTGTCTGACTTGTCAGCAGTGTATCGGATCGACTATTAATTTTTGATTTTCATAATTATTCGAATGATTACAAACTGGTTGTACAAAAAGCACTGTTTGCAACACGGACGAAAGATGATTTTGACTCTGCTAATATCTGCCCTCGCTTCGCTCGTGCTGCTACTTATACCCTCGTCAAAATCATCTACTTTCCGCCCTTGATACAAAGTACTATTTTAATTTTTTTCCAATTCAATAAATAACTTACCCCAATAGTTGACTTCCCCAAACTAAGAGGATATGATGAGGGACAGAAGATCTTTAAAATGAGCTATTTCTCAATTCTTTTGGCGAGGATGTATTTCACCAAAAAAAAAAGGGTGAAATGAATTCCTGCCAAAAGGATTGAGTAATATCTCATTTTGAAATTATGAAGATCTTCTGTCCCTCATCAAATCCTCTCAATTTGGAGAAGTTGACTCTTGGGGTTAAAATCATAAAATCTAATAACATTTATTTGCTCCTGTCCTGCGTCTTACATATTTCAATGTGCTGAGTAGGTATATTCCTGACCAACATCAACGGTTACTAATGCATTCTTACCGTCATCGTCATCAATGCACCCTCGTTCTTGATTCTAGCTGACGATGCATCATTTTCTGGTTGGCTCAGGTTTCACAATCGCACCTTGACCCTGATTCTGGTGTTTTGTTCGTGCTGGACTATACAGGGTAATACTTGTCACCTACTTGGTCAAGATTGATAAAAATAATGAATAAAAAAAACAAAAATAGAAGGAAGATTGATCTATAGTAGCGTCAAGAGCAAGAAAACTTTAAGAACTAAATTCGTCATAAAACAAAACCAACGTTTTTCAAGTCCGCCAAGGAGTTAAAAAGCTCTGTCGTATTTAAAGGAAAGCATATCTTACCTCATCAACCCTTCAGAACGCCTCGATTACTGACAAATAATGCTCTTGCACACCAACAACGTATACCAAATTTGGTGTTTCTGAGTTCAGGTGTAACTGAGATCTTGATTTTTTTCGAAATTTAAAACCTCACTTGCAAAGCCTATTACTTTTTAGGGGGGTAACTTTGTATATATACAGGGTGCCACAGATTCCAGTGCATGCATGGGGATCTCAGTTATTATAAGAGATACAGGGTCGGTTATATGGTTGCAAAGTTGCGCATTTTTATGCTCAACAAAATGCCGTTTTAAAATTTAAAAAATTCCGACTACTTCCAAAGATATTCGAAAAAAACCGAAATTTCGCAAAAACGTTATTATTACTTCCTGAGTTTATTTGAGAAGATATTGTAAATTGAATTACACTTTCTCATTGTCACTATTTCTCCTCTACAAGATGGCGGTATCAAATTGAGAATCTGACGTTTCGTCTTTGAGCGACCATCATCAAGTTCATTTTTTTAAATACGGACCTGAATTTTTTATTTGATTTTTGATCATCTTTTGACGTCCTTAGTGTATTGAGGCATCGCAACCGTCGAAAAAAATACACATTTGAAAAATAATACCGCAGAGAAAATTAGTTAGGCAACCCTTTTCTCCCTAGCTCATAGTTTGGTTCAAAATCCATCTTTATTCGACACGTTATTCTTATGAGAAGACCTGCACAACTAAACAAGCCTGATTGACCGAACCAAAATCGAAATAACATCCAAAAACGATACATTTGATGAAATTAAATTAAATTCACAAATGACATGGAAAATAAAAAAAACTCTTATAAAAAACTCAATCAAATTCTACAAGTGTTCAAGAATATTGCCATTTTAACAAAATATTGAAAATAACAATAATAGGTGAAAAATAATTGAAAATATTGACGTTGCTAAGGCAACCCATTGCTCTACACCCATATCTATCAACTCTATATGGGAACCTTCCCGTTTGAACAACGCGAGCGACGCTTGATGCTAGGATGAGATGGAAGATCTCGCTGTACTGTATATTTTTCGCATAAGTCTATCCTTTTCTATGTAGAATTACTTTCCCATATAGTTATTGATAAATATATGTCTACACCGTCATCTAATTACCTCGTTGCCTCAAGGACGTCAAAAGATAACTTAAAATAAAATAAAAAATCCAGGTCCATATTAAAAAAAATGAACTTGATGATGGCCGGTCAAAGACGAAACGTCAGATTCTCAATTTGATACCGCCATCTTTTAGAGGAGAGAAAGTGGCAATGAGAAGGTGTAATTCATTTAACAATATCTTCTCAAATAAACTCAGGAAATATTAATAACGTTTTTGCGAAATTTTGGTTTTTTCCGAATATCTTCGGAAGTAGTCGGAATTTTTAAAATTTCAAAACGGCATTTTATTGAGCATAAAAATGCGCAACTTTGCAACCATTTAACCGACTCTTATAATAACTGAGATCCCCATGCATGCACTTGAATCTGTGGCACCCTGTATAGGTAAGTTGCGTTAAATCATAATCTTTTGGGTTCCCCTACATGCTCCTGCTCTGTGCTGGTTCTTTTGCGGGACACCCTGTACATGTATTGTGAGAATCACTGAGAATAGTTTGTTTATGCCTTAGCTTGCAATCCCTAAAACCCTCTGCTGCTTACGTGGGTCCCGGAAAAACTCCGAAATGTTGACAATTGTTAGTTTTTACAAAAAAACTACCTTGAACGGTCCACATACGAAGTTCTCTCAACTAGTCGAAGCCTGCACACACAATATCCATTCTTTTGAATTTGGGGCGGTTGAAGTCAGGTTGAAGAGATTTTATGACCTGGCCAAGTGGCCAAAAACCAGAAACTCAATCGCGTCGCACAAGTTGTCGTACGATAACTCCACACACTATGCGATTGTCTCTTCAATCGAATCAACTTGAATTGTTCAACTTGTGTGGGCCAGCCGGAAGCGTTTTTCGAAAATTTTTTGCCATAGCAAAAAAAATGTAGAACATTTGA
The DNA here is from genome assembly GCA_958502075.1 of Orchestes rusci. NCBI lineage: Eukaryota > Metazoa > Arthropoda > Insecta > Coleoptera > Curculionidae > Orchestes > Orchestes rusci. Next base: position 32,167,294 of record OY293307.1, read on the forward strand.
TTAGCTTCAATTTGGTACCAGAAAAGTGTCTGTATACACATGTCATACTTTTCTCAAAAAAGAAAAAATAGTATAAAACATCGAAGAATCGGAAAATGATGAAAACATTGTACTTGATCACTGACCACTCTGGTCAGTGGAGAAGGGACTAACTAATGAAAATACATAAGAAACGACTTTTCCTGACAGTGAAGTGGTCAACATAATATAATATCGAGTCATTCAAATGTTTATTCTCTTCATCCAAGACGATAGGAGTTGCGGAATAGAATATAGGATCAAGCACATGAGACCAGCCTTTCTGCAGGTCCACGATCCCATGCACGCATTTTTGCAATTATTGTAAGTTATCATTTTTGAAAACGTCGCATGAGAAGGGCGGTCTTCTCTTCGAGCACATTGTGATGTGCATGAGACCTTGTTCGCTGATGGCTCATCCTCAAGGCCCCAACTCACACAGATTTTTTACATACCCTGCGATATTTTGCAGCCTCTTTGGAAGGGAGAAGGCGGACAAGGTCGACTTTGATCGTTATTGACTCCTCTTTACAACTAAATCCGGGAAAATCTCTCATCGTTTTTATTCAAAACGAGGTGGAGAGGTACAGGGTGGAAAAAAGATCTGTGGAGTAATGCTAACAAGAGAAAATGCTGGTTGGAATCGGGTTTTTGGCATTCCTACCTGTATTTCAAGATGCCTTCCAGAAGGCAACCCGGTACCAAAGAGTCAAATTAAGTGAGAAGACTGGAACACTAAAGGGATCATCCCTGACGTCCTAATGCGGAGGAGAGGTTTAGTGGGTATGACCCCACATACCCTATGGTCTCGGGGGTGTCTGGTTTCAGATTCCTCTCCTTGAGGCCGGAACCCCTGAACAAAATAAAAAAAAAGGATACTTCATCAGGAATTCTACGAGAAATACTTTTGAAACTGCCCCTGTTAATGTGAATATGTCAAAAAGTTAGACTTCAGATTTGTTCAGATTCGCGGTAGTTAAGGTGTTCTTGACTTGATGTTAAAATGAGAAACCTATGAGTGAGAGTGCCAACTTGGGCACATTACTATATAGATTGTTTTTCCACATCACAAACCAAAAAATTACAATGACAATTAGTACTTAGAGTCAGTGGTAAAAGTTTGGCATGCCACTAATAACATTATCATTCACAACCATCAAATTAACGTCTCCATTGGTACTTACAATTACAATTAGAATTAATGCCTTGCAAAGTCCAAACTTTTGCCAGTAATTGGAATTGGAAAAACTTTCGCGCGTGCGCGCTTGATGTGAAGTGAAAACTGATAGCAAATATTACGCAAAATATAATATTTCCGAGAAAAAAAGTGCAATTCTGAATAAAACTTTTGGTTTCATTTGAGCTGTGTTGGGTACTAATTCTCGATTCTTCCATTCATTCACAAAAAGCAAAAATCAAAGGAAATATTTAATAAAAAAAAAATGGCCTGATCTATAGTCTCGGAAATTGCGGTAGGTTAGTATATTAGAAATGAAAGTTTATTCTGAATAATATTGTTTAGACAAAAACTAGATCAGCTGCAGGAAAAGTAGCTAGTAGTTTAAAAAAATAATATTAAAAAGAAAAATGAATATAGCGGTAGATTTAAATATTACAAATCCTTTAATTTTATAAGTTGTTCTTGTTCTTGAATACAATGTGAATGTGATCGATCAAAAATATATCGTCAAAAACAAAATAGTGATAGGTGCGCTAATCATAATATGAAAACAACAATGTATTGTTTGTTACATTAATTTTGCGCCATAATAATGCAGCCACCAGCAAAATAAATTTCATTAAACACGCTTGGTGTCTTGATGATGTAACTTTGTAACTATCAAAAATAATCTAACTATGTTTATTGCTAATTAGAAGAGAACAGATAAGATGGAGTTTGAAAAAGTGGCCACCAATTCGACTTTTTGCAAAACTACATTTTCCTCTGATGTGAATTTGTCTAAATAAATGGGTCAATGTTATTTCAATTAAATTAGGGAAGTTGTGCTGCGAAAAAACGGGGTATAGTCTCGTAGTGACGTCATTCCCTTCAACTTCCGGTGCAATCGTGGAGCTGTGAAAAATACCCTATAGAAGTTGGCAAGAAAAGGTTCAAGCTATTATAAATTATAAGGATAGGAGCATGCAAAGGTCTTCATGCTGGAACAACCTAAATCAGGTAAGATAGGCTAAGCCCTTATTGGACTAAAACAGTGAGTTGTTGGGATCACTACATGACACCAACCACTTTTTGAACATCTGTAAAAGCAATAATAATTACTGGGGCGGTCTCTCCTTGCTAATTAACGTCAATGATGGATTTTCATCTGACATTTTCCATCTCACATATAACAACCGAATTTTGGATTTTCGAAAGATTTTAGTTGAAGTGAGTTGGTGATGTGAGCTCTCAATATGTCACATCCCGTAAAAAAATCAAGAAAGGTAGGTAAATGAAATATTATAGATTTATTACGTTCAAGTTGATCTCAGAATTAGATCTTTTTTTCTAATTTGACAACTTCCCAACTAAGCTGGTTGTTTTCATATTTGTAGATGTTTTTCTTTGGTACAAAGACTGTTTTTTAAAATAAGGGGTCATTTGATTAATTATTACTGGTGCGTGTTTAAGTTTGTTTTTTTTTGCATCATAGCGTTTTTGATGTTTTTGAACATCTCTCTTAATTCTGTATTGTTATGAATTGATATTCAAATATGTTGCTTTATGATTTGGTTTTCTGCTGTATTCTTTTACCTAATTATACACGATGTCTTCAAAAATGCACTGTTGGTTTTGCCGCACCCTGTATATTAAGGCCTACATAAAATGAACCTGTTTCGGGACAAGTCAGGAAGCTCGATATCAAATTATGAGTTAAACACTAAAGTTAATATTTATCAAAATGTCGACAATAATTGAATTGCGCTGAGGTGGGCCTAGGTTTATTATACTGATGCGTGTGTTTCATTGGAATTGTCATGATAATTTCAATTTCTGAAAGTTGAAAGAGGCCACGGAGTTTGTTTTGAAGGAAACAATGACATGAAAATTAAAAATCATTACAAAATAAAAAAAAATGTTATACTGTACAGGTTGTTCGGCGAAGAGTTAGATACATTTGGTGGGCATAAACAGGGTGAGTCTAAAACATGTGTCCGCAAACGTCTCGTTAAAAAATGATAATATAATGATAATTACGATCTTTTTCTCTAGATTCTAGATGTCTCAAGCGAGTTTAATGAAATGTTTAGAGTCTCAGTCCCTTTTAAGCAAAAAAGCGCAGTTGTTATAAAATCGTTTGATTTTTCTTAGAATCTAAATACAAGTGAATTATTCATGCATTGAAGAAGAAAAAAGTCAAGTTACCTTTTTTTTGTGAAAGTACTTTTTTCTTCAGAGTTGCTCTAGGTCCGGCTCTGGAAAAGTTGTACTGGACTCAAACGAAATTCTCAAAAAGTTGGGTAAGAACCTGAAATATACTTTCTGGAAATCTAAACAAAATCGCTTCACGCGAAATATTACAGGGTGTTTTAAAAACATTGAGCAAAAATGTAAAGATTGATTCCTGAGGTCATTCTAAGCAGAAAAGTTCCAATAAACATAGGTCCGAAAACGCATCGTTTCTATGATGCAGGGTGGAATTTTTTTTTTTTTTATCATTTTTCTTTATAATTCAGTTAAATTTTGACCGATTTGTTTGAAACTTGGCAGCGTTGTTGTGAGTAATAAGGGACTAATTTTGACCCTAATAGATAAAAAAATATTGTGTCCAGTCGCGTTGAGGGCGGGCAAGATAACATCAATTTTTGACAAAAACCGATGCGTTTTCGTACCTATGTTTATTGGAAATTTTTTTCTTAGAATGACCTTAGAAATCATCGCTTTTATTTTTGCCCAATATTTTTTGAACACCCTGTAAAGCATAGATTGGCTCGAAATTTTGCTACACCCTGTATTTTCTTAACGAGACACTTGCGGACACCTCTGTTGCCCTACTAAAATGGATTATCCCACTATTCTCTATATACCATGACAAAGTGCTCACTTAGTTCATCCTGTAGAGACATTTTGAACCTATTTTATTTGTAAGCTTGTTCTCCAAAACGTCTCCGATTGTTTTGAACATTTCTCAAAAATTTGCCGAAAAGAACATTTTCGTAGACATCACTCTGTAATTTTTTGTACTGCTTCCAAAACTTATTTTTTTTTGTTTTTGGTTTCCAAAAAGTAGGTAAGTTAGAAAATAAGAAAAATGTAAAATATTTGTGAATTTTTGAAAAAGATTAAAACAAATCGGAGACTTATTCATTAGGGCAAAGGTTTACAAATAAAATGGCCCATAAATTCTGGTTTAAACCCTGTATGTATAACAAAAATACATACATAAAAACAATCCAGGGGACAGGAATCAAATAATAAACTTCAAGATGCGTAGTCTTGAATTTCAGGGAGAGAGCGCTCCTCGGAAGCCCCCAGTCACTAGCACTCCCCAATAGACAAAAATAAATTAAAAAAATATTTTTGAAATACCAAAGTAGCAGGAGCGGTGAGATGAGGGATCAAAATGAGCAATGAGCTTCAGGATTTTTTTCTGAAATGTCCGCTAGCTGCAATCTTTAAACTAAAACACCGGCAAAATTAGGGGAACGCACAAAATATATATATACAAAGTTTGACATCAATTTTCTCTAGAACTCTATGCTCGATTTCAATATATTTTTTACTGGATTGTTGATCGGCTCTTCAAGAATACATCTGACTAGTTTTCGTTATAAAATTATTCGTCTTTATACCATATACAGGGGCGAAAAGGAAGTTAAGATGTGAAGATTTTTTGTTGTTTTTTGAGACACTCTGTGGAGTGAACCGCTGACAGTTGAATATGGTCTATAGCATCACATTGTAGCCTGATCTTTTCTAAACATTTCCGTCTTTTATTTTCTGTGATATCTCAATTTTTAACGAAAATACAGGGTTACATATATACATATATAAATACAGGTTAAATACAGCGCTCATACAGCGTTCCCCTAATTTTGCCGGTGTGTGTACAAAAGTGATGTTTCTGGGGGAAATTTTGTGGAATCGGTTCTTATGTTTTCCTATGTGTATTTGAAAAGATATTTCAAAATAAATGTCACATCTTCATTTCTACTTTTTCTCCTCTACAAAATGGCGTCATCAAATTTATGATCCGACGTTTTTGGTCTATGAGCAGCAATCATGAACTTATACGATCCTGAATTTTTTATTACGGATTTTAAAAGCCTCTTATGTTCCTCGACCATCAATGTATCGCAATTATTCAAAAAATTTAAATTAATGGATTTCTCCATAAGAACTCATGTGTTGGAGAGAGACAAAAAATGTATTCTTAATAGGATCAAAAACAAAAACCTTTTTTTCTAATAGGTGCGATACATCGTTGGTTAAGGAACATAAGAGGCTCTTAAAATCCGTGATAAAAAATCCAGGACCGTATTTAAAAAAACAAAGTTGATGATGGCTGCTCATGGACAAAACGTCGGATCATAAATTTGATGACGCCATTCTGTAGAGGGGAAAAAGTGGCAACTAAGATGTGAAATTCATTCTGAAATATCTCTTCAAATACACATAGGAAAACATAAAAACGATTTCACAGGATTTAGGTTTTTTCTCGTATATCTCCGGAAGTATTCGGAATTTCTTGAATTTCAAAACGGCATTTTAATGTGCACCAAAATGCGCAACTTTGCCCCCGTTTAAACTCCGCTGTATCTTCTACCGTTCAAAAGATACCAATGGTGAGCATCAAATTTGTAACACCCTGTATAAGCTGAAAATAAAGATACAGGGTGATATTCATGGACATTTTTGAACGCCCCCACCACTTTATTTTTAGAGATACAGAAAAAAATGTGTAACAGAAAAGGTTCAGAACCTGACCTAATTTTTTGTAAAACGAAAAACAAAAATCTCATAGGTCTTGGCTTTTGAGCTACAGAGTGATTTTGAAAAGTTGCATTTCTAAACGCGTAAAAACGGGCTCTAGTAGAACTTTTTACATACAATCTAGTGGCTTTTTGTTCAGATATTATTATCCTTGAAATATTGACCAATGTTGGGTTTTTTTAAATGGGACACTCAACAGGGTGCATGTCCCACGGAGGATGGTACCTTGGACGTTTACGGAAAACGGGGCATAGGACGTTGCCGCTTCTATTGGAGAGAATCAGCAGCTTTGATATTTTAAAGAAGACACTATGTATTTTACTGCATTTTCAGATTCTTCAGAACACTCTAGATATTTTTATGGCTGCTATTTTTTTTACACAAAATGTACCTCTAGCTTCATTGCTATAACTACGCCCCTGGGCTTCCTAGAAAGTTGAATTTTGAGGGTATTGCGCCTGTGTACTGAAATATTCCGTAAATTAGGTATACAGGGTCCTGTAAAATTTTGTTTTTTCTCTTGGTAAAATAAAGGTTGAAAGTGCGTGTTTCTAGATGGAACATACTGTTTTATCAATTATTTTGAAAGCCAATTAGAATACCTTTTCGAATGATATATGATGTTCATACAGCTAAATGTTCTCGTTTTCGAAATAGAAGCCTTTTTTTATAATTTTTTTTTTTTACAGTGGGGCGTCATGATATCTTTTGAAAAGTATTTGAACGTAACTGAATCAAGTAATCCTAATAATTATGTTCATTTATCAAGTTATTTTGTGATTTAGTATCGTTTAAATATTTTTTCAAATGATAATGGCAAACTACAGTGAAAAAAAGATTATTGTGAAAGAAAGAGTTTATTTCTAAAACGGGAACATCTAGGTACATGATGTATGCAACATTTGAAAGGGATTGTAAGTGGCTCACAAAATAATTGATAATATACAGCATGTTCCATTTTGAAAAACGCACTTTCAAGCTTTTTATATCAAGAGAAGAAAAAAATAAAAATATACGACCCTGTATAATTTACGGAATATTTCTACATATACACAGGAACAATATAGAAGGTCTTCCCGACTTACTCTCAAAATTTCAAATCTCTTTGAAGCCCGGTGGCGTAGTAATAGAAATTGAACTAGAGCTATATTAAATTCTCTAAAACCGCCCTCTTTCGAAAGGTCTTTCCAAGCCGAGTACGATCACCAATTTTAGTGACAATCTTGTCAATCCAGTGTAAAATGGCTACCACTTAAACAATCATATATATATATATTACGGGTGAAGGTACATAAAGCATAATGTTGACTGTTGTAGTACATAGCGCCATCTATCGGCAGGATTTGTCAATCTTGGGATGGAAATTCCCATCAATCTAGTGAAAGACTACTACCATTATAGCGACCAATGGTAGTAGTCTTTCACTAGATTGATGGGAATTTCCATCCTAAGATTGACAAATCCTGCCGATAGATGGCGCTATGTACTACAACAGTTAACATTTCATTTACTTGTCAGCTCGACACTAACCCACTTGGAACTGTTCTCTTCAGTCTGACTTATACCCATAGCCATACTGATGAGTCCTAGTAGGACGAAACGTACATGGATTGGTCATGGTCAGACTGAGGAAACAGTTTCAAGATTTTCCTTTCCCATAAAGCATAATGTTTGTAAGTATAGTCCTTTTACAGCTGCCGCCGTCTTCCCGTTTCCCTCCGCCACACCTCTCGGTTGAACACATCATCCTCCTCTAGTTGTCTTGTTACCATAGACTGCCGTACTCCTTCATTCCACGATCTCCTGGGTCTACCTCTCTTGCGCTTCTGTGGAGGGACCCACTGGAATATTCTTCTTGGCCACCGAGTGTCCTCCATTCTCATCAGATGTCCAAACCATTTCAACGACTTCCGTTCAATTCGGTCGACCACAGTATCTTGCGCACGCATACGGTTTCGGATTTCCTCATTTCTAACCCTCTCAAGTCTAGAGACACCAGCACTGCGTCTCAGGTAGTCCATTTCGGTTGCAAGAAGCCTTCTTTTCATATCTGCATTAACCGTCCAGACCTCGCATCCGTAAAACAACACTGCTTCCACAAGAGATTGCCCTAGCCTTTTCTTGGTCTTTTGGGAAATGTGTCCGTCCCACCATATCGAATTTAGGGATCCAATAATTCTCTTAGCACTCTGTATGCGAGTTTTTATTTTCTGTTCGCCTAGACCATTGCTGGAGAATGTTGATCCCAGATATTTAAAGGTTCTGACCTGGTTAACTCGTATGGTATCATTAACGTAAACCTCAAAATTTACGTCAGAACTTACTTAACAATCAATTACAAATAAAATAAAAATATTAATTTTTTGCATGGTGTCAATTTACATGGAAACGGTCGTTTAGACAACCGTATCGTTTTGACACCAGTGTCAACTTTGAAAAGTTACAGTTTTCAAATTTTGTCCCGTAAATATTAAGGGTAGTCCAGACTTTTTCCCCACACAGTGTAAATAGGTTTAGGAAAATATTCATGAAGAATATCCAGAATGCTCTGAGGAATCGCATCACTGGACCCGTCTTCCGTGAACTTCCAAGGTACCATTCACCGTGGGACACCCTGTATATACAGTGTTTCGCAGAAAAGGTGAATACACCACAGTATATTTTCCTTATTTGATAAAATCAGGGTTCGAAATTTTGTACAGTCGTACAGACTGATTAAGCCCGCCCTCTACGTCTCCACAAAGATGGCCAATTCTCGATATTTTGCTTCGTGTCAGAGATATCGAATAAAATATCTGGAAAAAGTTGTTCTAGATTGTATTCAAAGTGATGCTGTCATGGCATATCAAAAACAATATTTAAGGCCCTGGAAAGACATAGTTTGTATTGAGTGATCGATTTAATCTAAGGAAATATAACAATTATGAGTAGAAGTTTCTTTTGAAACTGGGTATCGACGGTAAGAATATAATTCCAAACAACTTTTTCCTGTATCTTTTTCCGATATCTCTGATGCGAAGCAAAATATCAAAAACTGGCTTTCTTTGCGAGGTCTTAGAGTGGATGTGGTTTAAATATCATAAATAGTGGAGCGTATCAGTCAGTATGACTACAAAATTTCGAACTCACTCTTTTTCAAATAAAGAAAATACAGGGGTGAATTCATCTTATCTGCGACACACTGTATTCATTAAAAAATTGATTTGTAGATAATGTATTCTGTGATGTAGTGGATGTTGATTGGCGCTCTTTGATCGGTGATTACTACATTATTAGAGGTCGTAGGTTGATTTTTTGAACATCAATGGCATCAGTGATCCTTATATTTTTCATATTTCTATGAAACATGTGTAAATTGTCCATTGAATCACGCGTACATTACATGCCGTCCACTCGAGTGCCCAAACCGTCCTGTCTCCCATCTCTCTCTTAGAACCTCTACTGTCTGTTCATTGATTCTGCGATTAATGGCTTTTGAGGACAGTGGAACGAAGGGCTCTGGGCAACACGGTTTCCGCTTTGCTTCCTTTCGCGCCAAACTGTCCGCTCTTTCATTTCCCCTGATTCCACTATGTCCCTTGATCCAGGATACTGTGACCGAGTTCTCGTCGGAGACCGACTGCAGAATCTAATGCCACTCTAGAATCCGTTTGGATGTTATTTTATTTTTGTTCAAGGATTGCAAAACTTGTTTGCTATCGGTAAGGAAGATAATATTTTTGCCTACTATCTTTTTCTTTACTATTTGTGTGGAACCTTGCATTATGCCAAGCAGTTCTGTTTGGAAGACAGTTTCCTCCGAGCCTGGGGCTCTAATGATTTTTAGGTTGAGCTCCGGTATAAACACACCCAGCCCAGCACCACATTGACTTTGTAAACCGTCTGTGTTGATGTCTATATCCACCAGTCCTCGACGGCTCCTCCTATGCTGAGCCGTCTGTATTGATTTCGTAGGCTCTGTTAAAAATTTAGCGCGTAATCAGGGCATCAGTTCGATAATCCACCTGAGGCTGTAAGACAGCCTCCAGAAATATACGTGCATGTCCCGGGCCCCACTTTCTTCCGCACCAGAGATGGATGGCATGCAGCCTAATTGCTGTTTTTTCTGCCTTGCCTCTCAAGAAAGCATCAATGCAGGTGATGCTGTGCTTGCCATCGTTGATGTGGGTCTCATTGAACCTGTGTTAGACAGGCATGCTAATCTTTGTAGTTGCTGCATTCTGTTCTGAGCTGTCACTTGTTGGTTTTAGTCAACCACACAATCGCTCCGTACACAAACATTGGTCTGATTACGGCCGTGTAGATCCAGTAGCGACAACACCCAGACTATGCCAATCGCACCTCTACATAGCCAGAATGCTCTGGTGACCTTCTTAGATTTTTTTTAAGTGCTGATCCAAGGGGGTTCTATCTAGAATGATTCCTAGGTATTTAACCTCTTTAGAAATGCCGAGTTGCACACCACACAGGAGAGGTGGTTTAAGGTTGGCCAACTTCCTTTTCCTGGTAAAAAGTGCGAGCTCGGTTTTTGTTGGGTTTACAGACAGTGCGTTTTCGTCGCACCATCTTTCTAACAGTTTTAAAGCAGCTTGCATGGTTAACATCAGGATGCCTTCAAATTTTCCAGTCAGCAGAAGAGTGTGCATAACCAGTAGTGTGGAGTCCCTGTTCGTTGAGATTCTTTATAAGGTCGTTGACTACCATGTTCCATAGAACATAGGCATGCCTCCTTGGGGCAGCCTTTGCTCACCAGTGCCTTCACCATAGTGTCTACCGTTTTCAGTTGAACTGTTCTGTTTTCCAGCATGCAACCGATCCAGCCAGCGATGGCTGGGTCTACGTTATGCCTATCTAGAGCAAGCTCTACACTTTTGAAAGTCGTTTTGTCGAAGGCGCCTTCTTTGTCTAGGAAAGCCTCTAGTGCCGACTGCTTGTGACAGAGCTCTTCTTCTATTCTCTGAACTACACAGTGAAGAGCAGTTTCTGTTGATTTTCCAGGTTGATACGCGTGTTGATTGGGGTGAATTTCTCACAGAGGCAGATAAACGTCCCTAATCTGTCTGTCACAAAGCCTTGCCAGAGTCTTAATCAGAAATGATGCTAAACTGATGGGTCTGTAGGCTTCTGGGTGAGTGAAGTCGTCCTTACCAGGTTTGGGGATAAACGTGACTCTCACCTCTCTCTATCTTAACGGAATTATTAGGGCTAGACATGAACAAACGTTCTAGGTGTCCAATAATGACCTCCAGACTCCATTGAAGCATCGCCGGGAACACGCCATCGGTTCCTGCGGACTTGAATGGTTTGAAGATCTTAATTGCGCAGGCTATTTCTTCTTTTGTTACCACTGTGTCGATCACCCGTCTACTCCGATGGAGTACGGTTGATCGTCTGGCCATGCGTGGCCGTCAGTGGTATTGATGATATCACATTCTGGAAAGTGAGATTCCAGTGATAGTTTTGCAGTATCTTAAGAGGTGTTGGTATATGCTCCATCACGCCTCTTGAGAAAGCTTGCCTGCATGAAGGGTTCTCTCGGGAGGACCTTCTTGAGCCTCGAGGCTGACGACGTATCAGTGACCTCGCTGCAGAAGTTCCTCCATGCCATTCTTCTTGAAGATTTTAAGCTGCTCCTTATATTCCTGTCATTTGCGGATTGTTTTCGCCAGGAAGAAAGCCTTCTTAGTATCTTTCCTTAGTTTTTCCATCTTTCTGTCCCATCCAGGAATGCTCCCAACACAGGTCTCAACTCTCATGATGAATGGAGTAAATTCGCGATTATGGCAGAAAACCAGAAGGCTCCTGAAGCTCTTGGTATAATTTATTTTCTATATGTTATGCAAATTAGTAATATTTGTCAAACATTCAACGTAAGGATTACATCCAATTTCACTTCGAAGTAAAAATAATAACAATCATCCATGGTTTTCATGGCCTACTGCAAAAAGTTTAATTGCGGATTATGAAAACTGGGATTATTGTCGTGGTTTATCAAAATACGCCCATAATACTATATTATATTCTTGAAAAACTTGTTAAAAGACAAATCAACTTCTTGATAAATAAACGTGTTCCATTAAATATTCCAAAAACAATAAAATGCGGAAAAAACTGATTACGCCACTGGATTCTACGCAGAGTTCTGTTAGAGCCCGTTTTCACATTCCCGAGAAGTAACCAGATAACTGAGATACGAGGGGTGTTCGTCAAAACTGCAAGGTTTTATCTTTAGTAATAACCAAGATAACCCGCAATTGCAACTCAAATGGGACATCCTGTAAAAGATAAAAAGATGTTATTTTTTGTTTGTTGTTCATACCATAATTATTCCAATCGGAGGTATTTCCACCAAACGATATCCCAGGCAGTTGCCTAAATACTGGCAGAGTCTCAAATATCTGAAGAACCAAGTGTCCTCTGGTATTTTTGAGTAATTCTTTCAAACGAAACATTTTTAGAAAAAAATTGGATAACTTCAGAAGCGAATTGCGAAAACTATAAACACATTTGAAATGACCAAACGGTGCAAATTCAGATATTTTGGGGTTGCTATTCAAAGAAACTATATGAAGCTTGCTATTCAATAATAATACATCCAGTATATCGAAAAACACAAACCGCACCAGGGCATACTTTACATATTATTCAAATCTTTAATCCATTTGGTTCATTTCGATATCTAGCGCAATCTAGCTTTCCAACATTGATAACACCCTCTATGTATAGATATACTGAGCATGATGTGAAATCAGAGTGCAGCAATTCCAGCACATTTCAAAACATGATATCTCCGTCAGTTTTCGACTAACAAGAAGTAAAAACACGTGTCTACTTATTTTTCATGGACTTTCAAATTCAGCGATAAAAGAAATTGATTCAAGCTCCCTATTATTTTGTGGCAAACAATTAATTTGTTAACCACAAATTGATAATGAGTTTTTGAATTGTGAAGGCGAAAAAAATGAAGATTACCCAAGGATGGCAAAACTAGGCACTTACAACTATTTTGAATAAGTTACGATTATTGCTATGTGCCGCTACCTTTAACCCTCATAATATTGTTGTTTTTACAGGTGCTAAAGGAAAAGAGGGCCTTGTGGTCAGAAGAAAACCGTAAAAAAACGTTTATGTAGATCCTTACAATATTTTCTTTTGGTTTTTGAAAAATGATAAGATTGAAATTACGTACAGGTTGACCTGTTGAAAATTTTTAAAAAACATAAAAATTTCTCTGGATGGCAATAACTTGCTTGTAATAAGAAGCATTTTTTTAAATCTTTATATCTTCATTCGATTATCACGACTATAATATTTGAGATTTTTGAAAGCTTGGTAGTGGTTTTTGTCTATGCATGTCCAAAGAGGTGTTTCTCGATTCAGTTTCTTGGGTTTTCTCTCTGATGCGGATATTCTAGATGCCACCACAACTTTTAATAATTTTTTGGTGATTCCGGCGTTGCCGGATCCACTAGTTTTTCCTAGCAAGTTTCTTATTTCAAATTGAACAACCTATATATTATTATTCAATTTTCGAATTCTGTATGAAATTTTGAACAACTTTTATGGAATATGTTATACAGGGTGTCCCAGCGAAAAGGTCGCACCCCTACCTGTGACTCTCCTGTTATATTTTGGAAAAAACGCTCGGACACGTAAATTCTGATTTCTTATAGAGGGCGTCTTTTTATGTATAGCCGTACAATACAGGGTGATCCAAAGATAGGATATTGCGTTACACTTAAGATTTTTGAATGAAAATTCCCATTATTTCGGATCTATATTTCTTTTTGAAAATCAAGTTTAGTTCAAAAAATAGTCCCCTAGCTTGAATTGATAGTTTTCAAGTTATTTACATATTGGAAAAAAATTCATAACTTGAAAACTATAAATTTCAGCTAAAGGACAATACATAGTGCCAATCAAGATAAAATTTCGTCTAGAATTAATATCTGAAACAAAGTCAGGCATTCCATTTGTGAAACCCGATTTTTTTTTGAAGAACTGATATTTTTTGTTTTTCATAATCTGTTAAGACCCTGTGGATTATTATGAATAATGATCAAGATTATCTGAATGACCAGTATTTTTTATAGGTACCTCCAAAATTTCATTGTTTTACGTCTAGTAGTCTGTGATACAAAGCGCCAAACTACTTCTCTTTCTGTTATTTCTTTTCTTTAAATGCAAATATCTCCAAAACGGTCAAAGATGCTCATAGATGTTATTGAATAAACTTACCTAATTTTCCAAAAGTAATCTGAATCTGGAATAAAAAATGGGGGTTTTCATGTAACAATCTAGAGTGTTACGCAATAACTCATTTCTGGATCACCCTGTATTGTACGGCTATGCATAAGAAGACGTCAGCATAGAAATCAAAACGAGCGTTTTTCGCAAAATATACCAGGAGAGTCACAAATGGGAATGCGACCTTTTCGCTGGGACACCCTTCAAAAATGACATATTTTATTGATTTTTTCCAAATATTTCAGAAATTCTACAGGGTGCACCAAAAAACTTTCAAATATTCTAAAAAAAAATTGACTTTTTTTCATTTTTTCGCTCTTGAAATACCTACATCTTCTAACAGGGTACCAACTCGAAAAAACACAACAATTTATTCCATTGAACGGATGAGCTCTTGATTAAAAAAAAAAAGAATTTGCATTAATATGTAGAAATATTATTTTGTGTTCTGTGCTAAAAAGATAAAGCTTATGGGGGTGAGCGCTCCCTTCTCTCATTCTTTTCAACGTACTGTTATTGATTTGAAGATGAGCTTCAATATGGGTGTGGGTGCTTGGATCAAAACAAAAAAAAAACAGTTGCTTCAAACAATGGAATGAATCGCTTCAAACTACTAGGTGTTGAAGTTTAGAAAATATTAAATTTTTTTTAACTGACCTGAATATTTTATTGTTTCTTAATAATGTTATGGGGTGTTTTCTGAAATTATTATTAAAGGTGAAATGATTTGGAAGAAAATTTAATGAAAAAAAATTGTTTTTTGTTTAACGTTTCTGAAAAAAGTTTCTCAGATAAAAGTTTGGTGGTTTTCAGTAAATTTTTTGAAAAACTCTATTTCGCATATACAGGGTGCCTCAGAAAGTCTGGGCATAGTCCAACTTTCTTATTTCAAATTAGAACCCTATTTTTTATTCGATTTTTATATTCTTCTAAAAAATCTAGAAAATTTTCGTAAAGCATACCCTATACCTAAATTTAACGTATAAACAGATATTGAACGCGGAAAGTTTTTTATGGTAGCATACCTAAATTTGACGTATAAATAATTCGCAATGTTGCTTGGTTACCGTAATTGTTTAAATCTCTGACATATTCGTTGTCTGAGACGATAAAAATGCCTTACACAGATGAGGAAAAATGTGATATTCTTCGAATTTTATCAAAATCACAAAAATGCATGTGCAGCAAGAAGGGAATATCGGCAACTCTTTCCAATGCGAGCGCTCCCAACGCGAACAACATTCAAAAATGTTGAACGTGGGTTTAGGCAGCGAATGTCCGTAAAAAGAAAAAAAAGGCTAGCCGTTGTCGATCAGGAGGAAGAACTAAATATTTTATTGTATTTTCAAGGTAGGTAAATAGAATGAGAGTAATTCAGAAGCAATTTTCGTTACAAAAGGGCTCAAAATGAATAAGGATCTTTATTTTTAGAGAATTCAAATGCAGCTTTGAAAGATGCATCAAACTTTTTCGATAAATCAATTAGCAAAATCTATTATACCCTAAAAAAACATGGTTACCATCCCTATAAAATAATGCCAGTGCAACAATTAACTCAAGAGCAAAAGGACAAAAGAATTATGTTTTGCCAAGAGATGTTGATATCAAAGGAAGAAGATCACAATTTTTTCAAAAACATATTATGGTCAGATGAATGCATTTTCAGTACTGCAGGAATTCATAATCGAAAAAACGTGAGATTTTGGGCAACTCAAAACCCCCGAGCAACGAGGGAAACTAAGATCCAAGGTCGAAGTTCCTTAAATGTGTGGTGTGGAATCTTGGAGAATAAAATTATTGGGCCAATTTTTATTGACGGGCGCTTAAACGGCGAGAAATATTTGAATTTATTGACGAACGAGGCAGAAAATTATTTGGAAAACTCACCACTCCGTCAATACAATCAAATAATCCGGCATCAGGACGGAGCTCCACCACACAACGTTTTTCCGGTTGCAATGAGAAATACCAAACGTGGATTGGTCGCACCGGACCGACAGATGGCCGCCAAATAGCCCGGATTTGACGCCACTTGACTCTTTTTTGTGGGGTTTTCTGAAGAACAAGGTCTATGAAATACCGACCGAAAATGTAGAAGTTTTAAGAAATCGGATTATTGAGGCCATTCAAGAGACCAATCAAAATAATGCTCACTTTATTGTTAATAGCATTAATAAAATCGAGCGAGATTATACGCATTGCTTAGAAATGGACGGTGGACATATCGAGCAGTTATAGTGTTGTGTTTAGTTTGATGAAATACAAGATTGTTTTTTTATATTTACATATTTTTTTGTTTCTATCCAATTTCTATGAAACGTCAACATTCAAAGGTCAATATCTTTTTAAACGTCAAAATTAGGTAAAGGGTATGCTACATTAGAGATGTTTAGAATTATCACGAGAATATAAAAATCGAATAAAAAAACAGGGTGCTAATTTGAAATAAGAAAGTTGGACCACGCCCAGACTTTCTGAGGCACCCTGTATATGCAAATTAAAGCTTTTTGGAAAATTGACTCAAAACCAATGAACTTACATCCGGGACACTTTTTTCAAAAACGTCAAATAAAAAAGATAAGGGGGGTGTCAATATATAAAAAAAACCCTGTACATACAGTTATTAATAGCGCCATTAAAAAAATGAAATAAACTTTGATCATGAATCGGTTATAAAAGAAGTAATGGTGCATTTAAAAACTTTAATCCATTTAGCAAATCACTTTTTGAAAATTGCTTAGTTCTCTTTTGTCCCGTTGAAAATGGTTGAAGAAACCTTTTTTTTTTGTGTAACATTTGTTAAAAATTGCTCGCACCATTCGAGAAAGCGTCAAAGTTATGTACTTTCTGGAAATCTCATAATATTTATTCAACAAAATTAGGTTAATCAAGCCCATTTTTGAATAAATCATAAAAAATGGATAGGTAATTCTTGCCTAAAAGTTACGCATATTTTATATATATTTTTTTGATCGTAACTGAATAATTTTTTGAAAAAAAATCTCCACGAATAACTGACAAATGGATTGGAGTTTTTGATCACTTTGTATTTTATTTTCCTTATCGGTAGAGCTCATTTGTCTGATCTCAAATATACAGTGTGTTTTATTCGGTTTTGCGACAATTTGATATTCTTCTATAAATGAGTCGATTTGATTTTTTTTAGTTTATCGCAAGTACCCGAAAAGCTTTACTTCTCAAGGTATGACACGAAATCTACAGCTTCGTATATTCTAGCTTATATGAAGCGTTGAAAAATAAGGGTCATTATTATGAAAAACTAATGAGCTCCACCGATTAGAATAGAAAATCGATTGGAATTTGATGCAGTTTTGCCCCTTGAAACTTTTTTGTAAAACCAACATTAACTGAGATACCTATCTATGGAGTAAAACTTTACTTAAACAATCATCCATTGATAATATTTCCACATTTTTCCTGGTACGCCTACAAAGAAATCGAAAGGGCGTGTTGCAGCGAGGTACGTTTTGTCGGGCAAAAATATCCGTGAATTTTCTAGCCAAAGCGTACCACGACTGAACGCGTTACTGTATTGTACAATGGTACGTCTTTAAGAGTCCCGGAATCGGTACCCTGGGTCTCTAGCTAGTTGTTTCATGAGAGCTACGACTACATTGTTTTTCTTCAAGTTGAATTCGCTGTGGCTGAAGAAAAGTGCTAGCACTTCAGAAATAGTTTGCCTATGTTTGGACTAGCCGTTTTTGAGTTATTTCACTTTGAATGTATAGTTGCCATGCCGACGAATAATGAGATTTTATCGTATCTGCCATGGATCACCCAGAAAAACAACAATTATTGTAATTTTTCTGTCATCAAATATCCTGTCCCTCATGGTTGTTGCGATAATTTATTGCATTAGTCGCAGTCATTTAAAGTTAAATAACTCGAAAACGGCTATATATTTTTGAAAATCTGAAAATGAGGAGATCTTAAATCCGTTAATAAATATTGGACACTACAAAAATTTTCTGATTCCTTGTTCTTTCGCTTGGTTATTTTAAAAAACTTCAGAAAAAAACATGAAACTTTCATTTGAATTTTTTCTTGTACCTCTTTGAATAGATTTTCCAAAGGGGTGGCATCATACAGAAAAACCCTGTAGGTACGTCTATCGACACATCATAATATTCAAAATTGCATGTTTTTCAAAGTGTCGTACATTCAGGAAATTAATTATTGTAATTCAAAATGGGTCAACTGTACACCGACTGACGATTTTTCGATTTCAGGGGAAGACCAACGAATACTCTCTCATCACCCAGTTCATCGTAAACTGTATATCATGGATCGTGCTTATTCCATCCATAGTGATATGTCTTGTTTATCGAACATTCCTGGATATTATACTCATGATTAAAGTAGGAACAAAATATGGAGGTCTCCTGGATCGTGCCGATATGACATTTCTCGCTCCCGATCCATCCAAGTTTATTGTGACCAATGTACTGTACATAAAAAGTAAAGAAAAAGTGGATTTGCTTGGAACTGTTAGAGATATCTTGGAAGAAAAGGTTCAACCACATCAAAACTAGGTTATATCTTCAATATTTGTCAAAGGTTTTCAGACATCCTGACCATTACTTGAAACTCACAAGCAGAGTTCAGCAATTCGGAGGGTATTGCTGGTGGTTGAAAAACGAAATAGAAGTAAGTGATGTCATCATGCCTTTGACTCCTGCAGAGGGATCAAAGGTAACAGAGGAATATGTGAGGGATTTTGCTGCCAAGATTTCCAATGCTGACTTTTTCAAGGATGGGCTTTGCTGGGACCTCCATATAACAACAGAACCCATAGAGGATAATGTTAAAGTATGTCCAAATCCAGTCATGATACTCAATCACACAAGATATGATCACTTAATGAACGAAGTTAGATTTGATTCGCGCATGTTGTCACTGTAACTCAGTCACCTAGATAATCTATGAATTTTGAATAGTGACACCCTATGACGTCAGCGGAAGATTCGCGTGATATTATCTTGTTTGTTATAGTATCTTGAAGTTTGATGCATGTAGTAACATCAACGTAATAAAATTTTTCAGGACGGTTTCTTCCGTTATGTGGTGGTGCCAAGAGTCCATCATTGCATTGGCGATGGAACGTCCCTTATGGCATTATTCATTAAAATGGTGGGAGACGAGTCCGCCCAGAACTATAGTGTTGAGGTATTCAATAAACTAATGAAGCCTAAGCCTACCACGAATGATCGCTCTGTTATACAAAGAGCAAGAAAATTAATGGTGGGTTCAAGAAAATATTCTACACATCCATGATAAATTAGACTAGTTGATACAGATAATAAATTAACATAATTTAACATAATACTTCTAAGCACTCAAATAGGTGCTCGCTAAAAATCAAATCCAAAAACATTTTGGGATTACAACAACTCAAATCTGCTCAATTTTCAGGTTACAATTCATGAGAAAAAAAAATTTCAAGATATTCTCTCCTCCGTTTCATAAAACAACAACGAACGATTGTCAATAGAAACATTTGAAAATAATTTTTGTCAAGAAATCCTCGTTGCAAACAAAGATGCACAACTACGGAACAACTCATTTATTTTTTTCGTTTGCAGGAAAGAAAAAAATGCCAAAGTTTCAAATTAAAAAATTCATTTTTCGGCGATTTTGAACGTGCATAAAAAAAACATATTTTCCAAAAACTCGGGCGCCACTCCATGGATTTATGTGATAGGGGGCCTACGCACCTATCGATCAGCCTTTAGACAATCGAGAAAATAATCCAGGCGTTCAGCGCTACTGAAACTTTGGCTCGGTTCGTTACGATGATTGGAAACTTTGATAATAAAAAAACGGTTTTGAAAACTTAGAGAAAATTATCAATAACTGCAAATGTTTGGTTCCTTTGAATTTACGGTATTGCGATAAAGCACAAAACCCCGGAAATGGAAGAAAGGATTTTCGGAAAAATCCTCAGAAATCAGTACTTTTATCACAGCGTCATTCAACCATCATGAACCAATCTCGAGAATAATTTGCGATCAGAAAAATAGGGAATCGGTATTTTACTCTCCCCTTTTCATTAAATGAACATTAAAGGGCACGTGGTACACTTGAGAGTATTTCGGATCTAAAACCGACGAAGAGTCTTACCTCGTGGTCGTTAGAAAAAAAAACAGCGTTTCTGTCGTAGATTTTCCGATGATGTCTGCTGGCGGTCATTTATGGTGTATCAAGTTTATCAATGGGCAAATGTTCTTTTTCTTCCAAAACTTTGATTTTTGAAAATTTTGAAAAAATGGAAAGTCGGTCACCATTAATTTATTAAAAACTTCTTGCAAGTCAGCCTAACGAAATAGTTTCCGTCAAAAATCGGTCCTATATATTTTGAAGTTCTTAATTTGGGCTTTCTGAGGTTCTTCAATCATATCATAAATTATTAAAAATTACAAAATTAAAATTTTCACCGTATTTCATGAATATTTTCGTCAGTTAGAAGTTTTTTTTGGTATGTATTTTTTGTATTAATTTTGTCCAAAAATAAAAATAATGTATCCTTGTACCTACCAGGTTTTTATAAAAAATTTCAATATTTATTTTTCCGGTGCGTTAAATTTAAATTAATGACGAATTCTTTCAAGCATGCTGATTTTATACAGGGTGTTCCATATCAATTGCTCAGTAGTTATACTGCATATAGAAGAACCAGAATTAAGAAGTTTGAGATGGAAACCCATGGCCGGAAGTGCACCGTTTCCAAGATACAGGGTGTTTTGTTATTCGAGAAAACAAAAATTACACGCCACTGTTTTTTGGACAAAATTTTGTTTCCTTTCAAAATACTTATTCAATTTGCAATGAAAGAGCTCTCCTGAATTCTTTCTCTTCGACGAGTAGAAAAGTAGGATTTCCTATTTTTACCAGAACTGAAAATTTTTGAAGGACACCAGTTTGGTTTTTATTTTTTCAGATGAAAGCTGTTTTGTTGGAAATTCAACGAGGTTTCTGGAAAAAGTACTATGGTTCTGGAAAAATTATGATACCTATACCGTTTTTTTTTTCAAATACTCAGAAACATGCAATACCATTTAGTATTTGGACCCTGAAAATTTCATGAAAATCGTTTGAGCGGTTATGAAAATAGATTCAGAAGTTAATTTTTTTTGAAAATCTTTTAGGTACATCATGTATCTAGGAAACGCGGCATTTCCGGCCATGGGTTTCCCATCTCAAACTTCTCATTTATGGTTCCTCTTTTTGCTGTATTAGTAGTGACCAGTTGATCTGGGACACCCTGTATAATCGATAATCTCGACTTCAAATTTGCCGTTGTATCAACTTTTTTTTAAAATATGGCATACCTCCAAACGTGAACTCGTACCTGAAATTTTGAAAATCTATAACATTTCGGACTTTTATGAAGATATTTGGAACCTTTATCCTTTATGTGAAGTTAACAACCAAAAGAGGTCAAAATTAATTACAAAAGTTAACTTTTTGAAAAAAGAAAAAAAAAGTGTAAAAACTTATCAACTTAATCTTAAAAAAGTAAATATTCGACGTATCGTCGCGGGTCCAAATGTCATAGTCAATCATTGTACGTAAGGTACGTGTGTCACAAAAAATGCACAAAAAATGTATGGCGTGCCTCGGCGTTCTTCTCAAGATATTTTGATTTAAACAATATTTTGGCTATAAAAATACTAAATCCAGTATTAAATGATCACGTGATATTTTTTTTCATGATTATATATTTTTTTATCAACTATACTCAACTAAATATTTAAAAAGCTACCAAAAATATAAGAAGACGCTCAAAATATCAACAGGAACAGATAAGCATACTTAATAAAAGGTAAGGTAAGGGTGAATACCTTAAAAGAGGTCCTTTCAAAAAATATCTATTAAACCAAGCTAACGACAATATAATTTTTGAGGCGAATGCGGCACTTTTTTGTATTTGAAACCACTGTCGCGGCTCGCTTAAATGATTGAAGGAATTTCTCGAAGTGAGGCAACCTATACTTAGTTGACTTTGACAACGGTATGAGAAAGTAAATTTACAAAGTTTCGACTAAAAAAAGGTAACTTTGTTTTAATTTAACCATTCTCGTATCTTTAACGGTAACGTGCTGACGAGAGTTGAATTTGGGACAGCCTGTACCTACCTACATACAAACATCCTATCAAATTTTCTAATCTGTTGCAATTGGTAATTGGTAAATTTCTTGAAAATAATTCTATTGATCCACTGACCTCAATTACGAACCTATTTCATCAGATGAACATCATGCAAAGTGTTTGCTTTTGGTTGGATCTCATATTTCTGGCTATGGGCCGAGCGATGATACAATTGTTTCTTGTTTCAAATGACAACAACCCTCTTCATGGCAACTACAGAAACTACTCTACTGAAAAAGTTGTAGCATGGACGACGGAAGATAACCCCGAATGTATAGCACTTGTCAAGAAGATCAAATCAAAAACCAACACCCAATTTGCTTGGGTCCTTGGTACTGCTGTCGTTGATACTTTATCGCGGTACTTTACAAAGGTGCGCTCAGAGTTAATCAATAAGACCCGGTTTCTTAGTTTTCGAGCTGTTTCAGCATTCTCGAGAAATCCCAAAACACATATCAGGAATGATGACAGTACTGCTAGCCTTGCCAAAAATCGATCCCTCAAAACCTGTGAAACTTTTGAATAAGACATCAGGTGTATTGTACAGATTTCCCACAATTCATCAATCAGATAGTCTCATTGATGCCTTAAAATCGAACTGCGATATGATGAAGTATAGAAAAAAATTTACCGAAGTTTTGGTGAGTTAATTTACAAATCCAGAACAATAGGTCCATTGGCTCATAGATGTTTAGGTTTATAGTTGGTTACGTTTTCGGAAGTGTCCCTTCTTTTTTGATGCTTCCCTTTATGGGCATAACAAAGCAAACAATGATCATCACTAATGTTCCGGGTGGATCACAAGTGAAGTTATTTAATGGATGTGTAGCGGAGAAGGTTGTACCTCTGATACCCAATACCAAAAGCGTAGGTACGCATTTCGTGATCCCCATTATGCACTTTTCTGTGAAAATCTATTTTAGGATTATCTATAGCAATCCTGACCTACGATGATAAGTTTCAAGTGGGCATATTGGTGGATAAATCACTACAGAAATCTCAAGAAGAAGTTCAGACAATATCCGACGGAATATTGGATTCCATTAGAAGGCTGCATGAAGAGTGTCGGATGAAAGGCTGTTATGAAACTGTTTAATAAATAATGTGAAATTTGTTTGGGAGTTTTGTTCAACCATCGAACGTTTCTGACATTGTAGAACTTAGCGTTGTTTCGCATGTTTTAAACTTCTGTTCCATTTTAAGTAAGTTGAGTTAAATCTTAATATTTTGGGTTTCCCGGCATGCCTCTGCTCTGTGTCGGTTATTATACAAAAGATCTTGTATAATATAGTAACGTAACAAACCCAACGTACAAAACATCGCCGCTTGATCGGAAGTCGTGAGACTTGTCCATCCAGTGCGGGAATTGCCTACACATAAAAATCAATGTAATGCAGAAAAACTGACTTTTTTAAAGCTCTAAGAAAAACCAAAAATCAAATGATTTCATAACAACCGCTAAAAGTGCTGCACTTTGTTTCTTGAAAAAGAACAAAACTCTGAAAATTTTATTGACATCGCTCTGGACGTTACGACTTTAACAGACAAAAAATCGAAATTATTATTCTTATGATTATTATTTAACATTTGCGGACACCATGTTCATTAACAAAAAGTGATAATCCCACCATACTCTATCCATCGTGTCAAAATCCGCACTTTTTAGACCCGACCTGTATAGACTGTACACAGTGTTCATGCGATGTTTTGGCAAGGTAGATCATAAGCGCTCTGTTGAGGCAGCCCAGTTAGTTGTGAATTAAATGGTAAATGAATATTTACGAACTTTTACAAAAACATAAACAGGTGTAAAGATAAACTGGTGTACAAAAATTGTGACTGTAAATAAATTAGTAAACCGAACCGTGATTTCTATAGTGAAAATAACGTTACAATTAGTGATTAGACGAGCGAATATTACCGACCGAATGTTCCCATAAACTCCGTGACTTACGGTAATATTCGCTCACCCTCAAAGAAATATCCTCTTTTGAGTAACATAACCCGGAAATATTACGGTTATATTACCGAGACCATTCCCGGAATAACCCGAATAAATTCGCGTTAAAGTGGCAATACTTGTGGAAAAGTCAATTATTGGTAAAGAATAATATTCCTGTAATTTTTGTTGCCAAAAATATCTCGAAAATGCAACCAGAATGCAGCAGTATTTTAGTCAAAAATGCCCAAAAAATGTCAAACAAAAATTCAAGAAATATAATGCCTGGTATAATGCAGCTGAGGTATTTTTTGAAATATTCTCTCATTATGAATATTATTAATTTTGTTTTGAAATATGCACTCAACTATTCAGTGCGTCCGGTCCCATAAAAAAATATCTATATTCATCAAGATTTTTTTTTAAAAACGCCTGGACCTACCATTTTTTATTTTTATTTGTGTTTTTTTCATAGTCTATTCATCTATACAGGGTAGCTCAAAAATAAGCTGCGACCTTTAAATTGAGAGATACGAGGTCATTATACTTAATAAAAATCATTTATAAGGTCAACAATAAGCTATGAAGAAGTCCTTAATTTTTCATGTAGTTTTTGAGATATACTAAAAATATAATTTTTTTCATTTTTTTTAATTTTTTTTTTCATTTCTATTGAATCCATTTCAAGACTTATAAAAAAAAGAAAGGCACTTTATCGTATCCATTTTTCCTGCTTTATAACATGCTGATATTCAAATTGTATTGCAACGTTTCGCCTTTCGGTTCACCTTATCAATTTTTTTTATCAAAGGATTTCATTATTTTTTACTTATTTTTTTACTCTACGGGCAAACCTATTTCCTATGAATTTACTATGAATTGACGTATCCGGGCCTTGAAAAAAACATTGAACCTTGAATTCAGAATTTAGACATTCGGCGGAGGAGAAGTAAAGCACTTTTTCTCCGCCGGAGGAAAAGTGAAACTTTGCGGCCAATACTCAGTCGAACAATGTCCGTTTAACTATTTTTTTTCAAATGTCGACAAATTTATAATTTATGCAAAAACATAATGTTTTCAATTTGTCATGAATATAGCTTCGGGCGGCGGCGCCAGGCTCACGTTTTCGTTGTCATGGTCACTTTACCCTCCGGCGGAGGAAAAGTTTCTTTGCGGCCGATACTCAGTCGAACAATGTCCGTTTTACTGACGTTTGAAGAAAAAATTGTTTCCACATCATGCATATTATTCAATAAATAGTTTGTTCTGACTTCAATTCTAAAGATAAATTATTGAAATTTTGGTTGAAGCTATATTTTTGAACAAATAATAAGTATATGATCAAAAGATAATCATCTTTCTAAGCAGATTGAATCTTATCTTAAACACTGTGGGCTAAATTGAGTTGTTTGAAACACAGTTCGACTCCAAATAACTTTTTTGTTTTGGATTTTAATGAATTTTGGATATGATATTAGTCAATGTGTTCTGGATAAAGTCTCATTCACATTTAATTTTACTTCGAAGTGAAAGTGACAGATTTCCGCTTGCCAAGCCACCTTGAATTTGTGTTCCAAATCACGCTAGCCGATATCAAAGAATATTCTAGAATATTCTTTGCCGATATCGAATTTCAGCTTGTAGCAGAAATTTGGACTAGATTTGGAGGTTAGATAAATTGGCGTTCTACGCCGTTTGTTTGCGATTTGTTATGGTGTTGATTTTGACTTTGCTCATATTATAAGTTCATTTTTTAATCGTTTGGATGAGATGGATTTTGATCACGTGTATTACTGTTATAGCATTATTTCTTTGGCAGCCAACTGACATTTGGTGTGATGATGCATGTCGGCATAAGGACTATATTTCACTACACTTTCATCTAGATTTCTTGAAATTCCATCGCAACGTAGTAGTTTATTGAAGAATGGTGAATTTTTTCACTTTTTGAGAATTCTGTTTTTTTTTTAAATGCAATAATTAATAAATTTTTTGGAAAAATATATTTAATTTGATTTTACTAAAAATTCAAAGGGGCGTGAACCTATTATATTCTTTTCCATTAGCGTTAAATTAAGATTTGATGGTCTAAAGATAGAAACATGTCGACTTTTTTTAAATCAACCATGGAAATTCTAAAATTTCAAAAATTTTAGGAATTTCTCACAAACAACGTTCTTATGGAATTTCAAGAAAGCCTTGATCATAGTGGATTAAAATAGTTCTAAAATGCCGATAAGCACGATCGTCATCATACCAATAAAAAAAATCGTTTCATACATTCTCATTCTAAAATATTGATATTTTCCGGACGTCTTTTGTTTGATACAAATGAATCAAATAAATAAAAAAGTTATTGAGGGTCAAATTATGTTCCAACAGAAGAATCTACAGTAAGCAAGCCGAACGTAAGACTGCTGACGTCACACGTGGTAGCCACGTCGCAAGGGTCGTCTCCTAGCCTCGTCAAAATGAATATTCTTTCCTCACTTTTTTCCAAGGAAAAAATACTTTCAAAGAGTTTCTATGATTGCTATGCGACTTTGAGTCCTCAGAATTATTGATTTTTGTAAAATTCAAAAATTAGTTAACTTTCCTATTTCGGAATTATTGTGACCAATTTGGCAGTTTTTTGTCATTTGACTATTGTAATTTGTCTGTTCATGTTTAGACTGGGTCGTTTTAAATTTTTATTAATAATAGGTTTTTGTTTTTCAATGATTTGGAGACTTAGACTAGTATAAATCAGCATCAACATTTTAAAATGATATTCCCTCTTCATTACGTGACTTGAATACTTTGTACAGCAATGATGACGATGTCTATACAGAAACATCTCCGCATAAACGAAAATATAAATTAAACCTCACACCAACAAAGAATTGTACAAACATGTAGAAGACAGCCTTGCAGTGGAGGTCGATGAATGATGATCAATGGAATAGATTGGTTTATTAGAATGGAATAATGGGTGCTTCAACTCATATCAATGATCAACAAATATAATATAAACATAATATACCAAATATATTCGTTATCGTAAATTTGCTTACATATACAGGGTGATTTCTGTTGGTGGGTCATGCTTTCGGAGAATGATGGGGGACGTCGAAATATTAATTTTGATATAGCACTTACAGTATGGGTCAAAAATGAAAAAAAAAAGAGAAAATCACCCGATACGTATCACATCTACGCCACTGGTTGAAACTCAAACCTCTTATTTTTACATTTGAATTGTCTCTAGCCTAACGGCAGATAACGGCAATACCTTCAACTTTAAAAAAACTATTAAATGATATATTTCATTTTTCGATCATTTCTGACCCATAGTGTGCTACTGTGCTATATCAAAGTTAATATTAACATCCTCCATCATTTCACGAAAGCATGCGACACAAATTGCAAAAGCTAAACGGATTTGAGATGCACGAAAAGGTGCAAATTCTAATATTAAGAGAGAAACAGGGGTTGCCATTTCAAGAAATTTTGTTGATGCGTGCTTTATATCGAAAAACAACTTCTAAACTGCACTGGGGCCTGCGCATAAAAGCCCTCCAATTCCAATTTTTTCAGGAGACTGTCCATCATCAGACACCAAAGCCTGGGTGAGAGGCAGCTGCCCTGGGAGCATTCTCCTTGCACGTCTGCCTCTGCATGACAGTCTCCTAATGACGCTCTCACCTGGCGATCCCGAAGAGCGGACCGAACCCAACTCACCAAGGAGGCCAGGGTTTCTCTGGCCGTAAGGAACTCGCAGATGACGTCAGTTTTAGCCTTATCAAATGCTCCTTCTACGTCAAAGAACATGGTCAAGGGGTCAAGGCGAACTCTTTGTCGTTTAGAGTCCTTTCAGGTAGTTGCACAGGGCATGGAGAGCCGAATCCGTGCTCTTACCCTTGCAGCAGGCATGCTGGTTCCTGTGAATTGAAGATCTCCGCCACCTACATTCTACAGGCTTTTCAAGATATTTTTTATTTGTGGAATGTCAATTTTCTCGAAAACCAAAAAATCATTTCGTTGGAGTCTAACAGGACTACTTGTTTTCTACATTTCTATTGATGCTTCCCATGAAATATGGCATTGATTTATTTTATCATCCGACACGATCTTATTTAAAAAATTATTTTATTCTTTGTTAGACTGCAGCTATTTTTTCCAGGCATAAGAGTTTTTGGATTTTTTTTTCGAAGTTCTCTATCTATGGTCGAAAATATTTTTCCTAACCCAAATATGTCATTTCTGATGACTTATTATGCATTCCAAGTTTCTTTATCCTTATCAAAAGTTGCCCTTTTATACAGGCGGTTTTTTCCCATCATCAGTTCTTCAAATTTTGTAAAAAGCATGGTTCACAACATACCTATGGGATAGGAAAATGAAACGAGTCATGTGAAAATCCAACGACTGATCGAGAGATTCCAGTGCTGTTTCCCCAGTGATCCGCATCAGAGTACTTCGTGGTGTTGAGATGAACATAAAATTAAAAACCGATATTCCAATTGAACAATAACCCTATCGCCTTTATTTTTACGCAAGTCCCGTGATCATGGTAGCGACAAAAAAAAATGGAAACACCAAAGTTTGTGTTGACTCTCTCAATAAAATGACGCTGAGAGAAAACTACCCTCTACCAAAAATTCTTCATCATTCTTGATTTTGGTTGTAGATACCATCAAATCGGATTATCGGAAAACTCAATTCCTTTCATAACACCGGAGGAAAAATACGAATACCTGGGAGTACCATTCGGTTTGATGATGCACCCTATGTCTTCCAGAGGGCAGTAGGCAATATTCTCGGTGAACTCAGATTTACTAAAGTTCTTGTATACCTGAATGATCTCATTTCTTCCAAGACCAAGTACGTAGTTTGTTTGAATCTGAGTAAGTACTTATTTTTCGCCGAGCAAATTGACTATCTCAATTTAAAGCTGGAAACGTAAAACCAAGCGATTTGAGGGTAAGCGCAAAAGAAAATTTCCTAATTCCCAAAGATGTTCACGCTGTTAGACAATTTTTGGGCCTGGTTGGTCCAGAGCCTTTAAGTGAACTGTTGAAAAAAGGAAAATCATGGAACTGAACCAATTCCCAACACACGTCTTTCGACATTCTGAAACAAAGCTTGACATCTGAACCCATTCTAAGTCTGTTTGATCATAATCGGGAGACAATACTCCGCCAGTAGCATTTACCACAAAACGCCGTCAGGAAAGAGGCCTGGTTATCCACAGCCCATTCCAAAAATTATGCGTCCATTTCACACCATCCACGCAGATCATCTGGGACCCTTCTGCAAAAGTAGAAAAGGAAATTCTCATGTTTTAGTGATTGTAGATGCTTTCACAAAATTTTGTTCTGTCCAAGCTGTAAGGAACACAAAGGCCAAATATGTTCTTCGAATTTTAAGTGACATCATTGAAGTTTTTGGCGTGGCATGTCGAATAATAACCGACCAGGGTAGGTCTTTTGATTCCAAGCGGTACACTCTACCATCAACGCCACATCAGTCATCACCTCAATGAAGTTGGCATGCCAAGAGGAAACGGGCAAGTGTAGAGGTACAACAAAACTGTGTTGGATGCTTTGGCCACCATGGGAGCTAATGTTGATGATGACGAATGGGACAACAACATACAAAATCTGCAGTTGGGTTTGAACAGCACGTTGAATCGTGCCATCAAGTGTTGTTCTTCGAGAGTGCTATTGGGCTATCGTGCAGAGACAATTAACGTGGATCAACTTAACGAGACAGAAGACATCGATGTCCTCCAGTTACGTCGGAATGTCGCCGATCGTATTTCTGAAGCTCAAGCGATTCGAAAGTCGTCGAGCTCAGCCATCCAGATATTGCATTGGGGATTTGGTTCTGGTAAAGATTTCGTTCATAGTTGGAGCTGGGTCCAGTCAAAAATTGGTTCTCAAGTGGAAAGGGCGTCGAGTTTCTTGGACCCTCGGCAATGACAGATATGAGGTGACCGATATCCCTGGAATGAAGAGATGTAACCGACCTTATGAAGGTGTATATTTTGCTACTGAGCTTATGAAACGATGGGTTGTTTTTGGAGACTGAAGTATCTCTGGGTATATGGTTTGTTTCTGTTAAAATGAAGAAAACTTGAGCATTTTGAATCTGTCGAAATAGCTCTCTGAAAATGTTTGCCGTCGAGATATACTCTGTGATACCTGCTGATTCCTAATCCGTCGAGTTAGTTATCTGAGCATGTTTGCCGTCGAGACTAGACTCTGTGATTTCATTCTTGGTCCGGCGAGACAGTTTCTTTGCAAGTACTGCCGTCGAAGCTGGTCTCTGTGATCTTTTTGTATGAGACCGGTCGAAATTTATGTCTCTGTGGTCTCTCATTAATGATTTAGTTTTAGCATTATCCAGTCAGGAGGGCCGAATGTCAGCAACAGCTCAAAATTGAACGGCCAGTACGACCCTGAACCTCCAGCGCGCGCAAAACCAAAAATAATGCTGAAATTGGAGTGAGGATTGCGTGGGTTCCGGGCAATTACGCATTGGCGAAAAAAACGGGCGGTTACTCTGTACTTGAATTTTTTTAAAATAGATTTATTATTTTGAAATCCGAGTAAATTGACTTATTCAGTATTGTTTTTGGGTGTATTGGTTATCATATAATATCACAGCCTTCCGATGATAACTTACGGTGCTATAGTGTGACATGTAGAGGGCAATCAAAGTACTTCTAGAGCCAAATTAACAAGTCTACAGCGTCAACCCAGCCTGCATGGCCATCTGTGAAGCGACCAGCACCCCACCGTCCACAGCGCTTGAATGCCTGCTAAATCTACCCCCTCTACACATTGTGCTAGAAAAGAAGAAGAGAAGGGCAACGTATAGAATCATAGCTAACCACAGAGGTAGCAGGGCAGACACAGTAACATCCAACAGACTGATCAGAGAATTAGAGGACCATCGTACTCTAGGTGCTCTCTCTGATGTCATGCCCACCAAACACATCAGCAGGAAAAACTATGACATACTTATCCCTCTCCAGGAAAAGTAGACACAGGACTTTTCCAGCCTAAAAAGAGACACCTGATGCTGGTACATGGCCGGGTCTAAAACGCCCTCTGGCGCAGGATCTGGAGCATATTGTGGCCAGGAGAAAGTTAGAATATCACACAGCCTGGCCAAATTATCTACAATATTTCCTAGCCGAACTATCAGCAATTGAACTTGGCGCCCAATGGATCATTGACCACGATTGGACGGCTTTCACAATAAAAATAATATCTGTCAGCGGCGCTGAAGGCTTTGGAATCCTACAAGAACTCTTTGAGGACTGTAGAGAGCTGCCAGAATGCACTGGACGAGCTCGGCGTAGCTTATGATGTAAAACTGGTATGGATACCTGGCCACTCAGGATACGAAGGAGATGAAGTTGTAGACGGACTTGCACGCGAGGCGGCGACTAGAGACTACATTGGAACAGAGTCGGCCCTAGGTATCGCATATAATGTAGCGACTGCCTAGGTGTCCACATGGCCAGTTTCTACAATACTGGAGGAACCTGCCAGGCATGCGACCCTCAAAACCACAAAAGAAACAGAGAAATTCTGGAACTCAACAGACAGGAGATCCGAGTAGC
This sequence comes from Orchestes rusci, assembly GCA_958502075.1. NCBI lineage: Eukaryota > Metazoa > Arthropoda > Insecta > Coleoptera > Curculionidae > Orchestes > Orchestes rusci. Next base: position 32,199,217 of record OY293307.1, read on the forward strand.
AGTGGGTTTAAACAACGGTCACAGCCTCTTAAGGCATAGTGCCTAAGCACAGAATGGGACTCACTGAGGATACCGAATGCCGACTGTACCTGGAGGAGGGTGAGATAGCCAAACAATATATTCTCAGTGAGTGCCCGGCGATTGCTCACCTCCGACATGCAAAATGTCTTTGGGAGCCCTCGGATTAGTTCAAGTGATCTGAAAAATGCCTTACCCAGGGCAGCGATTGGTCTATTCAAGCGACTCGGCCTCATGGGTGAATAAGCTGAAATCTTGTGAGCCACAGTAGACTCACCAGTGGTCGCGCTGGAATGGAGCCATGTGCCCACTGACAATCGAGATCCCGAATCAGTTATTAAATGAGCGAGGTCGATATTTTGACACAGCCTCCATCTGAACCATAAATAGTTCTTATAAGTGAGGGGGTTTTCATCAGATGATTTACGACGCAAGTGATGTTTGAAGGATTTTACCGCACTTTCCCACAAGCCCCCAAAATGATGAGAACCAGCGGGATTGGAATGAAACTGAATCATATTATTTTTGGCATAGGTTTCAAATTCAGTTGATTGGCAAAGTTTATAAATTTTCCGTGGGTCGTTTTTAGCCTCAATAGAGTTGGTGAAATTTTATCTAAATACATCGAACAAGATAGATCCAGCGTAATCCATGCCGATGTGAGGAGATGGTCTTTAGTGGTTGATTCTTGGTTCATAAAGGTAAAGATTTAGGGTTTTGTTCATAGCAAGTTATGCATCTGCGAATAACATATTCTACAGCTGATTTTCCCTGTATAGGCCAAAATTTTTGTATAACGCAAGGCAGGGTAGATTGTGTTCTGGGGTAAAAGTTTAATTTGTGTATGTGAATCATGATCAAATCAGCAGATGTACTGGTTAAACAATAGGTGCCCACAGACCAGCATTCGATATCGTCATTCTTTCCCGTCATTCTTTTCCGTCGTTCTGTCTCGTCATTCCTTTCCGTCATTCTTTTCTTTCAAAATGAATGGATAATCAAAATCTCATCACCCACTAACACGTAACGCTTTCCTGCCATCTTTTCTCATCATGACAGGAAAGATGGAATGCGCATTTATCATCTTGCCCACTAACTTGGCGTTCCAACAAAAAAGAACGCCGGTTTGTCCAGTAGGAATAGAACGTCGGTACAACGTTACAGGAAAGATGGAATGTGCATTGATCATCTCATTTCCCACTAACTAGCGTTCTTTCCTTTGAAAGGATGGAATGACGAGAGAGAATAGCCGCCCATAGACCGGCGTACTTTCCTGACATTTTCTACCGTCATTCTTTCCTTTCAAAGGAAAGAACGCCAGTTAGTGAGAAATGAGATGATAAATGCACATTCCATCTTTCCTGTAACATTGAACCGACGTTCCAATCCAGCAGGACAAACTGGCGTTTTTGTGGGAACGCCATTCCATCTTTTCTGTCAAGTTATACCGACGTTCCAATACGACAGGGCAAAACCGCGTTCTTACAGGATAAAGCAACAGAAATACAACACTCTTTCCTCTCGTTTTGGCGTCTGAGCGGATTATTTTACAGGCAAAAATGAGATGACAGATCGAGAGAAAAATTGAGAGGAAAGATGTCAGGAAACGTATCCCTTCATTTTGAATGAAGCGAGAGAATGACGGGATAGAATGACGGTATTGAATGCTGGTCTGTGGGTACCTAATGTCAGGAAAGAACGCCGGTCTGTTGGCGCATAATGTATCTGTTTGGTGTTCTATTGAATAGGGTTCGACAAGAAAAGTCTTTTTTGAGTGATATGTGGACTTGGTTCAAAAAATTTCAAGATCTTGACAAAACGGGGATTCCCTTCGCTCCTGGTTGTAAGGGCCATATCAAATTGAAAGATAATAATTAAGAGCGAATATTCGATTTCGACGGCAGTAGTACCTACGTATTCGAATAGTCTGAAAGACCCAGCCAAAAGTTTTGGAGTCTTGGGGCAAGTCAAAATAAAAACAAGGACTTCCAAATTGTATGCATATGCATTTTTTGCCTCCCTTCCATATCTGGGTACTCCATTGTCTGAACTTATCAAAGTAGATACCGTAGAATATGGTCAGTTTGATCTGCGAGGGTATCTTTGACACCTTAGTAATTTTTTTATCTTCTTTTTATTTTATAGGTTTTTTCAATTTTCTTCAGGATATTCTCTTTGTTATGAACTTGTAACAAAGTGACACATTGTAAAAAACCTTCATAATTAAACAAAGACGTGGATATTAAAGTATCCTCATTTTATTGCTGGTTTCGAAAGTCCAGGAAAATTTATGAGACACATGTTTTTTTTTTATCAGGGCCGATTCTACAATCCAAGTATATCCTTGTAGTAAGCAATACTCCGTATAACCCCATATAATTATCATTGGTTATACGGAGTATTGATTATTCCAAGGATATACTTGCATTGTAGAATCAGCCCTTAATCGAAAATTGACGAAGGTATAACGCTTTGGAATATACTGAAAAGCTGAACTATGACGTCACACCATGCTCCAGTAGTCCAGTATATCTAAATATACAGAATTTGAGACAAATAACTTTTGGAAAGATGATATTTGAACGAAATACACAAATACGTATCGATTTTTTCGCGATTTTATACAGGTTTCATTGATGAATGAATTACGGTTTTTATTAGTGAATATTTTCAAGATTTTTTGTCCAGAAATCTTGATATTGACATAAAATTTCTTGTCTTGTCTTGAATTCGAAAATCTAGTTCTTGTCTTGATATTGTCAAGAAATTGGCGAACCCTACTATTGAAGCTGCCCCACACTCATGCACAATCGAATGGCATGATGGAGTGAATGAACGAGATCATCAATCGACACTTGGTTGAAGTTGTTGATGACCTCCAAAGAAATTGAGATCAACACACGGCCTGCAGTTCACGAATTGAAGAGAAGACTGAACCCAACTCAAGAGGAAAGATGGGGTTCCTATGGCCCTGAGAGCCTCTATCTAACCTCCGAACTCAGTCCAAATTCGACTTCTTACAGCCGTCAGGCAGAAATTCGATATCGGCATTAGCGTGTCTTCAGATCATAGCATATGATTTCCGTTTGCCAAGCGGGAATTTGACAGTTTCACTTCGAAATGAAATTGAATGTAAACCATCTATATTCGCCGTGATGAATGCAGACGACATGGAAGTATCGGCTTTTCTGATTATTGACGCCAAGACAAGTAAGTAGGAAAAAAAAGTAGCATACAGTGTGCTCAAGATTTTAAATTTATTGAAATGGGTAACGCAAATCTCAGTTCTTGGTGTTTTTCCCTGATCCGTTCCATTTTTCGTTCTAAAGAGAACAACGAATTTTCTTTTTGGAAATAAGTGAGGGAAAGAGATGATTTTATCAAGGAGCATGCATGGTTCCATACTTATTAAAACAATTCAATAAACTGATTATTTATTTTTAGGTTTTCTAGTACCTACACAATTAATGCGATGCAAAAAAATTACATGGCTGAATATATTTTCATTACTCAATGAATCCCTTTTCTTTCAATTCATCATATAATGATTGAAAACTGGTAAGAATCTCATCAGCTATCTGTTGGGCGTCTTTCTGGTCTTTTATGAGGGCTTTATCTAGCATGAGTCCAAGCTGATATCTGTCATCATAAGTCGCCACGCATAGCGAAAGTCCTGAAACATAGAAAGTGATGAATGGTTGTTCACTGACATACATACAATTGAAATTGACGGTTCATTAAAAGAACCTCATGGACCTTTGAACCTTTGAATTCTTCAAGTTATTTGGAAGCTAGCTTGAAGTTTCCTTATCGGACTTTTTGTGAAACAAGGGTGAATTGCAAAGCGATTTTATTGTTTCTGCACATGTGCGAAATTTTGATCATACACAAACGTGAATAAAATGTTGAAAATATGTGGTGATCGGTTCTCAGGGTTGTGATGATTTTCTAGAAATTTCTAATAAAGAATCTGGTTTTCCCTCTGAATTATTCTGGAATTGACACCTAACTCATTCCAATAAATTGATTTTTTTTTCTACTCAGCAATTCTTACGAAGGGTTTTTCAATAGTTGGTTGGTGGATAGTTGTATAATCAACAGACATATCTATTAAGATATCATTTGCTCAAATATGTCGTGGAATCATTAAATTCGCCATATGAACCTTAATCATCATCAGTTTTATTACTTTTTCCAGCTGTAGTCTATATTCCATAGACATTGACTTTTGAGTGTAGACTGTTTCAATTACTAAGAATTGCCCAAGGTCTGGAGTAGACTTGGCTTTTAAATAGAAGTGTCTGAGGTGGAGATGATGATCAAGGAATGAAAAATCATTATCTTTCGTTTTTTAAAACATTCACAAAACTTCCAAAATTAAATGCATCCAGATTTGTAAATGGTGTTGCCTTTTTAGTGACTAAGATTGATAAACGTTTGCGAAGCTGATGGTTTTTCATATTTTCATCTAAAGCCGCGTACAGATCAAAATATTTGCCAACGTTGCAGAACACACCAGATTAACCAAGAACTCAAAAAAAAACATATACGTACCCGTTTTCTCGACATGAGGTAATGCGGGCAAAACAGATTCGACGTAACAGTCGTTCAAAAACGTGTTTCTACCTCCAGTTGGTAGTACGGTTATAAGTGCAGTTGATTTGTTAGCGCTCATCCTGCTTCTGATGCTTATGGGGAAAAGCGCATATAACAACATTACAAACTGAACTGACTGAAAAGTATATTATTCTGATTAATAAACAGATTTCGGAAACTATCAAATAATGATTATTAAACACGTAAGCTGACGCTAACGCTAAGGCGACATCAATTTTTACCAAACACACACTAACCCAAACTGATGACCAAAATTAATCCAAATGAATCATACTCTCATGTAACAGAGCTTCTCATAAGCATTTTTTATATCAAATTCTGACAACAATGCTATCGCCTAACGTTTAACAACTTGTGCAACCCTGTATACTCTTTAGCTTATGAACTGTATTCGGCAATAATTTTCATGGTTTCTTGACTTTGACATACAACTTTGATGTTTTTTATGAAACACTGTGTGGTAGTAAGCTAAATTGAATATTTAAAGACTTATATATATGTAGAGCATATGAGTATTTTTCGTAAGAACGGTCACCGTAAAATAGTATGATTTAACCATGTATTGAAATCTTTTTTCTGAAAAAGTATTGGTTCCTCCACACTATTTATTTCGAAAATTACTAAGAAAATGGCACTAAATGTTTTTTTTTTATGAAAATCGCATCGAAAATCGATGCAAGATCAAAGTTTCATCATATTTCAAACTGTCAATCTACTTTTGACCACCAGTGCGTGTATTGAATTTCGTTCACGCAATACGAATGTATTTTTCACGCTCACGCTCACGAGCTCACAATCTTTTCATATAAGGATTCTCCAAAAGCTAAATGCCTTGCAATTTCATTCTACATGATTTTCACATTACACAAACCGTTGCGTTGAACATACTTGGGCGGCTTAAATACAAAATTTGAACGCTATTGAAATTATACAGGGTGTTAATTTGGAAACAAACAGCATCTATTAGGATTGTTTTTCTCACCGATACCGTAAGGCGCATGCGTTCTAACCAGAGCAACCGACAAGCAGGGCCGCGTTCACGAGCGTGCTTCTATCCTTGTCTAGCTGTAAGTAGAACAAGGATAGAGAATATCGTCTTTCGTGCAATGTGAACCCGGAAGAGATGTCAAAAATATGACGTTTGCTTATACTGAAATGGCGATTCTTGACCTATAGTTTAAGTTCACGTACTCACGTTTTATTACCAACGAATATGTTAAAGTGTTTTGGAGGTTATAAAATATTGTCACATGTGACAACTCAAAATCAATACTGTCAAGATCTTGACATTTCCAGCAAACAGTTGCCCTGACATATGCGCATGCGCGGCCCGAGAAAAACAACCCTATTGTTGCCAAACCAATTATTGTGTGACAATTTGGCGAGACACGTCAATTTAAATATCGAGGGGGACAATTTTTGAGGTATCTGTTGTTTTTATGGATTCAACCCTCTCACGCCCCGGGTAGCTAACCCTGAAATTTCAAATAGCAACCCCCACTTATTTCGCGATTTTTATAATCTTTATGTGATTCTTGATAAGTTACATTACCAGCATTACCTACGTTTCTTCAAAATGGACATTCCTAACCTCACAATAATTGTTTTCAAACAAACAGAATTAATTATACATTGAACTGATGATAGTATGAAAATATGACGAAATACGTCAATATAGATATCGAGAGGGAACATTTTTGAGGTACCCATCTGTGGTTTTTCTGGATTCAACACCCGCAGTCCCAGGGTAACCCCTGAAATTTCAAATGTCAACCACTCCCTTATTTCTCGATTTTGGGAATCTTCATGTTGAGTATAGCATGAGCTGCTTTACTTGTTTTTCCTAATTTGAAGTACATAACCTCACACTTGTTTTCAAACGTACATATAATAACTATGCCTGGGGTTCCTTGATTGAAAGTAATATAACAACCAACATCTCCGAAGTTGTTTCCCTTGATATCTACATTGACGTGTTTCACCAAATCTTCATACTATCGTCATCAGTTTGAGAAATAATAAGAATTGATGTTGTTTCTTCGTTCCTTGGCTTTGCGTCTAGGCAATTTGCCAGCAAGATATACGGGGTGTAAACTAAGTACTTGCAAAAAATGCGAGTGATGAAATTTTGACTAGTTTCAAGACGAAACGTTCATATGAACATGAGTCCACAACGGATTAGTTTCTGAGATACAGAGGAAAAAAAAACATTCTATTTGTTTTTTTGCTTATATTTTTGTTAATTAACATGGCAATTGAACGAAATTCGGAATACTGGTGATATTGATGACGAGAAACTCAAATATTGACTTGGTTTTTTGTTTGAAGTTAGAGGGCGCCACAGACGGTGTTGTTACTGAATTTAATTCACCATTACTTTTTTTTACAAATAAAATTACTCTCATAGTATTTGTCGCTGAAAACATCACATCACATCACCATCAAATTGGATAAAAATCAATGTTAAGTCGAATTGATGCATGCGTTGAAGTAGGCAGTGATAATGATCAGCAAATTATTGCAAATGTTATTAACCAGTTTAGTCCTATGGACCAATTCTGTGCACCCCTGTAAGCGAATCTGTAACTTTCTATAAGCTCAGGGGGCGATCTGGGATGACGATTGCCAAGGGTGTTTGGCAAACGTAGAAAGATACGATTCTCTAAGATTTTATGTAAGCGCAGACTTGCAATTGTCTATGCGCTTATAGAAAGTTACATATACACTTACAGGAGTCCACAGAATTGAAAACAGAAAACCAAGCCGTTGTGGCCGGACCCATGTCCATATGGGATTTTGTCTTGAAAGTCAAAGATTCACATTTTAAAATTTTTACAAGTACTCATTTCACACCCTGTGTATAATCATTGATGCCGGTCGTTTGATAACAATTATTGTGTAGTTATGTACTGCAATTGAAAAAAAAGTGGTGTACAGCTTATTGAGAATAACATGAAGATTTCGAAAATCGCGAAAAAAGGGGGGTTGATAGTTTCAGGGGTAGGTTGAGGAGGGGTTTAATCCAGAAAAACAACGGATAGGTAGCTCAAAAGTTGTCCCCCTCGATATCTACATTGACGTATGTATATCATCAATTTTTCATAATATCAATTGAAACCAATTGTGAGGTTAGGAACTTCTATTTTGAAAAAAAGTGATGCAAATTATTAACAATAACATGAAGATCTCAAAATCGCGAAATATGCAGGGGTTGCTATTTGAAATTTTAGGGGAAGCTACCCTGGACGTCAGAGGGGTGAATCTAGAAAAACAACAGATATATATACCTCAAAAGTTGTCTCCCTCGCTATCCAAATCGACATCTCGACAAATTTTCATTCAATCATTGGTATAGGCACAATTAAATGCTGATCGTTTTCAAATTGACACCCTGTATGAATTAACTAATACATACGTTTTTGTACAAGTACCTAAGGCGATGACGTGAGTCCAAACCGTGTTATAAGGTACTGTACCTTTGCCCTCTTATCCTGATTGCCTTGATATCAAAAGCCCACCAGTTTAATAATAAAATGCATGAACTGAATAGAGTTATGTTATCGATTAGATTGGACAATGAAATAGAGAGATAAAAACCCTTCTACCCGTGTGGGGTTGCTGGTCCCCCATCGGGCGCCTCCCCAGGTGGCGGATAGGGGAATGCCTCCCAGATATGGGAGGTACCGGGGAAATTAAATACCCCGGGGCGGACCAAAACCAGCACCTTAGAACGATGTGTGACAAACCTGAGGACTTTGTACCCCAAGTGAGTTGCAATCTCACCGTTGGGTTCTGACCGGGTGGAAGCCCCGGTGGCCAACGCTGGCCCCACGGATTTTGGGGAGGGCCAATCACACGTTCTGGCATCCGAGGAACAACCAAACCTCGATGTAACTCCTCATGAACCAACCACGGGTAACCGGGGAGCAGTGATGCAATCCCCGGTGTCGGTGTATCTGCCATTAGTACAGGCGTTGGCAACATCAGCCTGAACAAAATGGCAAAGCTTTCCGGAGCCCAGCGAAGGAAGCTTGCGAAGGGAGAGCCTATACGGCCTCGTAAACCGAGGACAAATAGGAATCCCGGGAATAGAACCCTCCCGAATAGCTCAGGAAACACTGGGAAACCTGATGCTCGGGCCTCAGAGCCTGGAGCATCAGGTAAACCTAAGACCCCTGCAAACAAACCCTCTGCAAAGAGGAGTCGCTCTGAGGGCAACACACCAACCCCAGAAAAAAGCGCCAAGAAAAGGTCACGGCAGGGGGATGCTGAAGTAACACCCAGTACATAAACTGGGGAAACTTACAGCGAAACCCTAGCCGGGCTTAGAATGGCCATCACTTCCGAAAAATATCCGGATGAAACCTTCACTGAGGAGCAGTGTAGAGGCCTACAACAGTCTCTACTCCGGGAAGTGTTCAAATGCGAACCCGGAACTGGTCCTCAGTTCAAAAACAGCAGATCCAGAGGTGGGGTGATTTATATCACTTGCGCCAATGAAGCTGCCAAGACTTGGCTGCTGCGGGTGGTTCCAGGCCTCAGCCCCTACGAGGGAACCAGTCTTCGGATTGGCCTGGCACACAGATTGGTGCCAGTCGTGAGGGCTGCTGTCTGGATACCGACAAAATCCGCGGGAATCAAGGAACCGGCACAAGCTCTCCAGTTCCTCAAAACCCAGAACATGAGGCTGAAGACCGAGGACTGGAAAATAATCAGCCACAAGACGGACAATGAGGGCATGACACTCATTGTCGGTCTTGACAGCAGATCTCTGAAGGAGCTGCAAAATCGGAATCTCCGGGCCTACTTTGGGTTAATGCAGCTAACCTTCAGACTTCTCAAGAAGGAGGCTCCCGATGCTGAGGGTAATACAAATAAACCTTCAGCACAGTAAGGGAGCATCTGCTGCCCTTTGCCAACAGCTGGCAAAGAAAAACATAGACCTGGCCATCATCCAAGAACCCTGGATTTCGAAGGGAAAAATAGCCGGTCTAGGAAACACTGGAGGTATGATCTTTTACGAGGAGCAATCAACAGGTAACGTGAGAGCTTGCATATACGTGAGAAACGGAGTGCAGACTCTCAATATTAAAGAACTAAATTCCAGGGATCAAGTAGCCGTTCAACTAAGCTACAAAGAGGAAGGAACCCAGAAGGACATCATAATAGCCTCGGTTTACCTTTCTTACGATGCACCCAGACCCCCACCATCGGAAGACCTGGAGAAACTAGTGAATCACTGTGGGCAGAGAAACCTACAGTGTATAATAGGTATGGACGCCAACCCGCATCACACCATCTGGGGGAGCAGCGATATCAACAAAAGAGATGAGTCCTTATTGGATTTTATTATAACCCATGATTTGGAGATTCTAAACAAGGGCAACAAGCCTACTTTTGCAAACCGCATACGGTCGGAAGTTATTGATGTCACTCTGTCCACCTCCCGTATCAATCCCGATATCCAGCGGTGGCGCGTATCCGATGAACCATCCCTGTCGGACCATAGGTATATACTGATGGAAATCAATAGTATTGATAAGCCGTCAGAAATGTACCGCAACCCACGCAAAACAAACTGGACTGAATACCGGGAGGAGCTGGAGGCGGGGTTGAGCGGGATCAAGGAATGAGTAACAGATTTGATGTTGAGGTGGTAGCGGAACAACTACAAAACTCCATAATTTACTCATACCATCAAAGCTGTCCACTAATCCGGCGTTCTTCATGCAAGGACACAACCTGGTGGAACGAGAAACTTGACAAGATGAAGGGGGAAACACGCAGACTCTTCAATGTGGCCAATAAAACCGGTGAATGGGATGAATACCACCATACTCTGACGAAATACAACAAAGAAGTAAGGGAAGCTAAGAGGAACTCCTGAAGGAAGTTTTGCACTGAGGTCGAAAAAACCTCGGAAGGCGCACGCCTCCAGAGAATCCTAGCTAAAGATCCCCTTCCACCAATGGGAACAATAAAGAAACCAAATGGGGAATACACGAAAAATGGCGAAAAAACCATTGAGACACTACTCAGGGCACACTTTCCAGACTCGACCATAATCAATTCGCAACAGGGAACCAACTCCCTATCTCCTGAGATCCTCCGGATGAGAGGATCAAGAGATGATTGGGTCATAGCCCGACAGATTGTGACACCAAATAGAATCGAATGGGCCATAAACTCATTCGAACCATACAAAGCACCTGGATGCGATGGGATAATACCGGCACACCTCCAGCAGGGCGAAGCCCAACTCATATCGATGCTTTGCCAACTATTCAGAGCAAGTCTGGCAACGGGACACATACCCATGATATGGAAACTCTCACGAGTGGTCTTCAAAACGCCTATCAACCTGGTAAATCATCTGAAACTGCTCTGCATGAACTTGTTCATAAAATATAGCAACCACTGAACAACCAAGGAGTTGCCCTTTGCCCTAGCTGCATTCCTTGATATAGAAGGAGCATTTGATCACACCTCCTTCGATTCAATGACCACCGCAATCAATCGGCGTGAAATTAAAGACACAGTGTAGGTGGATAAGAAACATGCTGAAAGGTAGGGGAATTCAAGCAACTATGCTTGACAAAACTGTAACTATAGAGGCAGCTAAAGGCTGCCCCCAGGGTGGAGTCTTGTCCCCTCTCCTCTGGAACCTAGTCGCAGATGAACTACTGGTAGAGTTGAACAGCAAAGGTTTCTACGCCCAAGGCTATGCCGATGACGTAGCAATACTTATCACTGGCAAACACACCAAGACAATATCAGAACTGATGCAGACAGCTCTGACAATCGTAGAAGATTGGTGCAGGAAGGTGAACCTGAAGGTCAATCCTGAGAAAACCTCCCTGGTCAGCTTTACGAGAAAGAGGAAGACAGCGGAATTATTCAAACCCATGTTCTTTGGACAAGAACTGCAGGTGGTAAGAGAAGTCAAATACCTAGGCATCATCCTGGATGACAAACTCACATGGAATTCACACCTACAGAAAATAGTGAACCGAGGTAAAGCCACAATAATGGCAACAAAAAGAGCGATAGGAAAGAATTGGGGCATAAATCCGCGCATGGTACACTGGCTCTACTGTACCGTGGTAAGACCCACCCTTGCTTATAGCTCTGTTGTCTGGTGGCCGAAAATCAAGCAGCCACGGAACTTGCAAAAGTTCAGTGGCTAGCATGTCTCTGTGTAACGGGAGCCATGAAAACTACTCCAACACTTGCCATGGAGACCATGCTTAACCTACCTCCTTTAGATATCTATATCAAAATGGAAGCAAGAATAGACCTAGCAACACCGGGAACTGGAGTCACTCAAACTCCCGAGGACACACTAAGATAACCAGCACAGTCACGAACCACTCTGTAACAATGAGGAGTGATATCATGTTGAAAAATATCAAGAGGAAACGGTGAAACAACTCCGGATGGCTAATGGGGCAATATGGTACACAGACGGCTCCAAAACAAGCCGGGGAACTGGTGCCGGAATCGTAGGTGAAAATCCAAAGTGGGAAACATGTGAACCAATCGGTATGTACGCTACAGTTTTCCAGGCAGAAGTATATGCAATAAACGTATGCGTGCAAGAGAATCCCAGGAGAGGCTACAGAGGACGGAAAATCCTTATCCTTAGTGACAGCCAAGCTGCAATCAAAACCATCTCCTGTCGGGAAACCAAATCCAAACAAGTCATGGACTGTCAGCAAAACCTTGTCACACTGGGAGTATCTAACGATGTCACTCTTGGATGGATACCAGGACACACAGGGATAGCTGGGAACGAGCGGGCGGATCTACTAGCACGCAAAGCTGCAAACACACCACTTCTGGGTCCAGAACCTGCTCTTGGTATTACAAAATCCTCTGTGAGAGGTTGGCTAAACTGTTGGTCCAAAAAACAACAGAAAGCTAGATGGTGCCAATCACCAGGTCTGAAACACAGTAAATTAATGATGGCAGACGAGATCGAATCATCATTTTCTGGAAGCCTACTGAAACTCAGCAGGAATCAGCTTAGGAAAGTAACGGGTATATCAACTGGACACTGCACTCTAAGGAAACACATGCATATCATGGGTCTTTTCAACGAGGAACCCATATGTAGACTGTGCAATGAGGAGGAGGAAACAGCCTTCCACATTGTATTCGAATGTGAAGCGCTGGCGTACTGGAGAAGAGATAATGGGGAATTCACAACCACTCCTCAAAGGACGGACAGGGAAACAGTAGAACGAGTCATAAACCTTATTCGGGCAATGGAGCTCTTCGACTGAGAGACAGGCACAGAGAAGATACAATAAGCCCAACTAGAGGCTGCGGTGTCGGGGCCAACAGCCCGAAACTTGTAGCGCCTGTACTTCAGTAATCAGTTATCAGTAAAACCCTTCTATAGATCAATATTTAGAACTACAACCGTGACAATTCCGTTTTTTCCGGGCATGACATAGTGATCGTTGACACAACGCCCTACAAACGGCAGCCAAGATCAGTATATAACAGGTTGTATCACTTGTACGGTCATGACGTAATCATCGGTGTCCAGTGTTGCCAGATGATCCCTATCAAAAACAGAAGAACAGAGACCCATGGTCGAAATCAGTAGATCTCCTGTTAAAAAAGTACTTCTGGCAACCTTGCGAATGACACATGACAATGCAGACCATTGCAATCGAATAACAGGATTTAGTCTACTGCAGACGCTAGACACCGATGACGTCATATTTCCCCCCTTCCCTCCGTCTCTTACCTCAGGTGAAGTGAGGCAAACTATTGTATACTGATGATCTTGTACGGCAGTCAGTGCGTTGTCATGAACACGTTATTGTCTGCCACGAAAAGCAAGATCTGGCAACACCGACTATCGTCAAGGAAAAAACCTTGGAGAGCTGCTGACATCACTGGTGGAATGCGCCAGAACATCTGTTGTGAGTATTGTGATATGTATTTCTGAATAGTGAACCAAAGAATAAGTTAACCCGAGACCAACCAATGAATTCATAGACATGTAGAGGACAGCTTGATCAGCAGATGCCAACGATGATCATTGATGGTGGCTAGGAAACGATATTGGTTTATCATTATGATAAAAAACAAGGAATAGAACAATATTATAGAGAGAAGAATACACAAGAAACCGTCAGTGCATGTCCAATCCCAGGAAGACGTATAAGGACATCTTGATATCTATTTAATATAACAGAACTGTCTAAACTATTGCAATGTCGAGGGAGCCTAAACTCCCGCTTTAACTCATATTATGCCTATTCTCATACCATTAGCATGTTCTACAAAACATATAAGAAATATATTCTTAAACGTATATTAGCATGTGTTAAGAAGTAACGGGAGCCAACGTGTTAATATACTAGTGATGATTGATTACCCAAAGCTCCATTTTAGTAAGCTTCTCACAGTTCTCCCCGACTTTCATCAAAGTATCCAACAAACTGCTTATTGTGCCAGTGGGCAGGTTAAATATTCCAGACGTGCTTTTATTTTGCAAAGGTATTGGCTTGTTTGGAAAAATTTTCGGAAAACTAAAGAGTATCGACATCATTATTGGCATGTCTTCCGGAACCGGTTTGTTTTTCTAAAAAATGGTTTTGGAATTTCATGATTAAAAACACTATAAACTACCTACTTTTTCTAAGAATCTAGCGATTCCAATCGTGACAGCAGTCATAGCCACCTGTGAAAACTTCACATCTTTGAAGGTATTCTTGATTTTTTTGGTCAACGGCACAAATTTGATATCTTTTTCTTGAGCCCACACAAAATGTTTGTCTCCGGACAATTCGGGACCATGTAATAGATTTTCTTCCTCCTCTCTGAATTCGATGGCTTTTTGAATCATCAAAAACAAAATGAAAAATACCATCGACATATTTTGATAGATTGATATCTGGAAGTTATCGTTATAAGAATAATATTTTTAGAAATATTACAATATTACACAAAGCCTTTTGAAGAAGCCTGTAGGTTGTATTTGTTGCATAGACTGTAATTTCTTGACAAAAAGGTTATCAGCATCCAAAGATGTGTCTCTTTCATATATTCTCGAAACAAGCGAGCCTGTAGCAGTCCCATCCCCTATAACGTGATGGAGCCGTAATATTGCAGCGTACTTGTAAAATGTCCCCTTAAAAAAAAATTAGATCTGGTAATAAAATGTCTATTAGTACTTTCTTGGTCGTCTCTATCATGGGATTGTCAACGACATGCATATCCCACATTAGTGTGTCGTCATATGGCAATTTCGAACTGTACAGTTTGCTTGCTGTAGCTTTAAGAAAATCTTCATCGTATTGTTCAGGCATGGGAAGAGTTTTCACGCATTTGTCAACATCAATCTTTGTTTTCATCCAAAAGGCGTATCCTCTATAATGGTGCAATGTACACGTCAATTTGGGGTAGTCATGACTGTCCAACTAGAATTCGAATATAAGTTGTGTCATGAGATTTGTAAGATCTTACCTCTTTTCTGAATCTATCACGCAAGAACGCCAGTACATCGATCTTTCTGGGACACTTGTTGATAAAAACCGTACAAATTATCCATCTAGTTTCATCTTCTGATATTGTGAATCCATCTGAGTAGTCCATAAGTCCACCATAACGCTTGCCATGTTTAAATTTCAACACAAAATGTATACCTTTTCGGTAGATCCAGAAACACATACAAATGGGGACAGTGATGAGCCATATGAAGGGGGAAATGAGTCTTATTATTAAAACTGTTAGAGGATGCTACAATGCAAAGAATAATATTGATTTACTGAAATTATTATTGAGTCTTACCATTTTCCAGGACGTAAGATGATGCAGTGATATTGGAATTATAACTTACCTACCTCACAATGGTACACATCGATTCATGTTTATGTCTATATTGTCCTGATTGCGGATCATTAAAATTAATTACTTGGAAACAGACCTATTAAAAAGGTGTAAATTCCACCACGCTGTTTGTTTTATATATATGTTTATAATGGTTTTTAATTATGACAAATTTGTAGTGATTTTGAACTTCATTGTAAGCATAATGGAGCTAATATATATTATTCTTTATATGGGTATGTACTTCTGAAACCTTTGGAACAGATTTTTTTTATATACTTGATTGTCTATTGGTTCAACAGGCCAGTCAATGAGGACATCCAATATTAAAAACGCGCATGTATCACAATCATACGATTATTTGATATGTTGTGATTCCTGAGAATAGTTTGTATCCAAGTTTGCAGCCCAGAAAATTCTGCGCTGAGTCATGTTGCAATTCTGAAGACTGTTTTCACAAAGTTCTATTTTTCAAAATCCTAGAGCTCTGCTCTCTGAAAACGCTAATATGGTAACCCTGCTCCCCACGTACAAAATAGGTAACGATTTCCTGAAGCTTCGTTTCATGTTTAACCGATTATATTTATCTCCCTGAGATGCCTGAGTAGCATCTGCTGGCTAGGTAGTGGTGGAGAGGGTTGCCAGGGGGTTGCAAAATTGAAAAAAAAAATAAAATCTGGAACAATTTTCTAAGGCACGTAACTTCCACGAGAAAAAATTTAAATTTCATATAGTTCCCTAGATATGGCCCGCCGGGCGGTGGTGGAATCATGGTCCTAACCTAAAACCTCGTATTCGTGCGAAATTTGGAGTTCAACAATTATTAATGAAAAAAAAAATGTGTTCACTACTTCATTTCTCTCAAAGCCGTGTCCCCAGTCTCCGTTCTTTCGCGGCGACATGCGATCCGACCAATAGGAACTCCTCCTCATTCTAGCTAGAGGATTGCGAAGTCGTAAAAAAAAATCTGGAACAATTTCCTGAAGCACGAAACTTTCACAAGAAAAAGGTTTTGTTCCATAAAGTTACCTATACAGGGTGTCCCAAGGTGGATGGTACTTTAGACGTTTAAGGAAAACGGGTCCTAGGATCTTTCTAAAAATTTGCTCATTTAGATATGCAGTAATGCTCTATCGATCTAAAATATTTCCTGTAATGCGGCGTTGCCAGCAGCAACTTTGATATTTTAAATGGAACACTATGATTCTTCAGGACACTTTCATGAATATTACTCTATAACTATCTGTGGCGGTTTTCGAGAAATTTATCAATTTCTTTTTTTTTCCTCAAAATAAAGCTCTAGTTTCTATTCTATTACTACTGAGCCACTTGGCTGAATAGAAAGTTGAAATTTTCAAAGTGATTTAGGAAAACCTTCTGTTTAGCTCCTGTGTAAAGAAGTATTCCGTAAATTATACAGGGTCGTATGAAATTAATACTTTTTCCTCTAGGTATAACAAAGCTAAAAAGTGTTTTTTTCAAATGGAACATACTGTATATTATCAATTATTTTGAAAGCCATTTGAAATCCTCTGTCGAATGATATATCATGTCCATGTACCTAAATGTACCCGTTTTCGAAATAAACTCCTCTTTTTTAAAAATTTTCTTTTTACAGTGGCTTGCCATGACAATATCATTTGAAAATTATTATTTGAACGTTACTAAATCACGAAATAATTTTATAAATAATCATAACTTTGAATATTACGTGATTAAGTTACATTCAAATACTCATATACTATGGCAACACACTGTTAAAAGAAGATTTTTGCAAAAGAGGCGTTCATTCCAAAAACGGAAACATTAAGGTACATAGATGGACGCTATATATTATTCGAAAAAGATTCTAATTGGCTTTAAAAATAATTGATGATATACAGTATGTTCCATTCAAAAAAACACACTTTTAAGCTTTTTGATACTTGTAGAAAAACAAATTAATCTCATGCGACCCTGTATAATTCACGGAATATTTCTTTACTCAGGTGCGATACAGAAGGTCTTCCTAGGTAAGGTTAGGTTAGGTTGCGAGGGGTATGCCTTTCCCCGCAGTTTCCTGCTTCGCCCATGGCCCATTGTGTTTCCTTGTTTGTCGAGGTGTCTCCTCGGTCTTAACCTGCATCTTTTCTCTACATCGTTCTAAACCATCCCATGGTTTTTACGAAGTTCAAAATTAGCACGATGTCTACGTTTTCCGCTGCCTCCAAGTCTTCAAGGTAGTATGGTCCCATATTCCTGAGACGTCTTTCTTTCAGAATTGGGCAGTGGCACAGTAGATGTTCTATCGTTTCATCCTCCTCGATGCAGTCCTTGCAGAGATCATGAGTCCTTAGGCCCCATTTTCGGAGCATGGTTCCAATTTCACAGTAAACTGTGATTACTCCCACAAGGGTGCTCACAGAGGATTTGCTCTGCTTGAGTAATTTCTTTGTTTTTTCCATATCCAAGTTTGGTCACATAGCTCTCGATGTGTTGCAGTCGTCTAGATTGCTCCACCTGTCACTGTGCAGCTTTAACATGATTTTATCTACTGTATCTTTCAATAGTTTGATCGTTGGTAGCGATGTATTTTCCATTTCGGCTTCGTCTTTTCTTAGTCCCGATTTCACCAGTCCATCTGCCATCGTCTTCGCTTCAGTATTACTATGTCCAGGAACCCAGCATAGAACGAGCTTCTTGTTCCTGATCATGGACAATGCCTCACGGCAACTCATCACTTCCTTTGACCTTACTCTATCTGATTCTAGTATGTCTCAACGCCGCTTAGCTGTCTGCATAGATTGTGACGTCTTTTGTTGTATTGTCCAGTCTTTGCAGCATGCTGGCTGCTTCTTTTATGGCAATTATTTCTGCATGCAGAATGCCACATCCTTTCTCAAGCTTGATAGACTCTTTTGGATATCTTTTGAGAATATCACTGCTCCTGTGCCTGTATTTGTCTTTGCTGCGTCTGTAAAGATGGATATCTCTTCCTCCCTTATAATTGATTATTGATTCCAGTCTTCTCTGGAAGGTATTTCAACTACTACCTTATTCTCAAAGGAGCTCTTCGACACCATGTAGTCAGTTGCCGTTTGTAGCAGCTTCGCCTCTTGGTTATCCATTGCCTTTGAAATTTCCCTTAGCACGGTTAAGTGACCACTTGTTGCCTGTTTCCACAATTTGGCTTCCCTCACTCTGAGAGCTCCCTTTGCGACAGTGCTTTTGATGAACAAGTCAATGGTCAGGAGGTCCTCTAATGACCTCTAAAGCTGCCTGCGGTGTGCTGTTTTTTTCTCCCGTTGTACTTGGTGTTGCCAGCCGTTGTACTTTCGTGAGCATTTTTTTGTTCGAGTTCATGTCAGTGGCTTTCCACCATACCACGGCTCCGTAGGTGATTATGGGTCTCACGATCGCTGCTTACATCCAGTGGATAATGTGCGGCTCTACTCCCCATTTTTTACCAATCATTCTCCTGCATATATATGCTGCATTGGGGTCTCTCTTCATTCTTTCCTCTGTGTTTCTTTTCCAGGAAAGCTTTGAGTCTAGGATAATTCGGAGGTACTTTGCCTCATTGAAAAGCCTAAGAGTTTTTCTCCCCAATGAGGGCATTTTACTGTTAGGCATCTTGTATTTTCGCGTGCACAGTACAAGATTTGACTTATAAGGGTTAACTCCAAGACCGTTCGGTCCTGCCCATTTGGAAAGTTCCTTCAATGCAGCTCCCATTATTTCACTGATAGTTGACAAGCTCTTGCTCACTAACAGGATTGCCACGTCGTCTGCATATGATACAATCTTTATAATAGAGATGGTATCATATGCAGATTCATATTCCTTGATCTCTGAAAGTTTTCAAAATCGAGTTTACATGGATCATTCACAAGAGTAGGGAGATAACTCCTTCTTGCGGTATACCTCTTGTTGTTCTCCTTATGGAACAATTCCTATTTTCTGAATTTTCAATCCTGCTTTTCAGCATGTTTAATTTCTAGTTGATGATGATTGGTTCTGTCTTCATCCTTTCCATTTCTCTTTCGTGGTCGTGACCGTGACATTATTGAATGCTCCCTCTAGACATAGAGGGAGCATTCAAAAATGTCAGCCCAGCTTGTTTTCTTTGTCATCGAGAGATTTTTCAATTGTTCTCATAACTTCATGCAGAACGCTGTCAGTTGCCTGACCCGTAAGGTAAGCATGTTGATCCGACATTGCATTTCTGTCTTAGTTGATTCTCTTATGTGCAGGTCAATAAGCTTTTCCATTGTCTTCAGCAAGAAGGATGATAGACTGATTGGTCTGTAGTCTTTTGGAGGTGTGTCATTTGATTTTCCCGATCTGGGTGTAAAAGGCACTTTGACTTCCCTCCATCTACTTTGTGTGTATCCCAATTGGAGACAGTCAGAGTATATTTCGACCAGGTCATCTAATATATATAGCTACACAATATGGTTTTTTTTCGTTTCGATACATACCTTCAAAAAAATAAAAAAAAAACAGCTGTTTGAAATGCTATCAAAGATAGTGATATAATTAGATATGAAAAAAAAATGATATTGGTGAGGGAAGGAAAGGATTTTGTCCAAAGTATCTAGGTTCTATGTCCTATTTAGGATTTGATCTACAAATTTTTGAAAAGTCGATTCAGTGAGGTTATAAATGCATAATTTTATCATTTTCAACGGTTTTTGTTCAAATCTGGTATGTATAGGTTCTAGCTGAAATGTTATTTGGTGAATGAAAAAAAATTGGATGATGACGTTGTTTTGTCTATACATAATATTTTCGTTATTTTTCAACAAATTTTATTTCCGAATTCTTTATTAGAAATCTGAACTTTGCGCGTTTGCAGTTTGCTAGTTTGACAATTCGTGCGTTCGACAGTCATATCGGTCGACACAAAGCTGGCTGGTTTGGCCACCATAATCGTCTTTTGCATGACAATGCATAGTACCAGGCGGGTGAACTACTATAATGTCGCCCCTCTTCAACTTTCTTTCGATGAATCCTCAAATATGACCCGAATACCCAATTACCGAGCCCATTACAATACAAAATAAATCAACTATACTGTTGTACTTCAAATTCTTATAAATCAACAATACTCCTGATAGAGCCTCCACATACGCAGTTTTAATAGTCCGTTGAAAAATATAGAAACTATGAAAGAATAATGGAATTATGTAACATAACCTCACTAAATGTTTAATACACGTCCTATGTAAAGTTGAGAAAATGATAGTTGAAGATGACCTACTGGGCATTTTTTTTTTTAATTCTGTTCGAATCCAAAAATTCCTAATCTATAAAGGCTTTGTCTATAGCTAAAAAAAGGAAATGTTAATGGGTCTTTCAGAAAAACGAGTACCTATTTCTGAACCACTGTCGATCAAAAGCTTGCGCGACTCGGAGTCAAAAAATCTATGTTCATCAAATCCCAAATAAAATTCAGATACCCAGCTACAAACACAATTTTTCAAAAATTAACGAGATTATGCAAACCTAACCTCACTAAGTCCAAACCTAACCCAAATAGAATGAATACTTTCTATAGCAAATTTGAAGGAAATTCTTACTTAGACAAATAACGAAATAACGCAAACATAACCTCTCTTAATCTTTTTTTTATTATTACTAAACTGACTCTCTCTATACTTTCATACCGAATTGGAACAAAATCCTTCAAATGATATCGACATTATCAAAACAACCTCACTTGATCCAAACCGCACCAAGATTTAATAGAAGTGTTTACAGAATTTAGACGAAACTCATTGAGAAATAACGAAATTTTGTAGACATAACCTCACTAAATAAAAAATACATCAACTAAACTACTCAACAAAGAAACGGTACACCCGAAATTTTCGCCTTTGTTTGGACACGCATAATTTTTCAACGAATCGATGAAAGGTTTGTACCACGATGCCGATCATTTCTTTGCGTTTTATGCGGATGGTTCAAAAAATTAATTGCCTCAAAAACTTCTTTTATACAGGGTGTTGAAAAAAGTACTGTAAATTTTCTTTTTCTTTACTGTCCCACCATTTCCACAGAGATTTTTTGGAGCTTTTTTTCGATATGCCCAAGCGCTTGTTACGTCCATACCTCGGGATATTTTTGAATTTTTGGTGATATCTTCTTTCGTTTTTGAAATATCGACTTTTTTTCAAAATTATGACACATAGAGCATTGAATGGCTGTTCTGCTAATTCTAAGTTTACAACCGACAATGTTATGGCATAGATCTATTGACTGATTGGATACTCAGCAATATATTGAGTATAAAGGGTGTATTAAGGAATTTTGATCATAAGTAAAGCACTTTTTAGTTATAATTTGTGAGGTTTTTTTTAAAATTAATCAATAATTGTTCAATTAATTCAGCTTCTTCGACATAATAAGAACCAATTTTCAACGTCCATTGAAAATAAACAAAACGGTCCTGATACCATATAAGATGAAATCCAAGCGAAACAGCTGATTTTTGAACTACGCCCTAAAATCGAGTTCAAATATTGATGTGTGATGTCGCCACTGAATGGAGTCAAAACAAGTAATTACTAGCAATGTAATTATTGTAAACGCCAAAAAATATTTCTGTGAGATTTTTTTCAGCCGCATTCAGTAAATGTTCAATAAACGTCCTATACACAGTGTTGGAGTTGACCAACTTTGATCAAAAAATGTTTTATACTTCTGGTCAATTCTAAAACTTCTTATAAAGTAGAGGACATCAGTCAAGGCTCTGTCCATAACTAGAAAAAAAAACTGTTCGTAATTGTCAACAGGTGTTTCAGGAAAACGTGTATTTCTGAACCACTTTTAGGCCGCTCAAATTCTCGCGGGACTCGGAGCATCAAGAGGAAATATGGCAGGTAAACATTTTGGGTTACTGGGTGATGAAATGTTCATTATTCTTACAATATTTTGATTTGAAACGAATAAATTAGGGGAATGAATGTGGAAGAATCCATGTTCAACTAATGAAGGTCCAAAAAGTTCTACCTCAGATGTTTTACGATACACAATAGGCAGATAGCGAATTTTAGTCATCTACGATTTGTACTCTCAACTACCATATCGTCGTCAAGCAAACTTCATTATTCTCATGCCATTGAAGTTGTCAGTGTCAAATTAAAAAATTGCCAATTGGAACCGAAAAAAGCCAATCTCAAAAATAAATTAGCCAAATTTAGCACATGTTGAAGTATGGCATGGAGCGGCTAGGTGGCTGAGTGGTCTAAGGCGCCATTCGCCAAAAGTCACCGGAGAGGATAGTAGGCGATGATCGGGGTCAAATCCCGAGGTGGGCAGAAATTATTTTCTGTTCGACATATAGTGGTACTCTCATTCGCTAACGTTACTGAGTAGACTGCATCAGTATTAATAATTACTGATAGTCAAAAATTTTAAATAATTAGACTAAATTGATTGGTCCTGCTACTTCAAATATATAACTAGGTGATGTTCTCCATCATCAACTTAGTTAGAACCACAGTGGTCCTGGGGTTGGCGAAAAGGGTCATTAGGCCTACTCGCCAGGCAGTGGTTTGCCTCCCCACACCCATACCAATACCAAATGGCATATTTAACATACTTTCTGAAACTCTCCACATAAAAAATACACTGCTCAAAATAAAAAATATCAATTCACGTCGTATAATTTCTTTTTGCAATCCGTAGATTTGGAAATGCACGGGTGAGCAATTTTATCATCGTTTCTCATTAAAACTATTCAATAAACTGATTATTTATTTTTATGTTTTCTTGTACCTAACATACCTATACAATGATAGCAATGTGAAAATATTTATATATAGCAAATGCCAAACAACTTTCGATCTACGTCATAATTGCCACCAAGCTCGTTGTTATGAAGTTTGCTGGTGGCCAAATTTAGTCACCTGCAAATAACATAATAACTCGATTGGTGGCAATTATGACGTGAATCAAAAGTTGTTTGGCATTTGCTGTACATAAATTGATTGTATTATCATCATTCTATGAATCCCTTTTCTTTCAATTCATCATATAATGATTGAAAACTGGCAAGAATCTCATCAGCGATTAGTTGAGCGTCTTTCTGGTCTTTCATGAGGACTCTATCTACCATGACTCCAAACTGATATCTGTCATCATAAGTTGCCACGCATATCGAAAATCCTGAAAAAAAATGTAGAAAGTGATGAATGGTTGTTCACTGACATACATACGATTAGATGGTTTATATAGTGGACCATATGAAAAACTTTGAAGTTATTTAATCGTACATTTTGTATCAAGGGCGGAAAGTAGATGATTTAGGGCAGATATTAGCCGGGTCAAAATCATCTTTCGTCCGTGGTACAAACAGTGCTTTTTGTACAACCAGTTCGTAATAATTATTTGAAAAAGAATAATTATGAAAATCAAAAATAAATAATCGATACACTGCACTACACTGCTGAGTGCTGACAAGTCAGATAAGTGACAACTGTTAATCATGGTTACAATAGCTGTGTTCCCGTATCGTTTTGTGGTGCAGAATCATTGTCACCGAGATTGTCACGTGATAAGTTCCTTTCAGTATGCTAGGCTGTCACGTGGTTATTAGATTCAGAGGCGTTGGGATCCAAGGAACCGTTGCTAAGCGACCTACTTCTGCGCCCGCGGGCGCGAAAGTACTTTTAGGCCCGGCTGCCAGAATTAGCAAGTTTTCGCCTGCTTTGCATGCATTGAAAAGTGGACTTTACGTGTAGGTTGTACAAAAAAGCTTTAATACCTAGTTTTCTTATAAAATGTTTTGTGATTGTAGGGTAAATAATTAATAAGCAAATTTTACTGCACTTGTGCAAAACTCCAATCATCTTATACCTACGATGCGAATGAAAAAGGCAATATATGGGATTTGAACCCTCGTGGGTTATTTGGATTTTGGGAGACTGATTGACAACTGTGCCACAAAAAAAAATAGAGTGCCTATATATGTATAGTCATAAGAGAGTTGATTATGTGTATATTTTAATCACTTTTCTATGATATAAGGCCAAAAATACCTTTCTTGTTTATCTTACTTGCATCGACGTAGAAATCAGCAAACATAACGAAAACGGTTGGCTCTAGCATGGTTGAACAAAAATGTCTTTTTGGTTCACAACGAATGTACCAAAAAGATTTAGACATAAGAAATCCCAAAAGTTCACTGACAAACAAATCAGAGCGAATTAAATTGAATATTGATGGCTTACGCTTCATGTTTTTCAAAATTTATCAATGCTGTTATCATAGTTTGTAAGGTAGATGAAAGTTTTGTAAAGCTAATGGTTTCGCATATTTTCATCTAAACTAAATTTACGTGAATATCCTTCTTACAGATGGAGGAATATTCCGTAAACACATACGTACCCGTTTTCTTGACATGAGGTGATAAGGGCAAAACAGATTCGACATAACAGTCGTTCAAAAACCTGTTTCTACCTCCAGTTGGTAGTACGGTTACCAGTCCAGTTGATTTGGAATTGTGCATAATGCCTCTGATGCTCACAGGAAAAAAAGCATATACATACATCGTTACAAACTGAACTGCCTGAAAAGTCGAATTATTCTCATTAATAATAATTTCAACGACTACCTATCAGATGATTAATTATTGGGCACGTTGGCTGCCGCATATATTACTACTAACACCTCTTCACTGAGATATTGAAGAAGAATCAGACCGTGATTAGACCAAGGATCTCACGTTAGCCACTGACAAAAAAAAGTGGAGAGCCGGAGGAAAAACGTAACATGTAGACAAGCCTGAGAGATGGGGATGGTTACACAACCCAACAAGCTAAGGGCGGCCCAGTTGCTGAACTGTTTGTTAGTAGGAGAGGTCTGAGCATTGTTGTAGGCATTCTGACAGGATGCAAGCTCAATCGACACTTGCATCTACGGTGTGTCCACTCTAAAGTCGCCCACCCTGTATCAGGTATCGATGATTTTTTGTTTAAAACACACATTCTGGGATTTTATTAACATCTTTACTGTGAATTAGAACGAACAGGAAGACTCAATGAGCAGTATAAGTTTAAATTAACAAATTAACAAAAAAAATGACCAGAACAGTAACATTTTTTTTTTTGAAAATGTGAGCAGGGAGGTTTTTGGTCATTCTGATTAAGATTCCGTTGTCAGTTTTTTTATTAAAAATCCCCTAATTCGATTTTCTGAAATTTGACCCACTTTGAACCCTCATAATCACCCAAAAGTACGTCCCTGGAACTGATTTGGTATAATGTTCAAAAAGTGTTTGACAAGACCTAACAAACAAAAAAAACATGAAAATCAGTTAATGAACAAAAATGTTACAGGGGTGGGACACTTCTGAGTGGACACCCTGTATAAGGAATATGCGAATCACCCATATGTCCATGGAGAACCTCCTACCCTCTACTGGGAGTCTGCGATAGATGTCGTCCCCAGAGGAGAAAGGTTCTAGGAGCGGCTCGCGAGGTGCTGGCTGGGGCTCCTGAGCTGGGATGATCTGCTCCGCTTTCCGCTTCACAATGGTGACGGGAGGGTTTGAAGAGTAGTTAGGGTTGGCGAAAAGGGCTACCAGGCCTACTCGCTGGGATTCTGCCCCCATCCTTACCAATAAAAATACCAATGGGTACAGAAAAAAATAATTTTCTTGGTTAACTATTCATACCTTAATGATGAATGATTGTCATCAGTGACAATCCGACTCCAGAACACACCAAATTAGGTGTGTTTTGACTTTGAATAAACGTTGGAGACGTATAGTCTTGTAACAATCAACGATCCAATTTTTTTTACGTTTTTTTGATGACTCACTCTTGCTCGTACAGTCATCCGATCGGAATTTAAAAACCGGTTTCGGAATTTTCATAACTTCACCTAAAATTCGTACATTCATATTTGAACGTTAAAATGCAAATAATTATTATTTTCAAGATAATCAAACAGGCATAACTAGATTCTGTACCGGACCAACGATGAAATAAAGAGGAGACAAGGCGGACAGATAATTTATTACTTAGTTCGTTTGGTGCACAGAGTTTCACTGTTGTACTCTTGAACTGTTCGATTAATAACGCATTTGGTTGAATAAATGCCCTATAAAGGTTTTGAATGTCATCAACAAATTGATTTTGAAAAATTTATTATTTCTTTTTGTGTAGTCTTTGTCTCAAAAATGATATTTCAATATAATGAGACAATTTGTGATTTGTCTCGATCATTTGACTATCCATTATTTATTCTGGACACACGGCTTCAACGATCACTGAAGTACGCCACGTTTCCGTGATGTTCAACGATACAAGGGGTTTGCCAATACGGTACAAAATTTCAAAGGGTGATCCGCTACAAAATAAAAGTCAGTGGCGTACTTTTCTTTTCAATAATATAGACTTCAGTGCCCAATGAGAGGCCACTAAACCTTATCATTTCAATCTAGTGAGGCTTCATTAATTCAAATAACTACCGTTTCAAGGAACTTTTTATTCTTAAAACGACTTGGCGAATCACCGTTGTAAGTACCGTAGTTGGGAAACACTGTATATCAATTAAGCATTATACCAATTTTCTAAAAAGCAAGGACTTTATTAGTTCTCCTAATTAACCTTTGCATTATGAAATTCAGATACCTTTGATCTTTAAACCTGATTGCCTTGATATCAAAAGTCCACAGCTTTATGGTAAAATGATGAGAACCCTTTCATAGATCAATATTTTGTACTACAACCGCGATACACTTACAACGGTAAGTATCTTCCTTATTTGTGACAATTTAGTTCCTTCCGCGCATGACATATAGGTGGCAACACTGACTATCGTTGAGCAAGAAGCCTTGGCACAACTAAGCTATCAAGCAAATGACCATAATATCCACCAGAGCTGACCATAAAGATGAGCTCATTGAATAATTTGAACACCTTAACTTGTATAAATCAGCAAAAAAACTTCAAAAAGATATTGGGTTTGTTTGTTAATTCGGTGTAGGAAAGTGTGGTGCAGATTGCTCGTGTAACTTATTGCTACCAGTGTGAAGGAGATTCACCAAACGCGTCAGTACATTTAGTGCAGATATTCTAACCTAAAAAACAGACAAACATTTCATTAACACCGATGGATTTTCACTCCAAATTGTCATTATCTTTATTTTAGGTTGGGTTAAGAGAAGCTTTGTTCACAAAATACACGAAATAGGCGTGGGGAGTCCATTTCGTGTATTCTACCTACACTACACTACATTTGTTACATATCCTCTTGACCTGGTATTAAACACGCACACGCACAAGCCGCGTAACAAATGCCGCAGTGTAAATAGGTATAAATTCGTGTGCACTATTAGAGAATAACAAACACACACCTATAATTCCCTGTTCAGAACCTACCTAACTTGAAAACAATGCACAGACGTGAAATCTCCACATTTCCGAATAAACCAGAACAACAAATAAACCAGAGAGCAACAAAGAATTATACAAACATGTAGAAGACAGCCTTATCAGTGGAGGCCAATGATGATCATTGGAATAAATTGTTTTATCATTAAAATAGAGATTTTATCTTCTCCATATATATATAAAAATATCGAAGATATAGTCGAAACACTTCGCGTATCCGTTCAGCCAGCCAAATCGCCGATTTTCGATCAACGACTAAGATCGTTGACGCCGATATGTATCAAATTTTAGCAGCGACTGATCACAGAAGACATGGCTCAAATTTCCATTTCGGCTAGCTGTGCTTTCGTCAAAGGTTTATCGCCATAAGGACAACACGAGTCAGCAACCCAAGCCATATACATATATACATATACGGTCAAAATAACATAAAGTGTATTTTTAAATTAAATTGATAATTCACGATTGAAATAATTGAAGTATATTTTCTGAAATATGTTTCGGAGATCATTGACCACATGACTCTTTGGAGAAACTGCACTCAAGGGCAGTTTATCCATCAATATATGCCTGCTATTACATGAAATGAAAATATTAATATGTTTTTGAATCAACTTCTAAACCCACATCGAATTCATTTCCTTTGTTTTTCTTATCAATTTCAATTTTGCATCTGATGATGAATTATTAAATTTATTTTGCTTGGTAAATTAGAATTTCATCGGAACTCATGAACGCCCACTACTTTTACGAATTATTTTGGATGTTGGACTAAAATTTTCTTCAAATGTATTCCGTACTTTAGCCTGCATCCTGTTATCTCTCTTTCAAGACCATGCACACTGAATATAAAACCTCAATTGGTAGCACTTCCCATGGATATGCTGGCTCCAATTTTTGTTGGATCAGCTTTCTTTTTTAAATCCTTCTTCATCCGTTTCACATCCTTCCGGACATCTTTTGGTTTTACGACCAGGACCTACTGATGAATATTGGTTTCTAGGGCTGAAAAACACGTTGACTTTTGCTCTCGAGGCTAATCTAATAATTTTCTTCTCATTCTCTTTCACGAGGACGTCAACTTTCTGAGTCCATTGGCTCTTCTGTTCTGCTCCTTTTGTTCGCCATGGTAGATAGTTTGTTTACATCAATGGACCTAGCCTCCCTTTTACAAGATCTATATGTTCACTTCCATGTACCCATATTTTTTTTTAATGGAACCTAATGACTTACACAAACTGTACACTGAAGAATATCACGGATATCTTCAGAAGGTAATCCATATTTGAAACAGTTTTCGCCCGGATCGCCATCAAAAACGGTCGCGCTCGCCGCCGTTGCATATGCTTGTAATACATAAATTGATAAGACAAAAAAAAACATCCCTTCCAATCCATATTAGGTATTTTCAAAATAGTTACTTTTTGTATGAACCAGCGTGATAAACCTACCGTCTGTACATGGCTTTCCTGCGGTCACGTCATACTCTTCTGTCTCTCTCCTACACATTGAAAAAAAAATCACGTACGTCTGGACGAGGGTCTTTCGGATCAATTTGACAAATGTCACATGTGCAGCGATCAATCTACGACATACTGCCAAACGTCAAATACTGTGAGGTGACCGCAGAAAAGCATTGAACAAGCTGTACTCTTACAATCTTGGATACGGTTTTGTTGTTGTGGATCTTTGATTGAATGTTTAAAAAAAAAGCAACGAGAGCCAACGTGTTGATATGATAATGTTCATTGATTACCCAAAGTTCTAGTTTAGTAAGCTTTTGACGATTCTCTCTGACTTTGATCAAAGTATTCAACAAACTGCTTGTTGCGCCAGTGGGAAGGAGCAGTATTCCTGCCGTGGTCTTATTTTGCAGAGGTATTGGCTTATTTGGAACAATTGTCGGGTAGTTGAAAAGTACCGATATTATCATTGGCATCTCTTCCGGAACCGGTTTGTTTTTCTGAAAAATTGTTTTGGAATTTTAAGATTAAATAGAGTACTAATTACTTTCTCTAGGAATCTAGCGATTCCAATAGTGACGGCAGTCAGAGCCACGTCTGTGAACGTCACATCTTTGAAGGTATTCTTGATTTTTTTGGTCAAAGGCACAAATTGGACATCTTTCTCTTGAGCCCACACACAATCTTTGTCTCCGGACAATTCGGGACCATGTAATAGACTTTCTTCGTCCTCTCTTAGCTCGATGGTTTTTTGAATCATTAAAAACAAAATGAAAAAGACCATCGACACGTTTTGCCAGATTGATATCTGGAAGTTATCGTTATTAGATTCATATTTTTTAAAATGTTATAATATAATTACACAAAGCCCTTTGAGGAAACCTGTAGGTTGTTTTTCTTGCATGGACTGTAATTTCTTGACTAAAAGATTATCAGCATCCAAAGATGTGTCTCTTTCATATATTCTCGAGACAAGCGAGGCTGTCGCAGTTCCATCCCCTATAACGTGATGGAGCCGTAATAATGCAGCGTATTTGTAAAATGTCCCCTTGAAAACCAATTTGAGATTTGGTAATGAGATGTATATCAGTACCTCCTTGGTCGTCTCTATCATGGGATTGTCAACCACATGCATATCCCACATTAATGTGTCGTCATATGGCAATTTGGAGCTGTACAGTCTGCTTGCTGTAGCTTTAAGAAGATCTTCATCGTATTGTTCAGGCATGTTAAGAGCTTTCACGCATTTATCAACATCAATCTTTGTTTTTATCCAAAAGGCGTATCCTCTATAATGATGCAATGTACACGTCAATTTGGGGTAGTCATGACTGTCTAACTAAAATTTTAATATAAGTTGTGTTCTGGGATTTGTAAGATCTTACCTCTTTTCTGAATCTATCACGCAAGAACGCCAGTACATCGATCTTTCTGGGGCACTTATTGATAAAAACCGTACAAATTATCCATTTAGTTTTATCTTCTGATAATGTAAATCCATCTGAATAGTCCATAAGTCCACCATAACGGTTGCCATATTTGATTTTCAACACAAAGTGTATGCCTTTTCGGTAGATCCAGAAACATATACAAATGAGGACAGCCATAAGCCATATGAAGGGGGAAATGAGTCTTATTATTAAAACTATCAGAGGATGCTACAATTTAATTTATAATATTTACTGAAATTATTGAGTCTTACCATTTTCAAGGACGTCAAATAGTGGAGTGATATTAGAATCATAATCAAGCTACAAATTGATGTTTGCTTATATCCTGATTGCAGGTCATCAAAATCACTTGAAAACACAATTATTAAAAAAAAGTAAAAACCTCATCACGCTGTTTTGAAAACATACTTAAAATGGTTTCAATCATGATTAATCATAACAAATTTTTAGTGGTTTTGAACTTGATTATAAGCATACTTGGGTTTGTGCACGTACTACCGGCGCGACGTTATTTCCAGGGATTTGTTTACATCTAAAGGCCTCTCTATAGTTTCATGGAGGCACAGAGACGGTTTCACGGGGATGAAGATTGCAAGGGAAGCCGTCGACACGTTGAGAAGGGCTCTCTTTTAACGTGCAATTCTCAGCTATTCATTACTTAAATTGACTTAGACATATCTCCTGTTCCAGCAAGGACATGAAAGAGTCATCAGTTACTTCAGCAAAACTTTGTCGAAGCAGCATCAACCGAAGGCTGCTGGCAGAAGTCTAAGGGGTGGAGCACCTTCGCAACGACAAGAACCCTGATGCCATGTCTAGAAGAGCGGGCCCAGAACTCCACATGCACTAATACCAAGCCGAAGAAAAGGAAGCGAGCGTTTGCAGGACAACTGTGGTAGATGGCAGTCCAAAGCACTTCGTGAGGACCAGGAGGAAGATCTGTACGTACAAACATCTTGTACCTACCTTGCATGAAAGTTTTTGTAAATATAAAGAGTGTTCAATAAAAAATACGATCAAGTCACCTTTGGATTGCAATTGTTCCAAAAAACGTATGTCTTGCTAACATCGCAATTATGACATGACATCCACTTTCTAACCGTCACAGATGCCATCAGATGCCGGATCAGAGGTTTTGGACTCACTTGATACCGTCCTCAGTTTGTCCTACCTCTCACTCCTAGGCACCGAAGTGATCGACTGGCTTGGTGCTGAGAACGGCTGAACTGGGATCTTGAATGAAATAACATCATCTCTACTGATGAATCCCTGTTTGGGCATGCATGATTGCCGTGCAAGGGTGAGAAGGCGGCGTGGTAAAAGACAAGATCTTAATTTTTTTGTGGAAAGGCATGTGCACCACACTGTCAGAATTATGGTATGGGGGCTATTGCTTAAGGAAACCTACCCTGACCGCCGTGCGTTACATCCAGGAGGTATGGTGCAACCCCATGTTCTGCCTTATATTTGGACACTCTTCAAACCACTTTTCCAACAAGATAATGCACGACCACATGCAGCCAGAATAACGTTGGCCCATATTGAAGACAATCGAGTAGATTTGTTGCCTTGGCCCACTAGATCTCCTGATCCTTCACCCATAGAACAATTCTGGGATATTATGGGAAGAAGATTAGTCCGTTTATCCCATCCTCCACAGATTCCAGCGGCACTTTAGCACAAGTTGCCTGAGATGAGATACCTCAAGTGAAAATCGACCATTTCATTAGGAGTATGCTCCTACGTGTAACTGAGTGCATGAGACATCGTGAAGGTCCAACTCATTATTAATTTTTCACTTTTTTCCAGTGGTTGGATTTTTCTCAAATTTTAATCGATTACTTAGCTCACCCTACTACATATATATACAAAAAATTGTTGTTATAGATTCATAAATACTGGGTATTCGGTTTTCTATGTCATATAGCTTTTTACCTACTACCACTACTATATCACTTGAAGAATTTGGAGGAGGAATTCTGGAGACTATGTAAGTCGGGTTTGAAGCTGAGCCCGAAAAAATGCCTATTCCAGGATGAAGTCCAATACCTGGGTCATTTCGTGTCGCCTGTGTCTGTCCTCCTTTTTTGTCTACTAATTCTGATTCCATATTAGATGGTATGAAGTACATATTGTAGTCGTCCATGAACTGCTCCCAGTTTTGCCAGAACCAAAGGTTGTTACCACAAGACGGCTTTATCCGTGAGGATTTCGGAAAGTTCTAACATTTGTTGGAAAAACTTTCGGTTTTTGTAACCTCTCCATGAAATTGACAAGGTCGTCCAATGTTGGACTGAAGAGGGAATGCAATTGCACGAAACCCTCCTATGCAGCATTCACACTAGATAGACCTTTTCAATATTTGTCTGGATCCAAACACTGGAGGCCGACAATCAAGGAAACCGAGGATGCAAAAAGAATTAAAACCATACCAAGCGAGATATTGACGAAAAACTGATTTTTGTGACCTTTGACCTTGAATATCTATAGACGCCGACTCGAGATTTCAAGAGACTTTTGAGAATGCCAAAATGATGGTTCTGACAAGTTTTCAGCTTATTATCTCTTATTCCGTAGTTGACCCTTTTATTTGGCTAAGATGACTGGAGTATCGTGGCAAACCAGTGCTGCTTATACCAGGAGTTTTTTGTCCTTGATCCAGTTGCGCGAGAACTGCTAACACTGTCAAGGAACGATCACAGTCAGTTGTCAAATTTCAGGCTTGCATCCAGTTCAAGTGCGTTTTGTTTTGTGAGGATACAAATTCTTGTCAATTTTTCTACAGTTATCTCTT
The DNA here is from genome assembly GCA_958502075.1 of Orchestes rusci. Taxonomy (NCBI): domain Eukaryota; kingdom Metazoa; phylum Arthropoda; class Insecta; order Coleoptera; family Curculionidae; genus Orchestes; species Orchestes rusci. The sequence continues at coordinate 32,232,791 of OY293307.1, forward strand.
CCTCCTAGATCACTATGTAGTAGCTATATTCACGCAGGTGAAGCACGAATTTAAAGCCAAACCAAAAAACTTTCCGGCCTGGTACTTCATATAATACCCCTAGATGACATCTGTCATTCGCAGCTAACTTCATTCTATGTTTTCGTGCGGTGAAGCAAAAACGTATATTTTCAAGCAGTGAAAAATTAATCTTTAATTATGTCCAAACGTTCGTTTTCGGACTCTTTTGAAGGTGATCTCGAAGGGGAAGAAGCTCTTATAATGGAGGAGCTCGAAAAGTGGAAGAATAAGCTGAATATCCTGAAAAAGTCCAAAGAGAGAGCAAAGGTCAACGACCTGCCGATTTCCTTTGAAAAAGTACCTTCTCACTCCAATAATGATAACGTCTTACCGTCTTCGACTAATGATCATGCTTCTTGGTTTGAAGAGGAGTCTGACGATCAAAATTTGGACAATCTTTTGGAAAATGATGTTGAAGGTACTTATTGGATTTGATAAATGTGGTCTAAATTGGCTACTTTGTCATGACCTAATTGGCTTTCTAAGGAAAAAGTAATAATTTAGTCTAAATCGGCCATATTATCTACTAAATCTTCTTAATATGACCTAAATTGGTTATGTTACTCACATAATTATTGTTAACATGGTCTAAATTGGCTATGTTACATACGTAATTATTTTCTTGATGATCCAATCATGTTGGCTTGGGTGATATATTGGTCCGTTAGCTCTAATTCAAAATAGAGCCAAGTTCCTCTGGTTATATGCACTATTTTCCGTTTTCAGAAATTACAATTGAGATAGAAGATGAGCAAGAAGTGGAAGCTCCTAGTTCGGGACCTGCTTCAGCTGGCAATCAAACTCTGGAAAAGGAAAAAATAGAGACAGCTCCATTAACGCCAAATTTAGATCCACAAGTGGAGGAACTTCTTGGAAAAGAAGGTTTGGTGGAAGAAAAACCGGAGAACAATTTACATCCTTCAATTGCAAACAAATGGTCGTTCATTTTGCTGAAGGGACTTACGGATGATATTAAAGAAAAGCTTCTATCAAAATATATTGTGCCATCCAATTGTCTTGCTATGACGGCACCTGAGTTAAATTCCGAAATAAGATGCAACCTAAAGAGAGATGCTCTAGATAGGGATGACAAACAAAGAAATTCTCAGAGGCAATTGTCTACTGTGCTTTCTGCACTTGGACAGGCACTTACTAAGCTGCTGAATTCTTCATCTCTATCCAAACAAGATATGTGGAACCTTATTGAGTACTTGTCAGATGCTGGGCGTCTTATTGCAGATTTGCACCATAGCAAGTCCCTTCATAGGAGATGGTTGGTGTTGGGAATGGGTTTCCAGCAGAAGATCAAGACCAATGTCAGAGATGTTTTGGTTAATGCTTCCATTGACACCTTATTGTTTGGTAAAGACTTGAACGAAAGTCTGGAAAAAGCGAAGATTATGGAAAGAAATAGTTTGTCCATCATTGAGCAGTCCAAAGTGCAAAAGCCTAATTTAAACTCAAGAGGCCCATCTCAACCACAGAGGAACACAAGAAACCCTCCGCAGTCACAAAAAAGGAGGGATGGGCCCCAATCTCGTCAATATCCGGTCCGTCAGACTTCAGCGCCTCGAGCTCCGCAGAATTTCAGGAATGCGAGAGCATCAGGGGGGAAGCAGGACAGGAGGGACCATCGTCATCGCAATTGAATGTAAGCAATGTGACTGGTAGGATTGTTTTTTTCCTAGATGAATGGCGCAACATTTGTAATGATCCTTTAATTCTTTCTTGGGTGGAAGTAGGTTACAAGATACCTTTTCTGCAAAAAGTTTTTCAAAATTATCCACCTTCAGAGCCAGGATGGTCTCGAGAAGAATTATTTAGGTTAAATTCAGCCATTAAGCATTTACTGGAAATTAAAGCTATTTCGCCTTGTGAGCCCTCAAAAAAACAATTTTTGTCAAATATATTCATAGTTCCGAAGTCCAATGGTGGGGATAGGCTAGTACTTAATTTAAAAAAGTTGAATCAATTTGTGAAAACAGACCATTTTTTTCTAGAGGACCGGAGAGTTGCATGTAATCTGATGCAGAAGGATTCATACATGGTTACATTAGATTTAAAGGAGGCGTATTTTTCTATTCCTATACACAGGAATTATAAAAAATTTCTAAGATTCCTTTTTAATGGTAAGCTGTATGAATTTAATTGCTTACCGTTTGGACTTTCAAGTGCTCCTTGGGTTTTCACGAAGCTTCTGAAGCCTGCTCTTTTTCACTTAAGGTCATTAGATCTAATTTCGGTGAATTATCTGGATGACTTCTTATTAATTTCGACTACCTATGAATCTTGTCTAGACAATATTAAGATAACACGTGACACCTTGTCGTCGTTGGGGTTTTTAATTAATGAGGAAAAATCTTGTTTAGTGCCATCTAAGCAATGCAAGTTCTTAGGTTTTCTGTTTTGCTCAGACAAATTAGGTTTGAGTCTTCCTCATGAAAAATGTGAGAAAGTAAGACAGATACTGTTGAAATTTAAGAATACAAAGGTTTGTTATATAAGACAGTTTGCGAAGTTATGCGGAATTTTAGTTTCAATCTGTCCTGCTATTTCCTATGGAGTGGTTTATACCAAAAGCTTTGAAAGGGAAAAATTTTTGGCACTAAAGGAATCCATGTTTAATTATGATCGTATCATGAACATTCCCGAAAATTTGCAGTCAGATTTCAATTGGTGGCTTGCCAATCTTGAAAACCCCTTTTCTAGGTTATTGAATTATCAGTTTTCGATTGAAATATTTTCTGATGCAACTCCAAAAGCTTGGGGTGTAGTTTGCGGAAGGGAAAAAGCGAGGGGTTCCTGGAACAATGAAGAGAGGCTATTTCACATAAATTATTTGGAATTGTTGGCTGTGTTTTTTGGCCTGAAATGTTTTGCCAAGGATTTGCGTAATACTGAAATTTTATTGCGGGTTGATAACACAACCGCGGTTTCATATATTAACAGAATGGGTGGAGTCCAGTTCGAAAATTTAAATAAATTATCTAAGCAGATTTGGCAGTGGTGTCAATGTAGAAATTTGTGGATTTACGCGTCGTATATAAAATCATCGGAGAATTTTGAAGCAGATTTTCAATCTAGGTTGAATACAGAAGAAACCGAGTGGGAGTTGTCGCAAAAAGCGTTTGAGGTTGTTATTAAAAAATTCGGAATACCAGATCTAGATTTGTTTGCTACGAGAAATAATAAGAAATGTTCCAATTTCATTTCTTGGTTCCCTGACCCGGAGGCATATGCAGTGGATGCATTCACTCTGCCTTGGAAAAATATTTTTTTTCTATGCATTTCCACCTTTTAAAATTCTACCTCGAGTGTTGCGGAAGATTTCAATAGACAAGGCAAGAGGAATTTTAATTGTACCATTTTGGCCCACTCAGCCATGGTTTCCCCGTTTTAAGCAGATGTTAGTTTCCGAAATGATAACGTTCAAACCAGATCTCAAATTGCTTTCTTCTGTCGATAGGAAACCTCATCCACTATGGCAACATCTTTCCCTGGTGGCAGGCATTGTATCTGCGAAGCCTTCCGACGAAAGGCTGTACCACCAGATGCATCAGAAATTATGCTTTCTTCCATCACAGAATCCACCTTAAGACAATATAATTCTCCTTTGAAAGATTGGTGGAATTTCTGTACCAACAAGGGACTGGATGTTTATTGTGGTTCAGTGGGTTTGCTTCTGGAATTTTTTACTTTTTATTTTAAACAGGGCAAATCATTTGGATCCCTAAATAATGCGAGGGCAGCTATGAGCCTTATTTTGGGATGTGACATTACAGGAGATCATAGAATTAAAAGATTTTTTAAAGGAAGTTTCAATTTGAGACCTCTTCGTCCTAAATATGATAGTATTTGGGATCCTGAAGAGGTTTTGGTGTTTTTGGAAACTTTGTATCCAAACGAAGAGTTATCCTTTAAGAATTTGACCATTAAGACTGTTACCTTATTATCATTAAGTACTGCACATAGAGTTCAGACTTTGTCGTTAATAAGATTAGATAATATCAAAGAATGTGATGAAGGATTCCAAATAAGAATTCCTGATAGAATAAAGACATCAGGGTTGAATAGGTTGCAACCTATTTTATATGTTACTAAAAATGATAAGACTGAGAGATGCGCTTTCAATGCTTTAAAATGTTATTTAAGTAAGACTGTTACTCTTAGGAAGAATGTTCCAAATCTTTTTTTGACTATTAGTAAGCCACATCATGCTGCGACCAGTCAATCACTAAGTCGTTGGATTAGGCATGTTTTAAGTTTAAGTGGCATTGATCCAATGTATACTGCACATAGTACACGCCATGCTAGTACTAGTGCAGCATTCCGTAAAGGAGTTTCGTTAGAAGTTATTAAAAAGACGGCCTCTTGGTCCGTTGAGTCAACAACGTTTTCCAAATATTATAATAAACCATTACACGAGGATAGGAAGGTTTTCTCGAAGGCAGTATTAGGTTAATTTTTTCATTGTTATTCATGAATTACTAGTTTCGTTCATATCCTTCATGATGTCAAGTAAAGTTGTAGTGTATGATTATATTTTATATATAGTCGTTTTCTGTACAATTTGAATTTTATTTCAAACGTTGTGATGCAAAATTTTGTCACAAAACTACAACTGTAAACATCTACATAGTGATCTAGGAGGAAGAGATAACTGTAGAAAAATTGAAAAATCAAACGAACTTCTTGAGTGAAGTTCGATTTTAATTTTTACTAAGTTATCTCTTCCGAACTAGATCACACCCCACCCAAAATTTGGAAATTGAATATCCCGCCCGTTTTGTTGCAAAATTTCAGACTTTAAACTGAATGAAGTTAGCTGCGAATGACAGATGTCATCTAGGGGTATTATATGAAGTACCAGGCCGGAAAGTTTTTTGGTTTGGCTTTAAATTCGTGCTTCACCTGCGTGAATATAGCTACTACATAGTGATCTAGTTCGGAAGAGATAACTTAGTAAAAATTAAAATCGAACTTCACTCAAGAAGTTCGTTTGATTTTTCAATTTTATGACAACTTTTGACACGTCGGCAGCATGATACTATAACAAACAAGATATGCTCACGCACAGTTTTCGCTGACGTCATTGCGTGTCCGATCGTCAAAATTCATAGGTTACCTAGGTAACTCGGTTACCATGATACTAAAACAAGCAAGATAGACTTTCTCACATCCCCCTCAGAAGTCATCACGTGACCTACCTCAAACCTATACAATGAATGTCTCGCGGGGACATCATGCGTGAGCTCGTTCAAATTTTGACCAGCAAATGGTAACTAGGTAACTTTTTTGATGTTTTAAATCCAACCTCACTCTTGGCTCGCGATGACGACATGCGCGGTTTGGTTCTAATTTCGTCCAGCAATAATTGATCATAACTTTTGTTTTCTAATATCATGCGTCGGTACCATTGCGAAGTCAGTTCAATTCCGGCAGTCATTTTATCACAGGATTGGAATAATTATCGATAAAGATCCTTCTTTCACCAATTGATGAGACATGAGAAGAGTTCAGCAATCGTCTCAACAACAGAAGGAAACCACGCCCAGTGCTTTCCTCAAGCCACCATCAATGAACCAGACGTTCCACACATGGGGGTGACTCCTCCACACTGATGAGGAAGAATACACTCTGGTCAAAAGCAAAAGAGGACATCGAATATAGTAACCAACCACCCATCAATATCCGCCTTACTCAAAGCAAACCAGACAGATATAGGGAAAGGCCAATCTTGGCCTCCATCAACATCTTATCCAGAATTGACAGATGCTGGAGTATCTGAGTGCAAGAAAGTGCGAGTGCCCCTCATTGAAGACTGGTCCACGGTACCTATCCAGACTGAACTGAAAAGCCTGAGAATCCCCCATCCAAGGCATACAATGCTGATAGAAAGTCATTGCCTCTAATTCTGGTATTTCACCCGATAACAGCTGCATGAGTACTCCCAACTCATATGTATCATGTACAATTTCAGGAAAGTGTGCTGACTACAATGAAAGCAATTCGGATAGTCATTCCCACATCAAATAGAAACCAAACAGTGGTATCAGTCTACAGTCATCCATATTGGCGGACCCACTGGTCAAAGACCTTAACGCCAAGCACCTGGAATATGGGTATGTCTAATCACAAACTGGACAGGCAAAACCATCAACAATGCTACTGGAAGTCTGACCAACATAGTGATGCCAGACAGTTGAACGCACATCCCGACTCGTGGACGCCATCCATCACAACCACAATCAGCCCTCAAAAGTGAAGCCAATCGTCTTCCTAGGAGGAAAAAGAAACAAATCAAGAAAAATCACTCCAAGCGCAGGAGATCTATTGCACAAAAGAAAATTCAGACAACTTAATAAAAAAGAATCTCCCAAGTGACCAGTTCCAGAGGACCAGAGGAGATTCCCAGTGACAGCAATAGCAGATCTTACTCTCACTAATCCAGGCAATCCTCGATATACAACATTTCCCACCATAATGGAAAATGAAGGGCATCATGATAAAAGAATCTCTCACGGGCGGAACCACTCCACAGTAGTCTGCTCTTCTCAATCGCAACAATTGTGAATGGGTCATCAGAAAGAGGATTCAAATTGCAGCAGACAATCTCAAAGTGATTCACGATGCTCAATTTGGTTTCAGATTCAACAACTCGACAGTCCAACAGACCACTCAACCGAGTTTGGCATCACGGACGAATCAACAGGATGATGCAGCTCATAAACCTGACCTGATGTCTTCTCCAAAACCGTATACCTTCCAGGTGTTTGCTGAAAACACCCTTTCAGCAATCCGACCAATATCACTACTGTGCAATTTATACACAGTAGACATTCCGAAGTTCACCCAAATCCTGCAATTTGCGAAAGATCTTCTAGATCTAATCAGCTGCTATAAGCTGAAGAAGGATTCAACATAGGCAATCACCATATGGCCAGTAAGAAGTCACAAACTGTCTGGAGGAAGCGTTACGATATTTTGGAAAGCATCAGAGTTTTTACCTACATCCTTTGACCGAGTCACTCAACCGAATTTGTTATATCTTCAAGCAGAAATTAGCCCTGTGATTGCGAACATTTTGGATTATTCATTTTCTTGGAACATTGTGGACCCAACATCCCAGTATTCAGTTGGTTAAGAAAATGGGACCACATATTACATTTCTAGATGTTCTACTAATAAAATCTGGCAACCAGCCAAAGTGCAGAGAACCCAAAACTGATTCATCCAGTAAAAAACGAAATGTTAATATGCTTTTTCGTATACTTACCAGAAAATCCTTAACTCATGACAAAAACGACTTATCATTTGTGAGTACTGGTTCGGATAACTTGTCTAACAACTCAATACCATTGACACTCTCATCCAAAATTAAAGAGATATTCAAGCCAAAAATTGCCGCTTCATCAGCTATACAGTGATGAAACCTTTGTACTACCACATACCGGAAAAACTCATCCCACAAATAACTTGTTAACCAAGAACTATCAAGTATCATAGACTCAATTCCTTATCGTCGACCAGATGCGTTGTGCTAACATGAATGTCCCAACAAACACCGTCTTTTGCCCTTTTGGTTGTCTACTATCTTCAGAGTTATTATAGGTTTGTCACAATAAGTAGGTATAGAGCAGAGTGGGATCTACCATGCTGCTTGATTTTTGAAAAATGGGTCATGGACAAAGAAAAAGAGTGAAGAGTTCCACAAGTTGGAAGATGTTTCAAGAGACGTTGCATCTTTCTCAACAAAGTATTTTTGATGTCCATTCAATCCTTTCCAAATAGTCTTACAAAGTCCTCATGTGCGTCTGGTGAAACCTTAATACCTAGAGAGGTAAGTGGTCATCAACAGGTGCATCATCTTCATATACAGAATGGAACTCTGCTTATAGCGGCTATATAGATTTTTCTTAAATCCAAAAACATGCCATCAAAGATTGTTTATGTGGTTCTCTTTCGTCATGTAAACAAACATTGGGACACCAAAGGGGAGGCGCGGCCCCAAGCAACTTTGTTTTTTCAAATTAAAAGACACCACTTGTGGCATCTCTTTTGAAAGCTCGTTCAAAAAGGAACTCGTCCATAATATTCTTTTTGACATCTGTCAAGCCGTGTGTCAGAAACTTAGTAAAAACAGATGTTGAACCACAGAAGAAACCAACTATACAGAAGCGAAGGCATTTGTCGGCGCCTTTGATCTTCTTGTTCCCGTTTTGAACAGCTGACGATAACACATTTTCACGCTGGTACACTGAAAAAACTTTCTGGCTGGAAAGTTGGTCGCACACTGAGAAAAATTTCTTTTATTTTGAATGTTTGATTTTCTTGTCATTACAGTATTCTTACTTCTGTTTCATGTTATTATGGCAAATCAAATTAGAAAATTTTGATCGATATTGGTCTGAACTATGGAAAAATATGATTTTAAAGAAAAATCTCGAGAAAAATTTTTCTTTTAATAACTTTTTAAGCTTCCAATGTCCAATGTTCCTACCTATTTTCTTCGCATTATCTTTGAAGTTGTCGGGAAGAGAATTGAATGACTTTTGAGAGTTCGAAAAAAGTGAATAAAGGTTGTGGTGATACCTACCTTCTTATATTTTTCAGTTTCTTCAAGGTTACGGATTATTGATCGACAGACTGGAAGCTTCACAATATAGTTTTTAGTTTTTTTGATACACCAGACACTGAACTGGACCAAAGAACCTCAACACAAATAAACACAAGTACACAAACCACAAAAAAACACAAGATACTTATTGATAAACAAACAGATCGAACATCGAAGCAACGCTTCATCTACCTATTGTCATCTAACGCTTCTTGTAATCTGACAGTATTGTCCGTTGTGTAATGGCGGACTTGATCATGCGCACTGAAAATTGGCACACGAAAATTGTAGAGCCTTCGCTTCTGTATAGTTGGTTTCTTCTGTGGTTGATATATTTAATGAAAAATTGCATTAACAATAACATTATCACTGTAATGTCACATTTTTAGCGTAGCACATTTTTGAAAATGTGCTCATTAACCTGTTGACCCAGACCCAACCGATGGTAGAGCTTTTCCCCTACTCTTCCCAAAACTTCTGGCGTGATTGAACTTATCACTACTGCCCGAATTCTTGCCTTTAACTCCTACATATCCATATGTCTTGTGACATAGACCTTAGCTTTTAAATAGCCCCATAAATAAAAATCTCAGGGTGTAAGATCTGAGGATCTGGGAGGCCACTCTATAGATCCTCGTCGCCCTATCCACCCATTTGGAAATGCGGCATTTGAGAATTCCCTGACATTTCTTGCAAAATGGGGAGAAGCTCCATCTTGTTGGAAAAATATTCTCCGGTCTAGATCTCCACCATCAGAAAATATTCTTTGTAGTTCTGGTATCAAAAATGTTTGAAGGAAATTTAAATACAGAACTCCATTTAAAAAGAGTGGACCAATTACTAAATAGTTCAACATCAGTTTTTACAAAATTTCTGATACACGGTTTGTCAAAAAAAATTTTATGGACGAATTTATTTTTGAGCTTTCAATAGAGGTGCCACAAGTGGTGTCTTTTGATTTGAAAAAACAAAGTTGCTTGGAGCTGCGCCTACCCTTTGGGGCCCCACATTTTTTTACATGACGAAAGTGGACTAGATAAAAAATCTTTGATGGCATGTGTTTGGATTTTAGAAAAATCTTATTTACTGGGCCGCTATAAGCAGCGACCAGCAGCGTTCCATTTAAAGTCTCCACCCTGTATATTTGGGAACGGGATAAAGTAACGACTTGTTTGTGAAGCTATATTCTGTTCTAGTTAAGTAACAATGACTTGATTTCTCTACTTGTTTATAAAATATGTTATCATAATATATTATTGCATACAACATGTTCTGCTTACTCTACTAAACAAGTGTATTGAGACTCAACAACTTTTACAATGTAATTGATTTACAGGATTTCCTAATGATTCCTTCTAAGCTATTTTCCTGCTCTGTGACTATTTCTTTCTCAAAAATAACGAGAAAAAAAAAGTTTATTTTATATACCTATTCTCATGATCTAATTTAACTGTTTTTTATGAACCTCTATAGGTTTATTTCAATATTAGGTGCCCTATCATCAACAACTAAGTGAGGACCTGAATACAATGGGTCATATTTCGAACCAGAGTTATTTTTCATCAAAATCTGGTCTCCATTTTTATAAATAACAAGACTTTTTGTCATATATCACTTTTCTTTTTGCATTTAGTCAATTGAATTTGACTTGCTATCAGAGCAACCTATACTTGAGTTCAAACGGATAGTTGATTGATCGAAGCATTGTGTAAAAAACATGAAATCAAGAGTGAATCAAGAACATTAGTATCAAGTTCCACATCGTTTATTACCTTCAAACTAACGTCGAATGATCAGATAGATATTCGATAAATCAATTCAATAAATTTAAATTATATAATATTAAATATTACAGAACAATTGAAGAACTCTAGACCAGAAAAAAAGAAAAACGTCTTGATTTGGTATGAAACTATAGTTACCTCGTTTCAGCTCACAATTTGACTTAATAGGCATAAAAAGCGATCAGGTCTTGAACTCGAGACAACTATATCCCATTTACGACATAAATGAGGTTATAAGATAATTTTCTTGTAGGTTATTCAATATAGTTACAAGTAGCTGAAAATAAATACCAAGGTATAAGTCTGAGCTTACTTGAACATAACCAAAAAACTGCCTTGAAGGACACGAATATATTTTTTCTGAAAATTAGTTGTCCTCATATATACCAGTCTGTCAAGTTATAACACAGGTCGGTATCTAATCAATTCAATGATTCTTTGTTCTTTTCTCAAATTAATGCCGCACTGTTTTTCTTAATCTATGTAGCTCTGTTGACACTCAGCGTCCAGTCTTCTAATGGAATCGAAAACACCATCGGATATCATTTGAACTTGTGCTTGAGATTTGACCAGCGACTGATCAACCAAAACGCCTACATGCAACCTATCGTTGTAGCTCAAGATCGATATGCATAGCCCTGAAATATTACCATTAGAAAATTAGTTAAGAAAACAAGGAGACTCACCTACACCTCTAGTGTTGGGAACAAGAGGTATGACCTTTTCCACTGTACATCCATCCAACATATTCAATTGTGATCCTCCAGGAATATTCGAAATAATCACAGTTTGCCTTCTAAAGCCCATACACGGTTTTTGCATAAAAAAAGGTAAGTTACCCAAAGCGTAGCCGCTCAAGAACTGTAATATCTATGCGATGTTGAGTAGGAAGTTCTAGATTCATACTTACCAAGCTCTCAGTATATTTCTCTTTATTTTTAATAATTTGACAATTGGATGTCAACAATTCGATGAGATTTTCACTTGTGGGCTGCCTGTACATGATAAATGATGTTTTATTTTCCAAAACTACAGGTTCTAAAGGGTCGATTTGTGGTGATTTCAGTAGTACTGCCATCAATCCTGTTATGGTATCTGGAACTTCACTAGAATTCTACGCCTCAAGGTAAGACTGACCCATGCAGTGACCATCACTCACCTTGATAAAATATCTCGTCAAACTATCATGGATTGCGGTACATACAACCGACGCGAAATTAGTGTTGGTGTGTGATTTGACTTTTTTGATCAGAGCTATATATTGAGCATCTTCTTCAGTTGACCATGCAACAACTTTTCTAGTGGAGTAGCCTCTATGGTAACCATGAAGAGAGTTATTGTCATTGGGAATCAAATGCGTTTGGATCATAACTCGTCCCATTGCTAGGAAGATGAGGTCCAGCCACAACAGCAAAGTCTGGACGATGTCCATCTTTAAGAACATTCAGGTTGTCTAAAGGGAATTTGATCTTACCGTCATGCGGGGTTTTGATAGTTTACTGAACACTTCAGTGCCATAGTTTTGGGCAGAGTCGTCGCCGGATAATTTGATGAATAGTGCAACAAGGGACGTCCCGTCACAAATACAATGATGTGTTCGTATCACCATCACATATCGATTTTTTTTATTGGCCAACGGCACTGTGCTTATGTGGATGTCCCAGTAGACTCCATCGTTGAAGTTGTCAGCAGCCGATATTTTGGCAGCGAACTCTTTGAGAAAGTCTTCTGTCAAATTAGTACTATCCGGTGGAGTCAGAGGCTGGATGATGTCAGAAACTCGAACCTCGTTTTTCAGCCAGTAGGCATAGCCTCCAAACTGTTGAACTCTGCTTGTCAGTTTCATGTATTGGTCAGGGCATCTGAAAATCTTTGGAAAACAGTGTACTAAGTAGGTATAACCCACTAGAACCCAAACCTTTTCTTCCAATATGGTTTTTAAAGTGTCATTCATATCCAGTTTTTCTTTTCTCTTGACATACATTACGGTAGTGACGTAGCACTTGGACGAATCGGGGGCCAAAAAGGCCATATCAGCTCGTTCCATTAGACCTCCATATTTTGGTCCCACTTTAATCATGAGTATTATATCGATCACTTTACGATATACGCAGAAAAATATAGCAGTTGGAATAAACATCAGCCATGATACACAGTTTATGATGAATTGAGTGATAAGTGAGTAATTTGTTGTCGTCTGTAAGAGAAAATCATTGATAAATGTGGGGACCTCACGGATAAAAACGCGGTACTCCTTCAATAGAAAAGGCCATCAAAGACCATATTCCTGGTTCTTACATTTCAAAATCGGGATGGTTAAAAGTGAGCGTGTACCCAGGATCTTATGAAAATATTTGAAAGAAATTGTGGGGATCTTGAGCCAATCTGTCTCCTTATTTCCCTCCTCTTTGGGTGACTTCGCCAGCCTGTACGGACTTTCACGATACAGCCGCCAATAGTTAGTCCGACCAATACCTTCACTAAACATCCATTTCAATGGCAGAACAGACCCGGTCACTTCCATAGAGTAACATCTTAACATCTGCGCTTTACAAGGAGTGGTGATCGATCACTTACTGCAGCATCGAGACAATGCGTCGCGACATGCATTGGCTTGCATAGTACCAAAATAACCGTTGTCATTGGTAGGTAAACAAACTCTTCTGCCTGCGGGTATTTCAACGACCTATATACCTTGTGCTTCGACTTCGAGAACACCAACTAACCTCGTCTCCGACATCCTTAAGGATGGGACAGAAAACCGATTCCGATCGGAAGTCTGCTGGAGATGTGGAGAAGAAGACTATCCAAGAGCAAAGTGTCGACATTACGCGAAGCTCTTCTGCTCCAGGTGATCTGGTGGTTTGTGAAGGTAGAGAGATCCTGTTCTAGTTCGAGGTCAGTTCATCAGCACTGGCCCAACCATACTTCGATCTAACCCAGTGGCGGCTCGTGGAGTGTAGGTATGGGTGTACACACACGACTGTAATCAGACCAATGTTTGCGTACGGAGGTGGACTAGAAAAAAACAAGTGACAGCCTGTCCATCACTGGCGCAATGAGATCCACATAACAATGGCAATGCAGGTGCTGCTGTGCCTACCGCCTCTTGATGTTTTTGAGGCAGAAAGAAGAGCTATTGGTTACATGCCAAGGATCTCTGGTGCGGAAGAAAGTGCGGTCCGGGAAATGCTCGAGAATTTCAGGAGGCTATCACAATACAGCCTCTGGTGGAGTACCGAACTGATGCCCTGATTCCGCGCTACATTTTCAAAATAGCCTGACATCGATATAGGCGGCTAAACAGAAGAGAATAGAGTCTCGAGTATACACAACTACACAGACGGTTCACAGGGTGAATGTGGTGCTGGCCTGGGTGTGTTTATACCAGAGCTCAACCTAAAAATTAGCTCTAGACACGGGGGCAACTGTCATCCAAACAGAATTTCTTGGCATTTTATTGTAAGGGGCCATACAAATAGTAAAGGAAAAGGTACTGGTCAAAAACAATATCTTCTTTACCGATAGCAAACAAGTTTTGCTATCCTTGAACAAAAATAAAATAACATCCAAACTGATTCTAGAATGTCATCAGATTCTGCAGTCGGTCTCCAAAGAGAACTTGGTCACAGTATCCTGGATTAAGGGAATCAGGAGAAATGGAAAAGCGGACAGTTTGGCGCGAAAGGGAGCAAAAGGAAAACCATGTTCTTCTGTCCTCAAAGACCTTTAATTGCAGAATTAATGAACTAGTAGAGGTTCCAAGGGAAAGATGGGAGACACGACGGTCCGGGCATCCGAGTGCCGCTATACACGCGCGAAAGGAGTACCTCCTTGGGCTTTCGCGGCGCAACCTTAGAAAACTCTCGGAAATGCTAACGGAAATTTGTGAGCTGAATAAATACCTCCACAATTTGGGTGTGGCGGCAGATCCAACTTGTATGGGGTGCCACGAGGATAACGAGAGTCCTCAGCATGTCCTTCGCCAGTGCCCAGTTCTCGTGAATATCAGAGAATCCAATATGGTGGAAATATGGCCTGACTTGGCCTCAATCGAGGTATGCTCGGCCGCCACAGTCTTGAACTATATTAGGGCTGTCGGCTGGATATAATATGATTTTAACTAACTTTGGAAGATGTAGCATGGCTTGGCTGGCGCCATCTCAATTGCCCACTCAATGTGTGGTTTAACAAGAAAGTACTTACTCTTTTGTACCGATCGAGAAAAAATGCCACGGGATATGAAATAAAACATTGTACGATACACAGTCGTGAAATGTCATTCTTGTCTAGAAATTCAATTAAAAAAACTTGACTTGTACTTTAATAAGTCATTTTCCGGCCTAGTAAAGTAGATTAGTATCTTTTTCCCAATTCACTTTATAAGAATTTCCAACTGTCTTCGGAAAGTGGTATTAGCCAATTATCATGAACTATTTCTCGGATATTGGTCCATACACAACAGAAATGTTCCAAAAATGGTGTACAATCCTGGAATTTGCTTTTCTGAGTTTCATAAAAATTTGGAATTCATCAGCTCTAACTGCAGAATCTACCCCATGTCGACACGTGCAAATTATTAAAAAAAAATTACCCATTGTTTCAAAAACCAGGTGGAACGTAAAATCACGGAAGCCACTCTTTATCTTGAAATAAGGTCTAAATGAATTGGATAAAGATTGTTAAATGTCATGGAATCATTTTTGTCTTTGTCAGAATGTGAAAACACGGTAACAACCCCCTATATATTGGGTCAAAATTGAAAAAAAGAAATTTACCTTAACTTTCATACAACTATACTTTTCATTGTTTTCAACGAAAATTATTCATCATTTTCAAACCTTGAAAACCAATGCTACAGTATTAAAAAAAAATCAAAATATGTATTCAAATAGAAAAAATACCTCCCTGACTTTTGAATCTATCATCAATAGTGTCTGATTTTTTGAGAAAAGTAGGCATCCAATACCGGTCAAACTTACGTCAAGGATAACTATCATTGTTGATTTTTTCCAACGAAAAAAAAAACGAGATTAGGTCGCTTAAATACAATGGGTGTTTTTTTCGTAGAATGCTGAGCCTTTTTTTATTTAGTTTAATTTTTCGCACTTTCCGTTAGATGAATAAGAACCATCAGCAAATAAAAACGAATTCATCAAACTAACAAAAATGAATTGTAAACCGGTTTTCTTGGAGTAGCATATTTACTTACCATATTCACATCCGACCAGCACTATTTGTAAACTGAATCACATCGATTAACAATAGGTCAAAGATGAATAATTTTGTTTTTTTGCAATCGTTAACTTTCGATGGTCGGCTGTATTCGAATCGAATGGGAATTACTTTTTGTTCGATGCACCTATTATCGGCACTTTAAGCATTTAGTTGTACTTCAGACTTCCATAAAAAATATGTAGCAGGGAGTTATAGTTTTGAAAATCTCTCAGAGTTGAGAGTCACATAGAACGATTATTCATCTTTCAGATCTGAAAAAAATAGATTTGATTAAAAGTGAAAAACACCATTGGCTCCTGAGAATGAAGCAAGTTCCAATTATTGGCACAGACATAATTGTACCAATTACCGGCAGGTCTTGAAACTTCATTGAAAATCAAGTGAACTTTAAACGTGTTTTTACATGATCAAATTTGAAATGAACAATTAACTTTACATAAAAAACAACCCTTAACGTAAACCGAGACATAAAAACACCAAGAATGAAATACTGAAACTTCATCGATTGCGAAAAGACCACGTCCTCCGTGTTTTTGCTCCCACTTCATTCTCTTGGAGATGATTTTCACAGCCGATGTTCTTTAGTGAGCATCCTTACCTTCGAGTTCGTGTCAGTGGCTTTCCACCATACCAAGGCTCCGTGGGTGATTATGAGTCTCACGAGCGCTGTATATATCCAGTGTCCCATATATACAGGGTGTCCCAGCAAGGGTGGCCACCGGCCATATCTCAGAAACTACTGGACCTAAAAGTTCAGGAAAAAAAAATTATCACTAAAGTGGCCACGAGAAAATGCTGGGAAATATTTATAACTTCGAAATTTTTCCGCTAGGGGGCGCAATCAAAGCTTGAATATTAAAATTCGAAATTTCTCCGGAAATTCTCAGATTGAGGTATATCTTTATCAACATGGTTAGAAAACCTAGACAATTTCACGTCTTTTTGGTACAGGGCTCATTGGCGTACCGATCTTCGTGTGAGTAGGGGAAGGTAGTGAAAGTGTAATTGTTCAAGTGGCTGTAACTTATAAACGACTTGTCCGATTTTGTTGCGTATAGGCTTGTTTGGAAGATGAATGTGAGTACTTTCGTAAATCGTATCCAGTGATGCGTGATTGTCTCCAGAAAAGTTGCTAGAAGGCGTAATTTGAATTAAAAACTGTTATTTTCGTTTCACCTCAAAAATTTAAATGGTACGGTATAATTCTGATAACAGAATCGAAATGAAGATTAAATTTACAAGAAAAAACCTCCAAACCGCAGGTTGATATCTTTTCTCGTTGTCGAGTTATGGCCGAGAAAATAATTTTTGACACTCGAAAAGTTGTTTGTTGTGTAGTTCTATTTAACTTTATAAATGTTCGAATTGTCCTCCATCTTGTAAAATACATTTCTCAATTCTGTGCCTACAAATAGAAACAGCTGTTTCTATTTCAATTGGTGCAATGGAATGTATAGCATTCTCAATCCGCTCAATCATATTTTCTCTTGTGGTGGGACGAGTTTTGTAAACGATGTCCTTGATTCGTCCCCACAAGTAATAGTCCAACACAGTTAAATCGGGGGATCTCGGTGGCCATGGTAACAAACTGCCTCTTCCAATCCAGCGATCTTGATAACGGTTGTTTAAAAAATCACGAACTCTCCGTGCATAATGAGCTGGGCAACCGTCATGTTGGTACCACATGGACATCCTAAGACCAATGGGAACATCTTCTAAAAGTATTTGCAAGTCATTTTCTAAAAAGTTTAAATATGATTCACCATTTAAATGGCCATCAATAATATACGGCACCATAATTTTGTTTCCTAACACTCCGCACCAGACGTTTACACTCCACCAGTGTGGGTTTTCCCGCGACCAAAAGTGCATGTTATGCAAATTAACATTTCCAGAACTAGAGAAACGGGCTTCATCGGTCCATAAAATTTGGGAGAGGAATTGAGGATGTTCGTTGCACATTTCTCGAAGCCAATAGCAATGGTCTAGTCGCCTGTTAAAATCATCTTCTGATAGAGCTTGGTGTAAGGAAAGATGGTATGGACGAAGTTTGAAGTCTCTTAAAATTCGGAGCACTGAAGAACGACTTAATCCTAGATGGTGGGAAATTTCTCTTGTGCTCAAATGCGGTGAAGCTTCCACGTAAGCGAGAACGTTTATAATATTGTCTTCATGGTTTCTTACCGGACGTCTTCTGATTGGAACTGGATTGAGCTGTACACTTCCCGTTGTTCTTAAACGTATTGCCATTCGCCGAAATACCTTTCTGCTGTAGTGCCTTCGTTCAGGATACCTTGCAGCGTATTCACGTACCGCAATCGGAGCATTTCCAAAACATTGAAAATATACGGCGAGCATATCAAAAGCCTCGGCATTGGTGTAAGACATTTTAACAGAGAATGTTAAAATGATAATTAAGAGATTGTTATGATTGCAATATCTGTTTCAATTATCTCCATGAAAACCCGCCAATGTTTTTCCACAGCTACCTAGATTTTTTTTCAACCCATCATTGCAATATTTAATACATAATTAGATTGGGATTTATGCTCATCAAAATAATTTTCATTTATTATGAGTTTTGTTCTATTGAAATAACAAATGAAAACATCAAATTTTACATAATTTGGACTAGTTATTATTATTGAAGCCAAAAAAAAAGCAGGTTGCAATAGAACTACACAACAAACAATTTTTCGAGTGTCAAAAACTCTTTTCTCGGCAATAACTCGAAAACGAAAAAAGATATCCACCTGCGTTTCAGAGGTTTTTTCTTGTAAATTTAATGTACCTTTCGATGCTCTTATCAGAATTATACCATACCATTTAAATTTTTGCGGTAAAATGAAAAACACTGTTTTTAATTCAAGTTACCCCTTCTAGCAATTTTGCTGAAGACAATCACGCACTACTGGATACGATGTTCGAAAGTACTCACATTTATCTTCTAAACAAGCCTATACGCAACAAAATCGGACAAGTCGTTAATAGGTTACAGCTACTTGAACAATTACACTTTCACTACCTTCCCCTACTCACACGAAGATCGGTACGCCAATGAGCCCTGTACCAAAAAGACGTGAAATTGTCTAGGTTTTCTAACCATGTTGATAAAGATATACCTCAATCTGAGAATTTCCGGAGAAATTTCGAATTTTAATATTTAAGCTTTGATTGCGCCCCCTAGCGGAAAAATTTCGAAGTTATAAATATTTCCCAGCATTTTCTCGTGGCCACTTTAGTGATAATTTTTTTTTTCCTGAACTTTTAGGTCCAGTAGTTTCTGAGATATGGCCGGTGGCCACCCTTGCTGGGACACCCTGTATAATGCATTGAGGCCCCTCTTCATTCTTGCCTCTGTGTCTCTTTTCCAGGAGAGCTTTGAGTCTGGGATGATCCCTAGGTACTCTGCCTCATCAAAAAGCCTAAGAGTTTGTTCCCCGAATGTGGGCATTTTACTGTTGGGCACCTTGTAATTCCCTGTGAACAGTACTAGATTTGTCTTATCCAGGGATTACTCCAAGACCATTCTGTCCTGCCCATTTGGAAAACTCCTTCAATGCAGATCTCATGATTTCACTGACAGTTGACAAGCTTTTGCCCACTACCAGGATTGCCATATCGTCTGCATTCTGCATATGCAGAATAAAGATGGTATTATTCTTTGTTCTCTGAAGGTTTTCAAGAACGAGTTTACTACGATCAACCACAATAGGAGATAACTCTTCCTTGTGGTGTTCCTCTTGTTGTTCTTTTCCTTATAGAACAATAATCCTGCTTCTCAGCATTTTTATTGCCCATCAGTTGATGATGAATGGTTCTATATTCATCCTTTCCATTTCTCTTTCAATGGCCTCGGTCGTGGCATTATTGAATGCTCCCTCTTTGTCTAGAAACGCGCCCAGCGTGTACTCTTTGTCATCGAGAGATTTTTCGATTGTTCTCACAACTTCATGCAAAGCGCTGTTAGTTTACTTACCATTAAGGTAAGCATGCTGATCCAGACATTGCATTTCTATCTTAGTTGATTCTCTTATGTGCAGGTCAATCAGCTTTTCCAGTGTTTTCAGCAAGAAGGGTGATAGGCTGATTGGTCTGTAGTCTTTCGGAGTTGTATTATTTGATTTTCACGATTTTGGTTTTAAAACAATTTTGACTTCCCTCCATCTACTGGGTGTGTATCCAAATTGGAGACAATCAGAGTATATTTCTACCAGGTCCTCTGATATACTGTCGAGGGATTTCTGTAACATGATTGGCATTATTCCGTCCGGCCCCGCCACTTTATACGGCTCGAAACCGTTCACTGCGCACTTTACCTTTTCCCTCGATATCAACCTTCTCATGTGTTATCGTATTTGGCATCAGTTAATGTTCGTCAGAACTGCTGATTTCTGCTACGGTATATCCTGGAAGTGCGTCTCCATTAAATGTTCCAGTGTCTTATTGCAGGGTTCTGTCCATGAGTTACCTGGCCTTTCTATGCTTCTTGGAGTCACCATTTCCTTGAAAGCATCTTTCTTAGCCTTGCAGAGCCGTTTGTATCCATTATATACTCGCAGATGTCTTGTCATGAGTCTCGTTTGGCCTTCCTGTTTACACTTTTGTATCTGTTAAAGCTGGTCTTGTATTCATTCAAGTCCTTCTCTGTTTCATTTCTCTTTGCTTAGTCAAAAAGCCTTTTTGTCTTGTCCCTTATCTGTCTCAGCTCCGCTGTCCACCAGGAAGACATGGTGCTTTTGCGTAGGTGACTTAAGGGACATGATTTGTGAAAGGCTTTCTTTAGTTGCTCCTCCAGCTTCGCCGCATTATCCTCTATCTTCTCTTTGGTAAGTGATATCACAAGGTTGGTGGTTAGTATAAACCCTAAAATTGACTCACCTCTGTTGTTGATGTCACTGCGCTGCCCCACTGCTTGTGATGACCATTGGCATCGCACATATTTGATAAATAAGATCATGAATTCCGCACGACCTAGAAAACTGTTACCTAATTTGACAGTGACGGACATTTTTTTGGAGTCAAAAGATCGCAAAACAACCCTCTTTTCTCTCATCTAACCATCGCACCCTATCACCAACAGCTTTCCTTTTCTCCTTGGCGTTGTGGACTCTAGTTCGAATTGCTGTCGGTTCAGGTTCATCATATGGCATGTATGCAGACGCTAGAATAAGCGGTTGCTCATTCTTTTGCTCGCATGTTACCAGTGTCAAGTCACCTGTACTAGGCTGTGAGGTAAGGCTAAGATTCAGTGTCTTCTTTGCAAGTATACAGGTTCTCATTTCACTTACCGACGGAGAATGATATTGATGGTAGTCTTACGCTTTTAATACTTGAATTTTGCCTCTATTGAGTCATCTTCATTGGATCAGCGCTATGTCTACCTTATTCTCCGTCATAAACAGCACTAAGTCCTCCGATGTCCGATGCCGCTCCGCAGTGATGCAAATTGATTTGCACTGCTTGCAGCTTCAGGTTCCTTGGTGCCATCTTTCTTTTCCTTGGAAACCTCGCTTTCAGAGTGCCTGACCCGAGCTTGATGCTCCTGTTGTTGCTCTTCAGTATCCCGAAGGTATCGTACTCCACCGTGCAGACGATATCATTTCCTGACCCAAACTTGAGGTTTTTGCCTTAGGCTCTGGTTTTTTGGAGTTTGACTGTTCCCCAGGGGTTAGAGTGTGTCTTCCTCTTGTGGCTGACGACTCCAGAGCCTGTCCGCTCACTCTCTTCCGCCGTTGCCGAGCTTCCGGGTAGCCCGGCTCCTTCATTCGAGGTGGAGCTCTTCAACCCCAGAAAAGGAAGATGTGGGAGTCTCTGTCCTGTGGATTTTTCCCCCTTCCCTTCCACCGCTATCTATAGGGGCTACAGATTCCTTAGGGTATCTCTCTTGGTCTGGTCTCTCTCCATCGACCTGTCCGGCATGCGTGACCCAGCAACCCCAGTAACCCAGCTACCACCAGCATAGACATCAGAATCGCTGAGACTCGTAGGCCCCTCCACCCCTGCCGATAATATAGACGGACACCAATATAGAGGTATCCATTACTGGCACCTCTATTTTATCAAAAATCAATATCCCAAAATTAATCGTATAATGATCCTGACTACTCACCAAAGTCACTGCCAAATGATATTACAATTTTTCGAAGAAAATCAATTCAACACACACCACCTTCCTAGCCAAAAAAACAAAGGAACATCAGCCTTGAGTGGACATACATAATATGCAATCTGTTATCAAAGTTACCCATAAAACTTTAAACTTGAATTTCACCCATTTGTCTTCAAAATTGTATAATATTCTATCATTAACAATTTGAAATATACAGGGTGTTTCAGAATAACATGCTAATAATAAAGGGGGTGATTCTTGGGCTCATTTTAAGAAAAAAAATTCATATGAACGTATATCCTAAAAAAATTTTCTATTTCCCAAAAAATATGCAAACCAAAACCCGCATGGACGGCACTGGTCAGAATAATTAAATTGTTGGTGCATCAAAAAATGAGTATTAATGCCTAAAATACATGACCCAAATTTCATAAAGATATCTACAGTAATGACAAAGTTATTGTAAAAAAAGTATCTATTTTTTAAAACTTTGACACCCTGTATCTCAAAAGTTAAGGCGTTTAGGACATACGTTCATATGAATTTTTTTTCTTAAAATGAGCCCAAGAATCACCCCCTTTATTATTGGCATGTTATTCTGAAACACCCTGTATATATAATGAAGAACTTCAGTAATAAATCTCGATTGTTCATATTTGAACATGCAGAGATGTTTGAGAGAATGCTGCATTGATATTTGATGGATTTATACTTATTATTTATACTCTACTATTTATATTTATTTATTCATCTATATTTTTGTATAGGGTAGCTCGTAAAATAGATAAATAATAAAGACGAGAATATGAGTATGTCGTAAACCATAGTCGTATAGTATTGAGAAAAATAATTTTCATAGGAAATAATATTTTCACAATGCTCATACAGACATTCAGTTTTCTTGGTGCAATGAGAAGAGAGGAATGTTGAACAACAAACACTTAAAATACGTCAATGTTATTGGAAAAGATATTCCGGAATATGTTGAATTGAATATCATTGTTTCCCGCCAAATCAACTAGGTGATCTTCTGAGGGATGATAGAGAAAGAAACATAGAACCGAAGACCACAAATTCTCCACAATCTTATTATTTCCAGAAATGCAGCTAGTGTACCGATAATACCGTCAGTGTCGATAATAGGTGCATTTACCTTATATTCTAATCTTTGCACTATGATAGATCAACTGTAGGGTCCGTGGGAGCAGTGAATTTTTTCTAAACTGGTTTGAAAGGATCGATCTACCACCGATTTGGTTAACTGTATTTTAGATGCTGGTTCTAGCGAAAATCCTAATTCCACATTAAATTGTATTTATTTCATTCATATTTTTTGATAGATATTTCGAGATCTTCAGATTTGAGAATCTTGTGGTTTAGATTTTTTAATTTTCTTCCTTTTTCAAACATTTTGTATGTAAAGATAATATATAAATAAAACATAGAAATACATTGTCTGCTTTTAAAAATTCAAAGCATGAGTTTGAGTTGGTAGGAAAAAAAATCTCTTTATTCCACTTTTTTGAAATTTTGCAATATGTACATCAAAACAAATTTTGGAATCCACAACCGATTTTCATTTATGAAATTTTTCAAAAGAATAGTACCTGATCATTGGCGATATTATCAGGAAAACAAAAATGTTGTCTTGAAAAGTTCATAGGTTACCCATTTTTTTTTTTGGAGATAAGTGGGTTTTATTTTCACCAGTGAGTGGATACTTTTAACTGGGAAACACAATTATTTTTTCTCTCAGCAAATACTTTTCATAATAGTGTGTACGTGATAATATTGACAATAGTAGAATTCCCTTGTTTTTGTTTACATTAATAATTGAATCAATATCAAACAGCCTTCAACATTAGGTTTAGCAAAGTCGATTTTGTGGAATGTTATTGCTGCAGGGTTCATCACAATATTATGTAAATGATGTCTTGTCATCAAATTTGCAATATTTTAAAGACTGTAACCCTGACCCAAATATCTTATATATTATTCAATAAAAAAGTTTTCAATTATTTGAAGTGTGCTTCATGAAAATACGGCCAGCGAGAGGAAAATAAAATAAAACACAAACAAAAATGATTTAAAAGAAAAAAAAAATCTGTGTTATTATTATCTTATATATAATGTATAAAAATGAAAATCTGTATGCCTATTTCGCTGAGGGTTTTGAACCGTAGCACAGAATTATCTGAAAATTTACACAGTCATTAGTCTGTTGTCTGTACGCAAAGATGGTTTAGGAAAAGAGAAATAAAAAAATTAAAAATAGATAAAAAAAATAGAAAAATGAAAAAATAAAAAAAACATGAATTGGAAAAAATTTAAAAAAAATGTGTTATCATGTAGGTTCTATCGGGTATATGGCCAGCGGGAAGAAAAAACAATAAAACATGAAAAAAATGAATTTAAAAGAAATAAAAAAATCTGTGTTATTATTATCTTCTTATATATGTGTCACAGTAAAACCTGGTAATCAGTGAAAGCTAACTGTTACTAGGAAAAGTAAGCTTTTCCTGATTTGGAAACATTTAGCTAGTGAAAGTTGAATTCGATCGACTTCATCATACTTTTACTAGTAATTGTTAGCATTCACGTAACTTTTCTAGTGAAAGCTGCTACACTGAAAATTATTATCGTAATTATAAATATCCTTATTGATCCGAGTTGGAATTCGCCGACAGAAAATACGAGACTTATGATTCGCAGGTGTACAATGTGAACATTGTTCAGATACCGTATTATAGAAAATACTCAAGTATTCTCAGTAGGGGTTAGTCTGGGTTAGTTTGGGTTCGTTTGAGTTAGTTTGGGTTAGTTTGGGTTTGGCAAAAATTTTGATGTCGCGTGAGCGACATCATTTAGTGCCTCGTGCACCTTGGGTTAGTTAAATGGCGAAAATAAGTTTTAACAAGAACTTTTCCCAACTGCTTTCAGTAAAAGTTGATTTGATAAAGTTTCTCCAACATTCACTAGTGAAAGTGTACAATATTCTTCAAAATTCAACATTTCCTAACGGATCAAGTGATTGCTAGCATCAACTAGTAAAAGCTAGCTTTCACTGAATTCCCAACATTCACTGTAACATATGCAATAAATGTGAAAGTCTGTGTACTTCTAACGCGAAGGCTTTTGAACAAATTATCTGAAAAATTGCACAGTTATTAGCCTCTACCCAAAAATTGTTTGGGAAAAAAATTAAAAAATAAAAAATTTAAAAATAAATAAAAAAGGCTGTGTTGTTAATATTATGTAGGTTCTATGGGGTATACGACCAGTGGGAGGAAAGAAAATAAGAATAAAAAAAAATACATGGATTGGAAATCTTAGATAAATGTGAAAGTCTGTGTGCTGTGTGTTTCTTTTCCTAACACTTTTGAACCTTAGCACAAAATCGTCTGAAAATTTGAACAGTTATTAGCCTCTACCCAAAGATGATTTTGGAAAAAAAAAATGAAAAAAAAAATTGTGTTGGTAATATGTAGGTTCTCTGGGGTATACGATCAGCGGGAGGAAAAATAATGAAAAAAATACATAAATTGAAAAAACTGAAGAAAAATGTGTTGTTATTATGTAGGTTATATGGGGTATAGAAAGAATTATAACATAAAAAAAATGAAATGAAAAAAAAAATCTGTGTTATTATTATCTTATTTATAAACTGACCTAAGCCCGACGCAGGCGGTGCCGCGGGTTTAGGCTAGTCCTCTATATAAAAATGAAAATCTGTATGTTTGTGTCCTTATAACTCAAGAACCGCAGAAAGAAGTTGAATGGAAATTTGCAGTTACCAGTTTAATCCGGGAATAGTCCAAGGGCATGGTTTCATTCGTCAAATCATAGCTGATTTTGAGAAATTAAGATTTTTATTAAAATTTTTGATAACAAATGACTTTTGTCAGCATTTGCCTTTTCCTTCATTTATGGAAAATGATAGTAGATTTCACATCTGAAGTTGAGGCATGTTCTATTGGTACATACAAAACATAAAGCCGCGTTCACATTTTATAAATATTTGCGTTGTGTGGTGAATGAATGTGAATGAGAAACGATTTTTTTGTTTTATAAAACCTATAGGATCGGAAGTTTGTTATTTTATATCAACTTACAGACAGGCGAGCGGAGTCGTGGGTTTTCAGCTAGTTTTCAAAGCAAATGATTGTACTTGGGAATGTTTTTTTAACACTCACTATTGAACTAGGAATATTTGTTGAAGATTATTAGGTACATTTTTATTCACGACCAACAGGTATATGATGTAAGTATTATACATGCGGTTCTTGCAGTATAATGTCATATATTATTTCCTTAGGAGGTCTATATGTCCTCTTTTTTTTTAACAGAAACATACCGATAAATATAATTTTTTTTCTTTCATCCGAACTATCCCGTCATGTATTCATGAAAACTCCGCAAAAAACACGTCGATGGTGAGTCGATATTCTCTGTGTCCAAGAAAACACGTGACTGAATAAAAACTTCTATTACTAATGTCTCTATTATTCTTATTCTAACACTGATGACACTCTGCATGAAGCCTTCTGATGGAATCCAATATTCCGTCGGAGATTGTCTGAACTCCCTTTTGAGACTTCTGTAGTGATTTATCCACCAAAACGGACACTTGAAACCTATCGTCGTAGCTCAGGATTGCTATGGATAATCCTGAAATTGAGTTATTTATGAGAAAAGTGCATAAATCCAATACGAAATGCGTACCTACTCCTCTAGAATTTGGTACAATTGGAATAACCTTTTCCACTACACACCCATCGAACATCTTCACTTGTGATCCACCCGGAACATTAGTAATGACCATTGTTTGCTTATTGAAGCCGATGGAAGGTTGCTGCATGCAAAGAGGAAGACTTCCCAGAGCGTAGGAAACTATAAATCTTGCTATCTATGAGCCGTTGGATTGATCTGTATCGATGAATCAACTCACCAGGCTTTCAGTGTATTTTTCTCTATTTCTCATTATGGCACAGTTGGATTTCAAGACATCAATGAGACTGTTTAATTGATGAGTTGTAGGAAATCGGTACATTACCCATGATGTCTTATTCTCCAGTTTGACAGGTTGTGTGGGATCGATTTTTGGAAACTCTACCAGTACTGTCATTAAACCTGATATGTGATTTGGAACTTCAAGGGAGTGCTATGGTGAAAACTACAAGTACAAAAAACACTTTGACTACATCTGACCTCACCTTAACAAAATAGCTGGATAAAGCATCAACAACAGCAGTACTAAGAACCGAAACAAATTGGGTGTTGGTTTTTGATTTGATCTTCTTGACAAGTGCTATACATTCGGGGTTATCTTCCGTGGTCCATGCTACAACCTTTTCACTTGAATAGTTTGTGTAGTCGCCATGAAGAGAGTTTTTGTCATTTGAAATAAAAACCGTTTGTATCATCACTCGGCCCATAGCCAGAAAGATGAGATCCAACCAAAACCAAAGTCTCTGCTCGATGTCCATCTAATGAATTATTCAATTAAGCATGAGTAGAATATGTTGTTGACCCTACCATAACTCTTCTGATGGCTAGTCCGAAAGACTTATCACTACAATCCTTAGGTTGTGGCTTCATTAGTTTATTGTATATCTCAACACCATAGTTCTGGGCGGAGTCGTCTCCCAACAATTTAATGAAAAGTGCAATAAGGGACGTCCCATCACAAATGCAATGATGAACTCTTGTTACCAGCACATAACGAAATAAACCATCCTACAAGACTGGATTTAGTTGATGTAACTACAAGTACTGGACATACTTTATCAATCATAGGTTCTGTTGTTATATGATTGTCCCAGCAAACCCCATCTTTAAAGTCAGCATTGGAGATTTTGGTAGCGAAATCCCTTACATACTCCTCTGTTATCTTTGTTCCATCTGGAGGTGTCAACGGCATAATAACATCAGATACTTTTATCTCGTTTTTCAACCAGTAACAGTACCCTGCGAATTGTTGGACACTGCTTGTTAGTTTCGCGTATACATCAGGATGTTTGAAAACCTTCGGAAAATATTGAATACTTATATAATGTGAAGTTGTAGTTGATGATGTATAAACCTTTTTTTGAAATATATCTTTGACAGCTGCAAATACATCCACCTTTTCTTTACTCTTGATGTACAGTACATTGGTAATATAGTACTTGGACGGATCGGGAGCCCAAAAGATCGTATCGGCACGCGTCAGTAAGCCTCCATATTTGGCTCCTACTTTCATCGTGAGTATTATATCGACTATTTTTCGATAAAAAGCAAATATCACCAAGATTGGAAGCAGCACCATCCATGTTAAATAGTTTATGATGAGTTGACTAATGATTGAGTATTTGGGCTTTTCCTGTAATAGAGAACCGTCTATGTCTTTTGTTGACTCATCTTTTTTGCGAAAATGTCAAATCTCGCTAAAAAGAATGCCAGGTATAGAAATGAGATGATAAATGCGCATTCCATCTTTCCTGCTATGATGTACCGACCGTCAATCCCGACATTGTTACCCATAGACCATCGTTTTTTCATGTGGGAATGCCGGATTCCACAGCAAAATATGAGATGACTGGTTGAAAGGAAAGATGGCACATTTTGTGACCGATCAACACAAGATGTTCATTTTGCCTTCAACATTTTGAAAGAATAGAATGAGTGTGACAATA
The DNA here is from genome assembly GCA_958502075.1 of Orchestes rusci. NCBI lineage: Eukaryota > Metazoa > Arthropoda > Insecta > Coleoptera > Curculionidae > Orchestes > Orchestes rusci. Next base: position 32,261,276 of record OY293307.1, read on the forward strand.
CTCCCTCAGTATCGTCAGGTCTAGGTTCTGTCCGTGTTGCATCCATAGATATACAGGGTGTCCGGTATAAGTATATGACATAATTTCAGGAACGTATAGGAGAGGTCAAAATAACCCAAGTTTGTTTTGAAACTTTTTTTTCTAAAGTGCCTCCTCCGGAGATACAGAGCCCTAAAAGGGTACCGATTTAATTTTTTAGCTCTAACTTTTGAACAGGCTTGCATAATTTGATAAAATTATAGTTCGTTGTGTAGGCCATAAGGACTCATATAATAGTGAAGTCAATATTTGAAGTTGTAGGGGGGACCAGGAACGGACTGGCCACCATACCTTTGGGGCCCAATTTTTGACAGGTGTCATCTTACAAAGCTAAGAACTACTCTGATATTTTTTCATCAAAAAAGGTGCTCCTCTTTTGTTTCGATAAAACCAACCGTTTTCGAGAAAAATAGATTTTTGTTTTACAGGTTACTGCAATAATACACTAAATTACTACGGCGAGACACCAGTTGTAAGTATTTTTCGACATTTTCAGATTGATTTCCTATACAGGGTTTCCCGAAATTAGACGTCAATATCTCAACCACGTATTCTACGTCCCATGGTGCGTCTCAGCGAGTTACAACAAGAGTACCTCATTAGTGTAGAAGACTTCCAAAAATCAACAAACAAAAAATGTAGAGCCAATTTTCCCCACGTCCGTCCAGGTAGCCATGAAGGTGATACAATTCTAAGTTTCCGTTCATTAGGTAGAGCGTAAAAAGGTTGTTAACTGTACAACATTTTACCCAATTATCATTACAGGTTTCGAAAATATACACGAAAAACCGTTATCAGGTCTTCACCTTTAACAATCTGTATCTTGAAAACGAAGAGTTTGTGGATACTAGTTTATATAAAGATTTATTTCTATTTTGGGGTGTGGAACACGTGGTTGAAATATTGACGTCTAATTTTGGGACTGTATCAGAATTAGTTGAAAATTGGGAAAAAAAAACAGAAAAAAATAAAAAATTTCAAAAAAATTCAAGGACATTTTTTTATTTTTGTTTTTTTTTGAATTTGACAAATTCTAGTAATGTCAATCACTCTGAGAGTGTCAAAAAAAATCCATACCAACAATAACAATCAACCGGTATCTCGCCGTAGTATTTGGTGGCCAGTCCGTTTCTGGTTTCCCCTACAATCTCAAATATTGACTCAACTATGATTTTATGAGTCTTTACGGCCTACACAACATACTGAAATCTCATCAAGTTATGTAGGACGGTTAGAAAGTTACAGCAGATACATCAAATCGATGAGTATACCCCTCAGTGCTGGGCAGTATCCGGATACAATTTCGGTATCCAAAGACAGTATTCGAGTACTTAGCAAACCATAGTATCCGGTATCCGTATCCCCAGGAAAAAAGCAGTATCCGATACTCGAGTACTTGAGATCTATGTATCCGGAAACATTTTTATCGTTTGGTTACAGTTCTGAATCAAAATTTATTGGATTGCAGAGATGATGATCAGTCGCTTCGGAGGTGGTGATGTGAACGCAATGATCGCATAATCCTTGATGTTAACGTACTCTCTATCATTTCTGTCACTTGTCTCACTGTACCAGTCTGTTCTGAGTTTAATCCAAACTTCGAACAGCCTTCTACGTTTTGCTGTGGAAATGTCTGTAGTTCTATAGTTTGATGTTTATACTAGTACTAATACTAGTACTAGACTAGCAGAAGAGAAGACTTTTTAACCCCGCGTGAGTGTCTTTTGATGCTGATAAATTGACTTTTCTCACTTCTCATCAGACGAAGTTGAGGTAGAAAAAAACAGTAGAACCTTACTACCTTATGAGTTGAAATTTGGCATGAAAAAGAATTTTTTTTTTTTAAATCACCATTATACAGTCTTTAAGTAGGCTTGAATTCAGTAGGTACTTGATACCAGATCGGAAACCTTCCTTTTTTTTTTGAAAAAGTGCTCAGATGCGCCAATTTATGGTTTTTTTTCAATTGCTGTCTTTTTCCATCCTAAACTATAGATTATGAAGTGTGTTTGTTGAAAAATAATATTATATATGTTTTTATATTTTTACACTTATCTTTAGGAATAGTGGATGTTTTTTTATTCGTTCTTCGTTTAAATATAATCACTAAAACCAATGAGAATATACAGTTCCTCGTTAATCGTAAATATTATGTTTCCTTAAGCCTTAGCGAGCAGAGCACTTTTGCTTGCTGAACCACTTCACAATGAAAGTATCTGTATCCGTGTATCCGAAGAAAGTATCTGGATACATGTATCCGGATACTAAATTTGACTGCGGTATCCGAGTTTATTGTATCCAGTATCCGGATACTCAGAGAGTATCCGTATCCGATACTCGAGTACGATTTACCTGTATCCGAACCCAGCACTGGTACCCCTTCAGGGCTCTGTATCTCCGTTAGGAGGCGCTTTAGAGAAAAAAGTTTTATGACAAACTGGGGTTGTTTTGACCTTCCCTATACGCTCCCGAAATTATGCCATATACTTATATACGGGGTATATAAATAGATCAGCAGAATATAATTTCAGATGTGGCAAATTTACGAATGAAAAATGTGAACAGTTCGGAGACTCGTGCATCTGCGCACTGAAAAATATTTGATCTGTCATAATAAAGGCTAGGACAGGACCACAATAGAAAACTAGTAGTTAGCGGGTTAAATCGAAAATACAATCTTAAACCCTTTCAAGCTCTAGAAATATGTTTTTTACATTCGATTGTCAAAACGACGTCTCTCCCTCTTCACCAACATAATAATAATAATAATATGCAATGTTTGGCATCAGCCTTATTCAAATCGCAAATATAGCGTCGAACGACAAATACGGTACTATAACGCTTCCAAACATTACAAACAGCTGAAGAGAGGCTGTTAGTGCGCAAACTCACTAGTAATCAGACATACAAGCTTCTGACCGCAGGGGCAGCGCACCGACGCATTTTTTCGCCCATGTTTTGCCGTTTTTGGATTATTCGGACCACTACCACTGAGCATCTATTTTATAAATCTATGATTGCATCGTAGCTATCTATAGACAGAGAAATACCAATTGGTTTTTCTCTGTTGGTTTTTCTCTGCTATAGACAACAAGCTATGGCACGTAAAAGTCACGTGATCATTTGAGTGAAGATTTTGACAGCCAGATGTGACGTGCCCCGAGATTTTCCGGGTCTGATTCCCGACGGGGATGAGGGAAATCGTTTGATGTTAAAAAAAATGCTCGAGCGCCACCCCCTGGATTCATGTGGTAGAGGGCCCACAATGCCTATCGGGTAGCTTTTAGACAGTGAAGAAAGTCCAGGCGTTCGTTATTTCCAAAACTCCGCAAACTTCCGCTCTGAAATGGATTACTGAAGTTTCTTGAAATGAAAAACACGGTGTTAATAAACATAAATCAGTCGGTCTATTTGTCCCAAATCAAAATCACAATTGTGACTGGTTTCCAACCAGTCGGTAAAAAATAATAATAACAAAATCAAATCAACAATAATCTGATCTTTGATCAGCAAAGGAAAATAAAAAAAAATAACACATAATATGTTCAGGCACTGGGCGACCACTTTTCTTGAATTCGCTTATTTATTCAAGGTTGGCACTTTTGTTCAATTTTCTGCACTACCGACCTTTTATTATCTATAAAAGTGGACACGACATTTCATAACTCAGAATCACTTGAAAAAAATGAATCTACCAATAATAAAATTATTAGAAGAATAATGGGCAAACTATTTCGGACTAACCTCACAAAAAGATATCGTGAATATAGCTGATACGCTTCGCTATTTGCGTATCCGTTCGCGTTTCCGTTCTGTTGAAAGGATTGTTGACGGCGATATGTATCAGATTTTAGTGTGGCTCTTGACACCAGGCATGGTTTGATTTTCACATTCGGCTACGCTCGCTAGCTGTGTATTTTTTGCCAAGCCTTATCGCCACGCCACAAGGGCAATTCCGGACACCAGCCCACACAATAGATAAATATAATACAGGGTGTTTATTAATTGAATGCCGATACTTAAGGGTGATAATCGTTGGATGATTTTAAGACAAAAAGTTCATACGGATGAAGGTCCGCAAGGGCCTAGATTTCAAGATATACAGGGTGTTGAAATTTAAAAGGAAAATCTTTTTTTATCAATACTTTGATACTGTTCCAGGTATCTTTTTGAAATTTGGTACAGGTCTATGCATCAAAATGCATGGGGATGTTAGAGAGGGTGCCACTGATTTAAAAATATTGGAAGACAAAGCAGGGTGCCAATGCAATCAAGTAGATTTTATTTTTTTAAGCGAAAACCATGCGCCGGACGAAAAAAAATCAAGAAAACAAATTGGCTCGAGATAAATAGAGATTTCAAAGGTAGTTTTTATTTTAAAGGTAGGCAGTGGCGTAAAAGTTTTTTTTCCAAAAATATTGAGTGCACAACCCGTACGGACGCCACTGGTAAAAATAATAAACTTGTTTGTACATCACAAAATGCATATTGATGCATAGAAGACGTGTATCAAATTCCATAAAGATATGGAATATAGCAAAGTAATTATAAAAAAAAATCATTTATTTTTTAAAATTTCAACACCCTGTATCTTGAAAATTAGGCTCTTGCGGACTATGTCCATTTGAACTTTTTGTCTTGACATTATTTAAACACCATCACCCTTAAGTATCGGCATTCAATTAATAAACACCCTGTATACTGGACGGGCTCCAGCCGTATTTCGAAATTCTAACTGTGTCTGCGCATTAATTCATGACTATTACCATTTTATAATAAGACTATACGAGGGACAGTCAAAATAATATAAGGTGATTTTGAAATGGAATTGGTAATAATTGTACCTGACATAATTGAAGTAGGTAAAACTATTTTTTATCTGAAATATGTTTGGGAGGTCCTTGACTAATATACAGGGTGTTAATTAAGTATCTGGCCAAACTTCAGAGGGTGATTCTTTGAGTGATTTTAAGGTAAAAAGTTCATATTAACAGGTGTCCATTTCCGCACATTTTTTTTGTTATTTTTATTCGTCAAACTGCCCCTTACGACACCACTGGAAGTCATTATCAACAATCAATTGGTTCTAACTTAGCGTCTTATCATAGTCCATAATACTGCCAAATTTAAACAAAATCGGTCAACAGGTGTTTGAGATATTAATAAATAAATGTAAAAAAATATATTTTTTTGACACCCTGTATCTTGAAAACTATGCATTTCCGGACACCTGTTTACATGAACTTTTTACCTTAAAATCACTCAAAGAATCACCCCCTGAAGTTTGGCCAGATACTTAATTAACACCCTGTATATCGTTGAGCAATGGACAAATTTGATTACAATAATTGACGTCAATGTCAACCTGAAAGAACTACATAAATTATAATCTTGTGCGCAAAGCTAAAGTGGTGTTCACATCTCAACTTTGGTTCAGAAGTGTTTGATTGATTCAAAATACCACACATTTTGATTTTTGAAAAGGAATGAAGACTCACCATTTTGAAGAAGCGTTTCTTGTACACTGAATTTACTCTGGGATCTCATTTCACTGAATGTTTTATCTTCAAGACAACATAACCGATTATGAAATTAGTTTTTGATGGATTTCTTATTTTGTCTAGAATGGTTCGTTGATAAAAATGTATGTCAGTCAACATAATAACTGCTATTGAGTCAATCAAAATCCATTTTGAAATAAATAATACAAAAGTGTGGATGCTACAGAACAATACCATCGTATTTATATCTGCTGATTAATGGTCGAAGCTACAAATGTTTGGACTTGTTATAAAATGTCTAAATATACAGAGTGTTTCAGCACTAGTGTCGCAAACTTTGACAGCAGTCAGATCTTGCAAAGAAAGGAATGAAAGTTCCTGTACAGGGTGTAGCAAAAGTATTGAGGAATATTTGTATTTATTCGTAATTTTAAGTTACACCCTGAAGAAGGTTATTCCGTGATAGCTCCGAAACGGTGAAATCAATTTTAATGAATCTTGTACTATCTAGTGTCTGAATATCTGAGACTATGGCAATATTTCAATCGACTCTTGAAATAATTCCGGAAGGAACGGTCTTACGAAAATATTTTATAGAACATTCAATTTTGATCCCAACTACTCGTCCCTCCAATATCTCCCAATAATTCTGGGACACACATAGGTCTGGAAATAGTCTTTTTTTATTTATAAATAAAGCACCCATGGACCTTCAACCTGCGTTATTGTAGAAATTTGCAAATATTTCGAGACGGAGGAGTAGGTGTGGTGTGTCCTCTCTATGGTCAGTCCTCCTGGGACCGGACTAAGAAAATAGCGATAAAGATTATCTTCGCTTCGCATGAACATCCGACGTTACTTGATTCAGGTGAAATAAATAATACGGTCCCAGCTGTTGTTCGACGGCTATTCAAGGCTATTCAAGAAACGACCGATGTTTATGCGAAAAGAAGAGAATCTGTATCGCCATTTTCTTACAAAGACTGGGCTCTGGTGCCATGGAACCTATCCCAGTCGGTAAAAGTTATCAAAAAAAAAGACCATGACATTTTAAATTTAACATTATGTGACACCGAAACGATGCATTTGCGGACATAGGTATATGGAAACTTTTTTTGTGAGATCCGGCTGCTTTTAAGGTTGATAATACCATTTCTAAAACACCCTGTATAGTTTTTTTGCCACTGCCACTGCCCTCTACCACAGTGTTACAGGTTAATCAAATGTGAAGACAAAACATATTTTAAAATACGAACTTTTTCACAAAAGATATAACTCTATAAATAACTCACCATTTTTCAGGTCCTCTTTATATCAGAACACTAGATCCACTATCACTTTGTATAATGTTATTCTTATCTTGAATTAATTTTTGATACTTCTCGGTTATCGTATTTCTTATCATGACTTCTATGATAAAAATGTCTTACAAGGTTTAATTTTCTACCTATAAGAAAATAATCTATGCCACACGCAGACATTTTGAATAAATCCCTCTCCCATTCATTTTGATGATATTATCATTGACCTTACAACTATTTCTTAGCATGTAAATATTGTTGTTTTTCGCCGGAGGTCTAACAAATTATTCCTAGATATACAATAAATCAGAAAATAATTAATTAGGTGGTTTATTATTTTTTAAATAAAACGAATTAATTAATTGATGTTCTTTTTACAAAATAATTTATTTTTGTCCTACCCAATCAATACATGTTGGGTATCACATCACTTCACAAATTGTCGACATGGACCATTGGACCATCACACAAAATCAAGTACTTGTACCAAATAAGCCCATGTTCCTAATAAACACACTTGCCGTTTATCGACTTTGTAAAGAAGATCTCATCTATTCATAGTTTCAGCACTTGATGGAATCGATATGGCAGCTTTGGTCCCAAAACCTTATTTAGCCTATGGTCTTGATAAGTTCATTGATGAATGTTTTTTCATATGCGTAAGGTGGGCTCATTAGGTACATACAGGTGAAGATACTTTTAAAATCTTATGACGGAAACATTTGAGACAAAAAAGTCAGACAGTGCTGTTTGTTGTTTCATATACTTGACATTGAGTATATGAAACAACAAACAGCTCTTCGTGGCTGTTTAGATTTTTGTTAAAATCTTAAACATTTATTCATCAGTTTTATAACAGTCTTTCATCATACACTCAGCATGCAGCCTTCTTATGGAATTCAAAATTCCGTCTGATATTGTTTGAACTTCTTCCTGAGACTTCTGTAGCGATTTATCTACCAATATGCCCACTTGAAACTTATCGTCGTAGCTCAGGATGGCTATGGTTAATCCTAAAATAGATTTTACAAAAAAATGCAAAAAATGTGGATCACGAAATCCGTACCTATACCTTTACCATTGGGTACCAGAGGTACAACCTTTTCCACCACACACCCATTGAACATCTTTAGTTGTGATCCACCCGGAACATTAGTGATGGCCATTGTTTGCTTTGTTAAGCCCATATAGGGTTTCAACATGAAAGAAGGAAAACTTCCTGTAGCGTATGCAATCAGAAACCTCAACACCTATGAGTCGATGGATTAGTTATTCTGGATTTTAAAATGTCTCACCAAGCTCTCTGTATATTTTCTTCTATTCCTCATCACGTGACAGTTCGATTTTAAGACCTCAACCAGAGAATCTGATTGATGGATTGTGGGAAGACGGAATATTTCACATGATGTCTTATTTTTCAGTTTCACCGGTTTTGAAGGATCGATCCTTGGAAAGTCCAGCAGTACTGTTATCACTCCTGATATGTGTTCTGGAGATACACAGGAATTCTGTAACAGCTCAAAAACTAACAAGCACTGTCTAAATTGGTTGACGTTGAGCACACCTTTGTGAAGTACCGAGATAAAGTATCGACGACAGCAGTGCCAAGAACCCAAACGAATTGAGTGTTGGTTTTTGATTTGATCTGCTTGACAAGTGCTATACATTCGGAGTTATCTTCCGTCGTCCATGCTACAACTTTTTCAGTAGAGTAGTTTCTGTAGTCACCATGTAGGGGGTTGTTGTCACTTGAAATGAGAAGCATCTGTATCACGACTCGTCCCAGAGCCAGAAAGGTGAGGTCCAACCAAAACCAAACACTCTGCTTGATGTTCCTCTGATAAATTATATTAATTTGTCATGTGTAAAATACTTTTTTGAACCAACCATCAATTTTTTCGCCTTTAGCAAAACAAACGTATCACTATTCACGCTGTTGGTTGGCTTCCGTAGTTTATTAAATATCTCAACACAATAGTTCTGAGCAGAGTCGTCTCCCAGTAATTTGATTAGAAGTGCTACAAGGGACGTTCCATCACAAATGCAATGATGAACTCTTGACACCAGCACATAACGAAAATAACCATCCTACAAAATTGAATTAAGGATGAAACTACAAGAACTACACATACTTCAACATCATCCACTATAGGTTCAGTAGTTATATGGAGGTCCCAGCAAAGCCCATCTTTGGAAAACTCAGCATTGGAGATTTTGGCAGCAAAGTCCTTTAGATATTCTTCTGTCACCTTTGAGGCCAACGGCATGATGGTATCAGAAACGTCTATTTCGTTTTTCAACCAGTAAGAGAACCCTCCAAATTGCTGAACTCTGCTTGTCAGTTTTATGTATTGATCAGGATGTCTGAAAACCTTGGAGTATTTTGAATGAATATAACCTAGTTTCGATGTTGTTGAACCTTTTTTTGAAAAATATCTCTGATCGCTCCAAGCAAATCCACTTCTTCTTTACTTTTTATGTACAGTACATTGGTCACAAAGCACTTGGATGGATCGGGCGCCAAAAATACCATATCAGCACGTTGCAGTAGGCCTCCATATTTTGCTCCTACTTTCATCGTGAGTATAATATCGAGGACTTTTCGATAAACAAGACATATCGCCAAGGTTGGAAGAAGCACGATCCATGATATACAATTTATGATGAGCTGGGTGATGAGTGAGTAGTCCTTTGTCATTTCCTGTAATCAAAAATCGTCAGGATACACTGGTCCCCGGACAGATTTAATCCACTCTAATCGAATTTGTCAAGTCCTAGCATTTTTAATAAAATCTATTGGAAGAAAGGATGAAATAAAAAAATTTGTAAGGTAAACCCTTCATAGAATGAAATAACTAAATAAATAATGGTTAAGTCACCCACTAGAAATGTCTTCAATCAATGTAACAGTTGACTCACCATTCTCCAAAAGCACTTCGTGTTCACTGAACTCAATACTGATAATTTGACTGAATGGTCCTATCTTTATGACCTTATACGATTTTTAAATTACTTTTTGATGAAATTTGATTATCGCATTTCTTGTTATGACGAACAGTTCTTTGATAAATAAATATGTAGCTTCTAACGATGATTGTTAAATTTCTGGATTATGTGAATCATTATTGCTGCAACATCAATGATACTATTGGACATACCTGCATGCACATTGGCTAATTATTATTGGTCAAAACCAGAATTTCTTTTTCCATCCAGCTTGATGATATTATTGCCACTGAAAGATCCTAGATATAGGTGTGTATCGAAAGGCCAGCATGTTCAACCGAGACTTCTCTTTTGAAAATTCGTGTTGAAGAATTTGTTGATAGCCAGTTAAAGATCCTTAAGGATGGCACCAACCCCACAGAGCTCTCAAGAAGTACCGAAATTTAAAGAAATCATAGCCTCCAAGGTACAACCAACCATTGACTCCAGCCCCCGCAAGACTACCCTGCTCCTAAAAGGGAATGCATACTTCCAGCCATCTGAAAAACAAGAAGATGAACTTCGGCAAAGACACCAGCACAGATGAGGACAACAAAATACATCCTGCCACGATCAAAGACCACAAAGCTATCCAGGATTACATCGAGACCAACAAGATGCCCCCACTCTCCTTCTTGCACACGAAAGAAGACTCCACATAGTTCCTCAAAACTTCATTGGAGCTTGAATTTATCAAAAAAGAGCTCGTTTTTCTTGGGTTTCATCCTTTCCAAATAGACCTCATCCAGAATATTCGCATCACTGAGAAATACCAAAAAAGCAAATACAGAAACACAGTGCTACTGATGCCAGACTTTTGGACAGATCCATCACCACTAACATGCAGTGCACGTCCTGCTCCCTCACGCGAGACATTTTCCTCAATACCTTCCCCACTGCGTCCAAAGTGGATCTCCTGCCCCAGAATCCCTTCTGATACTGACTGACTTTCTCCTCACGTTCAAACCAGCTCCTGATCCTCTCATTGAGGGACCTGTCCAATCCTTAGCTCATTGACGGCAACAGCAAAATCGGTCTTAGTCTCTCCTTGGCTTTGGGTAGCCAACACAAAGTGACTCTCTCCCACTCTTGAGGCAAGCGTCCGAGAGTCCAGCTCTTATAACACAGGGATCGTCATCGGTCCTAATCATTCCTTGTCTCCTGAGAAGTTGCCATCATTCCTTCCAGCTGTTCCTCGATGATATCCACTGCCTCATAGCCATCTGCTACGTTCTTTTTTTTTCTCTGACGTCTATTATACACATTCCTGGCCTGGGACTCCGTGCACTGTAGAATTCCATAGCGACACTTTGCTCTCTGCATAAAATGAATGGGAAAGCGACCGTCGCTAGGATTCGACAGATACACGGAGTCCCAGGCCTGGTCTCTCTGTAGCGCTGCAGCAACAGAGAGTGCACCCGCCCCATCCGACTCGTACGTTCTTCTGGACTATGCCTTGCCGTTCTCTTAGCCACATCCAGTTCCACCAAACCGAGATATATTGGCTGGCGACCTCCACCATAGGAACCCATCGCAAAACCGCTTGGCATTGAAATGTGTCAACGGCCACTTACACATGGGTGCAATAAATCGAAGGAACCCCCGGACGAACCATCAACGACTCATCTGGACCTACATACCATTCGGCCACCTCTGGTTTGGACCTACAGCCATAGTATCAGGAGTTTACTCTATCCGTTCCTTAAATGTAGGAAACACCCTTCCGACTTTCATGGACCAGGCCAGTTCTCCATCCTTGACCATGGCAATCAGAGATGCGACAACCTTGGATAAGTCCGGGGATGATAAGAGATGCTGGTATTTTAGCTAAATGAAAATATTTTTTTTAGTCTCTTGACCAGAAAATTATTTTGGTAACGTTGCATATCAGACAGGCGGTTTAAGTTTAGGAATCACAGTCTCGTCAACCAGTCTTCACCATCGGTTTGACAAGTCATATAATTTAACAAAACCGCGATTTTGTTCAATTAAAAATGATTGATTACTTTTAATAATTGAAATTATTGTATTGTCTTGGTTCTTGACGAGTGTGCAAAGTCTCGAGTCAATTTGGGCATTTGTTTTTTTTTGTTTTTTTTTTCTGTGAAACGTTGTGAGCGACGAAAAAGTGTCATTATAATGAAAAAAAGTGAGGATTTGATTGTCTATTTCACTAAAATCAATTTAATTGAAATAATACTGTCTTTTCGAATGCACCCAAGAATCTTTATCAATTTTGTTATGACAAATTAAGTAGTAATTATCCGAGAAAGATTTCTGATAAGGAAAACTAATTAAAATAGAAGATCGTCACTCAGTATGATATACGTGCTAGTTAAGAATGGTAAGAATATCTTGGTTAGAGTCTTATCAGAAGGGTTCACTGACTGAATTAATATTTTTTCTCATTATTGTTTATTTGAATGTGGTAAATAGACTCATAACCCATTCATTTCCGTCAATTGATATAATAATTATTGGTAAAACTATTGCGAACACTTGAGGATCTGTTTTGGTAAAGAATTTCCCAATTTGGTTGGACTTATTGATCAGTATCAAAATCATCGTCCGTTTCATATCAACAGATGATAAACAAGAATCATTCACACATAACTCTGTTCCTGGTAAGCTGCATAACATGGATAATACTAGCACAAGCCGTTGTCATATACTCCATTTACCGAAAAATTATCGACATCATTCTTTCGTTCAAACTTAAGAAAAAGTATGGAGGTCTACTTGATTCAGCTGACGCAGCTTTTTTGACACCGGACCATTCAATGTACTACATTACCAATGTGATTTATGTAAAGAGCAAGGACAAAGTGGACTTGTATGAAGTGGTTAGAAATATTTTCCAGAAAAAGGTTTGTTGTTGATTTTGCAAATAAGTTCATTCAATGGTGAATTTCAGATCTTCAATCATCCAGACCAGTACATGAAGCTGACAAGCAGACTTCAAGAATACGGTGGTTATGCTTACTGGTTAAAAGACGAGTTGGATTTAAGCGACACTGTCAGACCTTTGATTCCTCCCAAAACAGGGCTGACGGAGGATTATTTGAAAGAATTCACTGGCAAGTTATGCAGTGCCAATAATTTCATTGATGGGGTCTGCTGGGACGTGCATGTCAGCAAACTGCCCTTGCTTGACTATAAAGTAGGTTTGATAACCAGTAGCTACAGCTACAGTTGTATATTCCAGGACGACTTCCGATACGTGCTAGTGTCAAGAATCCACCACAGTATAGCTGACGGAACGTCACTTGTAGCTCTTTTTATCAAGCTATTGGGGGATGACTCTGCCCAGAACTATGGGGTGCAGATCTACGATAAACTGCTCAGACATAAGTCAACGTTGCCCAAGTTTTCCTGGGTAAAGTGAATTAGTCTGAATAGTCAAACACCTTTACATTGTTTTGTAGATGCGGTTCATTCAACGGATGTTCTTCTTATTTGATTTAATGTTTTTGGCTTTGGGAAGGCTCATGATGGAAACCTGGGGGTCCAATGAAAAAAATGCACTTCATGGCAACTACTCTGATTACTGTGGCAAAAAAGTGGTGGTCTGGGCAGTGGAAGATCAACCAGAATGTATACCTACAGTTAAATTTGTCAAAACCAAACTGGGAACTCCGTTTTCGGTGGTCATAGCTACTGCTGTTGTTGATAGTCTCAAGAGTTACTTTATCACAGTGAGTTATCAGGTGAACAGTCAAAATCTAATTATTTCCAGAATTCCGAACACGTTCCAGATCACATATCAGGAGTAATGCCCGTATTGCTGCGTTTTCCAAAAATCGAACCCTTGCAGCCTGTGACATTGGAAAATAAGGCTTCAGCAGTCACATTCAAATTTCTCACTCGGGGTAGTCTTGTTGACAATTTTAAAGCAAACTGTCACTTGATGAACAAAACACAAAAAACCACTGAAACCCTGGTGAGATTTTTCAATGCGTCAGTGTATCAACTATGTTGTTTTATAGATAATCCGGTTTTTAGTTGGTTACTTGACAGGTTGTATCCCTCTAAGTATGCAACAAGCCCACATAGGCTTTAAAAATCACACATTAGCAATGACCAATATACCCGGTGGATCACAAATAAATATGCGCAATGGATGCGTGATAGAAAAGGTTGTGCCTGTAGCACCAAATTTGCGAGAAATTGGTTTGTTTTTGTTACAAAGATCGTATTTAGTGCTATGAGTGGTTTTTCAGGTTTATCTGTAGCCATCCTAAGCTATGACGACAGACTTCAAGTGGGCGTGATGGTTGATAAATCACTGCAGGAATCTCAAAAAAAAGTTCAAGGAATTGCTGATGGGATTTTGGATGTTATCAAAAAACTGCATGAGGAATTGCAACGGGGAAAGGACGAGTAAATGATAAGCGTATGGTTTTTGTGATGGATCGTCATCCCAATTAATAATGTTGGATTGGGCTCAAGCTTTAAGAATAATAAATATAATATTTGATGTTATGTGGTTTAATTGGCATAAATTCTGTAGATTCCTTTGAAGAATCGTTATTGATAATCTTCTAATTCTGGGGGATCTCAACACTCCCAACACAATTTGGGACTCAGATGAACTTCAACGAGCACTCCAAACCGCGTCATCTAGAATCAAAGCCGAAACCTACCTCGACCACACTAGAGGTCTATTTTTCTATCAAAATAACGGTTCTGGACCCATGCCACGCCACTACATGTCTAATGAAAAATAGATTATTTTTCACGTGGCGTGGTGTGTTGCGTATTTGTCCAACATGTGCGCCCATCATACTAAATCTGGTTCTATCACAGTACATGATGATGGCGCTGTAGTCATCTGGGCTACTACTCAGAGCACTCACCACTTATGGACTCAATTAAGCATTTAACAATATTATGATCTTAACACAGCTAAATTCAAATCAATCGACAAACAAAGAGGCTACATTTACATCTTTCTGGAACTTTGTTAATGATAATCGAAAGCAAGACCATTATTTAATCTTCACTGATGTGGAACGTTGTTACCCATTTGCGGATACGGAACCAATAGTCTTCCATGCTTCAAAGTTTATCAAGTCTCCTCACAAAGAAGTAGCAAATCTCCTATCTTTCGAAAGAATAGTTTTATAGTCCTCAGAAGTGATGTAATCGACTGCAGGCCATAATTCATTCGGATAGTGCTGCATCTAACTCCTGGAACATAAATCTCGGTTCTCGGTGAAGTGAATTGCGGAATCCCTGCTGACCAATTTATAAGGAAAGAGTTTTACATTCAGCAAAATAGCGTTTACGCTATCTACATCTTTCGCGTCCGGTATATTGACTCAATCTGATTTCTCGGTATGCTATGCCTGTAATGCTGAATGTATGTATATCTAAAGAAGACAAACAACCGCTGTTTGGATATCCCTGTGTGTGCTGCAAAACCGGTAGGGCATCTTTTGGTGCCCAGATTGCAAAGGAATAAACCTCGCCAAGCATATACAAGATACGCCGTCTTCAACTCCTAAGAAGGTGAACTCGCTCCAGAAAAAACTCCTGTACGAAGTTCAAGAAAAAAAAAAGCTCTTCAAGTCCAACAATGCTCTTCTGGAGAAGACTATGCCACATCTTGAGCAGAAATTTGCTACTGTCAAGTCTCCACATCATGTGAGCATTAGCCCTGCTGTAGCCATGTGGAGGAGTTCTTTCGTGAATTTAATGAGAGGGAAGTCAGGAAAAAGAATTTTATGATTTTCAACTGTTCCGAGTCTACAGTCGATCTAAACAGCGTGGCAATGGAAGTCATCACCTGTTGTGGTTCTGATGTGAACCTTGACCCAGCGACTCTATCAGTGTATCTGATTGGTGAGAGGACCGATGGTATAGAAATGCCAATCAGAGTAGTTTTTCTGTCAACTCTACACTGTCTATCATCAAAAACACAAAGAGAATCAAAGCCTCTATCTATCGCGGACTGGAGAAAGGGTTCTGAGAATTCGATACAGCAATGGAACTCCCTGAATTGTATCTTTCAGGAAATTACCTTCAAACTAACTGATCTGTCAAACGGGAGCATGACCATTCTATACCAAAATGTTCGAGATCTTGACACAGAAACTCAATCTTTCTACAATTTTAACTCCACTGGAGAGAACAATGTTATTACCGTCACAAAGATAGAGACGAGCTCTTTACTAGCGGCTACATGGTATACCGTAGGGATAGGAATCTTGGTACTCTGGATTTGTCTGAGGAATGATCTACCATCGGCCGAGACTGATCTGAAGGAACTACACGATCGTATTTCTGAAGTGGATATCTCGAATTTGTAATTTATATTCGACCTAACACGCCAGATGAGACTTATCAAGGTTTATTCGACCATATCGCTCTTGATTGTATACAAACCGTAATGTATTTTTTATTGGAGATCTCAACGTTCGTTTTCTGGGACCGGTTCAGGGTGTCAACTCAAAATTATTAGTACTTTATGATTTTCTAATGCTTTCTGATATGCGCAAACACAATTGCATCACTTATGCTTGTCCTGCTCTGTTGTAAGAAGTTTTCCTCCTGTTCCTGAGGATGCTTATCACCCTACTATAAACATTTCTTTGACTGCCGCTTTACATCAGTAACTTCCCAACGAATACCCAAAATCGTAATTATAACTTTAGAAAGGCAAATTTTTCTGTATCGTATCGGCTTCTGTCTGAGATCCAGTGGCACCCTCTCATTGCGACGGATGATGTTAACGATGCAGTAACTATATTCTTTAACTAACTATACAGAGTTTTTGATGAAGCAGTCTCCGTCTTTAGGCACCAAAAACGCAGATATTCCTATCCTAGCTGGTGGGATACCCAGATTGAGGACGACATCAAAGAGAAATTCAGGTTGCGTGGAAGGTGAAAGAGAACCAACTCATCACGTGATTACAATGCCTTCAAAGCCATGAGAACCTCCGTCAAAACTGAAATTGACATAGCCCACAGGAATTTAATATCTAACACTGAAAATTCCACAAAACATGGCCCCAAAAAATTCTGGAAATTTCTAAAGCAAAAACGAAATAGTTCACGAACTGTTTCCATGACCTTCAATAGGGAAAGTGTTGACGCACCTAAGGATATCGTAAACGCTTTTGCCAATTTCTTTTGCAGTGTTTTTAACAACTCCGCCCCACCCCCCAGCTATCATCAGAATGCCACCTTTGTTTTATTAATTAGGACCTGTATCCTGTTAGACAATAAATATTTGAATCTGAACGGATAACTATCCAATTAATTAATGGCCTCTCCTGGTGTCTCTCAGGGCTCCCACTTGATGCCATTCTTCATCAATGATATTTCAGTCTGTTTCTCCAGTACCAACTTCTTGTGCTTTGCTGACGATATCGAAACCAACGTGTAGCTTAAGGTATGTGAGTGTGAGTGTGTTTCAAAGAAGCTCAATCCCATCCAGTTCAAATACTAAATCAACAAATCGCTCTAGTACCTACATACAGCCCATATTGGTACTGGAAATAATATGTTCAATTTGGTACTATCTTTAACTGTCCACATATCTAATGTCACCTCAAGATGTTTGAAGCTCATCTGTTATTTTGCATACAAAGTTGGAATCGTGCAACCTGATGATTTCAAAATCCACTTTGCATTGTCCCAGGACATTTTCGGACTTGAGCCGCTGGTGTACCAGAGTGACAGAAGAGACCTAATCTTACTCTATGAAACACTCAATTCCATGATGGACTGCAGGGCTCTCCTGAGTCGTTAACGTCTCAACGTTCCTTTTATAGTTTCTTTATCCAACCCTTTTTTTGTCGGATTAATATTTTATTGATTTTGTCCGGTATCGTGTCTTTATAATGCCTTGTGATGAGACTGGGAACGGAGACCACATACCATACAGCTATTGCTTCTGATTCGAACGTTATGGCGTTTGACACTGGTTTGACCCTCCATCACGGAAACT
Source organism: Orchestes rusci (assembly GCA_958502075.1). Classification (NCBI taxonomy): domain Eukaryota; kingdom Metazoa; phylum Arthropoda; class Insecta; order Coleoptera; family Curculionidae; genus Orchestes; species Orchestes rusci. Next base: position 32,279,058 of record OY293307.1, read on the forward strand.
GCTATACTTTGTGGTAAATCGAGGTCATTTGAGAATTTTAGAAGCGCGACCAGTAGATGTAAGGACGTTCCAGGCTCCTCGATTATATTCTGGTGATTTTGAGTTTAGTCGTGAAATAAGTCACATAAATGAGTGTGAATATAAATTAGTGTTGAATGAGTTGTTGATAGATAAATTAGTTCAAACTCATGATACTAAAACAAACAAGGTATCATCGATTGCCCAAGGCTTTTCAAACTGAAGCGCGCATTACGTCATGTGGAGCCCATACCATGGCTGAACTAACGTTGCAAAGAAGTCACGTCAGTAAGATGACTGTAAAATATCCTAGCAGTTTTAACATTTGAACGCTTTCGATAACACTTTTGCACCCATGAATTGCGAATATCTTCGGGCATTGGAAAACGAAAGAATCGCCCTCAGATGATTTTTACTTATTTTAAACTCTGCACAGGGAACCATTGTTCAAAGTACAAATGTAAATTAATCTTTTTCAAAGCACAACACTTCTAAAAATATTCAACTGAAAAAAAAACATAACCTCACTATGTAACATCGCCTAACTTCACTTACCTGTGAGTGACGTTAGTAGAGAGGCGCGTGAGCTCACCTTGTTAGTTATAGTAATATCATGGTTCAAACTGAACAGTGATTACTATGGCGGAAAACGTTACAGTATACATCTTGTTAATGGGCGAGACCAGTCAATAAATAAATAAACAATGTTCTCATCAAAGCTCTTTCTTCTTCGTCAACTTTCCATGCTGATTTTGTTATTGAGAAAAAACCAAGATTCGGTGGCCAGATCGTTGATTGAATATTTATTCAATCAACGGCCAGATGGTCGGCTTGTTAAAGCGTTTGACTAGCTCAGTCTTGGTCTTGGTCTTGGTATTATTGGTCTTGATGATCTTGAGAACAAATATATACCGAATTTTCAAAATACACATAATTTATGGCATAACAATCCTACAATAGATGTTTTCTATTAAACGTCAATCAGTGTATGTTTCTTTAAAATCGCAATTCTGAACCAGGGAAAAAAATGAATTTCCATTGTATCTAGTTTGGCCTAATATGCAATAAGATATGCATATGTCAATAAATAAAATCGTCCTAAAAATGCAAAAGACATACGGTCTTTTTGCCACAAAAAAAGACAACAAATGTTCCTTATCGTTTGTTATCACCTAGGATAGCGGAACGATTTTAACGAGCTGCACAAAACAGCAGCATTGTATCTTTTCACTCAACTTTTTTTATAGCATGTGAGCTCTAAAACGTACGTCTTCCGCATTTATAGAGCTTTTTTAATCATTGTTAATGACGCATATTTTGTTGCCTATTGGGCCAAGTTAAATAGCATCTACTTTATCATAACCATAAGAATAAACCTATCTGGGCATCCATGCCAAACCAAGGTTTCCGAACATACAGCACATACAGCTTGTTCAATACTTTTCTGCGGTTACGTCATAGCAGGGCGGTTCGAGGTTGGTTCAATAGGGAGGTCAAACTGATATGATGTGTGGGGTGGAACAACGCATTCGGAGACGAAAAAAATGTCAAGAGCCACCCAAAATAAAATCAATAGCAATCTATCAGCTGACTTGACATTATTCGACAACCCCTCATAATGGGTGACGAAGAAGGAAGACGTTCAAAAACGGGAGCGAAGGTCGCAAATAGACCGATTTTACGCTACCTACTTCTCTCTCTCCAATGCCTCCACCCGCTCATGGGTGATGATATTGCATTTAAATATGCAAGCGATTTTCCGACACAGCTGAACCCGAATAATCTGAGCGACGAATTTTAAAATGTGTTGGTGGGGAGACGCTTAAGATGTGCAGGTATTATAACGTGCGGGCATAATGGGATGTATTAATGGAAGTTTTTTTTGGAGAATATTATTTGAGTGAATTAGTATGAAATCTTAGTGATTATTTGGGAGGTCAATGACCATTTGACCCTATTGTAAAGGCGCCGTTGCGTCATAGTATTTGACTTTTGCGAGTATGTCGTGGATCAGCAGCATCCCATTCTCTTTTCAAAGTTATCAATTAGCTTTAAAATTATAACTTGCTCTGTTTAGTTGTACCAAAAAAGCATTATGTGAAGACATACGTAAAATGTTTGCAAATGTGTAAGAGAGAGATGGAGAAGTATGACGTCCAATTTACAATGCTTTTGTCCAACACAACTCAGCGGTGACAGAAGCTGGACAAACTTTGACAGTTTTGCACACAAAACTGTCAAAATTTACCCAGCTGCTGTGACCGCTGAGCCATCGCTGAGCTGTGTTGGACATAAGCAATGAGTAGATGATGAGTAGATTTGAATTAATATGTGTGAGATGGTGTGATCAACCAATTCTAGCACAGTTTATCAATATAGAGAAAAGGTACAATTCCTTCTGAAAATGTTCTTTATACTTGTATTGTAGCGCTACTTCGAATTTTCCTTGGTCGATCTTTCTTGGACTTTTCCAATTGCCGTGAACTCGAGCGCCACCCTTTGGATTAACGATTAGTGTTAACATAAATAAAACCAACAATTCACCAAAATAGCATTCCCGTCTATTGTCCAAAAATAAACATAACTTATCTCGCACATACCCGATGTATTTATTCCACTTCTTATCTATCCGGGATTATATAAAAAAAACAAATTCCGAACGCCTTGAGCAAAACAACAACATAATATCGTATAAAAAAGGTAGAGAGAGAGAGCGTGTGTACCGAGATTCAGGATTATCATTATCGCGTCGCGCAGGAGAAATACAGCCGTCCGGGGCTTCAACATGATTTTTCTGCCGGGGCATGATCAGGATCTGTTCAGCAGGAACGCCGTCCAAACAATGAAGGTACAAAGCTCCCAGGGATGTTTGTGACTTTAGACCGTGGGTGTTGTCTCCAACCCCCTTCAGCTCTTGAGTTCCAGGGTCTCTGGATTTTTACGCGCGTCGTGTACTGTTGCGGATGCAGGTGGCTCGGACCGTGCCTACGTCATTGTCTGGGTAAAGGCAAAGAGATGAAACCCCGTAACGTGGAACCAGGTATTGCTCCCCTAAGAGGGAGGCTTAGGGGTGCAATACCAATCCAGGGAGGACGCATTCACCCCATACACAGCATGTCCACGTCGTTGTCTGGGAGAAGACAAAGAGATGAAACCCCGTAACGTGGAACCAGGTATTGCACCCCTAAGCCCCCTTAACCAGGCAGGACGCATTCACCACCTTACAGATCATGCCTACGTCATTGTCTGGGTGCAGACTGAGAGATGAAACCCCGTAACGTGGAACCATGTATTGCATCTCTCAGCCCCCCTAACCAGGCAGGACGCATTCACCCCATTCACACCACCCTATATCCTTACCTACCCTCATCCTGGCGAGGTACTTCAGCGTTGCGGGAAGCTAAAGGCGGTGGAAGCGACTAACCCTAGGTTCTGGTGCTGGTTGCTGGCTACTGGTCAGTGGGTAAGTGAGCGAAGCGTGTGTGTGGGCTCTTCAAATATCCTTCCCAAGCGTGCCCCACTTCGACCCACTCCTCGAGCTAAGGATTTTTTTTTTTTTTTGTTCAGGGGTTCCGGCCCCAAGGAGAGGAATCTGAAACCAGATACCCCGAGACCATAGAGTATTGTGGGGTTTTACCCACTAAACCTCTCCTCCGCATTAGGACGTCAGGGATAAGCTCTTTAGTGTCCCGATCTCTCACTTAAGTTTAGCTCTTTGGTACCGGGTTACCTTCCGAAGGCCTCTTGGTCACAGGGTAGGATCACGGCACTTGTCCTACCCGTGTGTCTCCGCACTAGTGGTTACGAAAAGAAAAGAGAAAAAATGAAAAAGGGTAAAAATCTGGAGCCACTACCAGAGGTGAATACACGGTTGCGTCGTGTTTGTCCTAACCCCGCTCTCGGTGCTGCGGTGAACTATAGACTGCTGTCTAGTTGTTTTGTGCAGCCTGAAAGGCTTGCACTCTTTTCATGACTTCTGCGTCGACGCGAGACTCAAACGCAGCTTGGGCTCTCTTTGACCAAAAAGCGTATGCTTTTGTCTTCTCTTCCCCTTTTTTGGGGTTCGTTCTGCCCATGTAGGATGGGCAGCCACGCCAGCTTGCGGGATGGCCTTTTCCCCCGCAAACCACGCAGCTCGCGTTGCGTTCACCGCTAGCGAGTCTCTCGAGCGTTCGAGCTGAGTTACTGCGTGCGAACTGCCTGCGTTTGGTACTCATCTGGGTTCTTTTACTTTGTGAATTCTTTACTTTTGTACCGACTATTACTTTAAAAATTTTTAATGAAGGTTGGCGCGAGGTTTCATACAGCAGAATAAAATTCCCGGGAATTTGTTATATGAAAATAGAAAAAGAACGGGTTTAATTGACTGATAAATTAGGAAGTCGCCGGAAATTATAGTAACTTCGTTACAGTATATTAATTCATCGCTTTGGTACAATATTCAGTGACACATTATTTATTTTAACATTGTCATTGATTGATTAGATGGAATTGGTACTATGATTAACTTTTTGTGTGTAACTATAAACATTAGAAAATAATAATATATTTTTCGATATTTCGCGATTTTATGAATTTCAAAACGAGCTAATATCTAGCAAATATAAATGATTCAAGACAATTTTCCCATCGGGAGCTTCAGATTTGTTGACACTTCCGCGTTCAATCTTCTTATACTTTCCAAAATATCCTTAGTCATTTGATCCACCTGTTTTTGTGAATTGATAAGAGACTGATCGACTTGGATGCCGATTTGGAAGCGATCGTCGTAGCTGATGATAGCTATTGTCACACCTATATGGAACAAGGATAATCAGTTCAAATTCTGTGCAATATGGAGCTCACCTATTCCTGATATATTAGCTGCAAACGGTATCAGTTTTTCTATAACATAGCCATCTAGTAAGGTCACAGTTGACCCCCCAGGAATATTGGTAAGCAAAAACGTTTGTGCCCTCATTCCGTATAACCAGCCAAAAACGTTGATGGGCAAAAATCCATTTAAGTGCACTACAACAAGTCTTGTCATCTGTAATTTTTGGAAATAGGAATATAATTAAGACACAATATCGCTTCAGTCGCTTATTAATCAACCCTGTTTTGGTTCTGAAGCATAGCCAGTTCCGAACAGTTCTGGAACCTAGTAAACATGTGCACTTGGATATTACCATTGAAGTGCGCATGTGTAGATGGTTCTAGAACTGTTTGGAACTGGCTATAACTTGGAATCAAAACAAAGCTATATTATATTGGTTTGTGTCCAAGTAATTTCGACGCGTATAATATAAGCATTGTTTATATTATTTTGACAATTCATAAACTGTCAATGTTTGCAAATTGTCCTTCTGTCCCTGTTAAAACCCTATTTCCTTTGTTCTAATAGTTCACGCTCACATGACACGAGGACAACAAACGAACAAGAAACGCACCATTACCGTTAATCCTGTTCAATCGACTGAAATTAACAAATAATCCGCAGCTACTCGATAGCAAGAGAAATGACGTCACGCCGGCATATTTTAGCTACGTTTTCTGTCATAATATAGTGAAGTAGTCGTTTTTGCGCGATCAAACAAGTTCCGTCACAACTGCGGTCAAGAGAGGTCCTGACCCGAGAGCGACCAGAACTACCTGAGAAGACCCGAAGGCACTACCTGGTACCTGGGAATATTTAGAGTAAAGGAGTTAGACTCTGGTCTAACCACCCGTACCCTGAATCCTTCGTTTTTACGAAGAAGAGAAAATTCGTTCTCCTCCTTTTGATAACGTTTCAGGTTTATTTCAGAGCTGGTGAAACCCTAATGCACTATTACTTGTCTATAAGGGTTCTTGGAAAGGTAAAACCAAGAGCAAAGTTAACCTGCTTGGTTTTATTTCCAGGGGAGTTATACTGAAATAACAGTAAAACCTCTGTGAACCGAATCTCTCAGGCTTTGCTCCCTCATTGGGCTCTTTTGATTGTGAAACCCCTACGTGATCGGGTAAAACCGGCGGTAGTAGGTCACCAATTGAGCTTGGTGGGGTTCATCCCCCCCTGAATAAAACCTTCTGCCCCTTAAAAAGCGCGACACGCACAACCATCCGGCCTCTTCAAGGCACTAGTCCTTAAGACAATGGATGCAAAAACTCTAGCGAAAGAGTTGAAAAAGCTCTCAAAATCTCATGAACAGCTCCGTCAGAGCCATGAGAAGTTAGACGCCCTCTTCGTACAAAGACGTGACGAGAACCAAGTGGAACGCGAAAGGAAAGATAGCATGCTTGAATGCTATCGTTCCACGACCGTCGATCTGCAAAATGAGATTGCGCATCTCAGGGTCCGGCTACAGGAAAAGGCTTCCTCTGCTCCGCCTCCTTCTTCAAAGGTGGCAGTACAGAGGGAGATTACTGGGCTGGAGACTAATATTGCGCATCTTAGAGACCATCTACAGAAGAAGGCTCCCCCTGCTGCTTCTTCAAAGGAGGGGGAATTTAGGGAGACTATCAGTTCGCTGGAGATTGAGATCGAGAGTCTCAAATCCCAGCTAAAAAAGAAGGCTTCCTCTGATCCTGCTCCTTCTTCAAAGGTGGAGGTTCAGAGGGAGGCTGTCCCCCCCTCTTCTTCAAAGAAGGGGGGACAGAAGGCTTCCCCCTCACCTTCTTCAAAGGTGGAGAAGAAGCCTACTTCAAAGAAGCGGACGGAACAGACAAAGAGAGACTCACCTGTCCCTGCACCTTCTTCAAAGGAGGAGGTACAGGTGATCGCGAAGCGCCCGGACCCCTCTGAAGTGGGGGACGTCCAAACGTCGGCCTCGGGAAGAGAGAAGGACGCGTTTCCCCCCTTGACGGCAAAGAAGACGGAAACGAAAGTATCGGGGTCAAATAACTATGTCTCTGAGACCCATACAAGGGTCTCTAATGATATGGAGGTTGATCCCCATGCTGGAGTTAAAAGAAAAGCTGGGGGCAGTGAAGGCATGTCTCCGAACGGCTCGCCTAAGGGCAAGCATGTCCGGAGAAATGTCGCCACGCCCCCCCCAACCGAAAAGGCACCGGTGCCCACGGTACCGACCCGCGAAGACGAACGTTCGGGACACGTCTCGCTCGTACCTCCACCCGCGGACGCGACGGACTCTGCCGCAGCAGCTTCCAAGAGGGCTCCCGCTATCTTTTTAGAGGGAACCCGCTTGAGGAGTTAGCTGCGTGCAAAGCTCCAAGCAGCCAGCATATCGTATGCAAAGGCTTCCGTTGTGAGGGATGACGTGAGGATCTTTCCAGCTTCACTGGATGATCACAAAGACATCTAGACCGTTCTGGATGAGATGGCAGCTGACTATCACACCTTCTTTCGACCCGAGGAGCGTTCGTTGCAGGAAGTCATTCGCGGACTACCTGCCAACGCATACCTAGAGACAGTCAGGTCAGAGCTCGCCACCCGCTTTGGCATCGATACTGTGCCGCTCCGCATGACTAGCGGGAAAACCCGGCAAGTCATGCCCCTAGTGTTGGTGAAAACCGACGCTAGGCGGATCTTTGAGATCAAGGAGCTGCTCGACGTCGATGTCAAGGTGGAACTCAAAAAGAAGTCACCGGAACCATGGCAGTGTTTCCGGTGCCAGCGATGGGGTCACATCCAAAGCAGGTGTCACCACGCACATCGCTGCGTCAAGTGTGCCGGTGCACACAGCAGCAGAGACTTCACGCTCGAGAGACTTGCTAGCGGTAAACGCAACGCGAGCTGCGTGGTTTGCGGGGGGAAAGGCCACCCCGCAAGCTGGCGTCTCTGCCCATCGTACATGGGCAGAACGAACTCCAAAAAAGGGGTAGAGAAGACAAAAGCATACGCTTTTTGGTCAAAGAGAGCCCAAGCTGCGTTTGAGTCTCGCGTCGACGCAGAAGTCAAGAAAAGAGTGCAAGCCTTTCCGGCTGCACAAAACAACTAGACAGCGGTCTAGAGTTCACCGCAGCGAGAGCGGAGTTAGGACAAACGCGTCGCAACCGTGTATTCACCTCTGGTAGTGACTCCAGATTTTCACCCCTTTTTATTTCTTCTCTTTTCTTTTTCGTAACCACTAGTGCGGAGACACACGGGTAGGACGAGTTTTGCCGCGATCCTACCCTGTGACCAAGAGGCCTTCGGAAGGTAACCCGGTACCAAAGAGCTAAACTTAAATGAGAGATTGGGACACTAAAGGGCTTATCCCCGACGTCCTAATGCGGAGGAGAGGTTTAGTGTATGGTCTCGGACCATAGAGTGTCTGGTTTCAGATTCCTCTCCTTGTGGCCGGAACCCCTGAACAAAAAAAAAAAAAAAAAAAAGATCAAAACAATTCGTTATTCAGTATATTCTTGGGTATTCTCAACAAAATGTTTGCTGATGACTTTCAAATAACGGGTGAATAAGAAGAGTTCATTGTAGAGTCGGACAAAAGAAATATACCTTTGTATTGGACAAGAGAATCACATAAATACATTACAAACGTCAAATTAATTCACGACCACGTAGTTCTATTTTTCCGCTGTCAAGGATTCTGATAAAAAATCCAATACACTCCAGTAAAGATGAGATTCGAGCTAAATGTAGAAAGAGACAATGGAGGGAGAAAAACTGGGATAAAAAACTGATGATTCAAAAAGGCCAAAAACAGCACCGACGAAGACTCTTTATGTTTGATTTGCAGAACAGCTACAATAGTATATTGTGCAACAAGCATCGAATGATACCCATTTCCTACGAGTATGAAAGTTTGTAGCACGAGCCGAAGGCGAGCGCAGCAATTCATACGAGTAGGAAATGGTCATCCCATGTGAGATGAACACTATACTTTTTCTACGACTCTTAATTATCATCACTATTATTGTGTAATTAATATCGATTTTTACTTTTTGTTTTTGGCGGAGTTGCCAGGCCATTTCCATTCAGTTTGCACTCGTTTGCATGGTAACAGTTAGGGAATGGTTTCATTTCCGTACAGTTGTACAACGTGCTACGTTTCCTAACCGATATCGATTGCACAATGGTGATACTACCGTACAGTCGTAGAAAAAAGTAATTTCCGTTCAGGCATTCAGTGTCCACGGGTTGAGTTTTCGTAAGGTGTGAATGACAAAAAAAAATAAAGTTGGATCACGATTTTCTGGGAATCGCTCCTGCATGGTTCGAAACTAAGATGTAAAAAGACTAAGTCAAATCAATTAATAAACAGGGTGGTTTTGGGGCGATTTTATAAAAAAATACTAAGAGTAAAGTAGCTTTGTTTGAAGAGATATGAAAAAAAGTAATGAAAGAAAGATGTTTAGAATAAAAGGTAATGACTGATTACCAATTTTGATTTTTTTGGGGACTTGAAAAAATTATGTCTCAAAATGACAAAATATGTCAATTTGTGTAACAATTGTCAACTTTCAAAAGGGTAGAGGACATCCGCTCCGTATTGGATGTGTTGACTCCAATGCACATCATATCATTTGGGGGAGCAGGCTGCTCCAACTTTCTCTAATGTCAGGGGCGAGTCCATCATAGGTCTAACGCTATGCTCAACGATTGTATGAGGGTGAAAAGTGACAGGTGAATGATCACCCGCACATCACATTCTTACGAGAGCAGGAGTACTTCACAGCTCACCCCAAGAAGAAATGGAAGATTCACTAATTAACTGGAATGTCTATAGTGAGAATCTATCTGAAAGATTCGGAAACATCCTCACCAGACTCAGAATTGAAGAGGAGATTGAGTTGACTGCAAAACAGCTCCAGGAGTGCCTTACAAACTCACTTGAAACTGCTCAGCCGTTAAGGAACAAGCTAAAACCATCTGGTAGAATAAGGAAACTGGGTCCCAACAACGCACAGAGCGCAGAACTGCGGACACCAGAAAGCTGGAATTATTGCTACAATGAGGTCATACAATCTGCGCGAAGACATGGCTGGTGAAGCTTTTGCGAGAAGATGAACGACCCTCCATCCACGCTTCGTCTTTGCAAAATATTAGCTAAAGATACTGGAGCCTGGAGCCTATTCAAAGCTTACGGTAATTTAACTATGTCAAAAGCGGCGCCCACAGGATTCCACATTCAAAAATCTTTGTTATTACATACCAGAGAGAGGCATGAATCACAGAACATGCAACATTTAAACAAATAGCACATCAGCATTGTGGACTGTTGAAACGTAGTGGACTCCAAAGCACTCCTGGATTGCAAAGATACTCTCCAAAAAATTATCCAGATCAGCAACAAAGTTAGACTTATATGGGCCCCATGCCACATCGGTATAAAGGGGAACACTGATCTAATCAGGAAAGACCTCCGCACAATGGTAGGTCAATGGACAGGTCCGGGAACCTGAAAACTCTTTTCCTAGAGCCGGAATCGGAGAAGATTCAGTCTGAAGGTGGTGCCTTGAAGGTGTAGAGACAGATCTTAACGTAGAGTGGGGAATACTTGGGAAAAGAAATTACTACGCTTCGGAAAGTGAAGAGGACCTGTTTAAGGGACCTGCTGGGCTTAGCGAAAGCGGCGGACCTTGATATAAGGTTAACTTCCATCATTATTTGTGGCTTGCAACAGGCTCAGGGGGCCTAATCAAGATTGCTGTAGATGTAATGGATCTACATCTTTATCTAGATCTACTTCAGATTTTCCTGGTGCCCGACGCTCCCTACGAATATAATATTTTAAGTCACTCGAAAAGTCATGCTAATTTTCCAGTGAGAGTACAAAGATTTTTCTACAAAGATGTCACGTCAGCGGTATCATGAAACGGTACTAATCTGAAATCACCTTATTGTCATCAACACTCACCAATATGTCTGCAAATCGAATTTGTGAACTCATATTGTGAGTTACTTGACCCAAAGACTTATACAAAGTCTCGGTTTGATGTGTCATTGGTAACTCGAGGATAGATGCCGTTGTCTTATTTTTAAACGGCACTGGTTTGTCCGGATCATTATAAGGAAAATCTGTAAGCGTGGTAAGAATACCCGTTACAAACTCTGGAACTGGAAGACTGTTCTGGAATTAATAACGTTATAGTTTCATTTTGATTTGATCTCAATTTATTTACTTTTCTGAAATAGTTTGTGAAGCTTTCAGCAATGGCTGTGGAAATAACACTCGTGAACTTGATGGAGTTGTCATGCTGGCGCATTTTTTTGATCATGGGTATACATTCTGGTTTTGCTTCTGCGATAAAAGCAACCAGTTTTTTTCCGGATAATTTGGGTCCGTGTAGAGCATTCTTATCTTTCCTTTTGAATTGGTTCATCAGCAGCATTCTGCCTGTTGATAGGAATATAGCGTGTAGCCAGAATTGCAAATATTCCTAGGAAGGGGGAAGAGTGCAGTCTTATTTAATACTAGTTCAGAACATAAATATAGATAAGAGAAGGAGACACAAAATAGATTATTAAATTTTCATCTCCCATCTCTTATGCTATGTGACGATATCTACCTAATTGAAGATTTAAACAACTTACCAAATTTTTTTTGATAATACCAAGAAAACCTTCCTTTTTTGGTGATGATCTTTTAGCCATGATCTTCTGAAACAGCTCTTCACAATAATTTCTTGAACGATGACCTCCAAAGGCACGAATTAGAAAGTCTATAAGGGAAGTCCCATCACACAGACCATGGTGGAATCTGACTATAACAGGATATCTGTAATGCCCCTAATGAAACGTCTTCTGAATAAAATATGTACTACCAAATTATAACTTACGTCTTCTGAATCGTCCAAATGTTCTTTGGATAGATGAATGTTCCACAGTATTCTTCCATTATTTGTTGAAGCGAAGTGACCTGAGTTTATTCTAGCAATATAATTTTCCAGAAACTTGGAATCAAATGGTTTACTTTTGGGTTTATCGATTTCAATAAGGATGTCTTCTAATTTGGTAATACCTTTGATAATAAAAGCATACCCAAAAAACATTTTGATAGATCCCGTGAGTTTAGCGTAATCGTCTCCTTTATCTAATACCTGCAATTGAAATTTTGTCATGGGGAATATTTTGATCATCAGCTCACTCTCTCCTGCAGGGCTTTGCCAATGTCAGCCACAAAATCTCTTTTCGTTTCTGCTTTGAAAATCAATAAAGAAGTATTGAATGTCTCCATGGCTGTATTATGTTCCAAGTAAAAGCTATCTGCCTTATCCATGAGCCCTCCATATCGGTCTCCGTATTTCCGTTTTAGTACCTTGTCTACGGTGAAACGTAACGGAACGAAGATCACCAACATAAATGCTGCCGCCACCCATAGCCCCACGGATAGGAATATTTGTAAGGAGTAGTTTATGATGTGATTGGAGTTCCGCTGAAATTTTAAAATGCCTGGATCAATCAGGTTCTTATTGTCATTTTTGAGTAGTTGAAAAGGCACACATTGGAAATCAATAACGGACATTTTAAGCTACTGAATATGAATCCACATAGCACACTTTGTCAAAATGACGTTAAAAAAATATAAGTATTCCTAATATTTTTTTGACTTGTCGCAATGTTTACACCATCAGAATGACATTGTTTTGGTTAAATACTTCCAACGTTATAATTCCTGATATTGTTTCACCGAAAAAAACCCTAAGTTCCAATTTTTGTGAGGTTTTTATGTTCCTCTCAAGAAATAGACCGAAAAATCGAAAATTAAATCCAAACTTTGACGCCCTTCTATGCAGACGATGTGGGATTCCTGGTAGTGGGCAAAAGCTTGTCAACTATCAGTGAAATCATGGGATCTGCATTGAAGGAGCTTTCCAAATGGGCAGGACAGAATGATCTTGGAGTACACCCTGATAAGACAAATCTAGTACTGTTCAAAAGGAAATACAAGGTACCCAACAGTAAAGTGCCCACCTTCGAGGGACAAACTCTTAGGCTTTCCAACGAGGCAAAGTACCTAGGGATCATTCTAGACTCAAAGATCTCCTGGAAAAGAAACACAGAGGAAAGAATGAAGAGAGGCATTATATATATGTAGGAGAATGATTGGTAAAAAATGGAGTCTAAAGCCGCACATCATCCACTGAAGGTATACAGCGATCGTGGGACCCATAATTACCTACGGAGCCGTAGTATGGTGGAAAGCCATCGACACGAACTCGAACGTGAAGATGCTCACGAAAGTACAACGGCTGGCAACACTAAGTACAACGTGAGCAAAGAACAGCACACTGCAGGCAGCTTTAGAAGTCATTCTAAACCTCCAGCCCATTGACTTGTTCATCAAAAGCACTGCCGCAAAGGGAGCTCTCAGACTGAGAGAAGCCAAATTGTGAAAACAGGCAACAAGTGGGCACTCAACAGTGCTAAGGGAAATCTCAAAGGCAATGCATAACCAAGAGGCGAAGCAGCTACAAACGGCAACAGACTACATGGTGACCAAGAGCTCTTTTGAGAGTAAGGTAGTGGTTAGAATACCTACCAGAGAAGACCTGAATGAAGTCTCAATTATAAGGGAGGAAGAGATATCCATCTTCACAGACGCAGCAAAGACCAATACAGACACAGGTGCAGGGATATACTCAAAGGAACCAAACATACAAGTGTCTATCAAGCTTGAGAAAGGATGTGGCATTCTACAAGTAGAAATCAGTGCTATTGAAGAAGCACTCAACCTGCTGCAAAGAGTGGACAACACAACAAAAGAAGTCACAATCTATGCAGACAGCAAAGCAGCGTTGAGACTACTAGAATCAGATACAGTAAGGTCAAAGGTAGTGATGAGTTGTCGTGAGACATTGTACTGGATCAGGAACAAGAAGCTTCTTCTATGCTGGGCTCCTGGACATAGCAATATTGAAGGAAACACGATGGCAGATGAACTGAGAAAATTGGGACTAAGAAAGGACGAAGCCGGAATGGAAAATACATCGCTACCAACGATCAAACTATTGGATGATACATTAGATAAAAACATGGTAAAGCTACACAGCGACAGGTGGAGCAATCGAAACGACTGCAACACATTGAGAGGTCTGTGGCCAAACTTGGATAAGGAAAAAACAGGTAAATTACCAAAGCAGCACAAATGTAGACATCGTGCTGATTCTGAATTTCGTAAAAACTATGGGATGGTTTAGAACGATGAGGAGAAAGGCTGCAGGTTAAGAACGAGGGGACACCTTTTCAAACAAGGGAACACAATGGGGCATTTGGCCTCCGAGTGGAAGCAATGCGAAGCAGGAAACTGTGGGCAGGGCATACCCTTCGCAATCTAACCCAACCCACCTTGACGCCCTTCACCTGTAACCATAAACTTTCGTACTGAGGTTAGATAGGCCCAATCGATTTTTTTAGTCGTGAAGAATCAGTGGTATAACTTTGTACAGACCTTTCGGGGACACCCTGTATATACAGAGTATTTCAAAATGTTGAAGCCTAAATGGTAGAGGATTATCGTTGAATTAATGTTCAAAAAGTTGACGAGCACTGTTCATCAATTTTACGTACAAATTTTGGTTCTGTGTAGGGTGGTCGAACAATAACTTCAAAAATTAAATTGAGAAAACAGCCAAAAATCAATTTTTTCAAATGGAAACCCCCAAATTTTTTGATTTCATGTTGTCGGGCATTGAAAATAAAGGTGAGTTTGTGCAAGGTTGTCCTTAACAAAAATTTGTATTATTGGAAATATTCCAAGTTTTAATAATATTTTTCGATGTTTCTATGGATTTCAAGTTCAGTTATCCTTAGTTGCTATGACCATGTTGAAAAACAATCAAGTGTTAGTGCATTGAGCATTCAGTCAGAGAACTAGAGTTTATCTAGTTCTCTGGCCGCGGCATGATTATAAAAGAGATTTTACCTACTCGCGTACGTGAAAGTGTACTTTACAGCACGCATTTGCGTGTGGCAAGTAGCACTTTACAGCACTCCGTGTGGTAAAGTTACTTTTTCGCACGGAGTGTGGTAAAGTACTTTTTCTACGGGCGTGCGCAAAGTAGCCACTTCGCACACTCATTTGCGTGTGCAAAGTAGCCTTTTCCCGCACTTGTGCGGGAAAAATTTTTCCCGCACTCAAATGTCAAATCAAATAACTACCTACCAATTTGTTGTTTTAAACTTCGTTTCCATACCAACCAAACTGTAGATAATGCACTTTGTAATGCACAAAATAATGTTCTTGTTACTTTTCCCTTTTCAGTCAAAATCAAAATGAAACACTCAATTCTTTTTTTGCGTTAAAAACGCATTCGCCAGTAACGTAAACAAACATTGATAATGATGACTTTCAATCGGCATTTGTGAGTTGTTCTTGCTTGATTTTGGTGCAAACTACTGTGTTTATCGGAAATCTTCGAAAGATTTGAGCTGAATACTGGCATCAAAAAAACCTGATCATGTATACAAACAAACGGACAATGAAATTTATTAAAGTATAAACGATTAAACGAAGACTGACTGCAGCTGTCTAGAGTGTCATGTCAAATCAAAACAGTGTTGCCAATAGCAGGGAATAAGGCGACAAAAGAGGAAATTTTATGAACAGTAATCGGACATGCCCTTGCATTTCAAATATAAAATAAATCAATTATGATTTTGATTATACCCATATTATCCAATTTCCAGCTGCCGCCACAAACTGTTCTTTCAATATAAATATATTGTTAAGCATAAATAATCATTATTCTCAAGTTGTATGTTTTTAAGTGCGTTCAAATAATATATTATCTAAAGTTTTTCGTGTCTAATCTGTGAACGCTCGTAGAAAAAATATTGTTCCTAACAAGTTCGCAAAGTGACTTTCCCGCCCTTAAAGCATATCCGAACTCCGCTTCGCGTCGTTCGTCTAACTGCTTTTGCGTGCGGGAAAGCATCACTTTGCGAACTTGTTAGGAAAATAACTATTACAGCACGCAAATAATTGTTTTGCTATAGTAACCACCAATGTCTCTAGGTAACCATCGTGTCATACTGAATATGAATGACATTTCTTTGGTGGTTACTATGACAAAATTATGGAGAGGCAGATTTCCATGTTGAAGAAAATGTGAAATTTCAACTCAAAGGTAAAATTTTGTACCTAACACATGTGGAAAGTGTCTTTACCGCCCTTGACGTTGTGACCGAACTCCGCTTCGCGTGCGGTAAAGTATCACTTTCCACACTTGTTAGGTAAATAACTATTGAATGTCACTTAATGCTCAATGCACCTTCTAACAGTTGATTGTTATTCAACACTGTCATAGCAACTAAGGATAACTGAACTTTTTGGAAAGGACAACTTTGCGCAAACTTACCTTTATTTTCTATGCCCGATAACATGAAATCACAAAATTTGGGGGTTTCTTTTTGAAAAAAATGATTTTTGTCAGATTTCTCAATTTAATTTTTGAACTTATTTTTCGACCACCCTATATTAATAGTTATTGAAATGTTCTAAAAACTCTATTAAAGGATGTCCATTTCAATAAGGAATCCAACACAAACTCAATGAAAACGCTTTCTGATACGAAAAATTTACATTTTTTAAATTAGTTCCTGAAAACGTCAGATTTGACATAAAATCTTGAATATTTCAAAAACCCTTATACTTAGGTAAAGGATGCGGTACATCAAATCTGCCTAGAATTTTAAGTAGAATCCAAAAATGCAATAATATATAGGGTGTTCTATTTAAAATAAGCAAGTTGACACCTACTTCCGGTATAACCGGAAGTGCCAACATCTCAAAAATATTTCAGCTTGAATGCCCCAATAGACTTTGGTATACTGTCAAAATTTCAAAATTTTTCCACGTATAGTTTTCCATATACAGTGTGTCCAGAATAAAATGATGTACGTGGGGATATCGGAAACTACAGGAGATACAGTATCGGTTAAATGGAAGAAAAGTTGCGTATTTGCGTGCCCAAGAATAATCTCACTTTGGTTTGTTTTGATTCGATACCGTAATGGAGATACAGGGTGAAAAAGAAAAATGGCCATTTTTTAAATAGCACAATATTTCGGTTATTATAAAAGATGAGGTATTGAAAATTTCTGGATCTGGGTAAGAAGATACGGTGATTTTGAAAATTGTGTCGAAAAAATTGTAGGCCCACTATGTTGCTTCCGGCCGAGGTCAACTGTCGTTTTTCTTATGTGGGACATATTGAATTTTTTCATTTTCAAAATCCGCATTGAAAATGATTTTCAAAAATATGACTTTCATAAAAAAAAACAGACTTGACTTTGGCTGGACGCAACATAGTGGGCCTAAAAGTTTTTTGACGTCGTTTTTAGAATTGTCGTATCCTCTTAACCATATCCTGAAAATTTGAAAGTTCTAGCATTTTTAATAAGCAAAATTGTGTGGTTTCTTCAAAATTTGCCTTTTCCCTTTTCACCCTGTATCCACATTACGGTATCGATTAAAAATAAAACAAAGGTGGAATATTTTTGGGCATACAAATACGCTGCTTTTCTTCCATTTACGCAACGTCGTATCTTTTAAAGTTTCCAATATCCCCATATAGTGCCATAAACATCATTTTATTCTGGACACACTGTATAGATCGAGCTTGTTCCCGGAGGGACACCCTGTAATACCAAGTTTCACCCCTATGAAGTTAAAGGCCATCCAAATGAGGTTTTAAATTTTGATCAATATCTCAGTTACACGACAACTAGGAAACACCAAATTTGGAAATTTTAAAATTCCGGTCAATATCTTAGTTACACGTCAACTTATAAACACCTTACACGTTGTTGGTGTACCAAGAGCATTTATTGACAATAATTAGTAGAGGAATTTGATTCTAAAATTTTTTCATGCTATTGTTATTTGCCAAAAAAACGATCTCGTTTTCATGTTGGGGCCTAAAACCACACGTCGTTCACTGGCTTTATCGTGCCGTGATCACATCGAGGATCTCATACGGAGCCGTGGTCTGGTGGCCGGCTACCCAGAAAGCCACTAACAAAATCAGACTAACCAGACTTCAAACGATGGCCTCTGTCTGAGTATCACCGGTGCAATGAGGACTACTCCAGGAGCTGCACTGAACATTGTCCTTTCGCTGAATAAAGAGGGAGGCGATGGCAGCATACGTAAGGATGTCCGCTCAGGAAGTATGGAAGAGGTACAGAGGTTTGCCACAGATCAGCTTCTATTGTCAAGCGTGAGATACCGTTACTGGTGGGGGGACCGACATACACGGATGGAAGACTGCAATCAATGGATCAGCTGCTCGCTGGTTCAAGATTGCAGTGCTGCTCTGCTGTCAAACTGGTCTGGGTACCGGGACATATGGGCATTTTCGGAGACGAACGCACGGACGAGCTATAGCTAGACTATATAGGGTCTTCATCGCCTCAGCCCGGTCCAGAACCATACCTGGGTCTGAGTAAACGACTGATCTCCGAGGCCATGAATGACTGGGCTTGAGAGAACACAGTGAAAAACTGAAGGAATAACACGACTTGTAGGCAAGCCAGAGAGATAATCACACAACCCAACAATCAAGAGTAGGAAGGCACTGAGCATCATCGTAGGCATCTTGACTGGACAGTGCAAGCATAAGGACACTTGCATTTATTATGAATAGGCGATTCCAACCTATGTCCCTACTGAAGAAGGGTGGAGGAAACCTCCCAACATCCACTGGGAGATGGGGTCGCCTGAGGAGAGTCTAAGGAGCGGCAAGCATTTCTCGGATGGAGTTGGGGGCCTGAGCTGAGATGACCTGCTCCCTGCTTCGCTTCACAATGAAGACAGGACGACTTGAGTGGAGAGGGTTGGAAGCACGGGGTTGGCGAAAAGGGCCGCTAGGCCCACTCGCCGGGCTTTTCTTCCCCCATCCATCACCATTACATTCCATTACATTCTCGTCTTCATGATAAACCCAAATATCTGAAGATAAGTATCAAAGCTGTCACGTTAAAAATCGTCGAAAATTTTTACGTTGACTATAGATTTGAACGTCAGATTCTACAATAAGGTGAAAAGTTAAAATGAGAATTATTCAATAGAAATACTATAAGCATTCAACTAATAGAAATATCATACACTTTGCACTGAGAAGTGAAAAAAAAGTACAAAACAATTTTTTGCAAAATCGCTGGGACATGTAAACCGACAAATGAATTTGAGTTTTCAAATGCACCATCACTTCTTTGATAACAGATCAAGATCAAGGATTAAAGTTCTCTCAAATTTCAGGTTTCTTCTCTTTTGTCGGTATGGGTGTATGTACTACACTGACTGAAAATATTAAGTTCTTTTTTTCACCAGCACCTCTAGTTTTTGATAGAAGACGAGAAGATTTCTTTACAAAAAGAAAATCCAAATATAGGCAAAATAATGTATTATTGTACGATCATTTTTTGAACATGTACTCCCCACAAATTAATCAAAAACTATTATAATTGTTAACACAAGCTCTTCTCAATGTCTATATTGCGAAAAAATCAGGAAATTCGAATAATTCGTCGTTCGTGACAATTTGTCAACTAAATAGTACCGTTGTGGTGAGTATTTGAATTTCCAAAACCCGAATTGCTAGATGAAAAGTGATGGATTATTTGAATTCAGCAAGGTCAAATAAGTGAGAACCGGCAAAATACCTCAGGCAACAGAAAAAAAGGTGCAATTTTGTTCACCAGTGAAATATTCAGGCTTGGAGTAATAATGAAAAAACTATTTATCTGACTTGCGAACGTAAATTTTAACGTAAAATACGAAAGATTTGGCATATATGATACAATCAACCTTCATTTTCTATATCAAAGAAAATATGACATAATGCGGAGTGCGACAAGCTCCTCAACTTGATTATCATATCTCAAATCAATTCCACCTACCATTCTTGATGATTTTTCCACGTGAACCGGCATATCAAAAATTCACATCACCAACTGTATAACTGTGATAGCAATATCTGTCCAACTAAATTTCGGCGTTGAAAAAACCGGTTTTTCGATAAATGATTCCGAACAGTAAGTTTTTAAGTGAAAATGTATTCCATCTATTACAAGTATGGATGTCGCACTTCTAAGTTCAATTTATAATTAATTTTATGATAAATCCAATCTAACCAGATGATTGATCACCCTGGAATAAATAATCTTAACCTGCAGCTCGAAATAATATTATTGTCAAATTCGTGACGTTTTTGGAGTTATTGGCCTCGTTATCAGGTCTAGATATTACAATAAACACAAGGTCTAAAAATAAATCGACATTTTTGTTGACATACACTTCACAATTCATATAAAACCTGAAACCATAATAATATAGAATTTTTTTTTACAAAAACCAAAGAAAAAATACAAAACATTTTTTTTAACGATATCGATCAAAGTCCGGTTTCTCAAGTCCAGTTCAACGAAGGTTCAACGTTGAACTGCGTTCAAAGATACATAGTCCAATGTACTTGAACTGGGTTCAATGTTGAACCATCATTGAGAAAGCGGGCCTGAAAGTAAAGTGCAGTTTAAGGTGTAAGCTGATCAAAAATATTATTCTTGTGCCTATATCATACAGGGTGTTAAAAAAATAGCATCACTGTGTTAGATCTACCTAGTTCTTCCCTGGAAAACTAGAGAAGTCGGGAATGATTGGAATGGTTTATTTCAAAAAGACATCACCTATAAACCATCATATTAAATATTTATCTAATCACACCTGGTACTTGATGGGTTATCTCACTTTTCATTGGTTACCGAGCTACGGTTTAAAGTTTTTGATTATTCTCCTCGCTCACCAGATTTAGTCCTGAAAGACTCTTTTTTGTTCGCTTCTCCGAAAATTGAGCTTGGAGGACAAACAATTTTACAATCACAAGGAGACTATGTAGAATGTGCAGCATCGTAGTCTTGGCAGAAGTGAAACTTCTTCCAAACTAGAGCGAGACATTTGAGTTGATAGCGAGAAAGAGAGAGAGAGAGAAAGGGATAATTTCGAAAGATATATCAGTTAAAAATTCGGTTCATTCATGATTTACACTATCATCGGTTGGTGCTTCAATAATAGGTACCTAATACTGTAACAATCTTTGATTTGAAGTTGGTAGAAATCGAGTTTCAAGATTCCGTTACAAGCACTTTTTGTTTGAAAGCGTGTTTTTTTTGTTTTTTTTTTAACTACCCGATTCTCAAGTGTTTTCAATGTTTTTTGAGAATGTTCTCGTGCTTCCGAATACATAAACAGTGTGTCAGAAAAGATTGCGCATTTTGTCATGGTTAATCACTTCAAATCACCTAAATATGTGTCCGTAAACGTCCAGTTGAAATTATAATAATAATAAGAATATTTATAATTTTTTTGTCGGTAGATCGATCTTGTTAAATTTTCAGAGTTTCGTTTCTTTTTATATGCAAAAAACACTTCAAGCGATGGTTATGAAATCGATTGATTTTCCATTTTTCTAAGAGTTTGAATATAAGTTAATTCTTCTGGTATTGGTGCCTTTTATTTTTTTATCTCGAAAATGACGCATCGAAAAAGAAAAACTCAAGTAACCTTATTTGCTTTAAATTGAACAAAAAGTCAAAAAATTATTTTTACTTTGTGAAAACTCAATGGCGTTTCTTTTATATTAAAAGAAGGAGTTACCCTAGGTACTGGACCTACCGGCATATTTATGAGTTTTTGAAAATGTTCATAATTATAATACGAGAAATAGGAATGATTTTATACTATATGATAAGTGCACGTCTAGTCAACATTACAGATCCATTTTATATAAGGGGCTCTATGAGTTTAACTCTTTACCAATAGAATTGAAAGACTGTCATAATTTATTTTTATTCAAGAAGTTAGCTCGTGAATATGTAGTCATGAAATTTTAAGAAATGAGACTATTTTGTTGTAATCGTATATGTATATTTTATTATTGCTCTATTCATTTTTAACTTATTTTATCTAAGCTATATTGTTTTATTGGAATGTTTATGTATGCAGCATATTTGCTAAATAAACGAATATTTTATTTTTATTTTTATTTATTAAAAGTTGGACTCAAACGAATTTCTCAAAAAGATGCTTAAGACTCTCACTTGTACTTCCTGAAAAATTGAACCAAATCGCTTGAGGCGTTTGGAATCTACATACAAAAAATCAAAATTTTTCTGAACTTTTAACACTCTGTACTAATTTTTCGACAAAAAGTTTTTGGACACATGTGCACAAAAAGTATATGGTGAGATTGGTGAGTGCAGACTCACCCTACTGTAAATTTTTATGGGATCTATTTTCGTTAATTAAAAATTTTACAGCCGCTTTTATATTTTTTATTCTTCAACTTATATCAAAAAGATGAATCATTGACGTGACAATATCTATTTCCATATATTGGGAAACTTTCGACAAATGTCTTTTTTTCAAACAACCATAGCAGTTACGCCCTCTAGCGGTAAACATATGTATTAATTTGATATATTTTTTTAGCAAAGTCTCTTGGCCAATTTTCTCCAGAGGTTCTTTTCCTAAACTCCTACGACTATTAGCTCCTGAGCTACTGTACCTCGTCCGCCATAATGAATCACCCGGTATATTAATCTTGCATGAGTCGTAAAAACAAAAAACAAGAAGCGTCCATGGCTACTTGACAATTTTTATTGTTTGCCAGTATAGATTGAGAAGGAAGCAGTGGTGGGTAAAGTTTGACAAATAGAATTGGCTTTACAGTGCGGCTCTAAAAGGTGCCCCCCCCATTTTTTTTTTAATGTGTGCACCAAAAATTTTGAAACTTAGCATACTTCAATTGCTGTCGAAATACTACTTTTTGATGTTACTGACGTACTTTTAGTATTCAAGATGGCGGATGGGCGCCATTTTGAAATATGTTTTTGAATGGAAAGGGAGGTCGTGCGACACCTCATTTTGAAGATCCTGATGAGTATACTTTATAACCCTTGAACATTGAGTCGATATCTCAAAGTACTACAAAATGACGGTACATTTAATCACTACGTTGATACATACACTTTAAAAAAAAATCGTCAAATTCAATTCAAAAGATGCTGGAAATATTCTTGACATAAAGTTTGAGTTAGGAATAAATGACAAAACTGTCAAAAAAGCATCTTTTAAATTGAACTTGACGAATTTTTTTAAAAAGTGTATGTATCGATGTAGTAATTAAATGTACCGCCATTTTGTAGTACTTGAAGATATCGACTTAATATTCTAGGGTTATAAATAACTCATCAGGATCTTCAAAATGAGGTGTCACACGACCCCCCTTTCATTAAAAAAAATCTTTCAAAATGGCGCCCAGCCGCCATCTTGAATGATAAAAGTACGTCAGTAACATCAAAAAGTAGTATTTCGACAGCAATTAAAGTATGGTAAGTTTAAAAATTTTTGGTACACACATTAAAAAAAAAGGGAGGGGGACCTTTTACTGCCGCACTGTATAATCTAAACTAATGAAAATAGAACCCATAAATTATATACAGGGTGTCCGTTTCAAGTGAGGTCACCATTGCAATCTTCGAAACAGTACAACGTACAAGGTCGGTCAAATGGAAGAAAAGTTGCTCATGGAAGGTCCAATCACTGTGTCGGAAAACTATTTCTAGTTTGCGAGATACAGGGTAAGTGTGAAACAATCTATTTAAAAGAGACAGTTCAAATTTGAAAGTTTTATAATTTTTTCGATTCTACAACATGATCAACCTTCAAATTGTGTATGCGACGTTTCGTATTCGAGTAACCATCATCAACTTATTTTGTTCAAATAAGGACGTGGATTTTTTTATCATCAGTTTTAAAACCTGTTTCCATGCCTTTTTCAATGATGTACTACACAAATAAAAATTGTTGACGTTTCAACGCGGTAAAATGACATCACCCGAAATTGACGAATACGGCTCTAATTCATAATATTCAACGAAATTAATTTGGACTATTTTTACAATGTACCCTGTATCTCGTGAACTAAAATAAATTTTGCGACACAGTGAATGGATATTCAATGAGCTTCAAAAACGGCAACTTTTCCTCCATTCTACCGACCCCGTAGCAGTCGCTACTCTTTCGAAGATAGCAATGATAAAGGCATCATTGGAGTCTGGAGAAAGTTCTCCATCGAAATATAGAGGGAGTCTCATTGAAAAAATATGAACGTCTGTCTCTAGGACCAATAATAAGAAAACAGAAACACAGACAGTGGCGGCTCGCGGGTTGTAGATCATGTGAGGTTCAAGAGACAAAAAAAATGAGCATTCGCCATTTTAGCTACGTTGCTGATATCAAAAAAAATTTAGATGGTGTAAATGGGAAACGTCAATTTCTAAACTAAGTTATGTTTTATACACAAAATCAAACCTCTTGCCATCCACATTGAATTTGGTGTAAGCGAGACTTTCAAGACAAATTCAATGTAGATGGTACCATATGATTACCGTTTAGCAAGCGGAAATCTGTCTCTTCCACTTCGACGTGAAATTAAATGTAATGTGAGGTTTCTTTTCAGTTTGTTTTCGAATTGGAAATTGGAACTCTCAAATTTCCGCTTGGCAAACGGGAATCATCTACATTGAATTTGTGTTCAAAATCACGCTTACGCCAAAATCAATGTGGATGGTACCATATGATTCCCGTTTCCCGAGCGGATATTTGACAGTACCACTTAGAAATAGAATTGAATGTACCTAAACCAGGTACTAATCTTACATAAATCAAACATAAAACACACTACAGCTTGAGCTGGCAACTTTGCAGTGGGCCATGATTTATGGCATATGACGTCATTATGTTGCGCCTTCATCTCCTAACATATTGCATCAGGAAAAAGAGCGTTTGTAAATTCTAATAATAATAATAGGTATTCATGAAAAAAAAAGTTTTAATTTATTGCCCGTTGCTTGACTAGTTCCAACTTTCATTGAATATCTATTCAGAATCTGAATATCATAACATTTCTGACATTTTTTCACACTATTGTCAGGACAGATGGCAAAAAGGCTCGGGTTCTGAAACAATGCCTATATAAAAGTAGATCATGAAAAAAATTATCATATCCTTCATAAGTATGAGCACCTAATGACCCAGATTCAATTATTAGACAATGTGGAAAATTCCACATTAAAAGCTATACAAATCCGTATGAACACCGTAAAATCTGCATCATTGGCAACGCAGCAACAAACCGTCTAATATAAATAGTTGAAAATCATCCATTTTCTCAAAGAGGGCCTCTTATAAATTGAATAAGTAGAAAAACCAACGTCTAATATAAGACTAACAACATTCGACATCCGACCGAACGTGAACCGAACATAGATCACACGGTTTACCACTCCCCACAAAACGCACGTATGTCGCAATGTTCTGAATTGACTCAGCGCGTCCCGAATTGCCTTCATGTCGGTATCGGCAACTGTCCCCAAACCGGCAGCCTGATGTCCTATGGAAGTAGCAGTCCACTGTCCTCTGGTTCGTCCTCCGGGAAGGATAGCAGCACACCAGGATGTCAATGCCGCTTTCTTTGAAGATTACCTCCAGCATGCTCCGTACTACTCTCCAGTCCAGTTGGTCGTTCGTCATTTTCGGAATTGCCAGATGGGTCAGGTCCTGTGACAGCATCAAGTCACGAAGATGACTGAGGGCTTTCCAGACATCACTGTAGGTGGTCAGATGATGTGGAAGCTTCTTCGTCACAAGGTAGAACAGGTGTCGTGTCCCATTCGAGATTTGGAGCGGCTTCCCTACCTCTGGCTTTTGTCGTCGCAGATGGTCCAATCGTCCAAATTTTCGTTTAAAAGCTGCAGCAAGTCCACTCCTCATACTGAGGTCTTCAGTGACCCAGTGAGCCAACGAGTATTCGGCCGGCTTCAAACAAATCCAGCTGCCTCTCTTGGACAACGCGATTCTGGACTTTCTGGCCATTGGAGTGTAGAGACATGAAAGTTTCCAATGACATGTCTTCCTTGGCTGACCTGATCTGCCTCACTTCAGCGTCCTGATCGTCGTGGTTCCCAGCATACCGAGCTAAACGATTGAAGTGAACAACCCTCGGTTTTCCTCGTGGTGGTTTTCGAATCCTGTAGACGACGTCATTGATTCGCTCCAGAATCTCATACGGGCCCTCTCAAGAACTTTGCAGTTTTGGGGAGAATCCACGTCGCCTCTGTGGGTTGTGAAGCCAAACCAAATCCCCAACCTGGAACCCTCCTTCTTCGGCCTTCACGTCGTACGCCTCCTTCATCCTGTCGCTGGCACTTTGGATGTTTAGTCGGACTCGTTGATGGATATCGTCCATTTTTCTACGAAGATCACTTGCGTAGTCTTCCCCAGCGACATCCTCACCAGGTGGACAGCCAAACTTCAAATCGCAGGGCAGCCGGAGTTCACGACCCATGATGATCTTGGCAGGTGTTTCGCCCGTCGATTCATGAACTGCTGACCTGTACGCCATGAGGAATAGGGGAAGATGTTGATCCCAGTCTCTTTGATGGTCAGAGACAACTTTGGCCAAGTGTCGATTGATGGTTCGGTTCATTCGCTCCACCATGCCATCCGATTGTGGGTGTAACGCCGTTGTCCTTGTCTTCTTGATCTTCAAGACATCGCAGACGTTCTGGAATAGCGTCGATTCGAAGTTCCTGCCCTGGTCCGAATGCAGCTCCAACGGGACACCGAAACGGCAAAACCATTCCTTAATCAAGACATCGGCAACGGTAGCTGCCTCCTGGTTTGGCAAGGCATACGCTTCAGCCCACATGCTGAAGTAATCCATGGCGACCAAGATCTATTTATTTCCTTTGTCCGTTTCAGGGAACGGTCCAGCCACGTCGATTGCGATCCTTTCAAAGGGGCTTCCCACGTTGTATTGGCGCATAGGAGCTTTTGGCCGTTTCTGGGGTCCGTTACTTGCCGCACATACGGCACATTTTCTGCACCATTCCTTCACATCGGCTTGACAGTTAACCCAGTAAAACCGTTCTCGCAGCTTTCCCAGCGTCTT
This sequence comes from Orchestes rusci, assembly GCA_958502075.1. Lineage (NCBI taxonomy): Eukaryota > Metazoa > Arthropoda > Insecta > Coleoptera > Curculionidae > Orchestes > Orchestes rusci. Next base: position 32,305,953 of record OY293307.1, read on the forward strand.
GGTTACACCCAAATGTCCACCCGTGACGCCATCATGGACCTCTCTCATCACCTCTGCCTGTCTGTTTCCAGGAACGACTAACTGCCTCCGATCTTCCGTGCCATCCAGATTCTTCACCAGCCTCTTCAGGATGCCGTCATCAAGAACCATCGAGTCCCATTGAGCCCAGTAGGACTTCACGGTGGTCGAGAACCGCGCGACTTCTTGCCAGGTTGGTCGTTGGCCTGCCTGTTTCCATCCGATGACAAGCTTCAGATCTGGATCTTTCTCCTGGTCCTCGCGAAGCGCCTTAGACTGCCAGGAATCATCCACCACAGTCGTAATTCCTTATCAGGTTTCTCAATCGTTGTTTTTGTCTCTTATCCAGATCTTTTGAAGAGGTGACAACTAACTTCTCCATCTCTCCGGTGAACTCAGAGATGGTTTGCTCAGTCTCACATACTTGTCGCACCACAGAGGAAATTGACGAGCAGAGCCCCAAAACTGTGTCCCTTACCAAACTTACAGAGTGATAGTTGACGTTCATCACTCTCACGGGCACAGTCTTTCCCACATGTACCAGGCTCTTTCCACATGCAATGCCTCGTCCTACTTCAGAATCGTGTATTTTAGGCTCAAACATCACGATGCTTCCTTCTTTCATCTTCCCTTCCAGGCGAGCCCACAAAATCATCTCGCTCCTCTCAGGAATTGAAGAATCCCCAGCCAGCAAAACACGAACTGTCTCTTCCTCTCTACCATGCATTATCACCTCTTCGTTGTTGGTTTTCAGTGTTCCATATTTGAAATCTGATTGGAAGACTTGGGTGTTCATGATGTCCATTCCGATTATGATTTCTTCCTCAATATCGGCAACTAGCATTGGATGTTCGAAGCTGGTGCTTCCCAGAGTCACTGCTGCCTCCACTTCACCATGTATCCTAGCCAAGTCTCCTGTTGCCGTCCGTAGTCGCCAGTTTGTTGGTTTAATCATTGTCGGTGTTGTGACAATGTCGGGCCTGATGATAGACTTCGTCGCACCTGTATCCAGCAGCATGGTGCGTTTCTCTCCATTAACCCAGCCATCCACAAACACGCTGTTCAGTTTGTGTCCTAAAGAAGCAACTATGGCGGTTTTCCTTGGGGCATACTGGCTACAGGTCGACGATTGCCCCTTCGCATCGACCCTCTCTAGTTTTCCGACGTCGAAGAAGGTGCCCGTATCTCCTTCTTGCATCGACTACAAATGTGGCCAAGCTCTCCACAATTCCAGCATCGTAGCTCCCTTCGCTTGGACGCCTCCATTTCCTTGACGACCCTCCTCACATTTGCGTCGAAGGAGTCTTCCTCCGCGAGATCTTGGTCCTCCATCCTTCGCACGCGTGCAGGAAGCTTCACAGACTGCTTCGCCGCTTCGAATTCCAAGGCTTTGGCCAGTGCTTCAACCAGTCTATCGGGACGATGGAGTATCAGTGACTGCCGAATCTCCTGGTCTCGAAGTCCATCCAAGAAGGCCTGAACTGCAAGCCTCTCCATAACGTTCTCTGGCGTGGTTGGATAAGCCAGTCGTGCAAGGCGAGCAACATCCGCTTCAAACTCCTGCAAGGTCTCGTTGGTCTTCTGAATGCGATTTTTCAACTGAGAGTGGTAGACGTGCTCCAAGTGAGTTTGCCCATATCGCAGTTCCAGATGCTTGACTAGTACATCGTAGTCCTCCTGCTCCTGGGTGTTGAGCGTCTGCAGGATTTCTGTAGCTTCCCCACGAAGTGCCAGAGTCAGTGCCAGAGCTTTCTCTGTTGCGGTTCATCCATTTGCCCTTGATGCTGCCTCGAACTGGCGATGGTAATTGTTCCAGGACAGCTTGCCATCAAACTGAGGGGCTTTCATGTGGACTCGCACGGTATCAGACTCCATTTTAGCACCTTTGCTCTCGAATGTCACTTCTGGTTGTTTCTGAATCACTGCTACTTGTCTTCGCACTTCCTCGATTTCTTCTTCCAAAGTCTTCATTGTATCTCCAAGTTTTGCTTCAAATCGTTGCTCAAGGTTCTCAATTTCTTCCGTTACCTGATCCTTCCAGAAGTTGTAGTTGTCCGCCAGCTGTTCCTTGATTTTCTCCTCCATTATTCTAGAAGATTCTACAAACTTCTCTTCCATTTTTCTGGAGTTCTCTTCCATGGCTCTAGATGATTCTTCCAGCTTCTCTTCCATTTTTCTGGAGTTCTCTTCCATGGCTCTAGATGATTCTTCAAATTTATCTTCCAATCTCTTGGACAATTTCTCAACTACCGCGTTGGGATCGGGAATTTCAAATTGGAACGTATCAGGATCCATGCCTTCTTCCATTAAAGCCTCACGAAGCCTTGTTTGTAGATCAGTTTTCTTACCGCTACTATCCAGGTCACGCTCCTCCAGCTCCCTTTTCAACTCGGCGACCTTCAATCCGGTTAAAAACACTAGTTTCATAGCCATTGCAGTGAATATTTATGTCCGTTTTTATAGCACACAATAAATCCCACTTTTGACACCAATGTAACGAGTTTCGCTATAGAAAACACTGTTCAGCTTTAATTAATTTATTTTACAAGTAACTATGTACAGAACTCACTATTCACAAACAAAATCACAGCTTATTTATGTTTTACGATTTATGTTTCACGACGTATTCAGAACTGAACTAACTCTTCAAACGACGGATCTCATTAGTCATTATATACCCTCGCCAGGATTGAGAGAACAATCCAGATATTTTTAGAAAAGCGAAGAATGTTCGACGCCATCTAGCCTTGCTAGAATGTACCAGAATGCCAAACAATTCTACACAATGTGGTGGCTGCGGCGGCGCATTCACCATGCAACGTCACAATACTATAGGTATGGAAAAGAGGTTGTCGCGTCAGTGGTTTATTTCTGATCATTTGAAGCAATATTGGTAGTTAACGGACGAAAACCGCGAACACCAGCGGTTGTTAGATAATAAATGTCGTATGTTTTTATTTGAAAATAAAGTCGTTGAATTGATAAATGTGGATTATAGGTAGGTATGTTTAACCGTTTAACCATTTTTTTTTGGTGAAGTGGCACTTCACCTACTTCACCTGAATTGCCGCCACTGAACACAGAAACCAGAAACATCCGTCCCACGTTTTATTGTACACTTGGTCATCCGCAATTATTGTCTTCAAGAACAAACATTCCAAAACTAGACTTTCATGCACAAGAAAGCATGAAATTGACAATCATAGATATCGCGTTCGAATTTGGAGATAAGGTACCCAAAAAATTAAGCATACAATGTATGTGATTGAAACTGAAATCGCATTCAAAAGGAACAAAAAATTTGAAAATGTTTTACAAGGGGGTCGAAAAACAAGAAAACGTGAAATACTATTTGAAGTTTCAGCTCATTATTTCAAATTTTGTTCTTCTGTAAAGTTTCAAGTTTGGGTTTTAATTTATTCTTTTTTAGATCATTCCACTGATCGCTAACCTATTTTACAATTTTCGTTATACGATCGTTTTCCAAAAAATCAAAACCCCGAATTCAAAATGAATTTGTTCCATATTGTTCTCGGTCACTGTATTCAATTCCCAGCCAAATTGATATGTGCTGATATGATCCTTAAAAAATAGAATATCTACATAAAGCACCAAGTACTTATTTTACATACCAATCTAGTTACTTGAATGTTGCGCCGCATGTTCACTGAACTATATCACTCATCACAGACACAAAAATAACTGATAATTTTGAACAGGTCACAAAAACTATCAATGTTCGAGATAAGAATGTTATAATGGAATGTATCAGTGTGAGCATTATTTAGATTTTGTATGGTCCTATCCATTTAGTTATCTAATGTCGTCGATTTTTTATGTTAGTTGTAGGTTTGGTGAAAAATTATGTTTTTTTTTTATTTAAGTATTTTACAGATATCTGCATTTTGCTTCTTCTGTTTCAATGATTTATAAATGATATATGGAATTATAATCACAAACGCACGAGCAGTACATTAACACGCTTGTGCTCGTGTTCGTGCCCGTTGATTGTCGCGTTGAACGGAAGGGTGTAAACACACTATCTTCGCAAAATCGCGAAAGTGAGACGAGATACAGAAGCGATTGATCATCGAACGCGTGGAACAGGGACTGTCATGCAAAGAAGCAGGTGTTAAAACAAAAAATCTAAGAATATGTAGAATTTTGGTTTTATGTCATCAAACGTATATTTGTAGTACTGAATTGAGTTTGTTCAGGTTGACAACACCATTTTGTCAAATGAATTGAGATAGAATGAGCCATGAAATCGTCCTCAGTCGCTATAATGATTTTGTGAATTTTCACATGTGATTTTCCTTTTAGATTATTCATCCATTAGCTTCAAGAGAAACCACTCTTGAACTTGATCACTTTCGGGGGCCTACTGTTAAGGCTCCCTAGGACGATATCGTACCCCAAACCAGACTCTCTGTGGAGTATCGAAAGGAGAGTAGACTTAGATTGTACATTTGAGAAAGGGGGGCCAGGCTTGCCCTTGACCGCAATGCAGAGAAGGAAAGCTCAGTTGCACCCACGCGCAGCCCATTAGAAGTACCCTGTACCGAGAGGGGCCGGACACTGAGAAGTCCAAAGCAACCAGGTTCAGCTGTAAAGCTGTTACGACCTGCGACTCGTAAAGGAAAACTACTACATTTTCTAGTGCGTGAGAGAATACGTCTCGTAGACTAGCTTGTAGGTGGTAGATTAGTTTCAGCTTCTGGCGACTATCCTTGAATAGCCAAGGTTAGATACCAAAACGCAGTTCTAGTCTGTGCAACGGATTATCCTAGGAGGAGCAGGTTCAGAGTTCAGTTCTTTGAACGCACTGACACTCGTCAAGTGGATTTTGATCGAAAACTTCGGTGCTTAGTGTGCTTGCCTATCACTAGGGGAGTTGATACTGTGGAATTGATGGCAGTCCTCCTCAAGACTTGGTGGATCAACCCAATAAAAAAGCCAGAAGTTTCTCTACTCTGTCACCCGGTGAAGAACCAAGCTGGGGCGTCAGTGGATGCGATTGGTCAGAACGACGACTGTAATCCGGAGGATATCGGTTAAGTGAACCAACTTGGCATTCAAACCGGCATTCAAACCCAGTTGAAAAATATCCGTATCGACTCAGCGGCCAAACATGACTTGTCATCAAAAGGCAGCACAGATATGGAGGGTTCAAGGACTGAGGCTATATTGCTGGGAAAGGAAGACACAACGCTAACCCCTGGGGAACAGTCAACCTCAAAAAAACCAGAGCCTTATGCTAAAACCTCGGCGCAAAAAGCTATGAATAGCTATAAGAGCGCCAAATGCTACCTTGGGAAGATGGAAGGAAAGAAGAATGAAGAACTCACCAAGAAAGAGAAAGACTTCATCAAGAAAAACAGGAAGATTGTTGCAAAATTCGAGCGTAAGCAATGGTCAAAGCAACATGAGCCGAAAAAGAAACCGCCAAGGCAAGAGCAACAGCGAAAGCTGAAGCGAGAGCCAAAGCGTAGGCCGCTGGTAACTTCTGACGCGATGTCATCCCCAGCTGAGAACGTCTCGAAGGAGCAAAATCCTCCAGCTTCTGGGAGGAAAATGCAAAAACGCCAAAAACGGATGTCATGGATCGATCAGATCTCGATGGCAAAATTGCAGCCGATAGGTGGCTCGAAGAAGAGGCAAGGATATCGGACGCCATACTCGAGCTAGATCGAGGAGGTCAACTTCGACGAGGCTGGCTGGCAGAAAGGAGTCAAAGTTGTCGACTGCAAAGACGGAAAGTCAATTGACTTTCTGAAGCGTGTAGTCGGCGGCTGTGGTGAAATCTGGCAGAGAGCCAATCTCGAGGTGATTCTAGTCTCGAAGCTGCCGCTGCATCGATTGATATCAGTGAGGATTCTGCCTCCGGTTCCGAAGATCGATGAATTTATACTAAAGATCATCGACAAACAGAACAAGGGACTGAACACGCGAAGCTGGAGAGTTCGAGGCTTCCCATGGACAAGAAAGATGGCACCAAGAAACCTGAACCTGCAAGCAGTGCAAACTAATTTGCATCACTGCGAAACGGCACCGGGGGACTTGGTGCTGTTAATGACTGAGAATAAAGTAGACATCGTGCTGATCCAAAAACCATGGCTCAATGGAGGCAAGATTTTTCAAAGATTAAAAGCGAAAGACTACCATCTATATCATTCTCCGTCGTTAAGTGAAATGAGAACCTGTATACCTGCAAAGAAGACACTAAATCTTAGCCTATTCTCACAGTCCAATACAGGTGACCTGACAGTGGTAACATTCGAGCAAAAGAATGAGCAACCGCTTATTCTAGCGTTCGCATACATGCCATATGAAGAATCTGAACCACCACCAACAGCAATTCGAACTCTAGTCCATCACGCCAAGGAGAAAGGAAAGCTGTTGGTGATAGGGTGCGATGCCAAATGGTCATCAAACGCAGTGGGACAACGGTGATATTAATAACGGAGGTGAGTCCATTTTAGACTTCATACTTGGCACCGACCTTGTAATATGCAATAGCGGGGATGTGCCAACATTTGTCAACAGGGTTAAGGAAAAGGTGTAAGATTTAACTTTGGCTACTGATTCCGACGAGCTTACGGTTGAAAATTGGAGTACCTCTTATACAATCTTTTTCGAATCATAAGAGAATTCTTTTCGAAATCAACGTGAGCTCCAAAAGGTAGAACCATTCCGGAATCCTCGAAGAGCAGACTGGCAAACATTCTCTGACCTCATGGAAGGGGTCAGGAAATTATTGGCTTCGGTCAAGGTATCACGACCACCTACCAAAGAGAAAATAGAGGATAATGCGGCGAAGCTTGAGCAGCAACTAAATAAAGCCTTTCACAAATCATGTCCCTTAAGTCGCCCACGCAAAAGCACCACGTCTTCCTGGTGGATAGCGGAACTGGGACAGATTGAGGACAAGACAAGAAGGCTTTTCAACCAAGCAAAAAAAAATGAAACAGAGAAGGACTGGAATGAATATACAAGACCAGCTTTAACAGAAACAAAAGTGAAATCAGGAAGGCCAAAAGAAACTCATGGCAAGACTTCTGCAAGTCTATAATGGATACAAATACGTCTGCAGGGCTAAGAAAGATGCTTTTTGCATTCTGCATGCAGAAATCATTTCCATCAAAGAAGCAGCCAACTTGCTGCAAATACTGGACAACAACAAAACACGTCACAATCCATGCAGACAGCAAAGCAGCGTTGAGACCAGTGGCGTATCCAGGGGGGGGCAAAGGGGGCAATTGCCCCCCCCAGACATATCTGGTCAGCCCATAAAGTCTTATTTTGTCACGATATTATTCATGTATATCACTAAATACAACATACGAACTGAGAGCGTTTTCGTATTTTGTCGATATTTGTATGTAGTACCCAAACTGCGTCAGATTATTACTGATTATCAGTCTTCATTCCTTTTTTAGATCACGCAATATTACAATTATTGGAAGAGAGATTTGTTAAGCACAAAGACATACTTCGCTCATTTAACTGTCTTATTCCAACCCCACACAAAAAATCTCACAATGAACTGTTCGGTCTTGAATACCTTCTAGATTTTTATAAAAATGACTTAGAAAACTCCTCATCAACAATAGTTTCTGCTGAATTCATGCTTTGGCATAGAGAATTTGAAAACTATGCACCAGAAGATTATCCAAGTTCCGCTCTCGATGCCCTCTTAATATGTGACCAGGTCGTATTTCCCAACATATTTCTCCTTTTAAAATTTTTTTGTACTTTACCCGTTAGTACAGCTACACCTGAGAGAAAATTTTCCACGCTTAAGTTGTTGAAGTCCTACTTACGTAATACCATAAGCCAGGACCGACCAAATGGCTTATCTCTTTTGTATGTTTATCCAGAAATCTCGGTTAGTACAGAAGAAGTACTTAACGAGATGCAGTTGAAAGCCAGAAAGCTTGACATTGTTCTTAAGTCTGTCTGAAGTCAGACAGATATATGCTTTAATTTATGTTATCCTGTTTTGTATTACTTGATATTTTATGTTTTTGTTGAATCAAAGATTATTTTTGTTTTTGTTTTGTTATGCTGAGATGGAGTCCTTTCAGTTATACATTCTTGTTGATTGTACTTATTTTATTTTGATGTTCATTATACTTTAATTAATAAACCCATTTTTCTAAAGTATGTCTATACAATTAATTATTATCCCTACCAAAGTACCTATTTTACACTTTTGAATAGTAAAAAAAAATAATTACGTAAAAATGACCATACATAATAATATAGTAGATATGTTTGTTTGCCCCCCCCCCGAAACAGATCCTGGATACGCCACTGGTTGAGACTATTAGAATCAGATACAGTGAGTCAAAGGTAGTGATGAGTTGTCCTGGATCAGGAACAAGAAGCTCGATCTATGCTGGGTTCCTGGACATAGCAATATTGAAGGTAACATGATGGCTGATGGACTGGCGAAATTGAGACTGAGAAAGAACGAAGTCGAAATGGAAAACGCGTCGCTACCAACGAACAAACTATTGAAAGATACAGTGGATAAAAAGATGGTAAAGCTACACAGCGACAAGTGGAGCAATCGAAACGACTGCAACACATCGAGAGCTCTGTGACCAAACTTGGATATGGAAAAAACAGGGAAACTTCTAAAGCAGAGCAGATCATCTGTGAGCACCCTTGTGGGAGTGATCACAGGACACTGTTAAATCGGACTCATGCTCCAAAAATGAGGCCTAGGGACTGATGATCTCTGCAAGGACTGCATCGAGGGAGATGAAACGATGAAACATCTACTGTGCCACTGCTCAACTCTGAAAGAAGGACGCCTCAGGAATATGGGACAATACTACCTTGAATACTTGGAGGAAGCGGCAAATGTAGACATCGTGCTAATTTTGAACTTCGTTAAGACCATGGGATGGTTTAGAATGATGAAGAGAAAGGCTGCAGGTTAAGAACGAGGGGACACCTCTTCAAACAAGGGAACACAATGAGGCATTTGGCCTCCGAGTTAAAGCAATGCGAAGCAGGAAACTGCGGGGCAGGGCATACCCTTCTCAACCTAACCGAACCTAACCTTAGTTACTCCACTATTTTAAAAAGTGCTGACGTCAGTTGTCTAGGTGAAGAATAACTAGCTCCGCTAGGGCCTGGGATGGTTGAATGGTGTGATGGAGATAAAACCATTATCAGGGCTGGTTGCATAAAACTATGAACTGTTGTTCACTATTGATCTGCAGTTCAACGTTGAACATTTTATGGAATCTTTGACTTTGAACTGCAGATCAACAATGAACTATACAGTTCAAAGTTTTTATGCAACTGGCCCTTGGTGATGGAAATTATTCAAATAGACGGAAAGATGCGATTGTGTTTTTTTTTCAAATACCCAGTTCCTAATTGGTTATTTCAAAAACAGTTCAAAGGTATGTTGCCTTGTGTATTAATTTATTTTCACGAGTAACTCATCCCTGTCATTGACATGCAAAAACTCATTATTCATAGATACAAAAATATAAAATAAATCGAATGATTCACTTCTACGAGTTTTGGCACATTCAAAAACTCATCGGCTAGCATGAAGCGATTAAGTCTGAGTATTAATTCAACTTATCGGTTCATCACATTCTTCGTCTGATCTTTTGACACTTCCCCGTTTAATTCTCTGATGCTCTCCAAAATATCCTCAGTCATTTGATCCACCTCTTTTTGCGAATTGATCAATGAACGATCGACCTGTATGCCGATTTGAAAGCGATCGTCGTAGCTGATGATAGCTATTGTGATACCTACAAAACCATGTTGTCAGTCTCATATGACTAAATCTCAGCGCTATGAAACTCACCCACTCCTGCTATATTAGCTGCAAATGGTATTAATTTTTCTATAACATAGTCATCCAGTACGGTTATAGTAGACCCTCCAGGAATATTGGATAGTAGAAACGTTTGAGATTGCATTCCGTACATCCACCCAAAAACGTTGATGGGAAGAAATCCGTTTAAGTACACTATAACAAGTCTTGTCATCTGCAATTATTGTGAAATTGAATAGTACTGAGAGAGATCCGAAGATGAATATTTTAAAGAAAAATTATGAAAAAAACAGAAAAACATGGTGAACTAGAAACAGTTTTCTTTGAAAATATGTCATATGGTAAAAAGGTAGATGCAGCTATGGAAGTAGAAGTATTAGTGTAGCCAGTGCGAAGGGCGTGACTTGTTGGCCATGCGGTAGTTGGCGAACAGTTATCCGAACAGCGATCAGTGTGGATGGGAAGATTGTAGTTTGGGAGACTGTATGGGTTAGTTAAAATAAGCTGTTTTGACGTTGGAGGGTGCCGTACAACTACATATACATTGATAATTGAAAAAGAAATGGTGTACAGCGATGTTAACAAAGCTAACGCGTTTGTGGACACTCTGGAAACGGAAGGGGCAACCCTCTGGCACTGTACGCTGATGATAAAGCTTACCTAGCGTAGGATCAGAGCAAACAGATGGTTCAAAGCATACTTTATCAAACTAATTTTGGTGGTCACTTGGCTAGACACTTAGATAAATAAAATCGCCGTGTATAAAGGATGTTTTGAAAAACACGTGCCAGATCAAGAAATATTACAGGATTTGACATATTTTTGTCTTTGATTATTTATCAAACTGCAAAAGAAGAGGCTTGCAAATTCACGTGCATTTCGTAGAAACTCGGGGACTATCCAAAAAATTGACATTGATATTTTGAAATTTTTACTAATCCAACTATTTCATCATAAAAAAAAACAAAATATTGCTTTATCGTCATTGTTTTAAGCTTCTTAACTCAAAGCTTCTTAGACTTCCGAGATAGTTTCAGTGGCTAGAACTAAAACAACTCACCAATATGTCAGCAAATCGTATCTGTAAACTCATATTGTGAGTTACTTCACCCAAAGAGTCATACAAAGACTCTGCTTGATGTGTCATTGGTAATTCAAATAGAGATGCCGTCGTTTTATTGGTTAACGGCACTGGTTTGTCAGGATCATTATAAGGAAAGTCAGCAAGTGTGGTCAGAATACCAGTTAGGAACTCTGGAACTTGAAGACTGTTCTGGAATTAATTACGTTATAGTTTCATTTTGATTTGATCTCAATTTATTTACTTTTCTGAAATAGTTTGTGAAGCATTGAGCTACTGCTGTGGAAATGACGCTGGTGAACTTGACGGAGTTGTCATGCTGGCGCATTTTTTTGATCAATGGAATACATTCTGGTTTCTCTTCTGCGGTAAAAGCAATCAGTTTTTTTCCGGTTAGTTTGGGTCCGTGTAGAGCATTCTTATCTTTTTTCTTGAATTGGTTCATGAGTTGTGCTCTGCCGGTTGCTAGGAATATAGCCTGAGCCCAGAATTGTAGGTACTCCTAGGAAAAAATGGATATATTTTGTTATAACTTCAAATTTAAACATATAAATTATTTTCTTCACGCAACAATATTTTCACTCAGTTATACAAAAAAGCCAATTTCAAAAATAATTGCAAATTACAAGGTTGCCCTGATTCTATAATCGGCAGTGTTGTAATTAACTGTATACAAGCTTTGTCGTCAAGCACCGTCATGAGCTGTACCAACATTGATTTATGTTGAAAATTACGCCATAAAACTGAACAATTCTGTATCCCTTCTCCTAAGTGATACATTCGGCGAGTGATACTTTTTCTTTTTCAAACTTACCCAATTGGTTTTGAGAATACCAAGAAAATTTCTTTTTTGTTCTGATGACCTTTTAGCCATGATCTTCTGAAACAGCTCTTCACAATAATTTCTTGAACGATGACCTCCAAAGGCACGAATTAGAAAGTCTATAAGGGAAGTCCCATCACACAGACCATGGTGGCATCTGACTATAACAGGATATCTGTAATGCCCCTAATAACACCTCTTTATCAATATATTATTGACGAAGTATAACTTACGTCCTGTGAATCGTCCAGAGGCTCTTTGGACATATGAATGTCCCATAGTATCCGACCATTGTCCGTTGAAGCGAAATGGCCTGAGTTTATTGTAGCGATATAATTCTCCAGAAACTTAGAATCAAAAGGTTCATTTTTGGGTTTATCGATTTGTATAAGGATGTCCTCCAATTTGGTGACACCTTTGATAATAAAGGCATACCCAAGAAACATTTTAATAGATCCCGTTAGCTTAGTGTAATCGTCCCCTTTATATAATACCTGTAATTGAAGTTTTATCATGGGGAATATTTTACCAAGCTGAGCTCACTCTCTCCTGCAAAGCTCTGCTGGCGTCAGCCACAGTATCTTTTTTCATTTCTGTTCTAAAAATTATCAGAGCAGTATTGAATGTCTCCATGGCGGTATTATGCTCCAGGTAAAAGCTGTCTGCCTTATCCATAAGTCCTCCATAGCGGTCACCATATTTCCATTTCAGAATTTTGTCTACGATGAATCGTGAGGGCACGAAGACAAACAACAGAAGTGCTGCCACTACCCATAGGAATAGAGATAGAAATATTTGGATGGAGAAGTTTATGACGTGATTACTGGTGGGCTGGAAAATCAAAACGTCTGTTATCTTATTTTTAGTGCGTATTATCGTAGTATAACAATTATTTTTTTAATTTATCACTCATCGCAACATGTCTACAATCGATTAAGGAAATTGGAGGCTGAACTGTTGATTCCAATGTGCAGGCTATAGACGTTAATTATTTTATTATTGTTCATGTTTATATAAAAAAAAACATGAACATGGAGTTCATCATCACTTACTTGACGTGTTAAACTTGAGGTTCAATTTTAAGTTTCCATACATTTTCAAATGACAGCAAAGTGCATAATTAAGTATTTTTTGTTTTTGAAATCAATAGAGAGGAAAACCACCAGGTGGTTGGATCTAATGTAGACGTCGCGGTCGTTACTTAACTTAACGAACTAAAAGCATTTAACCAATTAGCAAACGCCAGTTGTTTCAATAAATGCGCAAACATAATAATTACTCATTGTATGTTATCAAAAAAAAAATCTAGCAAATTAATAAATTATCAAAATCTTATCGCAGTCTATTGAATAAGTTTTTCTTATTCAAGAAAATCCTAGGATAAATAGTGGACTCTGTTGTTTTTTTTGAAATTTCGAATTTTGTCTCTAGTGAGCTGATATTTAGGTGTTTTGGCATTCAATATTGGAAGCCATAAGACAGACAAAACTTGACTTCTGCCGGACACAACCTGTAGGCCTAAAATTTTTTTGCTGACGTTTTCTCTTACGAATATTCTGAAAATTTGAAGATTCCTTCTTCACCCTTATTTATCTACACACAAATACGCAACTTTCAATCCAAAAATGCAAAAATATACAGGGTGTTCCATTTAAGAAAAATATATCTTTGATCTGCCATGCTTTTACTCTGTATCTACAAAAATATATTATGCGAAAAGTTTAAATTGAACCCAACGTCTTTTTCATAAAACATTTTTCTCTACAGGGTGACTAGATAAAGTTAAAGGGATGTCACATTATAAACGAATACCCTGTATATCATTTTATTCTGGACACAATAAGGGAGTCTGAGTAAATTGGATAGTTGTATCTATTTTCTACAAAGAATTGGCAAAAATCTTTCATCATTTATATAGACAATATTGTATAAATCCACTTAATCTTCCACTTTACGTAGAAAATAGTCATGAGCTTGAGTCTTATCTATAATCTATATTCTTTCGATTTAATATTAACTTAAGCATTTTTTTATCATTTTTTTTTTTGAAAAATTATATTTATATTTATTATCATGTACGTAATGTAGAATATTTTGTAAAGCTTTGCTCAATAAAGAGTTATTTATTTATTTATTCATTTATATTTATAAAGCAAAACTTCGCTTCAGAGAACATCTCTAAAATATTGTCATACAATTTTTCAGCAACTTAATCGCTTATCACATCCAAAGATATTTTTATGAACGCTTTCATATAGACACCCTTTATAATTATCAGGGAACAGAAGAAAGCAGAAAACTAAATAAAATCGAGCAATAAATCGTGAAGTTCCATCAAATTAGAAGAGAGAGAGGAATTCTAACGTCAAACTACATTAAAAAAACGGAAAAATCAAACCAGAGCGCTTAATGATAAAAAAGAAAGAGATGAATCACGCAGCAATAATAAATAGTCAAAGATACCGGTTTATTGCAAAAGCACCTGTATCAATGATAACATCTGGAAAAGTGAAAAAGTTTTCAAATTCAAAAAAGAAAATCCAATGATACAGGTACTTCTTATCATATTCCATTTCACCTACCTTTCCTGATTTGATTACGCGATACGGCATATCGAAAAGTCACATCACCAACTCACTTTAAGCGGCAAATGATCCGTGTATTGTGGCGGCAAACTAAACCTTTCGAAGGGAACCGGATTTTGGTAATGGTTTTGAAAAATGTGGTAAGAGTGCATCAATGACGTAAGTCGGCGAGGCGAGACCCTCACAATTGCTTTCATTTATCATTATTCACTTGAAGATGTTTTTATTTGCGACTAATGCAATGTAGGCCAGTATTATACTTCAATGCCATAAATTATCTCCAAAGGAAATAATCATTATTCCCTTTTGCAGACCTATCGTAAAATTTCTCTGAAAAAAAACATCATGGAAACAATATGAACAAACTTAAAAGTGTCAAGTGTTTGTGAATTTGTATTGAAATTGATGAAAAATGTTATCGACAAATAATATTTATTTTGGTGATTTTTTTCCAAACCGAACCAGTAACATGCATTGACTTTATGGTAGTTTCAATTTTGATTATGATATCATTAATGATGATTGGCGACACTGCATCTCTTTATTCATGCATGTCTTCTCCGTCCACTTTTCTTTTCACATTCACATAATCCCAATCGCAATGTGGTGAGCCAACTGGCCAATATTCTTGACCTGTTATGTTAAAATCCTAAAAAATACGAGAGAATAATGAGTTGAACCACTATCGAGATGAAACATGTTATTTGGCTCTATAATATGTATACAGGGTGTATTTTGAATTAGAGTTTTCCTTGTAACAGAAGACAAGACTTAGTTTAAAAGCAAAATCTCAGAAAGGTACATTTTTCTTTTGTTTTCTTTAGGCTCTACATTTGAATGATGATTTTGCATTTTAAATTTACCACACTTTTTCTTAAAATTACAGCTTCTTTTTCGTATCAAATACAGTCTCTGCACAGGGACTCTATTTAGCCACGTCTCCTTTATTTTTTAGTTTACGAGAATGTTATTTATTAAAAAATTTGCTTCTTTCATCAAGTCCTGTCTCATGTCAAAAGGAAAACCCCAGCTCGAAATACACCCTGTATGTACGGTTCCCTTACTGCTCTGGCAAAATTAATGAAGATATATCTAATCTTTAGACAAAAATGTGGTATGCATGTTTTTTTGCCTATCGCTTATTTTTTCAAAAAAAAATTTTCCAAGTTTCTTTTTCATTTTTCGTTCCATATGATATTTAAACCCACTTCAGGCACATCCACGTCAAGGTCCTATTGATTGTGTGTGTCTATTGCGAACCCTTTGAGGAACGTATATTAATGTCATAGTGAAAATAAACTGGAAGGTGCACTCACCAGAAATACTTCAATTTTTTTCTGCAAATTTCTGTTGGTCAGAATTGTTGTGGAAGTTTCCGATTGCCGCGTAAGCATACAGTTACGCCAAAGATGTATTTTATTTATTGGTTGTTCAAACAATATCTCAACTTCCAAAATAAGTAAACACTTTCATTCGCCATCTGCTTGACAAGCTAAAAGTCAGATAATTCAACAAAACCACGATTTTGTTTGATTCAAAATTACTGATTATTAGTAACTTTTTAGCTGTGTATCAACCCCACCTCCCATAAGTCCCATATACAAAATAGGTTACGAGTTCCTAAAGCTCCGTTTCGTGATTAACCGATTGTATTTATGACGCTGAGATGCCAGAGGGTCGTCCGCTGACTGGGAAGCGGTGGAGAGGGTTGCCAGGGGGTTCCTCAGGCACAAAACTTTCACGAGAAGAACGTTATGTTTCATGAAGTACCCAGTACCATAGCATGGTCCGCTGTTGGCCCAAAGAGGTCCGAAATTTTGAAATAGTTATTTACCTAACAAGTAGTGTGGAAAGTGATACTTTACCGCACGCGGAGGCAGTTGGAGGGTGAAGGCGGTAAAGGCGGTTAAGATGGTAAAGCCATTTTCCACATGTGTTAGGTACACGGAGTGCTGTGAACTGAAATTATAAGACAATTTTGAGGTATATAGTTGCAATCTTACGGAATATAATTGATTTATTTTTCAAATACTCGTATTATCATATTCATCTACACCTGCCCAAAGCAATCATGGTTACCCAGAGTATCTAGAAACATCGATAGTATACAGGGTGTTTCATTAATATTGCGAAACAATTCAGGGTGAGTTTCCCCACTTAAAAATAATAAGAAAACTTCATATAAAGGTGTGTCCGGAAATGCTTCGTTACAGAGCTACAGGGTGTTGAAGTTTTATTTTTATTTTTGTTTTTTCTAAATAATATTTGAACCATATAGACATTAGGTTGGTTTTCATAAAAATCGGTATTTGAGGGTTTCTTTTAATGCGGAATTCGAATTTTATCTCAGTTTTGCTCTAACTTGTAGAGGGCGTCACCTACACTCATTTGTCCTGACATGTACAGCCATTTTTTTTTTTGGACGTAATCGTATGACATATTTGAGTGAAAAAACATATTTCTCCTTTATTTTTATGCAAAAAAGGCAAACTTGTTAGAAGTCGCTACGTGGAACCATTTTCGAGATATTTGGATTTGAAATAATTAATACATGGGATTTTGAAATTATGGCGAAGGTAACCTGCTAGAAGTTATAACATATAACGCATTAATGCTTCATATTTTCAGTGAAAAAGATAAAAGTCGACTTCTGTGTAATATTATCGACAACGCTTATTCAAATATTATCTAAACAAAAATAAATAAATAAACTGAAAACAAAATAATTAAATAATAACTTTAACACCCTGTAGCTCTGTAACGAAGCATTTCCGGACACATCTTTATATGAAGTTTTCTTATTATTTTTAAGTGAGGAAACTCAGTATTTTTGGCACTATCAATGAAACACAATGCTCGGTCATAATTTCATTATCATATGTATTCATTATTTCAAATCTTAATATCTCGAAAATGGTGGCACGTAGCGACTTCTAACAAGTTTGCCTTTTTTGCATAAAAATACAGGAGAAATATGTTTTTTCACTCAAATATGTCATACGGTTACGTCCGAAAAAGTTATGGCTGTACATGTCAGGACAAATGAGTTCAGGTGGCGCCCTCTACAAGTTAGAGCCAAACTGAGATAAAATCCGAATTCCGCATAAAAAGAAACCCTCAAATACCGATTTTTATGGAAATATAGACATTGGTTCAAATATTATTTAGAAAAAACAAAAATAAAACTTCAACACCCTGTAGCTCTGTAACGAAGCATTTCCGGACACACCTTTAAATGAAGTGTTCTTATTATTTTCAAGTGGGGAAACTCACCATGAATTTTTTCGCAATATTGATGAAACATCCTGTATAGTAACCAGAAAAACAATATGAATGACAAATTATTTTATTTCATACTGTACCGTAAAGTATCATTTACCGGACCGAAAACCAGTCCGGTAAATGACACTCTACATCATTACATCATCAGAGACTGTGAAAAAAAAATTACTTGACTATTTCAAAAATTAAATCTTGCATCATCAAAGACAGTGAAATTGCATGTTTTGGCTGGCGCCAGCTCATGATTTTAATTGATAACTTGACGTTTTTTTTTGTCATGACCTTTATTGCTTTAAATAAATACAAAGTATTTCTTATAACTATTAATTATGGTGTTCATTCCCTGGATGGTCCAGCCTTTGGGGTGAAAGGGGAGGGCTTCTCACAATGTGGCAGCCGGTGTGTGTGGGAGGGTGGCCGTACAAGGGACAGCCTCTTTAATTCCATCTCCTGGCAGGAGGAATTGGTGCCTGGGAGACGTCCTGGACTGGGAGGACGTCGAGATCAGATATTGCTAGATAATCTAGCCGTCTTGAAGTAATTTGAGACCAATTCCTGCATGTGAGTGTCGGCAGACACATGTTTGATGTGCGCTGCTATTTTTGTGTTCCTCACAAACCAGGGTGCTCCAGATATTGTGCGCATTATCCTATTTTCAAACTGCTTTATGCGTTTCCTGTGGATGGGGCTGCTGATGCGTACCACGTTGGTGTTGCATAAGTCAGGATTGGTCTGATGTATGTGTTGTACATCTGTACCTTGGTTGAAGTGAACTGCTTTTTACTCCTTAGCAGTGGTTGAAGGTTTCTGGATTGTCCTGCAGCTTTTCTGATTAAGTACTTGATTTGTTCGTAGAATGTAAGTTTTCTGTCAAATATATAATACCCAGATATTTGATTCTTTTAGACCATGATAGTCTGGAACCCTTCCAGGTGAGATTGATTTTGATCATCTTTCTGTTTCTTTTGGAAAAAATTATAGCTGCTGTTTTCTGTGGGTTGATTTGGATGCGCCAGCGATCCGTCCAGTCCTCCAATAGGGTAATGTGACGATGGAGCCTGGCCCTGATGTCTCTTAACTTTGTTGAAGACGCAGTTATGGCAGTATCGTCTGCAAAGAGAAGAAGGTTTGTAGCTCTATCCTGGGGTATGTCCAAAGTGTAGAGATTGAATAGCAGAGGGGCCAGTGGTCAGCCCTGGGGGACCTCCACCCTTATAAGTCTGGTGGAGGAGTTGGTGTCTTCGGCATTGATGTGGTAGGATCTATCTGTCAAGAAGTCACGAGTGAGTTGAATCAGATATCCAGGAAATCCGTTTTTCGACAACTTGTGTATGAGGCCCTCATGCCACACCCTGTCAAACGCCTTGGAGATTTCCAGAAAAACGGCTCCTGTCTTTTTGGTGGTGGTTTGCTGCGTTTTGTATGATGTATGACAGTCTGGTTGCTTGATTGGTGGCCGAGTGTCCGGTCCTGAACCCGAATTGAACTTCAGAAATTATGTTTAGAAGGTCGGCAGCAGCTTGCAGCTCTTCCCTGATAATTCTCTTCGCGACCTTCGACAGCGCAGGCAGTAGACTGATTGGGCGAAAATCGCTCGGTTTGGATCCGTGGGACCCTGGCTTCCGAATCATTATCACCTTGGCTTCCTTCCACGACCTTGGAAAGTGGCTCAAATCCATGATGACCTGGATTATTAAGGTTAAGTCGGACAGCCTGGACTTGGGTAGTCTCCTTATTGCCAAGTTTGAGACACCGTCCGCTCCCGGGGCTTTTTTGATTTTAAGTGAGGAGGCTACTCCCGTGACCTGTTCAAGAGTGATCCTGGGAGGGGGGTCTTGGTTGATGAGAGATTTGGGGTGTTTTTGGTTTGAGTTTGTGATTTCAACGTTGAAAGATTGGATAGTGGAAGGATTGTTTGTGAATTGCTGTTCAAAATGGTCCGCTAGGACCTCCACCTTTTCATCTGGCTCGATCAGAAGTGCTCCGTTGGGGGTTTTAAGGTCCGGGAGGGATTGTCTTCCTCCTTTAGTAAGACCTCTGGCTATGATGAACAAGTTTTTTGGGTTCTCCTCCTCGTTGATCTGCTCCATTTTTGTATCCCAAAATTCGTTTGACCATTGTTTGTAAGAACTTTTCACCTCTTTGTTTTCCTGATAAAGTTTTCTTCCTATGAATGGATCTCCTGTTCTCAGTGATACTCGTCGCAGGCGGTTCCTTAGTCTTTTTGCCGAGATCAGTTCCCAAGGAATGTTGTTTTTATTTGGGGGGTTTTTGGTAGAGAGGATGGTGGCATTTCTCATGGCTTCCTGGATGTAGTTGGTTAGTGTGTCAGCTGCCATGTCTAGCTCCTCCGGAGTTGTTATAGGTGAAATTTGGGGTGGCAGGTCAGCTAGTTTTGTGAATTTGGTCCAATTGGTAATTTTCTTGAATGTTGGACGATCGATGCTGGAGGGTTTCCAGAATTCATCCAGTAGTACTGGGAGGTGATCCGAAGATAGGTCATCCACTGTCGTGGCCAGGCTATGGAGTATGTTTTTGGTAAGGAAGATATCTAGGATGTCAGCTATTCCTGTTTGACTTAAGTGAGGCTGTCAGGGGCCTGAATGATAGTTCCTCGGATGCCTCCTTGATTTCTAGCCCATTCTTGGTGTTTTCCGTTGAACCCTTACAAGTATTGTAGGTGTGTTGGAGCCCTCGAAGAAGCCCCTGAGCTGTTGTTTGGTAAGGTCTACTTTTGGGCTGCAGTATATGGATTCTATTCTTAGCGCACCTGATGCTGCCTTCATCTCGATCATCGTCCCCTCCACTCCCTGGACCGGTAGGGGGATCTCATCGCGTTGATGGAGTTTCTGACCGCTATTAGAGTGCCTCCTCCCCGACGTGATAGCCTATCGGTCCTGGTGATACGATAGTTCCTAATGGTGAAGTTGTTTCCTGGTTTGAGGCGAGACTCCTGTACCAGCACTATGTCCACTCGGTGTTTGTCCAGAAACTCGTTGATTTCTTTCTTCTTTCCACGTAATATCTCTGCATTGAATGAGACAATTCTGATGAACGAGATTTTACTTTGTGAAGGCATTGAAGTTTTTTAAGAGGGACATCATTGGTTGGAGGTTCTGCATCACTTCCTGCAGCTGCTGAAAGAACTGAACCATTGGCAGTCGGAGGAAAGATAACTTGACATACAGAGTGACCCATTTTAAATAGTGGGCCACCCCCATAACATTTTTATTTATGGAGCGATTTTGACGATTTTTTTTTTATGTGAGAGTGGAAAGGTTTGAACTGAGGCCATACGTCGCCGTCGCCCAGTTTTTTCCAAAAACCAATGCCCACTAGAGCATATTTAGAGGCTGAAAAATCCAGAAAACATATTAGCGATTTTTTTAGGAGAAATCTGTCCACGCCACTGGATTCGTCATACCCTGAAATGGATCTGTACCAAATTTCATGAAAGTATATCAAAAATTAATCAATTTTTTCATGCCCCAAGAAGTATTTTACCTCGGAACTCGTACTATAACAAATCTTTCAGAAAAAAAAAATTATAAACATTTAGTAGATATTCTCATGTCAAAATACAATGAAAACAAACAAACGGGACTGACAAAAAAAAAATAGAAAAAAAATTACACACAGAAATAATATGTTTGAATTGAATATTTTTTCATGAAATTTGGTACCGACCCATTTCAGGGGATGAAAAATCCAGTGACGTAGGCAGATTTTCTCTAAAAAAATCTCTTATATGTTTTCTGTATTTTCAGCCTCCAAATATGCTCTAGTAGCCTTGGTTTTTGGAAAAAACTGGGCGACGTTTGGCCTCATAATACCTACACCTTTCCCCTCTCTACATTTCAGAAAAAATTGTCAAAATCGATTAATACATTAAAAAGTTATGAGGGTGGCCCGCTTCCAAATGGGTCACTCTGTAGAATGTTGGTAATATACAAGGTGTCCGGAAATTACGCGTCAGGATTTTGGTGGGCGATTCTACATGAAAAATTAATGCAACAAACTTCTATACAATTTTTTCAAAAACTTCAAAAATTTTTTCAAAGTACGAATTTTTAATTATTTAAGGTACGGTTAATGTTTAAAGTCGTTTTTCTCGGAAACCGTTAATTCTACGATGATGCAACACGAGCACCTTTTTAAAAAATATTTTGATGCTCTTTACTAATTTGACATCCAAATTTATAAAAAGATTAAAACAAAAAAATTCTAAGTAATTTTCCTAAGGTGAAGGACAGCTTCAGCCTTTTGTCATTGACGACTAGCGTCAAATTAATGGGGTGAATACAAAGAAACACTAGTGACATGCATGCAAAATTTGGCGAAAATCATTACACTAGAAAAAAAGTTATTAAAAAAAATAAGAAAAAAAAAATATTTTTTAACACCCTGTATCTTCCTTAATTTTGAGTTTTTGAAAAAATTGTATAGAAGTTTGTTGCATTAATTTTTCATGTAGAATCGCCCACCAAAATCCTGACGCGTAATTTCCGGACACCCTGTATAATTGACCTAACTATTACCCAAGTGGTGACATGATTGGGCTGCCGCCATCTCATGGTAAGAATGTGAGGCGGACTGCCACTCTAAGTGTATGGTTTGATAAGAAAGGACTTTAAACCGATTAAAAAAAATACCACAGTATGAAACAAAACAATGTACCATACACAGCCGTTAAATGTCATTAAACTACTCGTCTAGAAATTCCAGACTCGGCTCCTCCGGCGCCTCGTCCATATAGACATCTCGACTCTCGACTCGTAATTTGAAAAGTCATTTACCGCTTTAGTAACGTAAATAACTATTTCTGTATGAATCACTTGTTAGTGACGACGCCATAAGATGTCAGTGTACGCTATATGAGACAACAATTCGATTACATCTTTCGGTGGCGAGTCAAAATGTGGCTCATCAAAAGAATAGGATAATAGCATGATACTACGACAAACAAGATATGCTGAATGCTCACTAGCCGAACGAGTTTCGAACTGAACTGCGCATCAAGCTATCCGGTGACCCAATTTTATAAAATAGCATTGGAAAGCATGGCTTATATTGCGATTTTGTTGAATTCTGATGATTATAGTTGGTTATTTACCCCAAAATGAATAATATGCATTTAGTTGGTTATCTATCTATCCAAAATTGATAATATAATCTACGCAAATCCCACCAGATTGGTTAAATAGTATTTAAAAAAAGATCATATTATTTTCAATTTTGCCGTTACATTGAAAAAACATTTTTCTCAGTTGGTTTTCGACGTTAGAAAGGTTGTTGGAGGTGAAACTTTTTTATGTGCGGTGGGAGTGGAATTTCAAGGTCGCGACACACTTGGTTCTTTGTGGTTTTGTGTGGTTTTTTGTGATTCTATGTTCTTTTCTTCCTTCATTTGTGGTTTTATGTGTTTCTTTGAGAATCTATGTGGTTCTTTGTGATTTTATGTGGCTCCATGCATGTGGTTATTTTTTGGTTCAATTTGGTTCTTGTTGTACTCTGTGGCATCTTGTGGTTCTATGTGGTTCCATGTGGTTTTGTGGTTCTAAGAGGCTTTTTGCTATTCTATGTGGTTCTAAGAGGTTCTGG
The DNA here is from genome assembly GCA_958502075.1 of Orchestes rusci. Taxonomy (NCBI): domain Eukaryota; kingdom Metazoa; phylum Arthropoda; class Insecta; order Coleoptera; family Curculionidae; genus Orchestes; species Orchestes rusci. The sequence goes on from OY293307.1 coordinate 32,329,154, forward strand.
CATGTGGTTTCTATGGTTTTTTGTGTTTCTACATGGTTCCATGTGATTTTTGTGGTTCCATGTGGTTCTTGTGGTTCTATGTGTTTTTTTGTGGTTCCATGTGTTTCTTGTGGTTCTATGTGTTTTTTGGAACCATGTGGTTTTCAGTGGTTTTTTGTGTTTCTATGTGGTTCTGTATGTTTTTTTGTGGTTCCATGTGGTTTTTCTGGTTGCATTGCGGTTTTTCTGGTTCTATGTGGTTCCTTGTTGTTTTTTGTTTTTCTACATGATTCGATGTGGTTTTTGTGGTTATGAGAGATTTTTTTGTTATTCTATGTGGTTCCATGTGGTTTTTGTGGTTGTATGTGTTTATTCATTCTAATTTGATCTTGCTATTCAAGGTTAGCGGGTTTCTCTTCAGATATACCGGATATGCGATGCGCACAAGTTTTTTTTTATAAGAGTACCTATAATTATTTCGGAAAAATAATTTTCTATAAATAATGCCAGTCTTTGTCCTTTTGATAACACATCTGTATCCATATCTTGCGAATAAACTTGGATGTTGGAAACCGAAAGAAATGGTATTTATACGGACAGTTTTCTTTATTTTTCTTATTGCTGCTTCTGCAGAACATCACGGCACAGTACACCATCATCAAAATATGCGAAATTCACAAAATAATAAGATATTATATCACACAAATATCAGAACAACAATATTTACATTGCAAACTGACAGTAGCTTGACAACATAACCTCACAAAGGTCACCCGACAAGATGCGCGTGAGCTCATCTGTTGGTCGTAGTATCATGGGATAATAGGATGTAGTCCGAAGCTTGAGGATTACGAGCGAACCAATTTTACATATTTTCATCAGCGGTGTTGCCATATCCACATCGAAATCGGAGACACGTGACCGGTTGATGAATGACGATGGAGGATGGAGGACATACGTTTCTTTCACCACAATCCACGATTGTAAACAAAAATCTATCGACTGGCATTATCTTGGGCATTATCACTCATAATCTTCCTAGAGCTCGGATTATTTCCGGAAATTTTGTCGAGTTGCGAATTTTTTGAAAATTTTCCCGAGGTGCAAGCCGCAGTCAATTCTAACCAATCATAGGCTTGCATTTTATTATGTTGCTATGGCAACGACCTTATTTTATCGGAAATCACCCTGCTCATAATCACGTGACTGAAAGATTAATAAGTGGTTGGTGCATGGGAGCTACATCCTGCCGCGAGTGCTTGACAGCTGTTAAAAACAATGACAAATATTTTTGATAAATGATTTATTTTCAACTTCCAATACAAAGTTGCAATGTTATCAATTATGGACAAGATTGGTTATGTTTTGGATAATGTTTTTTCCAATGATCAGTTTTGGCATGAAATCTTCTTGCCGAATCTTCCTAGAGCTCGAATTAAAAATCCGGAAATTTGTTCTCGTTGCGAATTTTTCAAGAAAATTCGCAACTCGACAAAATTTCCGGAAATAATTTGAGCTCTAGGGAGATTATGAGAGTGAAAAATTCGCAACGAGAACAAATTTCCGGATTTTTAATTCGAGCTCGCGGGAGATTCGGCAAGAAAATTTCCTACCAGTCAATTCTAACCAATCATAGGCTTGCAATTTAACATGTTGCTATGGCAACGACCTAATTTTATCGGAAATCACCCTACTCATAATCACGTGACTGAAAGATTAATGAGTGGAAATCTCCCTGGCTTTGCATCTGAATGTAGCTCCCATATGATTACAGTGTTGCCGTCCCCACTCTCCCTAACAATCCCAACCCAACCCAACTCTGGTTGGTGCCGCTACTATTAAATCATCTCAAATAGTTTTGGCATGAAATTTTCACTTATAATCTCCCTAGAGCTCGAGTTATTTCCAGAAATTTTGTCGAGTTGCGAATTTTTTGAAAATATACCAACGCTTTAAATCTTCCTCCCATATACCTATATAATACATGTTTTGTAGGTAGAGGAAACGTAATTATGTGTTTTATGTTTATAATAAATAAAATAACTTATCCTTGGCGAAAACCCGGATACAATTTATTTGCAACGTTGCCATTTTTGTATGGACAGTCTTTCAGGAAAACGACAGAACGAGTCGAGGTTATACAAGATCTTAGCACAAGATGGGTTGGGCAGGAGCGTTACTTTTTAAACGATATTTAAGAGAACATCCACCGGCTACGCTGGGCAGGAGCGTACCTTTTTACTCGGGCAGGAGCAGACATATGGACAGGAGCGTTACCTAGAAATCTGCAACATATCTTAATAATTAAACCTCTACTCGGTGACTTGGCAACACAGCATGACGTGCCTTGTGATTTTAGAATTGTATCCGTGTTTTCGCCAAGGACTGTATTGGCAACGTTGGCATTGAGCCGGTGGTCTGAGGAAGCTCTTGACTTGAGTCTAAAATACTCTAAAATCCTCTCCACCCACATGTAGCTTCGGCTGCATCTAACCTTGGACTATCCGGAAGGACCTTGTAGGACAAGAGGGAAGAGTGCTTTCCCCACCCCTGACGGGGTGAACCCTTACGGGTTAAGCGAAAAGAAATAGGAATGTACGCCGACGACACTATGATATACGCCACCACCAAAAATCCTACCATCATACGGCTCAGACTTCAAAACTACTTTGAACTCTTTATTCAATCAACGGTATGGGTGAGAGTTCTTGTACGAATGATATTCTCTAAATGATAATTATGTCCATAGTTTCAAGTTCCTTCAACAGGTGCTGATTCTGATCTCGCTGCGTAAGCTAGCATCTTATTATAGCTTGTACGTTGGTATTGGTCCTTCGAACCGCTTTTTCAGTCTGACTGAATGGCGAATGCGTCATAATCATAAGAGATCAATATCTCAAACTATAGAACAGTAGGTATATACCAATAATAATATGTTAATATGTCAATGTACGCAATACTACATACAATTATTACGCCGTTAATAAAGTCATCAGATTAGAGATAATCAAATGAGCAATTAATTGAAGATGAATAATTTTGTTGTAAACCACAGTGAACATTGTCGTGAATGAACAATGTTGTATGAATCACTTGTTAGTGACGACGCCATAAGATGTCAGTGTACGCTATATGAGACAACAATTCGATTACATCTTTCGGTGGCGAGTCAAAATGTCGCTAATGAAATGATTCTAATGAATGATGTAGATGCAAGCAGGGAAAAAATACCCCCACTCGTTATGACAAGCCACGGGATGGCAAAAATAATGTATATATCGATATATCGAATCATATGATGTATCGCATTAATATATCGATACACTTGATATATCAGATGAAAAATATCGATATTTCCGACATATCGATATTTTTAGATGAATTCATGTATTATTACTATTTTAGTGCTCGAATTAACATTGTACTGTGCGTTATTATGATTAATTTTTAGTATTTTATATAAAATAAAATAGGTAGGTACCAAGTGGGATAATGTCAAATAATATAACATCAACAAAATGAACTGAAAATTAAAAAATCTTTTATTCAAAAATAAGTCATTTAAACAAATAATATCAAAGTTATTTCAAATTCATATTTTATAATCACTAATTTTGATATTGTTTATCAACACGTCACGTCAAGTGCACCAGGAATACCAGGATAAGTTCACAGTTCACTCACTATTCAGTAGGTGTGTTTGTTATGCTCCACTAGTGCACACTTTTCTACACTACAACACTCAGTGTGGCTTTGTTTGTGAAATGTTTGTTGGTTTTTTAGGATAGAATATCTTCACTAAACTAGTAAACATATTCTATCCTAAAAAACAGACAAACACTTCACAAACAAAGCCACACTGAGTATTGTAGTGTAGAAAAGTGTGCACTAGTGGAGCATAACAAACACACTTGTCGTTAAATGACACGAATGACACAACGAACAGTTGAAGTGACAACACCGACAGAGGCTTCTCGATAATCTCGACCGAGCAGACTGCAGAATTACAGTTTTATTAGATAGATCCTATATTATGCATCAACGTATCTTGTGTATTTTTGTCAAGGATTCATTTCAAGATGAATAGAACGTGATGAGATAGTCGATATATTTTACAAAATATCGATATATTTTTCGATATATCGCAAGACCGATATCGATATAATTGTATCGATATATTCTCGAAATAAATCGATATATCAAATACATCGATATATTTTTGCCATCCCTACACTTGAAAGACTGGTCCAAAGCAGAGACAATATAAAAAAATGAGACCAACGGATTTAATCGTGAGGACCGAAACCGTGTTCCTGTAGCGCATAGCGCATCGTGACGAAAATTAGAACTAAACTGACCATCAAGAAATATCATACTTTTATATATCTATCTCTTTTCCTATGCCAGAACCTGTTTGGTAGAAAGAGAAAGCAACATATCAAAAATTCTAATGTCGTTACCTTGGTTCCGTCAACCGTTAATCAATAATCAGTAATCAGTCATAACATAGCAACACACAACACTTAACCCTGCTTCCGGCTTCTTCCTTTCGTGAGAAATATTTTTGACTTTTGAGATACTCACTATCACTTAGTTAAGTGCCAAAAGTTAATCAAAACTCAAAACTGGTAAGTTGACTAACTTGCATCAAGTATAAATGCTTATGCTTATTTGTATATTTGCGCTAGTGCTATGGACGGAAGAGACAGCTATGATGGGTTATTTGAATCTCATGGTGCCTCTAGATATACCTACATGCAAATATCTAAAAAACCAAAAAGGTAACAGAAAAACTAATTCATTTAATTAGTGATTGAAATGAATTAAGATTGGCAAATGGAAATAGTCGTACATAAGCTTTATTGGTCTCTATTTAGTTTTTTTCATTTGTTCTTGGTAAAGCAGCAATGATTTGTTTCTCAATAATTGGGCTCCTTGCTCAGGACTCAATTACATTTCAAATAAATACACAGCAGACTTTAATTTATCTTATTTTTGTCAAAAAATATTTTGGATACCTAAATAGCTTGTTAAATAATGATGTATATTGATTCTTGACACTGCGACTATCAGTTGTGTAATTTTCAAGCTGAGAAATGATAATCACTTGTTGTTTGTTAATATAATGTACATTATTATCTAAACTGAAGATTATCAACAAAAATTAGAAAGCAAGATTGAAATTTTGTCCAATTTTCCTTTTTGATATTTTCAGGTTCCTATTCTGTGATATGGAATGGATGTGGAATATTAGTAGATTCTGTGGATGTACCACGTTTACGTAGATGTACCCATAGCAATTAACACTTTTTTTGTGTCAAATTATGGAGATGTATATACCTATAGTATTAGTAGGGTTGAAATGAGATGTTTTGTTAATAGTTTTTGATATGTTTTTCTCATCAACTAAAATTTTTTTTGTGATACTTATTTACGAGGTAAGAATTGTTTTCTTTGTAATAACCATTTATAGGGTAAGAACTGTTCCTATTTTTCAAGTGAAGGGATTTTTATTTGTTTATTAATTTATTCTCAATACATTTTTTCGACACTAGACTTGTTTTATTTAAATACTTTATTTTATAGAAAATATGTTTACAATAAAGAAAAAAAAACATTGGTTCTTTATTTTAAAAAGAATGTTGCACTTTTCTCAGGTAACTATTGTTGAATTTGAACTAAAATTTATTTGTACACAAAATCCATCAGAAAAGTGCAAAATCTTGTTAGATGAACACGGATTGTTTTTTGTTTCACATCGAAGTAGCATGCGAGGTGCGACTTGCAGCCAGGAAGCATGCTACTTACTTGACCTTCTTCGACAAAGATAGTGAGAATGATTTCACATTCCAGTGGCACCATGCGATGCCACTCAGATGTGAAATCATTCATATTATCATATTTGTATAGGTTTTGAAATATTTAGCATCCTCCAGGCAAACAAGTCGCATATCACATGATAGGTACTTTGATGTGAAACAGAAAACAATACAAAATGTTGGTTTCAAAAAGCCCGCCAAGACTGTCAGTTTCTCCTGTAGCCAAGGGTGGCGCCAGCGTAACACTGTCTCCAAAGTGTACCATATAATCAGTACCTAACTCTCTTTTTTTGTTATTTCTCTATGGTCCAAAGTCTACACAGCTTTGGTTGAATATGGAATGAAAATTCTTCCTCGAAATGTGAAAAATTACAGATTTGGCCCAGGGATAGAGTTACGATTTCCATAACAGACCATCGTACTATTACTCGCCATTTCTTCAAGAACAAAATCACTTACCATACCAGATTACTACCGGAGGAGAAAAAAATTAATCTAGTTATCAAAGGACTTAACCCGAATATCTCGCCAGAAGAAATCAAGGCTGCCCTGGGGGACAAAGGATTTTTCCCTAATGAGGTATATTGGATGAAAACAGGACCAGGTAGATCAAAGAACACTGGAGTGCTAAAAATCTTGATAGAAAACTCCCAGGGTGAAAAACTCCTAAAACTAAGCTACCTATTATATATGTCGATTGAGGTAGAGCCACAAAGAAATACCCCTGGTAGAGTACCACAGTGCCATAGATGCCAGGAATATGGACATACGCTCACTTCCTGCCACAATTTACCAAAATGTCACAAATGCGCTGGTGATCATTTATAATCCAAATGTGATAAACCCCTTGAAGATAAATTTACATGCATCAATTGCCAAGGAAAACATGCAGCCAGTTGGTTTGGGTGCCCAAAAAACCCAAATCTTATCAGAAAATCAAAGGAAAGGCAAGCCAGAGCTAATGCGCAGACGCCAAACACCCCAAACTTCCAATTATCGAGATTTTTGGGACGTATGGATGATGGAGATCATAGATCATACGCCAGAATGGCTGCACCACCAATTCAACACAATCAAAACCCACAACCTGTGCGGAGTGGATGCCTTTTGGACTTTGATTTGTAGAGGCCAAATAAAATTAGGTAAAAATTCACCTTTACTGCAAAATACAAGACTTGATTGTATTATTGCTGGAAATATCAGTCAAAATATCAGTCGAAGAAATTGACATCAAGAATTCATGGTCAATTGAAGAGCAAGCGCGCGAAGAACATTTCAATAATACGTTTACCACTTCAGAAAATGGTAGATACGTGGTAACATTACCATTTAAAACATCCCCAGAATTATTAGGCGAATCAAGAGAAACTGCAATGGAACGGTTTCTGATGTTACAACGGAAGCTCATGCTGGATCCATCACTAAGGAGTTTATACAGGGTGTTTCCTAAAGATTGGTAAAAAATTCGTTGTGTGATTCCTGGGGTATTTTCATGAAAAAAAGTTTCTATAAACATTTGCCGAAAAATGCTTCCTAAGGGAGCTACGCCCCTTTAAATAGGGCACCCCGAAGACGGTTTTTCCTCAATATTTCCGAAACCTTACATACAAAAATCATGAAATTTGGTACATCATACAAACTTTTAATGCTGAATGAGAATTTGAGCTCAGAATTTCAAAATTTTAATCAGGGGCTTACCATACTGGCGTACCATTATGGTACGGCCCTGATTAAAATTTTGAAATTCTGAGCTCAAATTCTCATTCAGCATTAAAAGTTTGTATGATGTACCAAATTTCATGATTTTTGTATGTAAGGTTTCGGAAATATTGAGGAAAAACCGTCTTCGGGGTGCCCTTTTTAAAGGGGCGTAGCTCCCTTAGGAAGCATTTTTCGGCAAATGTTTATAGGAACTTTTTTTCATGAAAATACCCCAGGAATCACACAACGAATTTTTTACCAATCTTTAGGAAACACCCTGTATTGTGGTTTCATAAAGGAGTATGAAGATTTGGGTCATATGACATAGGTAAAGAAAAATAATCGAGTTGGATATTTAATGCCACATCACGGTGTCTTAAAGGAATCAAGTACGACGACTAAATTGCGTGTCGTTTTTGATGCGTCTTGTCCAACTAACACTGGTGTGTCTTTAAACGACCTAAAGATGATTGGCCCTACGATTCAAAGTGATCTATTATCGATCATTTTACGTTTTCGAACTCGAGCGATTGTCATCTCCAGTGACATCAAGATGATGTATAGGCAAGCTCTTGTAAACCCTGAACAACGATGCTTGCAACAAATTTTATGGCGATACAATCCCGATGAAACTATCAAGAGTTTTCAATTAAACACTGTTACATACGGAACAAAGGCTGCTTCATTTTTGGCTATTCGCTGTAACATCTACATCAGATAGCGTCAGAATGCGAAAAGGATCATCCTAAGATATCTGAAATTTTACGACGAGATATGTACGTTGACGACTTATTAACTTCTGTTGATACCCAAGAAGAGGCAAAATACGTATGTGAAAATATATTCTCCATTTTACTTAGTCGCGGATTTGAACTTCGTGAATGGAAATCCAACGATAAGTCAGTAATATCGGGTTTAAACGTTCACGAAACCTTCAATGATATAGACTTTTCAATGAACAAAAAAACTGCTTCTAAAAGATTAGGGTTGGCTTGGCATTGCGAACGAGACGTTTTAAAATTCAAAATTTTGAATTTTCAATATCCCAGTATTATCACGAAGCGAACAATTCTTTCGCGAATCGCAACTATTTTCGATCCCTTGGGTTTAATAAGTCCTTCAATAATTATTGCGAAAATGATTCTCCAAAGATTGTGGTCTGAAAATCTCACTTGGGACGAACCATTGCCAACATCAGTTCTGCAAGTTTGGGAGAAATGGTCATCTGAATTATTTGTATTTAATAATTTAGAAATTCCAAGGAAAATAGTTTGTGACAATTATAACCGAGTATCTTTACATGGTTTCGCAGATGCCTCTGAAGCAAGTTATGGCGCATGCGTTTATGTCGTTTCTAGCAATGCAAAAAATTAGCGTAAATCTTGTTTGTTTTCTGCTAAGTCCAGGGTTGCTCCAATAAAATCAATCAGTATTCCACGTCTTGAGTTATCCGCTGCTCTTATATTGGCGCAGTTAGTTTCCAAAATTTTAAATTCCATCTCATTAAAATTCGACGGTATTTATTTGTGATCTGATTCTACAATTGTGCTTGGATGGATAAATACGAGACCTAATTTACTTAAACCATTCGTGGGAAATCGTGTGACAATCATCCAAAAACTAACCGATACTTTTATTTGGAAACATGTTCCAACAGACCAAAACCCGGCGGATATAGTTTCACGAGACTTTTTTCCAAAGAAATTGATCGATTCGAGAGTATGGTTTAACGGACCATCTTGGTTAATGGACAATTCGGAAGCGTGGTCAAATACATATTACATTTATTCCCAAAGACTTGGACCTACCAGAAAAAAAAAATTATGTTTTCTTATATCAAGCGATACATTCAACTTCCCTTTCGAAAGATTTTCAAATAATCAGATTGAAACGAGTATGCGCTTATATGTTAAGGTTTAACAATAATTGTAAAACAAAGATGTCGATGCGTGATTTTTCAATTTTATCAGTAAAAGAATTGAATACTGCATTTTTACCTCTGATACGAATTGCACAACTAGAATCGTTTCATGATGAATTCATTGCTTTAGAAAATGGAGACTGTTTATCTACTCGCAGTAAAATATTATGCCCAAACCCCTTTTATGACGAAAACGACGGGATTTTGCGTGTAGGCGGTCGATTATTTAATACCGATTTTTCTTTTTCAAAAAAACATCACAAACACTTCAGGTCGAGATCTAGCACGAACAATCGTGAAAAACTGTATAAGGTGCGCTAGGTATAGTGGTAAAAGGATTTATCCCATTATGGGAGATTTACCCTCAAAGCGTGTGCGACCTATTACCCCTTTTTCAGTAGTCGGCGTTGATTACGCTGGACGTTTTATCATGAAAGACAGATCCAGTAGAGGTTGTAAACCCCTCAAATGCTGGGTAGCTCTATTCATTTGTTTGAGTACACGTGCGATCCATTTGGAACTCGTATTATCATTAACATGTGCAGATTTCCTTCAAGCTTTCAATCGTTTCATAAGCAGACTCTGCTTATAGCAGACGTAGAAAACCATCCGATGTTTTCTCTGATAATGGTACGAATTTGGTTAGAGCTAACAAAGAGCTGAAGGAGATGTCTGATTTTCTTAAAAACATTCTACATTCATATTTGAATTTGCAGCGAATATGAGTGTTAATTGGCATTTCAACCCTCCTAATTCTCCCCACCTTGGCGGAATTTGGGAAGCAGGAGTTAAAAGTGTAAAGCACCATATCAAACGAGTTTTAGGAAACACTTCAATTTATTTTTTCAACTTTCAAACATCACTTATCCGCATTGAAGCAATACTCAACTCGCGTCCAATATCTCCCATGAGTTCAGATCCTAACGATCTAACGGCACTCACTCCTTATTGAAAGAAATCCGACAAGTTTAATCGAACCTCCAATACCCGACATTAGCGAGCGAGAATCGTCTAACGAATTACCAGCTTCTACAAAACCTCTACGAACACTTTTGGAAACGTTGGAGTATCGAATACATTGCCGAACTTCAACAAAGAAGAAAATGGAGGAAGCATCAAGTTATTCTGGAACTAAATCAGTAAGTTCTTGGGAGGGATGATAATCTTCCTCCTTCGTTGTGGCGCATGTGACGCTAGCCGTGTAGGATGGCGTCCATTAGAACAGCTGATGGAATCATGACAAGAGCAATCGTTCGATTATGTCCTTTACCCGTTGTCAGTTGACCAGTCTTCCAAGGCTGGGGCTACTACTATTGGAACACGTCATGCCACCATACAACAAACATACTTTTTCACGAAGTGAAAAACTTGGGACTGTACATGGACAGGAAGCTCTCTTTCAATGGACACGTCAATAAAGTCTGCCAGAGATGTCATCTGCGCCTGCAATCTCTTTTTGAGTTCAAGAGTATCCTGCCAGCTACAACAAAGAAGATCCTAACTAAATCCCTAGTTCTCTCCATAACAGGATATCTAGATGTTGTTTATGGAGATATGTCCACAATCTGTCTAGAAGACATCACGTCAGCTAACATGTGAGCGAAATTTTTGGCCACAATATAAATAAGAAAAGGTTGCTGCATATGTTGCCTCATCTACAAAATAATGTAATCTGAAACTCCTCCTTATCTGTATGAGGCAGTAACCAGAAGAGGACAAATACATCAGGTCAATACTCGTAATAAGACTTCCTTGGACATTCCTAAGTACAACTCAAAAATGTTCAAGAGTTGTTTTAATTATTTGATCGCACATAATGTGAACAATATGTTTCCTAATTTGTTTCTACATAATAGCTGCGTTCTTTTTATATGAGATTTACTGAGATCTCAGTAAATCTCAATTTCATTTCGAAGTGGAACTGTCAAATTTCCACTTGGCAAAGGGGAATCATATATGATACCATGCACATTGAATTTGACGTATAACTGAAGTGAGTTTCCGATCTCAATTAAAAAGAACGTACCTATTATCAGATCATTTATGTACAGGGTGTCTATTTAAGAATGGCAAGGTGCCAGATCTCAGAAACTAGGCATCCGAGAGACTTGCGGGAAAAAAATTACTGGGTAATATGGAATAGAGAAAATGCTGGAAATATAATAATAATAATAATAATAATAATCTTTATTTCTGATCATCATATACATTACATACAGAATAAGAAATATACTAACAAAAAGAAATAGCGTGAATGAAAAAAAAAAATAATAAATACACAATCAGTTTTTCATATCCAAATACTCATTTACCGTATATGGCTCTAATTCTATAATTAAGTTTTTAACTACACACTTGAAGGATTTTAGAGAGGATAAAGTCTTTATGTCATTTGTTAGCTTGTTGAAATATCTCAGGCACATGTAGTACGGACTTTTCTCAGTTAGAGCTAGTTTGTGTTTTGGATAGTGTACATTCATATTTCTGGTACCATATTCATGATGCACTTCCTGATTAAAAAGTCTTTTGTTTTTGAAAAAAAAACAACAAACACTCATAGATATGTATGCCGTACACCGTTAGAATCCTTTGGTTCTTGAAAAGTCCTTTGCAGCTTTCCCTGAAGTATTTTCCAAGGACAATTCTGACTAATCGTTTTTGTATCTTGAATATTTTTTCGATCATCCCGTTTCTTCCCCAAAAAATGATGCCATATCTCAATATCGACTCAAAATTCGCATGGTACAATATCTTGAGACTCCTGCCGTTCATATAATCTTTCAGTACTCTGACGCCATAGCACACTGAGCTTAGCCTCTGAGACAAATGCACCATGTGACTGGACCAATCCAAAAATTCATCCAAGTACACACCCAAGAACTTTGTATTGTGTGAGATCTTCATATCTGTACCATCAAGCTTCATTTTCTCAAGGATTTGCACTTTAGAGTACCTGGTTCTGAATAGTACAACATCTGTTTTTGATTTGTTCAATATTAGTTTGTTTCTATTGAACCATGTTGCTGCTCTTTCAAGCAAACTCGAGCCCTTTTCATTTGTCCCGGTCAATGAGATATCTCCAGAAATTAGGCTGGTGTCGTCCGCGTAGCAGGTGATTGCTTCAGTTCTCTCATCAGCAACTATATCGAATATATCATTGAGGAAAATAACAAATAGTAAAGGTCCCAAGATGCTGCCCTGCGCTATTCCCGTTCTGTTGATTTTGAGTTTTGAGCGTAAGGTCCTCCCTCGGCTTGAAATTTCGACGAACTGCTCCCTATCGCAAAGATAAGAAGCGAATAGATCCAGTCCGGTACCTCTGATACCATATCGTTCCAATTTCGCTATCAACAGACTATGATCAATGCAGTCATAGGCTTTTGACAGGTCCAGAAATATTCCCATTGCCAAGCATCTATTCTCAAGTAGGTCCACTATTTTTTGCAGTTTGTGTAGATGATCCGGAAATATATGCATGCTGATTGGTATTTAGCAGCTTGAACTTGGTCATAAATCCCATTAATCTTTTACTCAATGCTCTGAAGGCGTTACTGGAGTAAGAAACATGGTTTGAGGATTTCTTGGGAAGCTAAGTACTGATGGTACATTTCCTAGGTCCTTGAGTAATTCAGGGATTATTGATAGTAAATATTCATTGTATGTGTCGGGAAGAGATTCAAGATTATTTGTACATCTAGAGTCTCCTTATATCAGAAGTTCCCAATATCGCCACAAGATGGCGTAACGGTGCTATCAAAACACAAAATCGCTGTTTTTTCGTGATTTTTAAATACAAACAAATACAAATGAGTACCGCTATGGATTCCTTAAGAGATCTCCTTCAAATTTGTTTCTCTGATTTTTTTTCCCAACATGTCAAATAAGACAGGTATCAGCTGTCAAAGCTCCTTCGCCGTCGCCGCTAGATGGCGTTAACTAAAATGGTAGCATGTTTTTGAGTTTTTTCCAAAAAAATCAAATGTAATGGAATATTTATTTTTATATATTTTAAAAGGGGATACATTTTCCTATAAAAAAAAACAAAAAAAATAATGATTTTTTTTGTATAATGAAAATGTATCCCCTTTTGAAATATATAAAAATAAATACACCATTACATTTGATTTTTTTGGAAAAAACTCAAAAACATGCTACCATTTCAGTTAACGCCATCTAGCGGCGACGGCGAAGGTCAAAAATTCAAAACCAAAAAAGTGTTTTGAAGTGCAAATCATGCTCTTTCATATGAGACCAAGATCGCGTCAATCGGTTAGGTTGTTTCAAAGTTATGAGCATTCTTGCGTTGTAAGGTTTGACAGCTGATACCTGTCTTATTTGACATGTTAGGAAAAAAAATCAAAAAAACAAATTTGAAGGAAATCTCTCAAGGAATCCATAGCGGTACTCATTTGTATTTGTTTGTATTCAAAAATCACGAAAAAACAGCGATTTTGTGTTTTGATAGCACCGTTACGCCTTTGGGAATACCGACAGCATTATGATGGAATAGTATCATTTATTTAAATATCCTATTCTCAGCTTTAAATTGAGAAGACAACTTGACAAGCTCAAAAAGCATCAATCGAAAGTGATTGTGATATATTATTGTGAATGCATAATAATTTTCTTTTCACAATCCAATAATTATTATTATATTTAGGGTTGTGGATTTGACAGGTCATAGTTTTTTTGGTAAATTGAATGAAAATGCAGTGGATCAACCTGATTACATACATCGCAAAATAAGAAAATTGACAATTTCTTATTTTGCAATATGTGAAAACAGTAATAATAATTTGTTATAAAAAGTTTTGCTTATCGTCCAGAGTCCATTCCAATACCCAAATTTTGGGATATCATACAGGGTGAACCGGTGAACAGGTGGAAAGTATCATAATGAAGTCCATTATACAGGGGTGTACTCGCTCCAAGGGGTCAACACTTCTAGACTATAAGTATATTGATGAAGCATAGGAAAGTGTAATTTCAGATGTGACACGCTGAAGCTGCGTCGTTTCTGAAATACAATCCTTCAAATCAATCAAAAAATACTTTATTGACAGGAATTAAAAAATCTATTCACAAAGGAGGCTAACTAAATGACAAATAAATATTCAACAACAGTAAGGTTTACAAAAGAAATGGACACAAGCGGGACAATCACTATTACAATAATCTGAAACCAATACAAGCAGAAAAATCATAAAAAAATTGGTTCTGATAAAATTCAGAAAGTGAATAAAATGGTCTATACAAAAGTTTATTCTTTAGACTTTTCCTGAATTGCCTGACAGGGGTGGCGCGTTTAATGAACATAGGCCCTGAATGATTAAAAATCTAAATTCCTTCGTGAATGAAAGCTTTTTGCATCAAAGTTCTTCTTGGAAAAGGCAAACGAATGTTGAATTGTTGCCTAGTGTGAGAATGATCAGAGCTTCGCAAGTTTTTGTAATTTTTTAAAATCAAAGTAGCTGTTTGCAAAATTTAAAGCGAAGTTAAAGTCAAGATTCCGTGCTTGATATAAATAGAGGTTCACACACATCTCTGAGGCTACCATTAGAAATAGAGCGAACTGCTTTTTTTTGCAAAATAAAAACAAGCTGTTGGGGTGTTGAAGTTTAAAAAAAAAAAACGAATTTTTCCTCAAGTTTTCAAAACGCTTTTGCCAATTTTGGAGAGCATAATGAAACTTTTGGAACGAATTAATCATTGAACTCTACATTCACGGACTTGGAGGACATGTGTGTCATTGTGTGTTGTATTTCTAATAAAAAAAATGGTACGCCACCGGTTCTCCCGCAAAAAATAATATTTTTTCGGAATACTCGTTTTCAACAAAGAATGTGTCTTGAGTTTTTTCTGCCCAACGCACGGTATATTGAGAACAGTCGGTTTTCTCGTCGTGGCGAAAAAACTGAAGAGAACTTTATTATTTGAAATTAAATATGAGTATTTTGAAAAAAAAAAATGTCTTTTTATGAACAGCCTTCGAGAATTTTTTGTTTTGTTCAATCACAAACCTGAAGGTAAGAAAAGCAGACAAATTCTTGGTGAAAATTCATATAGGATATTGGGGGCCCGAAATTTTCCTTGGACCTTAGGGTTTCAAAAATAGGCTCTGCTAGTGAGTAGGTAAACTTTTAGTCAACCAAATGTCAGGAAATTCTGATGGAATCTGCGCGTTACAAATTGTTTTTGAAATTCCGGTTTTCGAAGGCTTTAGCGGACTTTGATTCCACAACCGTCCACCCAGCGCACCATATTATATAGGATACTTTGGTAGTTATTTACAAAACGTTTTTCTGCTATTGCGGCATTAGCTAAATGCAATTTTTTTTGCCTAGGTACGTTTTGTTGCTTATAAGAAATATGACTTCACTTGCGCAAACTCAAAAAATCGCCTTTTTCATCATTTTTGAGAATAAAAAACAAAAATAATTCACTGGATTCGGGGCAAAAAGGTTTGTTTTTTCAGGTTAGTTTTGAGTTAGGGTTAGATTGGGTCCGTTTTGGTTAGTTTGGGTTAGTTTTTTTGGTGAAAATGGATGTCGAGTGTTCGACCTCCCAGAACATATCTTTATGTTTTGGCGAATGTGTCATTGTCATTGACAATTGCATTGAAAGTAATTGAGATTTTGTATCAAAAAAATTGTTTTTTTTCACTCCAAATAGATGAAACGGAGATTTTAGGAAATCGTTACCTATTTTTTACGTGAAGGGCGGGGATATATTGTCATTGGTTCTTGACGTGTGCAAAATTTCAAATCACTCTGGGCATTTGAAGTTCAGTATATAGCTCTCTTTCTCATTCTCACTAAGTTATATCTTTTTTCTTCCTCAGACAGAATGCTCTTGTCATAAATTTGAATCCAAAAATTAAAGGATTTTGTTTATCGTGCATAGCTATGCTATGTCTTTGTCAAAAAATATCATTTTATGTGTATGAGCTCCATTCAATAGACATTTTCAAGACAAGATACGGTCATTTTTTATGATAAAATAATTCTACTTCTTTTGAACTGAGCGAGATAATGTTGAGTGGGTTGGTATCCCTTGAATTGGACTTCTTCAGATAATCATATAAAGTACAAGTTGAACTTAATGAACATGAAATATTTTCAGATTTAAAGAAATTCTGTCGGGAAAATAAATTCAAGCAAATCTGGAGACATCCAACAATGGATCAGGAATCAGTTGAAAATGGGTGAGCTGAGCAACTGGCATGAAATGCTGTCAATACCTTACTTATGGGTCCCAGAACCTGCCATTGGGATCACCAAATCCTGTCTGAACCACTTAAGAATATCAAAGATAATGTTGATCGAAACAATAAACTCAATGACGACGGAAGATCGTAAATCTTTCAATATCTACCACCTTCAAACAAACTTTTCCACAATATTTGCTCCATACGTCATTCTGCTTCTTGTACAGAGTGGCCGGTTCGTTGTGTCCTACTTCCTTATATGGAGAACCGCTTGTACAATAAAATTGAAAACTTGGGTGTTAACTAAAGTCAATGACAGAAACTCGTCTAAAATATTTTCAAGATTGTGACACTTTCCGGTTATACCGGAAGTAGGAACTTCACTTCAGGCAAGTTCGTTTAATCGTATAGTTATATTGGCGGCTAGCCGGAATCTATAATCTTCATTTTTACAACGTAGATGTTCAAAGCAAGATGAAGTTGCTGCTTTCGTGATAACGGTAATGGTGAGGGTGAGGGGACAAAAGCCCGGCGAGTAGGCCTTAGTGGCCCTTTTCGCCAACCCCGTGTTTCCAACCCTTTTCACTCAAGTCGTCCTGTCCCCATTGTGAAGCGAAGCAGGTCATCCTAGCTTGGGTCCCCCAACTTCACCAGAGGAATGGTTGCCGCTCCTCCTCAGGCAACTCCATCCCCCCTTCTACAGTAGGAACCATTGACTTTAAATACTAGTAGGAACATACGGGTGATTCGCCTATTCCTAGTAAATGCAAATGTCGGTTGAGCCTGCAGTGTCCTGTCAGAATGCCTACGATGATGCTCAGTGCCTTCATACTCTTGTTTAGCAGCTGGGCCGTCCTTGGTTTGTTATGGGTTGTGTGATTATCTCTCAGGCTTGCCTACAAGTCGTGTTATTCCTCCAGTTTTTTACTGTGTTCTCTCAAGCCCAATCGTTCAGGGCCTCGGAGATCAGTCGTTTACTGAGACCCAGGTTTGGCTCTGGACCATGCTTGGACGATGAAGACCCAAGTCTAGCTTGCCCATTTGTTCCGGTACCTAGACCAGTTTGACCTTCTTGCTCTCGCCCAGGGCGGGCGTGCAGAGCATCACTGCACTCTTGAACCAGCGGGAAGCTGATCATTGGCGTGCATAATGCCCTTAGTGCCGCTGAAGTATCAGAATAGATAACTCTCTGTTATCTTCTGCCCCTCCATGAACCTCTTCCCTAGTTGCTACCACCAGGATAGCAAAAACCTCTGCTTGGAAGACCGTTGTAAGCTTTCCGAGAGAGAAAGCCTCCCCGGCATTCCTGTCCTGTCTGTATACTCCGGCTGCTGTGGCCTTATAGTTTGCCTTTGAGCCGTCGGTGAACCAGAACTGCGTGTTACCTGGTGGTTCTGCCAGTGTAGTTCGCCACTCGTCCCTGGATGGAAGGTGTACCTCAAAACTTCTGTGAAGTCCGAGTCTTCCATCCGTGGCTGTCAGTCCCGCCGCCAGTAACGATACCTCACGTCTCACATTAGAAGCTAATCTAGTGTGGCCAACCTCTGTCCTTCCATACTTCCTGAGCGGACATCCTACGTATGCTGCTATCGCTCCCCTCTTTATCCAGATTGCAAGCTCTGGCAACGCGAAGAGAATGTTCAATGCTCGTTGCAGCTCCTGGAGTAGTCCTCATTGCACCGGTGATGCTCAGACAGGCCATCCTTTGAAGTCTGGTTAGTCTGATTCCGTTAGTGGATTTCTCGGTAGCCGCACACCAGACCACGGCTCCTTATGAGATCCTCGGTCTGATCACGGCTCGATAAAGCCAGTGAACGACGTGTGGTTTTAGAACCCACCACCTACCCACCACTCGGCGCAGCAGTCGCACATTGTGTCTATGCCCTTTTTAACTGTCCTTTCAATATGGGGTTTCCACGTTAACTTACTGAGACCACCCCGAGGTACTTGACCCGTTTCAGTGCCAGCGGCATCTTATACAGAATGGGTGGCTTGAACTTCTTGAGAATCCTCATGTTTGTGAAAAAGTTTACTCGTTCTACACCATACCTCCAGAAATTTACACGCTGACCTCATACGCTCGCAGACGATTTCCAGACGTTCACCTCTCACAAGGATCAGGCCATCATCGGCGTAGGCCTGCGCATAAAAGCCCTCCAACTCCAGTCTTGTCAGGATACCGTGCATTATCACACAACCAAAGCCTGAGTGGGAGGCAGCTGCCCTGGGAGCAACCTCTTTGCACGTCTGCATCTACATGACAGTCTCCTGATGACGCTTTCACCTATTGATCCCGAAGAGCAGAACTAACCCAAATCACCAGGGAGGCCGGGGTTCCTTTGGCCGTAAGGGACTTTAGGTTTAGGTCTTATACAGTGCTTTTCTTTGTTGTCCCCCCCCTTTTATTTTTTGAACGGCTCAACTCAGAGACTTCAAATTCTAGGAGCTGAAATACAAGCATGTCTACTATGTTTTGACATAAAATTGACATATGAAAAACTCAAGATGGCGGCTGGGCGGGATATATTTTTGCCAGGAGGGATATATTTCAGACAAAAAGCTCAACATCGCGTTTGTTGCCAGAATATTGTAATTTTTAATAACATTCTTGAGAAAGTTCCGAAAAAAAAACTAATACAGAGAGGCTTCTGGAGTTACCGCACGGGCGTGTAACTCGTTTTGTAAATTATATATTTTCTTTCGTCGCCAGAAAACCAGACAAAGTCAAAGATTGAGAAAATTCTTTAAACCGCGAACCTCTCCTAGTCTTCTTTTGTGTCAGGAAACAAACTGATCCCGTCTCGTGGCTTTTCCGTATTTTTATTCCTCGCTCTAGGCCGTCGGAAAAATCTATCTTTCTTATCCGCTATTTTTCGGTATAAAGTTTTGCCGTGAAAACCCGACCCGTCGCTCAAAATACCTTCGTTACACACCGCCTTTTCACGTTCTGTTTTGCCGATATGAGGCTGCCATTAGTTGGCGATTTATTTAGCTGTAATTTTGATTCTCCACCGGGAGAGATTATTTTCTTAGAGATAATTTTCTTAATATTATTTCTCACGTGATATTTTTGATTTATTTTGCTGATCGAAAATCAGTCCATTGTTGATTTTTGTTTATTATTTTATTGCCTGGTTGGGAACCAGTCCCATTGTCAAAATTTGGGAAAAATACACTGATGATTTATTTTTTTTACCTCGAGGTGATTTTATTTGAAGAAAGTTCAGTAATCCATTTCAGAGCGGAAGTTTGCGGTGTTTTGGAAATAACGAACACCTGGGCTTTTTTCACTGTATAAAAGCTACCCGATAGGCACTGTGGGCCCTCTACCACGTAAATACAGGGGGTGGCGCCCGAGGTTTATTTACCAACAACGATTTTCCTCATCCCCGTCGGAAATCGAACCTGGAAAATCTCGGGGAGCCTTACAATTTTGCAATTTGAAATGGAACTCCATCCCGGAGTAACGATTAATTATTTGAATCGTGATCAAGATACTCATCATAGATTTGTTGATGTAGAAAAAGAAGATGAAGACAATTGGAGAGCCTGCTTGGAGAATATCGGAAAACGCAGATTTTGGTTACATGTTGCATGGAAAAGTGCTGCGGAAGGAATTCCATGCACACTTTTACCTACCAGACAAACTTTTGTCAATATTTTACAATGTCGATGTCGGCGATTAACATGTTGAAACTTAAACCTTCGACCATTTGAGCTCTATGAAACCTTGTCTAAGATATTTATGCTTCTCTCTATTCTTCAATGAGGTCCTGTAGTCTAAATGACATCTAATGCAATTAGAGAAAACAAAAAAACAAAAAAAAGATCCCGTCTCGCAGCAGGAAATCGTATAGAATGCACGATCGTATGCGGGAACGGAGTGGTGAAAGTTACGTGCCGGAAAGGTGTGAACTACGCTGTACGTGTATGTTTTCAGTGGCGTCGTAAAAATCCGATATAGCAACATGTGAGAACTCTTGTCACGGCGCATGCTCAAACAAAACAAAAAAAATACATTTTATCCGTTAGTCTCCGTCAAACAAAACGTAAATGGAGGCTCGGTCCTAAGTGAAAGCTTTGATCCGCATACACGGAGAGGCGCTGATGTACCTGAAGTAAGCTTATTAGCTTGTCATGAAGACATATGACGCCATTTCAACGTCACCTTTTACTTTCATGTTGTCTTTTTTATGTTTTGATTCCTTTCTAAGTGGAAACATGCCCTGGCAACCCTCATCAGAAGAACGCAGGGTACAACCCGGAATAGTGGAGGTTCATCAATCTTCCAGTCACCATCGGAAAAGTGGCGCAAAAATTCATCCTCCACAAAATAAGGAAAGTCAAAAAACTGTCTGCCATATGAACAAATGGAATTTCGCCCAGAGCACTCCAAAACACATCAAACAGTGAGGCTGAGTGACACCATCCTGAAAAGGGTGAACAAGGAAAAGTGATCCTTGAGGAGGTTCGTAACAGACGTCCTACCCCACATGGAGCCATGCACCGCTTCCCCAGACTTCTGGAGAGAGTGACATTTTCTCATAGTCACCATCACACAGGGTCAGCGCCCCGCAGCGCAGAACACATCAACTAGGGAAGCCCTCACTGATGACCGCATCCCCCAGATGGTTCCGGACATTAGTCGCCCACAGATCGGCGTTCTTTCCCAACATTATTTCTCGTCATTCCATTCTTTCAAAGGTAAGAACGCCTGTTAGTGGGAAATAAGATGATAAATGCACATCCCATCTTTCCTGTCACGTCGCACCGACGTTCCAATCCGACAGGACAAACCGGCGTTCTTTTTTGTTGGAACGCGAAGTTAGGGGGCAAGATAATAAATGCGCATTCCATCTTTTTTGTTATGATAAGAAACGATGGAAAGATGGCAGGAAAACGTTACGTGTTAGTGAGTGATGAGATTTTATTATCCATTCATTTTGAAAGGAAAGAATGACGGGACAGAAAGACGGGAAAGAATGACGGTATATTATGCTGGTCTGTGGGCACCTAATCAAAGTCAGTGCTTTTATATATAGAAATCTGTATAATATTTTGCAGAAATCTATAATAATAAATTACCTGGTCTGATAGTTCGATCCGCTTCCACTGTATTCCGAGGCGCATTTTGCCGTAAAATGTCATACGTCAGTTTATCTTCTAGACTTTGTGTTTGTGTTCTTTGTCGTAGAACAAGGATCTGATGAATAACCCAACATTTCAACCATGCTCCAGTTTGTCAGAGTGAGTATTTTTTTGAAACATTCCAGGAAAAATTGAAAAAGCTGATTTCTACTCATGTAAAAACTTTAATCTCATTTATATACATACATGCGCAAACCATACACAATTCACTACTTAAACTCTACATTAAATCGGCTAAATCGTGTTTCAGTGCATAGTTAGGAACTAAAAGTGACAAGCTTACAACTAATACCCATAGTACCCTTCCAATACGTTAACCCCTATATACACAGGGTGAACAAAAAAACAACCTTAACAATCACAACACAAATTAACATCACACGTAAAAGGCTTTCATCTCCATCGGACACACTTCCACATCACCATCCAGCTCCTGTTGGCCAAGCGTTTTCAAAAACGACAACGTCGCTTTATAAAGAGTATTGGGTTTGTCAGGAAACAACTGTCGCAGGTTTATCTTGCCGCTACTCAGCGGAAACTGCTTCAGCAACACCCCATCTGCAAAGCACGTATCCAGGTACTGCCTGTGCACCACCAACCCCGTACGGTACGAGTTTTCGATGAAAACATTCGTCCTCAAAGTGGGGATGGACAAGTCAACCCCCAACTGGAAATCGGCGGCATAGACCGCGGCTTTGCTGTCCTCCTCATCCACATGTTTCATCAACTTGAACAAAGGATTGAGAAGAGTATCTGAAGCCACCGCGGCGGACAACGTTGGAAACCCTGCCGGATGGTCGTGGGATGTTGTCTGCAATAAACCTGTCAAGTTTGGACATAACTTACACGCAGCAAACCTGGCAACTCTGCCGTTTTTCCACCAACACCCGGAACACATGCCTGATGGGATGATTGTCCAACACCCCCTGTCCCAAGCCCAGATTGTCGTCCTGGTTCAGTCTCCGGTCCAACATCACCTCCAGTTTGCCCGGATTGAGGGAGCTGCCCCCTAGCGGAGTGCTGGTGAGGAGGGTGAGTCGAGTGGTTGCGTCCTCAATGTAGGCTTTGGTTGGTATGGGGTAGTAGTTAGCTTGAAGGGGAAGTTTTTTGAATCGCTCCCGCTTCACCAGCTGAAAAGGAGGGATTGGGAACAAGCTAGGGTTAAAGAGGTGCTACCTGATATCCGTTTACATCAGTGTAGAAGTGGCTTTTGCTATCGATGTTGGTGGCCAGTCTCATGACCAGTTCGAAGTTGTTGGTTTTGGCGATGTCGACGGTGTTGTGGATTTCGATGCCCAAACCGTCTGCTCCTGTTAAAAGAGGAATTTCGAGATATCTTCAAGTACGAGTCGTACTTTCAAACTGGTTTCGAGGTATATGTTTTCATTGAATTGAACGATATAAGATGGAATATGGAGATGAGGGATCAATTGGGAGAAAAAAAACACAGAAACATAACCTCACTCTGTCTTTGAGTGCCGTCAGCGGGGATGCGTCTGATTATAATATCTGGTTCATTATAGTATCATGATATTTCATAATGTTTTCTCATAATGAAAACCTTCTGAACAATTTATCTGAACCACATCTAGTTTTCATTTTTTTTCCTCCAAATTCATGATCGCACTAATCGCCGAGCATCCGGAGCTAGTGGACAAATCTATACCTAACTTCACCTCTACAATTCCCGTGCGACAGACCTTTGGATGTGGTCATTTGTAGCGTTTATGCTAAGAGACGTCAGGATCGGTTTGTGTTGTTTCCTTGTTGTTCTTGTGTTGTTTGTGTTTTCTTGTTCATGTTTTTTTGTTGTGCATTTATGGCTTGTTTTTACTGTTTTCAAGTGTTTTTTATTTGTTCTTATTTTTAGGTGTCTCTGACGTGCCTTCGAAGTGTCTTCAATGTGTTTGAGGTGTCTCTGAGGTGTTCACGAGAAGTCTGCAAGATGTGTTTTGAGATGTTTTGGAAAATATTTTTGTTCCATATCGCATGTTTTACGTTTTTTTGCTTATAGCTCGGGAAATAGGTTTTTTTTTCATTTCTGATGTTTTTGTTTGGGAACTATTTTAGTCCGGATTATGTGTTTTTCTTTATTATAGCTTTTTTGCAATCTTCAAATTTTCTACTTTTCAAACATTTTTATTTTTGTTTTGTTTTAATGTATTGTTGATCAATAGTTTACTGTTCTCTTTATTGTGCGTGTCAAGGTTCTGTCTGACAAAACTCTCTAAGAGTGGCAACACCGCGGGGTCTAATTTCACATTGGGGGGTATGATTGAACGTTTACGTTAACTCAACATGTCAACGGTTACGCTGTTAGCAAATGGAACATTTGCATTAGTAAACAATTTTAACAGATATGTTAAGTTAACGTAGATGTTCAGTCATAATTGTCAAAATTGTCACCAAGTCAACTTTGGCAGATTATTGGCAACAATAAAACTAATCATCTGCTACATTGACAACTTTGACAGAAGAAACGTTAGGCGGTTAGTTGATAGTTTTGCAGTGTTGACACCGTTAACTCAACTTTATCTTCGTTGCAATAAATTAATGGATGAGTTAATACAGCAACACCGCAACAAATCATCCTCCACCATGACTTGGTCTTGCAATGTTGACACCGTCAACTCAACAATATTCGTTAAAATAAATTAATTCATAAGTGAATACGGCAACACCGCGACTAACCATCCGCCAGTATAACAATTTTGACAGCAGGAACATAAACTCATGAAACATCAATTCCTTATCATTATTGTGATAGACTGATGAATTAGTAAATACGCCACACCGCAAATAATCATCCGTCACCATAACAACTTTGACCGAAGAAACGTCAGATGGTTGGTTGTTGGTCCTGCAGTGTTGCACCGTTAACTCAACAAGCATCATTCATCCCATGGATCAGTGAATACGACAACATCGCAACACTACACTGTAGCAACACCGCAGCTTATGAATTATGACAACTTTGACAAAATTCAGTTATAAATAATACATTGTTGCCACCACTAACCAGAAACTATTTATAGGCGGAACAAATTAACGTAATATCCAAATGGTGCAATATGACCAAATAACTAAGTGATGACCGGTTCATCAATTGAAAGGATAACCTGGGGTCAAATGGTAACTCGAGAGTTATCCCTGGGCTAACGTTATCGTTAGGATAACCTCAAAATGTTTGACATTATTTGTCAATGGTGACAGTACTAGTTTTTCGGCATTTTTTTCAAATAAAATGGAAGACTTTTCGATCAGTGACGATGATAAAGACATTTGAGAATTTTTAGAGTATGAGTGGTGGCCGTACCAGGTAAGACAACGGTCGAAACATTTAGTGCCCAGTTTCTCGACATTTACCACTACCTTATGGATCCGATAAGGTGACATGATATCGTTGAGGTATGATTGTTCATCCAATCAATAGACTCATCAAATAAATATCTTGTTGTTCAGAAACTGGGTGTAGATTAGCTAGCCATGTGTCAAAATCATGGATAAACACTTTTTTGTACAACCTACACGTAAAATCCACTTTTCAATGCATGCAAAGCAGGCGGAAAGTCGCTAATTTTGGCAGCCGGGCCTAAAAGTACTTTCGCGCCCGCGGGCGCAAAAGTAGGTCGCTTAGCAACGGTTCCTTGGATCCCAACGCCTCTGAATCTAGTAACCACGTGACAGTCTAGCATACTAAAAGGAACTTATCACGTGAGAATCTCGGTGACAATGAATCCGCACCACAAAAGAATACAGGAACACACCTAGTGTAACCATGATTGACAGTTGTCTGACTTGTCAGCAGTGTAGTGCCAGTGTATCGGATGGACTATTAATTTTTGATTTTCATAATTATTAAAATGATTACAAACTGGTTGTACAAAAAGCACTGTTTGCATCACGGACGAAAGATGATTTTGACTCGGCTAATATCTGCCGTCGCTTCGCTCGTGCTGCTACTTATACCCTCGTCAAAATCATCTACTTTCCGCCCTTGATACAAAATGTACATTACCTCCACTGAAGAGTTAACCCAGGGGCAAAGTTTAACCAAGGTCAGCTAACCTGGAGAGTTGGCTCGCTTTTGATAAACCGGCCCTCAAGCTGGAAAACTGTAAACATAAATGAAATGATTCGCCGCTGGGGCTCCACCCCCTGGTGCTGCATTCTCCAATTAAATCCGTACACGAATAGAGTAGAAATCAAATATTCCTACACGGATTTATTGGAGGATCGAGTACCTGGTCCTACTCCTCCTCGAAGAATTCAAAATCAAACTCATTCAACATACAATATTGGACGCCTGTTACCGAATAAAAAGGATCATATGGATGCAACAGAACCCGTCTATGTTATTAAATCAAAAAAAAATCTGTAGGGGGTGCCACGAGGACGATGAGAGCGCAGACTAGAGCGCTTAGCATGTAAATTGCCATAATGGAATATTGACAGCCGAATAAAAAAAACACCGCACAAAGATCAGTAGAAAGAAAGAAAAGAGAAATTTATAAAAACCAGTTTGGCTTTGTCCAAGTTGAACCTACAACGCAGGTGATGGAGCAAATACAAGCGACAGTGGATGGTACTAGACAAGGAGTATGGCATTCCATGGTAATGTTGGTCATCCGAAACACATTCAATTAAGGATCATCTACGCTAACTACACATTAGCCCCAGACTAATAAAACTAATCAACTCGTACCTGACAAAAAAGACGATAATCATCTCGAAGGGAAAAGAAATGGAAGTCCACGGTGGGGTTGCACAGGCATCGGATCTCAGACCAACACTGTGGAACGTACTATACGAGGGTTTGCTACAAAGGCGCATGCCGGAGGAGGATCAGCTGATCTGCTAGCAGATCTGAGGGTATCAACATCGGACACTACTTCTGAAAGGCAAATGGTGGAAATTCGGAAAGATCGGAAACTCTTCCTGGTAGACAATTGGATGAAGACAAATAGACTGCAACTTGCAGAAGAAAAAACGATAGCAAAAAGTGAAACTCCACTGAATGACCGGCAAGAGTTATGAGGGCTATGGGAGTACTCGTGCACAACACGAGGGGACCAACGTCAACTAAGACGAAGATTCTGGCTCTGGCAATCCAATCCAAAGACTTATGGGTCGCTGGTCTGGACACAAGCTCTACAGCTATGTCAGGAAAATTGGTCAGGTCACAAAAAGATCAGTTACTGGTTTAATTGAAAGTTTGGTGAGGTGAACTACCGCATAACCCAAATGCTAACGGGACATGGAAGCTCCAATGCCCATATGAAAAGAATAGGAAAGAGAGAAAAAAGCAGCTGTGGCTACTGTGCGGAACACTCAATATACAGGGCTTTTCACTTAAAACTCCGCACGTCAATATCTCGGAAACGAATAGGAATATTTGATTTCTGTAAAAAGTAGTCAATGTATGGGGTCGAGTGGTTATTTTTTACAGTTAAAAAAATTCGACACCTACCAAGAGTAAAGCGTCGCGACGCATCGAAAATATTAATCGATTGCAGGGACTTTGAAATTACGCGCATGCTAAAGTACATGTTATTTATAAACTTTTTTGTTATTCAGTCGAACTAATTTATTCTACTCAGTTTTGAGATATACAGTGTGTCCAAGATAAGATGTCTATCATGGGGATCTTGAAAACCGTGAGAGATACAAGGTCGGTTAAATGGAGGCAAAGTTGCGTATTTTGATGCTTAACAAAATGCCGTTTTAAAAGCCAAGAAATTCCGACTAAGTCCGAAATTATCCGAAAAAAACCGAAATTTTTCAAAATTGTTTTCATTAGTAAACTTTGTCCCTGCAATCGGTTAATATTTTCGATGCGTCGCGACGCTTTACTCTTGGTAGGCGTCGAATTTTTTTAACTGTGAAAAATAACTGCTCGACCCCATACATTGACTACTTTTTACAGAAATCAAATATTCCTATTCGTTTCCGAGATATTGACGTGTGGAGTTTTAAGTGAAAAACCCTGTATACCAGATGGGAAGGGATGAATTAGCTTGCGAAAAAACTCGACACGAATACCAACGTAGACAACATTATAAAAGAAATTATGGTAGAGTCAAAAGAAAAATTCACGTCAATAAAGCAACTTCATGGAGCAGATTATGACCAGAAAGGGAAGGATGAATAAAATTGGATTTTTTTTTGTCTCAAATCTCACATTTATCAATAATTGATAGCTGGCATACACATTTTGTGAGATTAATTAGAAACATAAAGATGATATTTAACTTTTGGCGATTTTAATTTGCCTAAAACAAGGGATGTATTATTTTTGAAACCAGAAAAAGATGTCTGAAACCCTCTACAATAAGAACTTAACAGACCATAATGTTATGTTGCTTCATGCGATGAATCTTAGTCTCCTGAGAAAAAATGTTCCAAACACATTCCAATTGTGTGAAGACATTGTTTTAACAGAAAAATGTATTTAGAAATAAAATATTCTCCAATAAACATTTCCTTCACATCCAAATAATTGAGATATCGGGGGCTCCAAGACTTTTGTCGTTTCGAATGGGGAATTTATTCACAAAAAGTTCATAGTTTTGAGAGTTATATGCAAAAAGCTGTAAAAAATATTATGTTTTAATTATTATTGCTATTTTCTAGATTCACAAATCACGAAAATTCGTAAGCCCATTGGGCTCTGCCCACACAGGATCAAATCTTGTCGGCAGCGATTTTTTCCACTTTCATGCAACAAATGGCTATAGATTATCAATTTGCGCCACAAAAAATCCCAATTGCCCCGCCACCTGGTTAGCGCATAATGGCGCTTATCTTTTCTAGAATTGGTTTAAGCATAAATATGTATTTAGTTTCAGATAAGAGTTGTGGTGATGTGGTTTTGTGACTATTGGTTTGGATTGTGAAATTGAATTGGATGGGTGAGAATATTTTATTTTTAATAATGTTGGCAATAGAAAGCGCGGTTTACCTTGAAGATGATGAATCAAAATTATAAAGTTGATTTTTTCATTAAATTTGGATTTTTTGGGAAGCTTGAAAACTATCATGAATTATCAATTATCGTGTCTGTAAAAGTCCAGGAAGGACAAAAACTTCCTTATTTCGAATCAATAGAAGAAAATCATTTCATTTTTCACCCTGTATCTCAAAAACCATAACTTAAAATGAAAACTATCAATAAAAAAATCAAAATCATGAACCTTCAAAAATATACAGGGTGTCCGGGAAAATGTGGGAGATCTCTCGGATTCAGATAGAACATTAAAAAATGAGATGACAAGTTCCCATAAATTTTTTTCCTAGCGTTACTTTCACAATTTCGTCAAGAGCACCACTTCGTCATGGCTTTTTTCGAGGTTTTGTTTAATAAAAATTGTTTTTTCTCGAAAATGGTTCATTTTATCGACAATGAACAAGAGTACCTTTTCTTTAGCTTAATGTTCAAGGTATCCAAATTTATTTTTTTTAACTCCTTATCATACAGGGTGTTAAAAATTTGAGCGTTAAAATGTACAATCTAGTCCGTCCCTGGTAAACTAAACAAGCTAATTATGTTTTAAGGGAAGTATTTTGAGAGGTCCTTACTACTGTTTATCATATTAGATTTTCATTGAATTATATTGAGTCGTTTAAAAGTTATTCAAGAAAAACCGATTTCCAGTGGGGTCCTTTAGGGGGCCGTATCTCCGTAGGGAGGGCCGCTAGGAAAAAAATTTATGGGAACTTGTCATCTTATTTTTTAATGTTCTATCTGAATCCGAGAGATCTCCCACATTTTCCCGGACACCCTGTATACAGGGAGGCCAACACCTAATATTGTATAGGTAAAAGAAATCTAGATCATTGATCATCCTGTATCTCAAAAACCACGACTCCAACTAAAAAGGAACCACTGAACATTTTAAATTAAAGAACCTATATTTTTATAAAAAAAAAACATGAACGTCCAAATATAATATAATATACAGGGAGGCCAAAAAACGCCCTATATTGGATAAGTAAACGAAATCTAACTCACCCTGTATCTCAAAAACAACAATTTCAACAGAGAAACAAGACGGAACATTTTTATTAAAAAAAAAAACATTTTTATCAAACTTTATACAGGGTGCTTATTAATTGAGTGCCGATACTTGATGATGATGGATGATTTTAACGTCCGCAAGAGCCTATTTTTTTCAGGTTATATATTAAAAAATAACATGAGATCAGGAGAGTGATTTTCATTTAAAAAAAACTATTGGCGTATCAATTTTCTTTCGAGAATATTAAAGAGAGGGTTAGAGAGGGCGCCACTGATTCAAAAATATTAAAAGACACCAGGTTTTCAACGCGATTGAGTAGATTTTATTTTTTTAACCGAAAACCATTCTCCGGACGAAAGAAAATCGGGAGAACAAATTAGCTTAGAAATAAATAGAGATTTCGAAAATAACTTTCATTTTTAAAGGAAGCAGTTGCGTACAAGTTTTTTTTCCAAAAATACTGAATGCAAAACCCGTACTCACGCCACTGGTGAAAATGATTAAAAAAATGTACATCACAAAATAAATATTGATGCATGGAAGACATGTATGTACTGAAATTCATAAACATATCTGGAATAGTATCAAAGTAATTATAAAAAAAAAGTTATTTTTTTTTAATTTAACACCCTGTATCTTAAAAATTAGGCTCATACGGACCTATGTCCAAATGAACTTTTTGTCTTGAAATCATCCGAGGATTATCACCTTGAGTATCGGCCTGTATACAGGAGAAACAAAACACAAAACACCCTATATAGAATAAATTTAATTTAAGACACCTTACCCATTAATCGCCCTGTATCTCAAAAACCATAACTTCAACTGAAAAAACCACTGAACATTTTTAATTAAAAGAAAACTGAATTTGCATAAAAAAAATTATACAGGGTGTTTCAGAATAACATGCTAATAATAAAGGGGGTGATTCTTGGGCTCATTTTAAGAAAAAAAATTCATATGAACGTATGTCCTAAACGCCTTAACTTTTGAGATACAGGGTGTCAAAGTTTTAAAAAATAGATACTTTTTTTACAATAACTTTGTCATTACTGTAGATATCTTTATGAAATTTGAGTCATGTATTTTAGGCATTAATACTCATTCTTTGATGCACCAACAATTTAATTATTCTGACCAGTGCCGTCCATGCGGGTTTTGGTTTGCATTTTTTTGGGAAAAAAGTTAAGGCGTTTAGGACATACGTTCATTTGAATTTTTTTTCTTAAAATGAGCCCAAGAATCACCCCCTTTATTATTAGCATGTTATTCTGAAACACCCTGTATACAAGATGTACCGATATTCAACCGACAACGCTTGAGTGGTGATATCTAAGTTTTATCAAAAAATTATGAACCTTCAAAAATATATACAGGGAGGTCAAAAAACCACTCTATATTGAATAAGTAAAATAAACCTAAATCATTGATCAACCTGTATCAAAAAACCATAACTCCTACAGAAAACCTCGATTTTCAATCCGAAAAGCCCTAAATTTCCATAAACAAATTAAATATACACAGAGTGGAGGTAAATCAGAAAAAACTTACCCGGACTATTATACAACACCGCCTTATGTGACACATACGGCAACTGCACAGTAACCGAAGAAAATACCGGCCCCTCAATCACATTAACCACCGTATTCTCCATTTTCAACTCGACCGCATCGCCATCTGGCAGAAACAAGTAAGCCCCACTCCGATCAGACGGCCTATTCGCCACACCATACCTAATCGGAAATTACAAAACAGCCACGTTGCCACATTAACTTACTTGGCAAAGTCTAAATGTACAGGAACCGTGGAAGTGCCGCTTTTGACCGCCTTTAACAGGCCTTGTTTGTTGAAGGACGCCACTACGCGGGCATTTTGGAAGGTAAACTCTCCGGAGCTTTCGGACACTTCCGCCAGGAATCCTTTGGGGGCGGGCACTTCGCCGTATTGGTTGTGGATTTTGATGGAGGCGAAAACTGTTTCTCTAGATTGTTGGTTAGTCACAAAAAGAAATAAAAGGGGGCTCTTACTCGGATAACTGGTCCTCGTACACGTTGGTGATGGTGTAGGTGACAGTACTGAATGCTGGAAGATTGGCTATAAATGACAATTCGTACCTAGTTTGGGACATTGAGGACGCATATTCGAAAATGGGGGACACTTGGCATGTTACCTTTTTGCCTCCAAAGTCAAAAACCTGTTGTAAAATTCATTCTAATTGGTTCAAAAGTGCCACTCACTTAACTCACCTCAACATACGGAGTGTTCACGTTAAAACTCACAACCTCATGTCTGGCAAAAGCCAGAGAATTGTATATAACAACCTTTTTGGATGGTATGTCAGGCAATCCAATGGTAATTTGAGATTTTTCCGGTAAATTATTGTGGGAATGCCAAAGATCCTCGAAATTATAATATGTTGCATCCTGATCGGATGGTTCCTGCGAACCTTCCAGAAGGATGTTGGTGCAAAGTTGGATGACTTTTTGACAATTGTGGATCGATTCGAGCAGTCTGGAAGAGATCAAGTTCATATTTGGGTTTTGAAACCCTTCCTACTCGCTGGTTATTATCTCAAAATATATCCGAAGTTGAACGTTCGTTGATTTGAATGAATAAAAAGTGGAAAAAAAGTCTTTGAAGCAAGATATTTCAATTGAGAATGGATGTTTAAACATCTATACTAAGGGAAACATAGCTGAAAAATCCACTGGTTCAAAAATCCCAATCCTAAGTTTTGTAGTTATTGAGTTGTTTTTTTTTTAATGGGAGTTCCCAACCAGTGGAAGAAATAACACTTTTATGCAGCAAATTTTCTCAACAATTTCCCAAATATACAGGGTGTTTCCTAACCTCTGTGACAAAATGAAAGGGGTGATTCTTCGCTTAATTTTATGACGAAAATGTGGTATAACTTTTTTTCGAATTTCGCTTTGTTTCCAAAATACAGGGTGTTTAATTTTTATTTTTGATTAGTTTTTTATTTTTAATTAATTAATCTTTTACTCGATTTTGTTGAAGTTTGGTAACGGTATTTATAGTGATAACGGGCTCATTTTGCCATGAACAAATAATAATTATCGAATACAGTGGCGTCCCGAGCGGCACTTCAACCAATATTATTGGGAAAAAAATGTACGCCACTGACTTTTTGTGTCATTTTCATTTTTTCCTCAGGTTATTCAACTAAAAACGCAACTTTTTGATCTCTTGAATTTTTATCGTATCTTGCCTAATTTTTGAGATAAACCACTTTATTGCATGTCTCTGGACTACACAAAAATAACAATATGATGCAAAGTAGGCTTTTTGCTTCGATCCATGGCAACCACATTTTTTGTTTTCTTCATGACATTTGCCTACTGTATAAAAGTTTCCAATAAAATCGAGTAAAAGATAAATTAATTAAAAATAAAAAACTAATCAAAAAAAAATTAAACACCCTGTATTTTGGAAACAAAGCGAAATTCGAAAAAAAGTTATACCACATTTTCGTCTTAAAATTAAGCGAAGAATCACCCCTTTCATTTTGTCACAGAGGTTAGGAAACACCCTGTATATTAATGTTTCAATGGAAAAATGACTGGAAAATTTATAGGAACAAAAATCAGAATCCAAAGTCTAGTAGTTTTTATTTATATTTTTTTTATAAATGGTAGTTGTCCACCAGTGAAATTTATTACACTTTTTTAAAGCAAATTTTCTCAACATTTTGCCAAATAAAAAGGTACGCTTCAAAAATGTCTGGTGAAGTCAATAGTGCAGAAATTAAAAAAAGTTTTGTAGTTTTTGGGTTATGATTTTTTTTCAATTCGATGTACGTACCTTTTGCCATAATCAACAACAACATGGTCCTTAGCCGTCCCTGTAATACCATCGTGATGTTGAAACAGGGCCAAATTCTGCCTGGCACCAACCAAAAGGTGTTCCAACCCGTTGGTTTTATCAACAACCCAATCAGCGCCTCTTTTGGAACTATGATGAGTTAGTGCGTGGATGGTTTCGGCCCCCCTAAATGAACATTTTTCCAATTATAGTATTTTCAAAGTCAATAGAAACACAGCTCAATTTGGTCTATTACACCGGTTTCACTTGACTTTGAAAGTACTATACCTTATGTAGCTAAGCAGTACTCTATCCATCCGTTTGTAAAAGGGCCTTGACGTATAATAACCGCTCCAATAATGATCATCTCTATCAGCGTAAGTGAAAAAGTCACCGGATAAAGTTGGAAATTCATTTTGCTGCTTCTCTTTTTTAACTGCATTGAAATAGTCCGTCAAAGTGCCGAATTGGGCCTGGAATTGCTCAATTTGACTTAGTCTATGAACCAAGGGTGAATACCTGGACGTTTAAACGTAAATTTTTATTCATATAGTCAAACAGTTTTTGGTAGTTGTTGTATTGAACGTCCCACTCTGTCACGTGGTCGTAACGAAAGTCGTCCCCCAAGGGGGCGATGACGACGTTGGTTTTGAATAGCTTGGATTTTTTGCGGTATTGATCCAAAAGCAGCTCCGCTCTGGCCGCAACATTTTCATCAGTTATTTTAACCGGAGGCACCTTCCACGGACAACTCAAGCCGTGATTGGGCAGCCGTTTGAAATCAAATTGGCAACAAATTTTCGGATCTGGACCGCACGTGTGTGGCACATCGTAGCCATAAAACGGCATCATATGGCAAAATAGTTCTGTGTCTCCGGTTGCATCTAATGGGGAAGAAATTGTTTCAGACCTGATGATCTAAGCCAAATATCAGAGTGATTCTCGGGACTGTTTTGTTATTGTGTAGTCTTGTTATGAATTTTATGGATATTGCCATCTGGTTTGAACCCATCGAACTTACAATAGTTGTCAGATAACTAGTTATCGACTGGATAGTGTTCAGTTATACAGGGTTATTCACGCTATACAGGGGTATATGAGGGTATAATAGTACATGTAAATCGTACTAAAAAAGGGGTGTTACCTTGCATGAAATGAGGTAGTTCTGATTGTTTGATATGTTGTATCTGATGAAGTGATGATGACAAATCCGAGTTTTCGACCTCGAAAGCCTTCCGGATCATTGGAAAATTTTACAAAAACCGCTTAATTTTATCACGTTCTTGACA
This sequence comes from Orchestes rusci, assembly GCA_958502075.1. Classification (NCBI taxonomy): domain Eukaryota; kingdom Metazoa; phylum Arthropoda; class Insecta; order Coleoptera; family Curculionidae; genus Orchestes; species Orchestes rusci. The sequence goes on from OY293307.1 coordinate 32,364,058, forward strand.
TATTTTCAATTTTGTCCAGCAAGGACTAATTTTATGGCAAAAGTCGTTATGTACAATTTTAAAGAAGACAAAATTAAAAAAAAACGAGAATAATCTGGTGTTTGTACAAGAAATAGTTTCTAAGTTACAGAATTTTAGAGTCTCAACATTTCTAAAAACATTAAAAGTTTTTTTTCTAGTTTTTCTCGATATTGACCACTGAAGACTCATTTAACGTTGATAGTGATCATATACAGTATTAATAAGGACTAGCTGTCCAAAGTTGATAAGGTCGGTAAGCAAATAATTTAAAAAGGGTCTGTGGAATAATCTACGATCACCTCGATTGGGGCTGGATGCGAAGAAGACCAGGCCTCATTCCGCAACTGATGACAGAACCACCAGCTCCTCAGCCCTCACTAAACATGATTTGATGCAACTGCAAAAATGGTTGAACCAACAATTACGTTGTAAGAAAGCAGGACTTGAACGCTCGGCCGCCACTGTGGTGGTCAATCTTGTGAAAACATACCAGACCTTGTGACGACATTGATTAATCACTCACTCAACGATGATCCAGTATCAGATAACGATTTCGATCTGCCTGATTCGATCGATGAAGAAATACTAACGAAACTAACTGCCCAAAAAAAAAGTACTGTGGTTTTAGAGGACAAGCCTGGTCCATCAAAAATGTACAAGAATTGAGCAAAGAAATAGAACATAAGTACTGAATATATTCAAGTATTTCATATTACAAAAAAAAATCTTCAACAGTCGTAGTTTATTTCATAAACCCTTTTTCAAATATTTGCTAACCGACCTCATCAACTTTGGACAGCTGGTCCTTATCAATAATGTATATGATCACTTTTACCGTTTAATGGGTCCTTAGTGGTCAATATTGAGAAAAGCTAGAAAAAAAAATGTGAAATTTATTTTTTTTTAGAAATGTAAAACTTTAAACTGCTGTATTTCAGAAAGTATTTCATCTACAAAGACCAAATTGATTTCGCTTTTTTTTTTTTTTTATTTTGTTCACTTTGAAATTGTTCATAACGACTTTTGACATAAAATTAGTCCTTGCTGGTCAAAATTGAGAAAATGTCAAAAAAAGACAGAATCAAGTGGTTTTTGTAGACTCAAGCGATGATTCGGAGGGCCTCAGTCGAAAACTCAGATTTTCCATCATCACCTCATCAGATATAACATATAAAAAAAAACAGAACTACCTCATTTCATGCAAGGTAAAATGTACCAATTCCATGGACTATAATGGTTACTTTGTAAAATGATTTTCATGTTATACAGGGTGCCCCAAAAACTTTAAAAGTGTCAAAGTTGTGTTTTTTCAAATAGGAACAACATGTATTTCATTGCATTTTTGGATTCTCTGATCAAAGTAAGTGTATGATTTAATAACGTTCATAGTACCTAAACCTCAATGTTTTTTGAATAATATGAATTTTGTGAAAAATTGATCCAATTTTCTAGTCCAAAGTACGCAAGGAGTATTTAAATTATTTAAGCGAAATTTGGCGGTAGTGTAACAATAGATTTTGCTTAAATAACTTCATTAATTAAATCAGATTTTCAAGAAATTCATATTCAACAAATCTGGAGATTTAGGTACTATGTATAAACCTTATAAAAACAGACACTGATTTTGATCAAAGAATCCAAAAATGCAATAGAATACAGAGGGTTCCATTTGGAAAAACACAACTTTGATACTTTTAAGGCTTTTGGGACAACCTGTATAACATGAAAATAATTTTTAAAAGTAACCATAACATACTCCAAAAGTAAAGCTTCTTGAAAGTCACGTATTTTAGCCACATTATTAGGATGCGTATAGCGTGAATAACCCTTTATGAATGTATGGAATTAATTGTCATTGAATGGATACAGTGTCAATTCACCCTGTATACATCAAAACAAACTCTATATTTTTCATAAGAGGTCATTCCAACGATTTTTTTAAATAAAAAAAAATAGGAGGGTGATTCTGAAAAATGAGAAAAATATAAATGAAAGTAAGTTTTGTCTTGATTCTAAAATGTACCACCATCATTTTTTTGGCACTTCACACTGTATAAATTCAACTAAACTTCACAACCATATATTTTAAGAAAGAGGACATTCCAACAAACTGTTTGAAATGAAAATATATGGGGTTCATAATGGAAAAAATCGAATTGAAAATAGGTTTTATTTATTTTGAAATGTACCACCGTCACTGTTTTCGCATTCGACTCTGTATAAATCGAAATGAACACTACAAGCTATACATTTTTGAAAAGGAGACATTCTAACGAATTTTCTAACATGAAAATAAATCGGGGTCATCTTGGGAAAAAAGCCATGAAAATTAAATTGGAAATAAGTTTTATCTCAAGTCCAAATGTACCACCGTCACTGTTTTCGCATTAAACCCTGCATTAATTAAAATAAACCCCACAGTCTATACATTTTTGAATTAAAAATAAATTTCGTCTTAATTGCAAATGTTCCATCGCCAAATGTTTTCGAATTTCACCCTGTATAAATAGAAATAAACCCAACAAACACTCCAACGAATTTTCCTACATAAGTAATAATATAGGAGGATAGCTGAAAAAAATCCAGAAACACATTGAAATGAATATAGGTTTTGTCTTAATTCAAAAGTATACCTACCACCGTCACCAATTCGCATTTCACCCCGTATAAATAGAAATAATCCCCACAAGGGAGATCCTCCAACAAACTGGTTTGAATAAAAATATATGGAGGTTATTCTGGAAAAAAAGGCAGGAAATTTGAATGAAATAAGTTTTGTCTTAATTCTCTCACTGTTTTCGCATTTCACCCTGTATAAATCGAAATAAATCCAACAATTATACATTATTGAAAAGAGGAAATTCCAACGAATCGTAGTATTTTAACTAAAAAACAGAACAAACCCCATAGTTGTCTCCATCTAAACTCCAACTGCTGATTTCTGGCCAATTCTTTTTTCACCGAATAGTGCACCCTTTGAATGAGCATGTTTTGGAAACCACTGCCCTTCAACAGAGCTGGCTGGGTCAGACTCATGCCAAATGGGTCGATGGACCAATGACTGATGGGCGTATAATTCAAATGCTGCTTCAGCCACTGATGTCCTTCGGACAGTTGATGAATGATGGAGATATAGTGGGCGTTAGCTTCATCGTTCATCACCCACCCTCCTGTCACAATTTCCAGTTGCTTTGATTTGATTAGTCTGGAATAACGTGGTTCCAACAAATGGTATTGGCGGAAGACAACTCACTTCTTCACCACCTCCCGCGTGTCCTCATCCAAATCATCCCACCACATGCTGAAAAACGAAATTTCCGCCCAAATGAATTTCCTGCGCGGATCCTCAGGCAACTTTTGCACCATATTGTTCAGTATGTGTTTCGTTTGCGTTGTGTAGTACTCGTCCAGAGTACGTATCCAGCCGGGATCGTTGTGCGAATGCGGCACAACATAAACCTTAAGTTTATTCCGCCTGTTCCACTCCTTTTCATCAACTTCGATTTTCCAGCCCTGCTTCCAGACGCCCCCGTCGGGATTGTCGAACGTGAGGATTTTGTACAGATCCAGCATCTGGATGGTGGTTTTGGGTTTGAAGGAGATTTGGAAGGGACAGGAGGAGCTGTAGGTGATTTCGGTTATGAACGAGGGAATTGGGGGTTTCGGATGGGCTTTGGTGCTGGAACTGAGCATGTTGGCCATGGCTACTTTTATTTCCGCTACCGCGTTGTGGTGTTTGCTTAGGTTGTCTTCGAGTTGTTTGATGCGGTCTTCGAAGTGGAGCCATTGGTTCTATGGTGATAGAGTATGTCAGTATGTCAGCGCCCGAAGAAGGCAGAGTGGAAGGGGAATAGGGGCGTACCAGCGAAAATATCTTTGATTTGTAGGTGAATGCTCCCCCTTCCACTCGGCAGATGCATGTGCTCGACCGTTTACTATCAAGTCGAGATGGCTTTTTCATATAGTTTTCATAATTTTTAATGCAAAATCGAATTACGGGTTTGTAGAATATTACTTCTAGCTTCCAAATATTTTTTAAAAATCATGATTGCACCAACCGCCTTTGAAAAAAAAGGAAAAAAAAGTGTCAATTGTCAGAAAACTATTTGATGGCAGTAACCAAATTCAAAAATAGCGGAGGTATCGATATTTGAAAAATGCATAGATTTTCCGGTTTTTCTCGGCTGCTAATCAAAGTACACTGCTCGCTTAGTGCGCATTTTCTTTGTTTTTTCATTCTCTACAACTTTCCACGTGACACTTATGCGATTGCTCCATTAGTTGAGATTCTATAATCAAAAAACTAAGGAAAAACGCAATTTTGACCCTTCAATTCTTTATAACAAATCATCCGCCCATATTTCAGTTGAGCAGACATGATGAATATCACGAGGAATATCACTAGGAATTGTGTTTAATGACGTTGTACACTCGGTTTCCTTCTATTTTTTTTCGTTTTCCTAAAGCTTGGTCTAAATATTTCCAAAAAAAGGTAAACATCCACGTGTCAAAATATTAGCAAAATAATGACAATCACAGTGAACTTTCCAAAAATCAGTGAAGATATACAGGGTGGTCCGTAATGAATGCATCATAAGGTAACAACAGATTCCTTACAAGAAAATATTGCGATAGACCCTAATTTGTCTTATCCGAAAGTTGATATTAAGAGATATACAAGGTGTCAAAGTTGAATTTTAATTTGTGATTACTTCAAATAACTTTTGAAATAATAAAGTTATTTTATTGAAATTTGTTATACAGTGGTGTTTTGATACGCAAAATACAAATCTGGAATTGGTATGGCTTTCACTTGTAGGGGGCGCCACTCACACAACTTTTCACTCGTTCAAATAGTCATACGTTAGTTCATAGTTCACGCACTTTTTTTTAAATCAAAAATTTGATTTCTCCGTCATATTTACTCAAGAAAAGTATACGTTGTAAAACTGGCTAGGATTGGCCGTTTTCAAGATATTTGTACTCAAAGTAATCCATGTGATGTGGTTGTAAATGGTAAATTTCGAAAATAGACATAGAGGCGTTTAATGGTATATTCGAAAGTTGTCTCAATGTTCAATGTTTTTTTTGATAGAAAAAAATATATATCAAATTTTATATTTTTTTTCATCATTCTTGAGACACTTGTCAAGATTACCATGACAATGCCCTTTTCAAAGCCACCTATGTTTATTTTGGAAAATTTGCAATTTAAAACCACATTGCATGGATCCTTCGACCATATACGCTTGCATATATGGTCGAAGCATGGATCAATCTATAATAAGTACAAATATCTTGAAAAGGGTCACACCTAGCCACTTCTACATAGTATACCTTTTTTGTGTAAATATGCTGGAGAAATCAGAATTTTGATTTGAAGAAAATGTACGAGTACGTACAAAAAAGTATGACTTTTTGAACGAGTGAAAAGTTGTGTAAGTGGCGCCCCCTACAAGTAAAAGCCATACCAAGTCCAGATATGTATTTTGCGTATGAAAACACTCCTACATACCAAATTTCAGCCAAATAACTTCATTATCTCAAAAGTTATTTGAAGAAATCAAAAATTAAAATTCAACTTTGACACCCTTTAACTTTCTCAATATAAACTTTCGGATAAGACCTTCCACTATACATATACCCCTGGACCGGGCATCCTGGAATATACTTGACGCCAACAACAACATCAGTGAGTAGACGTACTGTCTGTTCATGGCTTTCCTGCGGTTACGTCATACTTTTCCGTCTCTCTCTTACACAGTGAAAAAAAAAGCACGTACGTGTGGACGAGGGTCTTTCGGATCAATTTGACAAATGTCACATGTGGAGCGATCAGTCTACGACATACTGCCAAACGTCAAATACTGTGACGTGACCGCAGGAAAGCCATGAACAGACTGTACGTAGAGCTTAGCTTGATTCGTATAATCATACTACGAGAGCGTTGTCAAACTGTCGAGATTGGCTTACCTATGTGTCTCCAAATAATCAAGATAACAGTTTTATTTAAGTTTGTTAAAATTTGTCCACCTAGTTTCTATTCTCTTATTGCTAACAAGAAAATTATTTGCACAAGTTGTGTTTTCTTCCTCATATGCTTCTTGAACAAATAAGAAATTGCATTTTCAAATATCCTACGATTTTTGAGGATTAGTCATCATCTAAACACGGCAACCTAGCTTTTTCGACAAAACTAGAAATAATCGATCAAATAGCTTTGCTCATTCATAAACAGGTCCGTGGAAGGCGGGATTTCTGGTTTGGAGTACATAGTTGCCAACAATATTAACGCAGATTTCGGTGAGATGCACGTATTCAAATACAAATGCGATATTGCCAACAATAGCTCAAAAACCACTCTCTTTCTTTGTCATTCTCATTGCACGAAAGGCGTCAAAACAAACAACGATTTATGAATGAGTTTCCTGGTCTAGTAGTATATAGTCAAAGGTTATGACAAATTAGGGTCTATCGCAAAATTTTCTTGCAAGGAATCTGTTGTTTCCTTATGACGCATTCATTACGGACCACCCTGTAGAATAATCGAAAAAATATAAGGTACTTATATTGTTCCTTATATTTAGCAAAAAAGTTCAGAAAGAAGTGAAGAAATTAGCAAATTCAGCGAAATAATCTTGACAAAGACCAAGATTTGAGTCCAGACAATTTTGCAAAAATTAAGTCACGAAGAGTTGAAAAATCTGCAAATCAATTCTCATCAGATCTAGCAAAAAATTTGAACAAAATCAGCAAAAAATCTAAAAAAAGCAAATAGTGTACAAAACTATCAAAACCTTCAAGACAATGGTCCAAGCAATGGGCAATATTTTCGAAAAATCAGCAAAAATCCATGACGTCGCTTGAATAAGCAAGATTTGGATTTAGCAAAAATTCGCAACAAAATAAATAGTTGAAAAAACATTCTCCGTATTATGTCTATTAAATTAGCAAATTTATCATCAGGTTTGACGGAGTCGTACTGAATGATAATTAAATGAAAATCCAGGCGTGAAAAAATTAGCAAAACAATTACAATACGAGTGAACTACTTGTGTGAACTTGATTTTTTTTAAAATAAATAACTGAATTGAATTGAATTAAGCTTCCCAAAGATCAGCAGAATCAAAAATTTAGCAAATTGATTGATCATCAGATTTAGCAAAAAAATAGCAAAATAATGACAATAAGAGTAAGTATAGGTACCGAAACAGCTACAAAAATAGAAAAAAAGTTCCGGGAGAAGCAAATTGAGCAAAATGCTATTGACAATAAACAAAAAAAATCACTATAAGTGATTTTGGAAATTCAACAAAATTTAGAATGTCGAGAAAAACCAACCGACAAATCAGTAAATTTATTTTCGGCAAAATAATCATCAGATCTAGGAAAAAGCAGTTTTAGAAAAAACAAAATTCTGATCAAAATTAGCAAAAATTTATGATGAGTCATTAAAATTGAGCACGATTCGGTAATTCGGCATACAAAATAGCAAAATAGTTTTCACAATAAGCAAGATTTAGCAAAGTAAATTAAGAAATTTTCAAAAAAATTAGTAACGTAAAGTCGGGTTGCTTTGGCCTAACTTTGTCACCCTTTTTTTTTCTTACATTTTATTAAAATTTGTCTCTTTGTTACAGGTTTATGACAAAGAGAATCTTATGGGAAAAAAAATAAAAAAAACTTTAAAATAAAAAAAAGCCGTGATGACGAACTACCCTAAAGAGCCTAGAGCCAAGGTAACCCGGATCCGGAATTACCGGTACCAAATTTTGGAAATTCAACCAAATTCAGATTATCCAAAATATCAGCAAATTTATTTTCAGCAAAATAATCAACAGATCTAGCAAAAAGTGGTTCCACAAAATCAGCAACATTATGAAAAAAATAGCAAATTTATCAGTTGTTATGTTACACTATTGGACAAAAGTAAAGCAACTCTTATAACAAAATCGAATATTCAAATTTTTGAATCATCATTAGTTGCCAATGGAGAGTAAAAATCATGGAGGTCAAAGAGTCGTAGTAGGCTTCTGTCATAGGCAAAATGAGATTGTGTCCAAATCACAGCTAAGGAAGTATGTGTGAATTTATTCCAACGTTACGCTTTATTAGTGCGACAAAAGTAAAGCAACTCTTTGGATAGGCATAAAAAACAAAGTTTTACAACAAAGGTAAATAGGAAAAGCAATTTCTTCAGGTTACTTGATATTTATGTTTCATATTTTCGTAGAAATAAATATGCCAAAAGGATAACCCATATCAACGGAGTTGAAAAAAATGGTCGTCGATGCCTTTTTGGCAGGCAAGCCTCAAATTGCTATTTCCACGAGTTGCCCAAATACAGCGTGTCAAAATCCATGTCACGTTATGATAAAAGAGGACATGTTAAACAAACGCCAAAATCAGGTAGACCCAGGAAAACTACATTTGTGATGGATAGACGAATCAAAAAAATTTTGTCAAAATGATCCGTGGCTATCAGAGCTAAGAATAATTTCGGAAATTCCCGAACTGGATGTTGGTGCGAGAACTGTTTGGCGTCGATTAGTTGATGCGAAACTCTACAGCAGACGTACAGCCAGGAAACCGTTGATTTCCGAAAGGAATCGCCCAGCCAGGCTTGAATGTGCACGACGTCATTTAAACTGGAGAGTGCAGGATTCAAAAAATGCATTATTCAGCGACAAAACACGTTACAAAAAATTTAATTCCGACGGAATGAAGCGGGTAAGACGTCCAATTAATAAAAGATTTGACCCAAAGTACGTTACCCCAAGAATTAGGCAAGGAAAAGGCACTGTATTTTTTGAGGTTGTTTTTCGTGGAGGAGAGAAGGTCCATTATTATACTTCTTAGAGGAAAATATGGATCGCTTGGTGCTTGGTGTACAGTATAGTCGAAAACGCTATGTTGCCCTATGCTGAATGGGAAATGCCTTTGCGATTTGTGTCTCAACATGAAGACGACTCAAAGCATTCATAGCGCCTGTTTGAAGAATTGTTTCAGCCTGCACAATTCCTGGACCTTAACCCTATTTAGAACTCATGGAAAAAATTGGAACGTCGTATTCGCATTACAAGATTTCCAAATGAACAGTCATTGATTGATAAAAGTACCGAAGTGTGGACGAATATGCCGGACACTACTATCTAAAAGTTGATCTCGTTTATGCCGCGTCGTTGACAAAAATGTATAGGTAACAATGATATGGTTATCCCGTCAATTATTAAAAGACATTATTTTTATGTTGTTATGACCTATTAGCCCCATTTCTTTTGTAACAGTTGAATACAAATTAGTTCTTTGATAAGTTTCTTCACTTTTGTCGTTACAAAAACGTGTATTCTTGAAATTAATTATCACCTACAAAAAAAATTGACAATTAAAAACAACCATATTTTGCTTATGAGGGCATCTTACTATGGGGCTTCAAAATAGATGGTTAATCATTTCCGAATTTTCTTATTTTATTTTCTATATTCAAATATTTGATTTTATCATAAGAGTTGCTTTACTTTTGTCCGATAGTGTATGTCGAATTGCGAGATGAATTATTCTATTCTACAGGGTGACATAGAAAAAAGTACATTGCATAGTGCCACACAATAATAATAGAGGACACTGAAATAAGAAAAAAAAACTGAAAATAAAAGAAATAAAACTTAAAAAAAAACAATTCAATAGAGATGGAAGTCTGTATATAGCGCCCTCTATCAGTAATCACAAAGCCAAGATCATAATTGAATTTAGTATGATAAAAAACCCCTGTATACCACATTTTATCCATTTCTTGCGTCTCTGGCTGGTATGGTCCATTAACATAATTGGCGTCGGCCCATTTTATTAAAAAAGAGCAGACCAACTTAGTTTTAAGAGCAAATAGGTGATGAGTTTGAAAGACATTAATTTTTGTTTCTTTGTAATAGATTTTTTTTTACGTATGTTGTAGGTGAGAATAAATTGTTTATTTTTTCCACCTTTTCGCGAGCTTTTTAAATTTTGTACATTGCTTGATTCATATATTTGACCATTTTGCGAACCGTTTTGTGACCGCCAAGAAAGCCTAGTTAACGTTAGGAGAATTCGAGGGGGAATTAGAGGAATAAGTAGCAATTTTGGGAATAAGTGTACACATTTTCTTCTGCGGTTTGCCCCTCGATGTCGCCTTAGCGACATCACAATATAGTGCGTGAACTGAATACACTTAAAAATATGCAGCAGTTCGTGGCAGAAATAAATGATGTCGCGTTAAGGGACCCTTAACTTGACAGTTTTGCATGTAAAGTTGTCAAGTTAAGGGTCCCTTAGCGTTAAGTGTCCTCAAAATAGGTTGGGGCAATCGGCCATAAAAGATAACTTTCAAAGAGTTTTCGCATTGACTGTTTTGAAAAATCGTCGAATTTGTAAAATTTTCAAGTATTGTATTTTTTCCAAATCTCATATTCCATAAATTTTTTTGTTCACATGGCTTTCATATCCTATTGACTATCCATTCTATCAAAAAAACAGTGCAAATTCGAGGGGTCCTAATATGTACCAGACCCTATTTATTTCTATATATTTTAAAAAAAGATACATTTTTTTATTGAAGAAATGAAAAAAAAAACAAAAAAAAATCATTCATTTTTTTGTTTTTTTTTTTCATTTTTTTTTTTTTAAATATCAAGAAAGTAATTGGGTAGGTAGGTATGTTGAATTTCAAACTCCACGTAGGTACCTACTAAACTAGCAAAATCATTAAGACAATCCATGAGGTCGCTCAAATTAGCAAACACCAGATTTGAACAACATCAGCAAAGTCCTGACTATGTCGATGAAATAAGCAAAGTTATCATAAGATTTGCAAAAGAAATAAAAGATATACGTATCAAAAAACTAGCAAAATAATTGTCAAGAATTCGGAAAAGCAACCGAAATCTAAACAGATCTACACCAAGACAAGTTCCACGTATCCAAAAAATTGCCAAACAACCATGGCAATATGCAAGGTCCAATAATGCTATACAGTAAATGAATCAGCAATGCAATCGATAAATGATCAACAAAAACTCACATCTTTATACTCCTGAGCAATAGAGCCCTTCTTCACGCTCAACGTAAGATCCTTTGCCGAATAAATGGTAAAAACGATCAACAAAATGATCAAAGACCCAAAAATCACTACGGCCCTTTTGAGCTTCATCCTCACGTTTAAGTATGGGTTCCTTTGCATAGCAACCCAATGTGTTAAATACTATTACTACATTTTACGTTAATATTCAAGTAAAATTTTAAATTTGTTTATATTTTACTACCGTTGTGACAGCACTGACAGCAGGGCAGATGAGATCAGCTGACTCTGACAACTTTGACAGGATACGGGCCAAAAGGCGTTTGTTACTGGACACTCACTGTCTCTTCATCAAACCACCATCCCATCCCAGAGAAATGGGAGGATCCCATCAAGTGACCGTTCATGACTTTACATCTGGGTGCCTATTCTGGGACCGATAGAACGGTCATATCGAGAGAAAGAGAGACAGTAAACGGAGAATTATATGGAGGTGATCGTTTATCTTTCTCATATGACGATTTTGATTATGATATAATTTCTTCTTTACATTGTCTTACATCATATAGCGCAGTTGAACAGAGAATATAATACAAATAATTATATTGAATGGAAGGACTTGGCAACGTTGTCATCTGTCATCAATGTCAATAAGTAAAGAGAAATAAAATGATACGAAACGTATTTTCGAAAAGACCAAGAAATCCTAATCTAATATCTGTGGCCAATTTATGAAGAGAATGAAAAGTTTGCCACATTTCCATGAGCGAAATTTCAATTGCATGTGCCCCAAAAAAATATGGTCCCATTTCCCATTCTCCCTTGATGCAACAGCAGACGTTATAACCTTTTATTATTATAACCGACGCGACGTGTAGCGTGTAGGAATCCTAAATCCTGGATTATCTGTGCCCCAAGTGTTGCGAAAGTACCGTACTATTTGAGAATTCGTTAGAGAATAAAATAAGTGTGAAAACTGTGAAAATTATCATTTTCATTTAAAATTTTGTTCCCTATTAGTCCAAGGCATTTATCCATATTTATACCTGGCTGCAAAAAGTCCGGGAGGGTAAGCTGATTGTTTCAGGGCTGTTCAAGAGCAGTATGGAGAGTACTGAACCAAAAGATCACACTCGAAATTGTCTAGGGTTTTGTCCTGAGGGCCGTTTTCTTTTTAATTTTTTTTTTTTGACAAAATGACCCTCATAAGAGTTGTAGATAATGATATTCTGATCAACTTTGCTTCATGGGTTTTTTTTCTACCTATTTTAGTCTGGACGGTATTTTCGTGTTCGGAAAATTGACTATAGAGAAACAAAAATAATATGTACAGAGGTTTTACTCTTAAACTGTTTTTTTTTATCAACATTATATTATTATTGGACGTCTTTTTTTTCGTGATGGACCTGGCGAACACATTTCGGGTGGAACGTCAGCGGACAAAATATATTTATTTATCGTCAGCGTCGTCTGGGAAGTTTCTTCTATATTATCATGGTATATTATCATCGTCGGCACCATCACTAGCCTAGTTAGCCAGTTGTGGACTAAGCTGGTCCGCTCTTGGTTCGGTATTCGCCAGCAGGTGTACCGAACTAAATTTGGTTCGATCTCGACCAAAATCACGAGGTTATGTTGATTGTGATTATTGTGAATTGTTAAGGTTCTGAGTTTCTAAGGCAATCTAAGCGTACTTACTTATGTTCTTTTTGGTTACGCATTCTATTGATGAATAATTTCGACTTGACATTCAACACGTACTCATTTAGTTCACGCAATGCAAGACAGTGTAAACGGGTGAGAAGCAAGCATTGGTCCCATCGTACTATCCCAACCAACTTGGTCCTATTGGACCGAACTAAAAGAGTTATTGGGGTAAACTAGGCTACTGTCAAGGATCAAGACTAGTATACAATAATAGGTTGCCTCACTTTTACGGTCATGACGTCATCTGCTCCCACTGTTGCCAGATGGTCCCTATCAAAAACAGTAGAACAGAAGCTGGCAACCTTGTCTGTGATGAATTCATAATCATAACCTCACTTACACAATGAATGGTTTTTGGTAGTTGAGAGATTTTTTGCTGTGTTGTTGTTTTTTCTTATGTGGAATTATTCATTTGTGTTTTGAAAACTGTTCATAAGTGTCTTATCCTTAGATTTGTCCATCAAATATAGTGGGTTATTATTTTTTGAATTTGACATTTCTGGACAATATGCGAATTTTGAGATCGTTTTTGTTACGACAGATAAGGGTTTTCCAGAACAGACTACAAGTTGATAAGTTCTGTAGTTGCGTCATCGTCGTCAATAAGGTTTTTTCTTCTTACCCAAATTTTCCACCGACGTAGTTGACGATTTCTTCAGTTCCAATAAACTGAAACACCTTGAAATTTTTCGACAAACTACAATGTGTCGCAGGTGAGAATGATTAGATGAAAAAACCCCTGTATTATCGTTATTTGAAAAAGTCGGGGATTGACATTTTGTACAGTCATACAGACTGATGAGCCACACTTTTTATGAATATCTAACCGAAATTTGAACTTTAACTTTAAAGCCCGTCTACTACGTCTTCGCAAAGCGGGCCA